>OZ024733.1:37428519-38628519 GCA_964016875.1 Fallopia convolvulus
TGGCGAGTTCCTTTCAACCCTAGCTTTAAATACATAGCTATGGTGAGAGGAAGCTCATTCGCACTTGCGTCGCTTCAAACACAGAGAGAGAGAAAAGAGAGAGAGAGAAAGAGGAGGAGGAGGAGGAGGAAAAAGGAGGAGAGGAGAGAAAATTCTAGCACCGACGGTGCAGCGATCAACGAAGAGAGGTCCAACGATCGAAGACTCGATGAGATCCGTGGTGGCGACAACTGATGTCCATGTTTTTAACTTTATTTTAGAGTGTTTCCAGGTTTTTAGGTTGTGTTTAGTTGAGTTTTTGTGTGTGTTGTGTGTATTTTGCTTTAGTTTTCATGTTTTGTGAAAAGTGTGGAAACTACGCAAGTTTTGTGTTTTCTTGTAGTTTTTGAAGCGGATATTGAGCATTTGAGAGCATCATAGGAGAGGAGCATGGCTAAGGAAGAGAGTTTGAAGTTTTTTGAAAGAAGACCCGAGAAATCCAAAGAGGAAAGGTGAAGAAAAAGAGAAGAATAAAGCCAGAACAGGCTCGTAACCGACCCAAGAGGGGTTGGTACCGAGGCCTTCAGGAAGACAGACCGAGAAATTCAGCAGAAAGAGTCTACCGACCCTGACGGGAGTCGTTACCGATGGTCACTGTGTCAGTAGGCGTAGCCGACTCTTGTGTTTTTAATGAGATATTCTGATATCTTTTTAGATATATAGTTTTTTATCTTTAAGGAAACTTTCCTAGATATAGATTCTTTTAGTATTTAAGCCTTTGTTTGGACAAGTTTTGGGAGCTCTCTCTCTCTTTTATTTTTACACGCACGTTAGAAATTTGGAGAGACGGTTTTAGGGTTACTTAGGGCACAAGGAAGAGATTTGTGGGAGTTCTTCCTTGTATTTTCGTTTGAATTTGAAGACAATTGTGATTGTGAATTCAAGTAAGTTTTCTAGTTTAATTCAAAGACATGTTTTCCTTCAAATCTCTTGTTTGTTTTTCAACCCTGAGTGAGTAGTTCTCCTGTTCTAGGGTTGAGGTGAAAACACAACATAGTTGTGCATGATGATGGTATGAATGTATGATTTGATTGCCTTTGATCTATTTTCTACTTGTTTGTGCTTATGCTTTGATGAAAGTTGAAGTTAATTCATGTTTATGACTTGATCGAAAGAAAAAGTGTGAGTTTGAATAGAGATAAAGTTTGAAACGAAAGTTCAGAACTTTAGATCGTGATAAGTAGATATAAGTGAATTGATTTATGAAAGTTGATTGATTTGCTTATTTGTTCAACGAAAGTTGATTATTTGTTTGCAAAGGCATGATTTTTATGATTCATATTGTTTAAATTGCATGGCTATGTTGTGGTAAACCTTAAATCGTAGATCTTTTCTCGCTTTGATTAAAATCTCGATCCCAGTTTTACCTCGTTACCGAGCCTCTGACCTCGGTTTCGAGCCTTTCAGTGTTCTGACTGAGTTGCTTTTGTTTGTTCTAGTTTCAGTTGTTGCTTTGTTTGTTTGCTTTTCGTGTTTTAGTATAGTAATTAAACAAAGAATTCTCTTCCCGTGGACGAACCTGACTTCGATGTACTCAGAGGGGTCTTGATCTATAAATTTATTTGTTGGTCAAGAATACCCTTTCAACAACAACATAAAAGCTTCATCTCAAGCTTCTCTAAGCCTTGATTGGGGCGAAAAACCCGATCTGAGATTCCTCTTCCATTACTTCTTCTTATGTCTTGTTTGTATAGGTTTTCGTGTTTTTAGTTCTTGCTTGTAGCCGATCTTGAAACTTTTTCGAAAAGTTAGTGGATTCGGACGAGTCTCCCGTACTGAGACTCCCCAAAATAGGGTTTAACTTGAACTGGGTCATCAAACATCTATGTGTTCACCTTGCTTTGAGATTCTTGCTTTTCTGGTTCTTTAAGTTTTGTTTGCGTGGAAGACGTTTGGATCTAGAGTTTAGAATTCTTGTTTTACATCATTAATAGTAGTAAACAAACAAAAAAGGAATTGAATAACTTGTTTGCTATTGGCAAATTTGATTGTATCCAAAGTGCTTGTTGTGTGAAAAATCATGTGTATTTCGACTTCCATGGACAATGTTCATCACACCCAAAAAAAAGAAAGAAAAAGCCGCGTAGCAACTTCATTTTCATCCAAGAAGCACATCTTGTCGATCACATTTTCCCCTATATGGTTCCAAAACTTCGGTTCATTCTCAATTTCAAGATATGTACAATCCCCGCCAACAAAAGCTGACTCAATGTAACAGGTGAAAGCGGCCCCTATGTTCATGACTTGATTCAACTCTCAACCATTTCCACCCGTAGCAATGCAATTATCCAAGGAACAAAGCCACGACGACCTCGCACTCGAGCTTCGTCTAAGGTGGCTAGACCTCGAGCACCTTCTCAGGCTCCCGACGTCGACAGAGCTCGATCCCGAGCCCATCACAGAAGACGGGTCAGGCCCGTCGAACCCACCCATGCACAACAAGCCCGAGTTGAACACCGAAGGGAATCGCTGGCTGCTCACTGACCGGAACGACGATGATCGAGAGCACTGTGGAGGGTGGGCTCCATAGAGCGGGGCGGTCAGCTGGGTCTGCTCGCTCGAGCACGTCCAAAGCGACAGGCTGGCACTTCGAGTGATTCGGCGTAAGGCGGGCCGAGTCCCAGGGAGCTTTGCGAACGCCACGATGCCGGCGCGGCAGAGCGGGCAGGCGATCGAGCCCGGTGGGCCTGTCGAGCCCGACGAGGTGGAAGTGTTCATTAAGCAGAGGTAGACTGCACATTGCGTGCAGAACTCGTGATCACAGCCTGATATGATGTATCACAATTCACAAGCAATTTATTCACCAACAAAAGTTGCATTTTGGTTTTAGGCAAACGAGATCACTTTTGCTCTCAAACCTATTCTCCAATATATTATTCCACCTTAACGTGGTTGGTTGATTTATTTTTAATTCAAATCAAAAAGTAATTTTAATTATCAATATTATAATACAGAAATTTTTAAAAAATCAACAAATTAAAACAATGGAATAGGGGTGAAATAGATTTGGGGAACGAGAGATTCGGACTCTATTTTAGGGGGACAAAACTAGTGGATTACTGTAGATTGATTACCTTGAGCTGCTACGGTGCACTTCCTTTCTAGGCAGACAACACAAGGATCTTGGCATGTCGTCAGGACATGGTCGCTTCTCCAACCACATTCTCTGTAACAAAGCAATGGTTTACTCAACTCTAAAGCACATTTTTCGCCACTTGAGTCTATTAAAGGTTAGGATTAAGTAACCAAGTGTAAAGTAAGCAAAGATCTCACTTGCCTTGCAATCTTGATAATGCTTAATAAGGGGAGTGATAGATAAGGAGAAGGGAAAGTTGCTGCCTGGGCTTCTGGAGGCCTAGATAGAATTTCCTCAACGGAATTCCTATGCCACGAACCAGCAACCATTAAAGGTGTCCATCTACAAATAGACGAATGAAAAACACATTACATTAGTATGTCAAAAATGCCATGTTTGTTTGTCAAAACTAGAGTCAGAAGATGATCAGTTCACAATTCATTTATTTACAAGGAGTAACAGGTTCGTAGTTCAAAGAAGGAAAGGAAGATCCGTACCCATTTGCATTTTGAGTAGTCAGGCTAGCACCCCTTGCAACCAGAAACTTAACAAAAGATATCAATTAAAACAACAACAATCAGGACATTCCATAGAATGGGACAAAATTTTGTTCTAGGAAAAAAAAACCGTACTTGGCAACATTGCGCGTTTCCTCCACATGCTGCATAATGAAGTGGAGTGCTTCCTGCACCTGTAAGGTGAAAAATGACTCGAAAACATGAGCTAGGACATACAACTACACGAAGGCTTGGGGAAACAAATTGTAATTGCTTGTTTCAAGATGAAAAAAACCCAGATGACATATCAGAAGACTCAATCTCAAATACACAAAACAAAAAAGACAAGTTATAGATGAAAATAGCAAATGCAAGTACCTATTAGATCAATTGTACTCCCATCTTCTATGGTAACTTGAGAAACAGATGCTCCCAAATCCAAAAGCAACTGCACGGTCTCAAAATGCCCATTCAAAGCTGCCATATGGAGAGCCGTGATCCCTCCATCAGCTGCCTTGTTAATTACCTGACAAAGAGCGCTTTTTCCATACCAATCATGAAAATCAATCATCAGTTCAATCAATAAGTATAACCAAAGTTTGCTTACATGCATTTCAAATTTAACATATATACCTTTGATTGAATTCTAAACTGTCTTCGATCTTTGATCTCTTCTGCAGCACATCCCATAGATTGAGTATGCTAGGAAGGTAATCTGCTACAATTAGCCTGATGCATCGCGTATGCCCATTCAATGCAGCCAAATGCAGAGCTGTTCCCCCATTAAGGTAATCCCCTCTGTGGATCTGGGAGTAAAAATTGATTTGTAATGACTTACTTGGCTCAACACATAAGATTGCCGAGTCCAAAACGGATCAGAGTAGATAACCTTACATTTGCTTTAAACAGAATGAGAATTTGAACAACCTCCCAATGACCATGCTGGCATGCTTGCATTAGAGCCGTCTAAATAAATACCATAAGACAGAAAGAGAGCTTTCAATGCCCATCAGATCAGAATGAGACATCCCAACTCCAAACTTTCAACCGGAATCTAAACAAGAACATTACCTGCCCACGATAATTCCTAAGATCAATATCAACCCCGGATTCGAGCAATAGAGACACAATCTAATAACATAAAGGCAAAAAACAAAACAGAAATGTTATCAACAAAATTTGAAAGAAAGAAATTTCAACTTGTTGGCATTCTTTGAACAAACAATGCAAGGGGATTTTACCTCATGGTGGCCATGAGCTGCAGAATAATGAAGAGGGGAATTTCGAACCCCGAATGTGGAGTACCTCGCGAGACGAGGATTACACTCCAGCAAAGCCTTGGCTTCTTGAAGATCCCCATCTCTTGCAGCAGAAACCAACCGCTCCCCAGATGCAGAACAACCAAATGAATTGCCCACAATGCTCAGAAATCTCATTCTTCCTTAATTTCTTTCTTCTGCTTGTTTTTATTTGACGGACCCAGATGAAGGTCAATTGAAATTCCTTCCTATATGGAGAACCCAATCACGGATGATTTTTTCCCCATTCCTACTAGACCATCCCAAAAATAGTACAATGACAAGAGAAAGAGAGTACAAGAGATTAATATCTTGGCCTATCTTCACGCAAAACACTCCTTAAATTGCTCATAAAGAATTCAACCACCCAAACCAAATCGAGGGTATTTAGGTGTAACTGTATCTGACCTTGGATCACATACTAAATTAAAATCCCAGAAGCGGAGATTGGCTTTGAGAAAGAGAAGTCACCGATAGACCATCAAATCCTACCAAATTATGCGCAAACAAGAAGACGAAGTTGATATGAAGGCACTAACATAATAATTTTTGGACTTTTTCGTTAAGATCGAGATAAGTAATCACGTGAAATTAGCAGCAAAATCCACATTTACCTGCAACAGAGAGGAGAAAGAACTCAACAACGCAGCACAAGCTCTAGTTCTATATACAGTTATACACCCTATCAAAACTGAAACCCGATTAGGGTGTTAAAGATCAACCCTCAATTTTACATGACCTAATTTCAATCAAATTTCAAAACCCCAGATGAATGAATCATCAAAGCAAATTGAAAAGGCCAGCACCAAATTGTTTGCAAAGATGAAAAGCCAGTGTCCGTAGCTTAATTCATCCTTATGAGTCCCAATTTTAACGAAGACATGGCTTGATCGTATAAACCCTGATGAGAAACCCAAAATAATAAAATAAAAAGGTGGGTACTATCACTCTGGCGGGGGAGCAATAACACCTCAAACATGAACTGGGATGACGGTGTGGATTTTTTTATTATTAATCAAAATGATCGTAGACTTAGATAGAATTATGATATTTATTTAGGGTTTGGAAAAGGTAATCAAGTTTATAATTATAATTGATGGGAATAATTGCAGAAAGAGGAAGGATGTTGCCTTGTTGGGTACAAAAGAGAAGACGGAGATTTTTTTTTTATTTCGCCATGACAGGCAAAAACATTCATCAGCCATTCAGCCCAACAGGCAACAGAGAGAGATGCCTTGATGACCTGTCGAATTTTTTTCTTTAATTTTTTGAGGAAATTTGACCCGTCGATTGAGAAGCCCGGAATCTCTTTTTTTTTTTTTATAGGATAAGATTATTATTTGAAATCGCCTAGACATTAGAATATTCACTAGAAATGAAAACTACAACAACATCAATTAACCTAGTGTTAATCCGCCTTAGGCAAATCTAGAAGGCTATAATTTAAACACCCTTGTTTCAATATAAAATCGAGATGGTGTATGAAGAAGGCTTAAGTATTATCATTGCACGAAAGATCCAAGAAAAACTAGTTACTTACTAATTCTAAAAAAGAAAAGGCAAACTACCGTCTTTGGAATTTGAAGGCCGAATCTCCTCTTGTGATAAACGAAGGGAGGTTCTGCTGATTTTCAAGTTGAACACATATTTTACTTTTACAAAAATCAACTACGGCTTTATCTTGTCATTTTCTTTTTGGATTTTTTGGAATTTCTATTTAGGGTGTGTTCGGCAAATCTTTGCTGATAAGTTGTTGTTGCTGATTGGATGTTGATGCTGATATTAGTTGCTTTATTTCAAATGATGAAAGTAAAAATTTATTTTTGACATAAGCAAGTGGTGTTTGGTTAGGGAGTTTGCTGATTTTTAAAAAGTAATTAAGGAAATGACCAAAATATCCTTAAAATATTTTTTAATAAAATATTTAAAAATCCTTTTTTATAGATTTTGTAGACTTTGAACTAGGCAGGCAGAGAAGCAATATGCCAGCAGTGAAGAGCTCGTCGACTTGTTGCTCCAGAGCGGCAATCCTGGCCTTGGTGAGCAAGTGCTCTAACTCGGCAATCCACAAGTCCTTGGGATCCGAGGGGTCGGGATGCTCGGTTTCGTGCGAGGGTGCGAGAGGGAGTCGTGGTTTAGGTTGAGTGTGGGCGTCCTTCTCACGGACTCGGGTGTGGCTGGCGAAAGGCTTGGATGATGGTTGCGGTCGTCGGGGGCGTCCTTCTGCTTCTCCTCCATTTCATTATAACGTCGGCGATTCAGGCTCAATTATTCTCATATTCTTCAATTTATGGTAAGTATAGATGCAATTTTGAGTTTATGGTGTGATTAATATACGAATTCTCTGTATTTTCTTCTTCATCGTCGCTTCTGCTTCTTTGTATTTTCGAATCCATCATATTTTCTTGCTAATTTATTTGATTCAATTGCTTAGTCTCGTGTTTGATTTTTTCGGTTATTTAGTCCCACAATCTTAATTGTGAAAACCGAAAAATGTGTTAGTTATTATTGAGTTTGGTGTCGAGTTGATTTCAATTCGAATAAATATTTCGGTTTTTTCGTCTTTTTATTCTATTGATTTTCATTCTAGCAATTCAGTATCGTAGATTTTTTAGATTTAATTTGGTTTTCATAGATTTAATACAGTAGATTTCTGAGATTTCAATTGCTTAGTCTCGTGTTTAAATTATCCGTCTATATAAATGTTATTCATGGATGTGTATCTTATTATTCAAACATGCATGGCTTATTATTCATACAAGTGTGGCTTGATATTCATGTTGATGTTTCTAGATTTTGTTATTCATATATGCATGAATTGTTATTCATCTATACGTGTTTTATTATTCATATATACATGAATTGTTATTCGTATATACATGCATTGTTATTCGTCTATGCATTATTTGCTATTCATGGATGTGTCTTTGGTTATTCATACATGTGTGACTTGTACGTTATTGATATAGACATGTTGTGATATCATAAATACATGAAGTGATTTGTTATTCATTTATGTGTGTTTTGCTATTCATGTATGCATTTTTTGTTATTCATATATATATATATATATACATGTGACTTTTTAATCATAGATGCATTTTTATTATTCATATATGTGGCCTTGGTGAGAAAGTGCTCTAACTCGGCAATCCACAAGTCCTTGGGATCCGAGGGGTCGGGATGCTCGGTTTCGTGCGAGGGTGCGAGAGGGAGTCGTGGTTTAGGTTGAGTGTGGGCGTCCTTCTCACGGACTCGGGTGTGGCTGGCGAAAGGCTTGGATGATGGTTGCGGTCGTCGGGGGCGTCCTTCTGCTTCTCCTCCATTTCATTATAACGTCGGCGATTCAGGCTCAATTATTCTCATATTCTTCAATTTATGGTAAGTATAGATGCAATTTTGAGTTTATGGTGTGATTAATATACGAATTCTCTGTATTTTCTTCTTCATCGTCGCTTCTGCTTCTTTGTATTTTCGGATCCATCATATTTTCTTGCTAATTTATTTGATTCAATTGCTTAGTCTCGTGTTTGATTTTTTCGGTTATTTAGTCCCACAATCTTAGTTGTGAAAACCGAAAAATGTGTTAGTTATTATTGAGTTTGGCGTCGAGTTGATTTCAATTCGAATAAATATTTCGGTTTTTTCGTCTTTTTATTCTATTGATTTTCATTCTAGCAATTCAGTATCGTAGATTTTCTAGATTTAATTTGGTTTTCATAGATTTAATACAGTAGATTTCTGAGATTTCAATTGCTTGGTCTCGTGTTTAAATTATCCGTCTATATAAATGTTATTCATGGATGTGTATCTTATTATTCAAACATGCATGGCTTATTATTCATACAAGTGTGGCTTGATATTCATGTTGATGTTTCTAGATTTTGTTATTCATATATGCATGAATTGTTATTCATCTATACGTGTTTTGTTATTCATATATACATGAATTGTTATTCGTATATACATGCATTGTTATTCGTCTATGCATTATTTGTTATTCATGGATGCGTTTTTGGTTATTCATACTTGTGTGACTTGTACGTTATTGATATAGACATGTTTTGATATCATAAATACATGAAGTGATTTGTTATTCATTTATGTGTGTTTTGCTATTCATGTATGCATTTATTGTTATTCATATATATATATATACATGTGACTTTTTAATCATAGATGCATTTTTATTATTCATATATGTGTGAATTGTTATCCATATAATTAAGGATGGTGTGTTATTCATATATGCATATTTTATTATCGATTTTTCTATCTTATGCCCTAAGAGCATAGGTTAAGAATACTAGGGCCTTGTTTCACTTTGAGTGGAAAAGGATTTTTGGGTGAAAAGTGATTTTTAGTGTCTTGAAAAACGTAAAAAGTAAAGAGAGTTGCACGGATTTTAAGAGTATTAAAAGTAGTTTTTGGTAGAAAGAGCTTTTGTATGAAAAGTGAAACAAGGTCTAGATTTAGAAACTAAAATCGTGTTTAAACCGGTTTTTCTCAACTTTAGAACTTGGTATTCATATTATGTGTGGATAATAAGCGTCTCGAGTGCCCCTTATATAATAGAGCTTACTAATGAAAATGCTAGTAGAGCAGGTTGACCAATTGGTGAGAACATTATGCCAGTTTCTGTTAGGAAGAGGAACATGCTAAAGCAAAGGTGATGCGCGATTCACCTAATCTCATTTATTTCTTTTATTTAGTTGATTGTTTGAGTGAAATCCTCTAATGTTGTAATAATGGCGAAGTGCAAACTAAAGGACCAACTACAAGAAGTAACAAGATAGCTACCAGCACTACAAGGACAAGATGAATTAGTAGATACTAGGACCTCTACCACTAATCAAATGGCCAATGAAGATTTCAGAGGACTACAAGGACAAGATGGATTAGTAGATGTTGGGAAAGCTACTAATAATCAAATGTCAATGAAGATTTGATCATTGTAAGTCCTTTCATTTTTGCCCAATTAAGAATACATAATATTTGCATGATCTTACACATGATTAATTGCATGTTCTTGAATAGGATGAGTTGATTGTAATTAAAATGGTATTTTACGTAGTGAAACCAGCGAGCGAAAAAGAGCAAGCCAATCTTGAGTCAATAAGATGCGATAAGAGCCCTTTTTTAGATGAAAATTTCATCCCAACACAATCTTTTGTCGCCCTAACTTCTATGATGATATGTGTAAAGATCAACCTTAATTTTTCTTATTAATTAAATTTGTTGCTAATTTTTATATTATTCTTATTAGGGCATGGTTCAAGTGAGGACCACCCTTGTGGTACATCCAAGGCTTAAAATGAGGACTAATCTCAACCATTGGGATGAAAATTTCATCCCAACACAATCTTTTGTCGCCCTAACTTCTATGATGGTATGTGTAAAGATCAACCTTAATTTTTCTTATTGATTAAATTTGTTGCTAATTTTTATATTATCCTTATTAGGGCATGGTTCAAGTGAGGACCACCCTTGTGGTACATCCAAGGCTTAAAATGAGAACTAATCTCAACCATTGGATTTACCCCTCTATTATGTATTCAATGGTCAAGATTTTTTCAAATTTTTTTATTTTTCATTTTTTTTAATTTTTATATTTTTTTTAATTTTTTTTAATTTTTTTTAATTTTTTTTAATTTTTTTTAATTTTTTTTAATTTTTTTTAATTTTTTTTAATTTTTTTTAATTTTTTTTAATTTTTTTTAATTTTTTTTAATTTTTTTTAATTTTTTTTAATTTTTTTTAATTTTTTTTAATTTTTTTTAATTTTTTTTAATTTTTTTTAATTTTTTTTAATTTTTTTTAATTTTTTTTTTTAATTTTTTTTAATTTTTTAATTTTTTTTAATTTTTTTAATTTTTTTAATTTTTTTAATTTTTTTAATTTTTTTAATTTTTTTAATTTTTTTATTTTTTTAATTTTTTTTTGCTATTTTTTTAGTTTTGCGAAAATCGAATTATTTTAAAAATGAACTCAAAGCACATAAAAATTGAACTTATCATAGATAAAAAATGAACTCGTAGAATATAAAAATTGAACTCATACAATATTGAAAATTGAACTCCTAATATAAAAAAATTGAACTTCTAATGTATAAAAATGAACTCGCAGTATATAAAAATTGAACTGTCATATTTAACGTTTTTAAAGCCTTTTTTCAAAAAAATTATTTTTATTTTATTTTTTGCTATTTTTTTAGTTTTGCGAAAATCGAATTATTTTAAAAATGAACTCAAAGCACATAAAAATTGAACTTATTATAGATAAAAAATGAACTCGTAGAATATAAAATTGAACTCATACAATATTGAAAATTGAACTCCTAACATAAAAAAATTGAACTTCTAATATATAAAAATGAACTCGTAGTATATAAAAATTGAATTTTCATATTTAACATTTTTAAAGCCTTTTTTCAAAAAAATTCAATTTTTTATTTTTTTAATTTTTTTATTTTTTTAATTTTTTTTTTCTATTTTTTTAGTTTTGTGAAAATCGAATTATTTTAAAAATGAAGTAAAAGCACATAAAAATTGAACTTATCATAGATAAAAAATGAACTTGTAGAATATAAAAATTGAACTCACACAATATTGAAAATTGAACACCTAGCATAAAAAATTGAACTTCTAGTGTATAAAAATGAACTCGTAGTATACAAAAATTGAACTGTCATATTTATCGTTTTTAAAGTTTTTTTTCAAATTTTTTCATTTTTCATTTTTTCATTTTTTCATTTTTTTATTTTTTTATTTTTTTATTTTTTTTATTTTTTTTAGTTTTTTGCTATTTTTTTAGTTTTGCAAAAATCGAATTATTTTAAAAATGAACTCAAAGCACATAAAAATTGAACTTATCATAGATAAAAAATGAACTCGTAGAATATAAAAATTGAACTCATACAATATTGAAAAATTGAACTCCTAACATAAAAAAATTGAACTTCTAGTATATAAAAATGAACTCGTAGTATATAAAAATTGAACTGTCATATTTAATATTTTTAAAGCTATTTTTAACAAAGAATATAATATAAAAAATATGAAAAAAAATTCCGAAAAATAAATAAAAAAATAAAAAAAATAAAAAATAAAAAAAAATAAAAAATTCTTGACCATCCATTATATAGTGATGATGTAAATCTAATGGTTGAGATTAGTCCTCACTTTAAGCCAAAGGTCTCACCACAAGAGTGGGTCTCACTTGAACCAAAACCATCCTTATTATGGTATAAGTTCAACATTCCATCTAGAACATGTCTTTAGATAATAGTGTCATGCCTTTGATGTCATCCACCTCCATGGGAAGGGCTCAATTAGCCTCTGTCATGGGAATACCTTCAAGATCTGCTTCCAAGAAGAAAAGAGGTTGATTAGTGTAGTATCCATGGGAAACTAGTATTTTGTTAGTTTAGCATGGTTGTTATTGACCTACTCATTTTGTAAGTCTTTGTAAGTATGTAATGATTGCAGTGGAAAACTTGGCTCTTGTAGGCCACCATTGATGAAAATATAATATGGCATATTGACTATTATAATTTCAATTTAGTTGCAATAGTTTGCTTAATCAATTGATGTAAAAGGTTATTTAGTCTCTTGATATTCATGTTTTTAGTCGAGTTTTTGGTTTGTTTCTTAGTTTGTTTAGGTTTAGTTTTTGCAATTTTTAGAGTTAGTTTGGTGTGTTTTTGGATAAGTTTGCATATTTTGTGAAAAGTATGGAAGCTACTCCGTTTTGTGTCTTTTTGTAGGTTTTGAGCAGGAAAGAGTGCTTTTGGAGCTGAATGGGAGTGCTATGGTGGAAGTCGAAAGAAAATGAAGATTAAGAGGTTGAAGTCTAAGCTGTTAAGAGAAGAAGAGTTGAAGAAGCCAAATTCCAGGCTCGTTAAAGAACCTGTGAAGGGTCGTTAACGAGGCTTAAAGATAGAATTTTTGGATGGATTTTTGTGATTCCTACCGACCATGTGCAGAAGTCATTGATGATGATTCCGTGTCGGTAGGATATTAAGTATTTTTAGGGTTTTTAATGATTTTTAAGGTTGTTATATCTTCTATCTTATATCTTGTTATCTTTTTAGAGTTAGTTTCTATCTTTTAGAGGTTTTAATAGATAGCTTTATTAGTATAAATACCCTTCTTTCTAGCTTAGGAGGAGGGAAGGAGAACGATTTTATTTCTTCTAGGAGAGCCGAAGTTGACGAGGTCGAGTGGGAGAAGTAGTGAGCCAAGGTCTATCGAGAGAGAGAGTTGGGTCGTTAGTCAGGTTTTTCTGCTCGGTATTGTTTTATTTTCGGTTTCTTCTGAAGTTTGTAAGACGATATTTCTATTATTAATTTGAAGCAAGTTTGTTTTGTTTTCAATGTTTTCTTTTGTTGAAGTTGTTTGCTTTATTAATATGAGTAGTGAGTAGTTTTCTTATCTAGGGTCGGGGTTGAAACCCGACATAGTTATGCATGTTTGATGAATGAGTTGATGTTTTGAATGCCTTTTATCTATTTTAGATTGCTTGTTGTGCTTATGCTTAGACGATAGTCGAGGTAATTTGAGTTTGTAATTTGATCGAAAGAGAAAGTTGTTAACTTGAATGTTGATATTGTTCGATTACGAAAGTTTCGAGTTTTCGATCCAAAACCAGTGATTGGGTGAATTAATTGATGAGAATTGATTCATTTACTTGATAGTCAGCGAAAGTTGATGAATTTATCTATTTAAAGGCATGATCTTTATCTTCTTATGAGTTTTTATGCATAGCTATGTTGTGGTAACCCTTGTCCTAGGTTTTTATTCTTATTTGAGTTTTCATTCGCTACATTCGTTATCGAGTTACTTGCCTCGGTACCGAACTTGTGTTAAGGTCGTTAGTGTGTGTTTTCGTAGAGTCATCCAGGTTCATTAACGACCCTGACAAAGTCGTTAACGAAGTTGGTCATAGGTATTTTGTGTTGTTTTGCTTTGCTTTGTTTTTAGTAGTTGATAGACAAACAATCGTGCTTCCCGTGGAATGATCCTGACTTCGCTACACTCAGCGGGGTCTTGACTTATAAATTTATTTGTTGTCAAGAAACCCTCTCAACATCTCTACAATGTATGTTAATCATGTTGGTAAGTTATCATTAAGCTATAATATGCTAATTCTTACATGGTTGTTTCTTAACAATTGCTAGTTTTTATAGACACTTTCAAAACAAACCAACTTATATATCCAAAATAGGAAACAAAGCTACATTTGCTATTCAAATTCATATAACTTTGTGTTTGATAGGGTGGGAAAGTCTCTTCTATGGATAGTTTATGTTGGTAAGTGGGTAATGGAGAAAATGTTCTTGACTGGCATGATTCTTGGCTTCCTAATGGCCATATTTCCCGGTTCTCTTCTCCATTATCTAATTTTGATTTTTCTCTCAAGGCTTCAAACTTGATTGACTTCTTTACTCGTTCCTAGAACTCCTCCCTTGTTCAACAACATTTTAATCATGTTGACGCTCAATCTATTTTGAGCATTCCTCTGTCATAACTGATTCTCTATTTTGGTGCCATTCAAATTCGGGAGTTTACACTGTCAAAACAGGTTACTGGTTTGGTGTTTCAATTTTTAACACTACCCCACCTATAGTTCAGCAAAGTAACAAATTTTGGAATGCTATATGGTCTCCAAATGTGCCACCGAAAATGTGTGTCTTTGCTTGGAGGTTTATTATAGGTTGTTTAAGTGTTAAATCATCTTTGCGTAGGCGACACATTATACCTGATTCCACTTGTGATTGATGCGGATTAACTAGCGGATCTGTTTGGCACGCAATTTTTGAGTGTTCGGCTACTGCACATCTATGGAGGGCAACTGATTTGCATAATTTTTTGCTATCACGAGGACAAGATAGCCCTCATGATCTGGCTTTGTATGTGTTAAATGAACAGGGCATCACAGGGTTAATAGAATTCTTGTTATTGTCATGGAACTCTTGGATTACTCGCAATGATTGGCTTTTCAAGGGTCACACTAATCACCGTTGTTCAATCCAAGTTGGTTTCTCAAAACTAGTAGATGAATATCAATTACACCAGGTTGTTGCTAATACAACTTCCAAAGCATCAAGTTCACAACCTTTACAATGGGATTTGGCAACCTCCAATATCTTCGTATTTCAAATTCAATTGTGACGCGGTAATGCTCTCGGACACATTGGTTGGCCTAGGATTTGTAATACGTCACTCATATGGGTTAATCGTGGCGGAGGGTGTGTGTCATATGAATGTGTCATGGTTTGTAACAATTGCTGAAACATAAGCTGTCATTTTTTGTTTGCAAGTTACAAGGGATTTGCTTTTGGCTTGTATCCAGGCTGAAACTGATGTTTTGCATGTCGTCCTTGGTAATGAAAGTACTACGTTAAATTTAACTTATATTGGTTCTTTATTTTGTGTTATAAATACTATATTTTCATCATTTGATCTCTCATCTATTTCCTATGTGAGTCGGGTTGGGAATAGCGTGGCTCACTCTATTGCCCGTATATGTCCTAGCATAGGTGATGAACATATTTACTTAGATGACTTTCCGTCGACTGTAACCATGTTAGCTGAACTTGATATCTAAATAATACATCACGTTTTATTTCAAAAAAAACCGTGTTTGATACATCACATTCCATCAACTCAAATAAATTAGCTATCATATTACTACCTAGCTACTTGGACTACCATGTCCATAACTATTTCAAGCAAATACTTGACAAAGTTAGAGATAATACTTACCAATTCCAGCAACTTGATACATCACCTTCTTGGACTATCTTTACCACCATTGACAAAAGAATGCCAAAAACATAAACATACAAACAATGTACTTAACAATTCTAGCTTGGACTACCATTGCCACAACTATATAACTTGTAACATATATCATATCAAGGGAAGACCAACCCTTAATCTATTGAATCTCAGCTTCTCTTACTACAAAAGCCTCAACCAGCTTTAAATTCTTCGAATCCAACTATTTCTTCTGGTTCACCAATCTCTGAATCACATTTGTTGCATGGATTTCAAATTGATTATCAATACACTTAAAAAGGGAAACATATACAGCCCCTGTACTTGTGCAAATTGGTCATATAGACAATCCACCTTTGGTTTGGACTTATTGAGCACTTAAACTTAACAATTTGGACCTATTAAACACCTGATCGCTGACGTGGCTGTGCGAGTACATGTCACGCCTTATGGGGCGAGTGAAATTCCATAAACCCATTTCTAAAAGGCTGATTTGGAAATTAATATAAAAAAAAATAAAAAAATCCGATTACACATGTTACTCCTCCATCAACAACTCAATTGGAATTTCACATCTGAGATACAATTTAGCAAACATCCGATTACACATATTCATCTCCTAATTAGAGAAGATACAGTTTAGCTGTATCAAATTTAGGCACCAATTTCAGAGAAATTTCACTCGAAACATCTAAAGAACAGCTTCCCAAGTTTCGATGGTGAAATTGACTTGCAATTACAGTAAATGAACAGATTAATTAGGGGTTCTAGTACCATCGGATTCCGGCGATAATGTGGTCACTCAACGGAGCCCGAAAGCAATTGCACGAGAAGTTGCTTCCCGTTACATGTCGACATCGTCTTCTTTGTCTTCCACTTCCTCTTCAACTGCATCGAATTCTTCGTATATGTCTTCGCGGAGAAGCACGTCGCCGCTTGCATCCAGAACCGTGTTAAAGGGCCCTCCGACGCCGGAGGTGACTGATTTGTCGAGATCTTCCTCAAACAAGCGGTCGCAGCGGACGAACCAGCGGTGTCATGTGACACAGAGGTCCATCGAAGGTGCGATTGGAAAGGAGATGTCCACAGCGGCCAAGGTGCTGATGTCTTCCGAGAGAGGATTCGAGGTCGAGATCTTGCGTTGGAAGGATTCGAGGTCCTCGGCGTCGACGTCGACCTCGGCAAAGGTGAGTGGAGTTCGGGAGGCTGCTCCGGTGATGGGAAACGGTATGGAGAAGCAAATTAGGGTTGAATAGGTCCATATTGGGCTTACGTGGGATAAATTTTACATATGTGGCAAAATAGGCTTATGTGGGCCATGTGGCACACAATTGGAAAAAAATTTGGGATATGTCAGCGCGTGTAACGAGGTTGTCAGCGACCAGGTGTTTAATAGGTCAAAATTATTAAGTTTAAGTGTTCAATAGGTCCAAACCAAAGGTGGGGTGTCTATCTGACCAATTTGCACAAGTTCAGGGGGCCGTATATGTTTTGAGCCCTTAAAAAAGCCACAACCGTTTACACCACTTGGCGTGTACATTATACAAGATAAAAACCTTCTTCCATAATTTCTTGTTGTGCATTGTAGATCATCGCCCTTATGTTACAATGACAAAGGGTACCACCATTATTAGAGATATAACTTCCATTGGACATTAGAACCTGAAAATGAGTCAACGACATTTTTAGTTAACTTTAATTCCCACATGCAACACATTAATATCTTCTTCCAAACACCAAAATTACACACAACACATAATTCCCTTTGAATTTCGAGCACACTTTAAATTTCAATCACATTTCAACTTTTGAATTTCGATTTCTTTAAAATCTTAATCTAATCTACATATTTATATATTCGATTTCTTTTAGCCAATCTCGACATTCAAAACACACTCAAAATTATAAACCCTAAAATCACTCATTCGAACACCAATTTTCACAAAATGTACTCAAATTCAATTAGAGAACACATACCTGAAAGTGAGAGAGGGAACAACTTATAACTTCAACGGATTTGATCAATTGATTTGATGTTGTCTTTTCATGTTGATTGAATCGTTGAGCATGACTTTCCCCGAAGTTAAGAATAGCTATGGAATGGATGATGGAAGTTTGGGATTTGATAGGAAAGAAAGACAGAAGCCGGTAAAAAAGGAGCCTAGAAAACCTGGTATTATTCGTAATTGGAAATAAAGGGTATAATGGTAAATTTAACCATTTAACGGAAAATGAAACAAAGCGGACGAAAAATGGTACTCCCTCCATATAAGTCTACTTGTCTTTTTAGAGTTGGAGACATATATTAATTTTTTTTTTTAAATTAGACAAAAATATCCTTAATTAAATATTTACTTTATACATTGAAAATAAAAATAGAGCAAATTTAGTTCAATTTTTATATTTAATATAAGGGTTAAAGTGAAAAACTTGGGTTCAAAATATTTAAAATAAAAAGTTCTTTTGAACAAGATAGTAGGTGATTTCAAATTCGGTTTGTTTAAAATAAAAATAAATACTTTTATAGTAGGTGATTTATTGCAAATTTGATCATCTAACCGGTAATTATGTAGGCAAATCCCGCTGTAAATAAAGATGCATGAATCGTCTAGAGACGTTAAATACTCAGTCAAACCTAGTCAACAAAAGACTACAGTATCAAATTGGGTTTCAAAATCGGTTTGTTTTAAGTTAAAAAAATGTTAATAACTACCACAAAAAAGTTAAAACAAATGTAAATAATTTACCACTTCCCGAGACACAAGCCTACCCAGGGGTATATTGGTAAGTTCAACCCTGACCGCTTTCTTTCTCACGTTCCCATCCCTTTCTCACCCACATTAAAAACCGCTCAAAAAATGCTGGCGATTTAATTTATTCCCCACTATTTTATGATAAAGATGCCCAATGCCGGCGGCGGCGACGACCACCAGCGCCCCACCGCAGCAACCTCCCTGGCAACGCTAGTAACAGTATTTGTAGATTCATTCAAGATCTTGCTCTTCAATCCGAGGCTCTTCGCCTCCATCTTCCTCCTCTTCGCCCTCCCCCTCTCTCTCCTCCTCTCCACCCTCGCCGTCTCCTCCGCCACCCTCCGCCGCCGAATCACCCACCTCGAGTCCCTCGCCGCCATCATCTCCGTCCGAATCGAAGCCCTCAACATCCTCGATGAGGCTCGCAAGGATGCCAAGTCGCTTTTCCGCCTACGCGCCACCTACGCGCTCCCCTCGCTTCTGCTCTCCACCCTCGTCCTCGTCTCCGCCGCCTCCTCCGCCGCCGCGCGTCTCCTCCATCGCCGCCGATTCGCCTTCTCCGACGTATCCGCCGCCGTCAGGTCCGCGTGGTGGCGGTGCCTGCTGACCGGGGCAATAGGCTACCTGTCCGTCGCTGGATGCGGGCAGTTGATGCGCACGGCGGCGGTGGCGCTAGAGGCTGTGGTTGGACCGACGGCGGCCGTGGTGGTCGGCCTGGTGTCCGGGGCTGTGGAGATCTACCTGACAGCGGTGTTTGGGGTGGGGGCGGTGGTGTCGGTGGTGGAGGAGAAGTTCGGTCTGGATGCATTTTGGATCGGGTCGGGTTTGATGGCGGGGAGGAGGGCGGTTGGGTGGGCGGTGGCCGCTGTGGTGACAGCGTTGACGGGGGTTATAGGGTGGGAGATGGTTGGGATGCAGGAGATCGACGTGTACGGTAGGGATTGGAAGGGGTTTGAATCAACGGCTGTGATGGAGTTTGGGAGGAAGGCTGGGCTCGTGTTTTTGTATGGGTTAGTCATCGTGTGGAGCAATGTGATTTTAACGGTTTTCTATTGTGATTGTAGAAGGAAAAAACTTGTTACGGATGATGAAATCATCCTTGCTGATATTGCTACTCAACTTTGATCTGCACACTACTTTTTGTGACTTTTGTGTATTACTTTTGAATTTTTCTTACTTTTTTTTTTATGACAACTTAGGGAAAAAATGAAATATAAAACAAGAATGTGCGCCATGAACCGATGATAATATATGTAAAGATGAAAGTTTATGGCAATATTTTTGTGACTAGACCAGGTAAGCTAAAAGTCTAAAACCCAATCATGTATGGAAAAGTTGACACTTTGAAATCAGGCTTTGAATTTTTTGACTAATTTATTTGGTCCAAACTGGGAAACAGTGATCGGTGTAATTGAATTTCAATTGAATTGGTCAATTTTGGGAAATTATCCCTTTAGTTTTGATTGTTTCTGGTGGTGTCCAATTTCATACAAAATTTGCCTCGTACCATATACTCCGTATAATTTGTTAGATCTGTTAGAATTTTTAATTTAAAAATATTTACATCACAAAACTCATCCCTACCAAAGAACAATCCCCTCTTTATCCACAAACTCGTCTCTGCAAGTCTATTTTGAGATGGTCGGTGACACTGTGACAGAGGAAAGACCAGCAAAACGATCAATCGAGGAAAAACCAACCAGAAAAGATTACAGTTTTGGAGCATTGCTTGGGGGATTTTGTGTGTCTGCACCCACTAATTCATCTATGTGTAGAGGTGCCTGAGGTGGTCTAAATTGTTTAAAGTCATCTACTCTAGGGGTTGTTTCACTTGTCGTTAGAAAGGGGGTTTTGGGTGAAAAGTGATTTTTAGTGTCTTGGAAAATGTAAAAAGCAGAGAGAGTTGCACGGATTTCAAGAGTATTAAAAATGGTTTTTGGATAAAAAGGGATTTTGTGGGGAAAGTGAAACAAGGCCAGCAACATCCAGTTTTTGCTCATATATGGGCTCAGATGTTCATTATTACTATTTGTTCAAGCCACCCCCAAAATTCCATGTCAAATGAACACATTTTGTCCCAATTCTTAGGCTTGTAGTCCAATTCACAAATTTGGAATTTAATTCGGGCTGAAAATGACTTAATTATTATGGGTAAACAATTCAGGATTCTAAAATTGTATCTAGGTGGGAATGTGAAATTGTAACATTTGTTTGAGTATTTAGGGGGAAAATAGAGATTTTTTATTATTTTTTTTAGTAGGAAAGAATTCGATTGACCAAACAAGCTTGGAACAATCGAGAGACCGGAAAACCGGTGACCAAATAGGCCGGTAAAGACGAAACTGGACAAACAGGCGACGTCGGATAGGAACTCCACACCACCACGAGCTAGTTCGAAAGAGGGTTGAAAATCGAATCCCAGATGGAGCTCCATACAACGGAGAACAAGCACCAAACTACAAAGTTTGGGTCAAGCCTACAAAAAAACCAACAAAAAGCCTAACAAAGGCCCAAGGAACAAGGAACAACTAGAGCAAGAAAAACCAAAACCAGAAAACAGGGCCCAAAGCCCACAACTACAAAAAAAACAAACAAAAAAGACTAAACAAGCCCACGTAAGAAGGGCAAACAACCACACACATAGATGAGGCTAATTGAAGCCCACGTCGTCGTCATCATCATGAAGCTTATCACCACAGGCTCAACGACAAGCACCATACTGGAACAAAACAACACTGGCAGAGATCGAGGACACTAGTGAACATGAAAATTCGATGTCAATGGAAACGGCCGGAAAACAGGACGAAGAGGATTGAACTCTTACAAATACAGACGGACAAAGGTCGAAATCTCCAAAGCACAAGCCTTCTAAAACCATTCCCAGGTCGGAAAACCACCGACGATCGTCATAACCAAGTTCAAACAACTTGTAGGTGATTTGTGAAAAGTCATCAATCCCATTGAAAGCATGTTGAGGTAAAGAAGTCACAAGGAAATGTCGATTGAGAAAATTGACTATTGTGACTTGCCATGATATGATAAAGAGAAGTAGTCATGTATAGAAAAGATCCAAGTTAATGCACACCAACGCCAAGGAACAAAACCTCGTGTGCAAAGGCACAAGATGAGGGCGCGCCTAGGACTCATGAATCGCTAGGCTACGGCACAAGGCATCGGCACTCGGTGGAGACGCGCCGATGCAAGGGGCACGCGCTTTCACGGCAATGGCTCAGTGTAAGGGTGAGGCGCGTCGGTACTTGCTTGTGAGGTTCTTGTATTGGTAGTTGGGGCACGCCTATGTCGTTGCTTTGGCATGTCCATGGTTGCACGGTGCTAGCGGCGTGCCTAGGATGTGTGCGAGAAGCTTGCGACGCGCCTAGGGCTTAGGCACAAGGCACCGAGTCCGAGCAAAGGTATGGTTTTGAGCTTAGTGATTGAGTCTTATAGCTTTGTGCAAGTTTATTTGAATGTTTGAAAGCTTCTCTAAGCTTGATGTATGCATTATGCAAGGATCAAAGGTTGAGATTAGCTTAGCACATAGTTATGAATGCTAGAAAGGAGTATTAAAGCTTCAAACTAGCTTAGAGTTAGCTCTAGAAGCTTGAATAAGCTCTTGACTCAAAGTACAAGCTTGGTAAGAAGCTCATGTAGCTAAGGTTTAGCTCATGGAAGCTCAAACTAGCTCAAGTTAGCTCAAGTAGCTTGTAAGTCAGCTCAACGAGCTGAAACGCAGCTCAAGCCAGCTCAACTAGCCGAATGCTAGCTCAACTAGCTGATGTCCGTGTTTTTAGCATAGTTTTAGTATGTTTTTCTAGATGGTTTAGTCTTGTTTAGTTGTGTTTTTGTGAGTGTTTTGTGTCTTTTTAGTATAGTTTGTATATTTTGTGAAAAGTGTGGAAACTACGCTATTTGTGTGTTTTTGTGTAGGTTTTGAAGCGGATTTGGAGCATTCAAGGACATTAGAAGAGAGGAGCAAGCTAGGAGGAACAAGAGAAGGAAGCCATGAAAGAAACTCCCACAAAATCCAAGAGAAGAAGGAAGAATAACAAGAAAACAAGTTCAAAGCCAGGCTCGATATCGACCCTCTAGGGGTCGTTACCGAGGCTCCCAGCATAGCCGACTTAGTGCATTATATGCTTTTATTCCGTTATCTTTTATCTTTAGTAGGTTTTGTTTTTATGGAAACTTTTTAGAGGGATGTTCTAGTATAAATACTCTTGTTTAGACACAATAGAGAGGACACTCACTCTCTCTCTCTCTCACCCCCTAGGTTTAATATTAAGTTTAAGGTTTTGGAGGACAAGTTGTTGCTTGGAGCACAAGGAAGAAGATTGTTAGAGATTTCTTGTGTTCTAGGTTGAGTTTTAAGACAAGTTTGAAGTTTTAATTCAAGTAAGCCTTTAGTTTTAATTCAAGTATGTTTTCTCTTAATTGCTTTGCTTGTTTTTCTCCAATCATGAGTGTGTATTCCTCTATTCTAGGGTTGGGGTTAGAAACCCAACATGATTTTGTATGAATGATGATGTGATGAATGAATTGAATGCCTTTTATCTATTCTTCTACTTGTTTGTGCAAAAGCTTTGACGAAAGTTGAAGTATTTCATGTTCTTAACTTGATTGAAAGAGAAAGTTATGAATTTGAATAGAGATAAAGTTTGAGACGAAAGTTGAGAAATTTAGATCAAAATAAGTAGAATAAGTGAATTGATTTATGAAAGTTGATTGATTTTCTTGTTTATTCAACGAAAGTTGATAACTTTATGTTAAAGGCATGATTTTTATGACTCATATTGTTTGATATTGCATGATTATGTTGTGGTAGACCCTTATCCTAGATTTTATCTCTTATTTGCAAGTCGAAATTCAAACCCAGGTGCCTTGTTATCGACCCTGCCTAGGTCGGTACCAACCTGCAATTTCCCCCTTTGTTTTGCTGTTTACTTAGTTTTTCTGCTTAGTTTGCACCTCGTTATCGACCCTGACAAGGTCGATATCGACCCCCTTTTAGTGTTTTTGTTTGCTTTGTTTTGCTTTGTTTCCTTATTTTGTTTTCTCTTTTGTTTTTTCAGTGTAGTAATTAGACACAACCTTGCTTCATGTGGACGATCCTGACTTTGCTATACTCAGCGGGGTCTTGACTATAAATTTATTTGTTGTCAAGTAAATCCCTCTCAACACTAGTTGAGGGTCAGCTACACTAGGTAAGTGACCTAGCTAGGTATGGGCCATGGTGGGCCGGCCCATGGGGTGTGGGCTTGGGTTGGATGGGCCGCATGTATGGATGCAAGAATGGGCCTCATGCTTTGCCTTTTGGGCTTTGGATTGGGCTTTTCTAATGGAGTTTTGGACCATTTCCTTGGGCCAAGATGGGCTGGTTTTGGACAACTTTTGGACTCCAATTGGGCTGATGTTGGATGCCTAAAATGATCACAAGGAGAGAGGAAAATGGATAAGGAAGGGTGGTTACAACTCCTAAAATCACTCTTGTCCTCTCATTCTCTCAACCGAATTATAACTTCTCTTTGGGCGGTTATTGGACAGCCCATGGACGCCTATAAATAGGGTGTTGGTCGTCCTTTGATGAGATATGAGAAGACACACGAAGTGAGACACAAGAAGACACAAATATTGTAGTCAATTCACACAAGTAGTCGGCATAGACTTGGGTGTGTGAGTGTGAGCGTTTTCAATAGAAAATCAAACACAAGTGTGTGATATCATGGATCGGTCTTCACGAGTGCATGTGAAGAAGGAACCTCAAGTGGCGTGGCGTGACGAGTTCGTCCAAGTGAAGGAAGAACCGCAAGAGCCATGGGAAGACAATGTAACACCCCCTTACTTACCCTGGAGGTATTACCGCCAGTAACCCCGATTAAGACTAAACCGAAGCTACCCAAGGCTTTAAACTGACTGAATAAACTAAAAACATTACAGCGGAATAAATACAATTGGACTTATACAAACCTTAATTCAAAAAGAATAAATAAATAGAACAACCTTCTAACAAAACAAAATCTTCATCAAGTCTTCCTTGAGTTCTATTTTCTGAAACTCAGCTTCGCTTTGAAGTAGTTCAATCATGATCTTCACTCAAGTATGACCATTGGAAACCTTTCTTCAACTTCTGGAGCTTCAAACATCTGAATCTGCCTCTTGAATCAACTTCCAAGAAATACCTGATGTGTCGTAAACCAACGATGGACACCAGCCGACCATATAAAAGAAAAGAAGATGGACGAGTTAGTCTAATGATAGACTAGCAAGCGGAGAATCTAACTTGGTTCTTATGGTTGTAACTAAACATATTGACATCCAAATTCGAATAGACTCGGATTATGATCCAACAGTTAGCAGTCTTATAGAGAATAAGAAGGAGACTCGCATAATCAAGAGAGAGAACACCACCGCTTGTGGTTTCTTTTAAGAATCATAAACCATTGTTGAGAATTCATATTAATCACATAACATCTTGAAAAGCAAGAATGGCTTCCCGACTGGACGAACCATTCAGGTATATTAATGTGCCTAACGCACTTATCTTATATTACTTTCAAAACTTTTCACAAACAGGTTGGTGATTCATAATCGGCTCGAACTACTGCCGAAATATTTGGTACCTTAGAGATCATTGGAATATTTCATACATGGTCATCTACCCTATACCTTTGGTCCCGTAGAGATCATAGGAGTATTTCATCCATGGTCATCTACCCTACACCAAGATCACATGACTTAAGCTATCCTGGATATATCATTTGCATATGGTGAGTTAGAGATCCCAGAGGCCTATTACCAGGTCGTCTACACTACACCGTGCCGAACCTGCACTTAGCTAGAGTGCCTATCAACCCTCTCACACGAAGAGCAGGGGATCAGAGTCATGACTCACCATTATGATTAGGCCCCTCCTAATGTAATATTGTTTTAAAGAGAGGATATGGAACCACGTTCCCCTCCCTGAAACTACCTTAATCACAACAAATTCTCAACGTGAGACAGCATACAAGGTCACACATAACGGACCTAAATCCAGTTCTACCGCAAAACTGAATAAACAACATGGTCATTATTTCTAACAAATATAACAACCTATCATATTTTATTAATCATACAAGTTGTTCCCAACGCAAATATTAAATGAGATCCAATTCCTCATTTAATAACAATAACGCAAGAGAGAACCGTCCACTTGCCTTATAAGACGTGCTCAACGTCCTCAGCGATTCCAACAGAAATCTTTATCATCCTTCTGACAAATATAACAAAAGGATTTCTCAGCAACGAGCTCACAGTAACACTTCTTAGTTGTATTCTCAACTCCTACAACTTTCTAATCGATAAACGATTTAATTTCCGAATATCGATATATAATAAATCCTTAGTTATCATGCTTCAAGGAGCCATCTTGGTGGAATTATAACTAATTATCCGCTTCAGTTTTGAAACAATTTTCTAAATAAAAATTGTTCATCAACAACAGTTCTTAAAGGTTACCAAATTTCGGATCAAACGGATTAACAACGAATCCCGAGTAATTATCCGAAGTCCCTTACCTGCCAATCGGTATCCAAAACTTGTATTCGCTATAACGGAAGATCCGGACATCCGTTTTACGAGCAGTTTGAACCTGTGGGACCGTATCAATGTCAAGATTATAAAAACTATAAATTTAATTAGCAAAGCGGAACCGAAAGGCCCTTACGGTGGCTCCGCAACTAACCCGCTAATTAATTTCGATCGTATATACCTTCACTCGAGCCCATGGCTCGTTTGGTTCGATCATGGCTCGATCCCCGAGCCCGAGGATGGCTGGGCGTTGCCCGACAGCGGCTCCCATGGTGGTTGGTGGTCGGACAGCCTGGTGGTCGCCGACGGCGTCGCAGCGAGGCAGAGAAGGAATCCGAAGGTGAAGTGGTGCTCCTTCTCCCGAGTCCGTTCCGTCCTATTTTCTCTCCCTGGTTCTGGCTTCCAACAGCCCGGTCTCACACGAAGAAGAGGAGGTGATGAAGGAGGAGCTAGGGGTGGTGGTTGGCAAG
Source organism: Fallopia convolvulus (assembly GCA_964016875.1). Taxonomy (NCBI): domain Eukaryota; kingdom Viridiplantae; phylum Streptophyta; class Magnoliopsida; order Caryophyllales; family Polygonaceae; genus Fallopia; species Fallopia convolvulus. The sequence continues at coordinate 37,455,000 of OZ024733.1, forward strand.
GAGGTGGCGAGGAAGATGACCGGCGGTGAGGACCGAATTCAATCGCCCAATACGTCGTTCCGTCCGCTCTCTCTCGGTTTGATTTTGGAGAAGGAGATGATGAACTTTGAAAAGTCAAGGAAAGGGGCCTTCACCAATTTCTATCTCTCAATCCCTTAGCATCTAAGCAAGAGGCGTCAAATGCACTTTTCCGTCCCGGAACGGGACTCGCGTTAAAGCGGTAAAATTATGTACCTCGGGTGGAAAAACTCACTAAACGAAAAATGTCCCGTAAATTATGTAGACCAATAAAACCAAATTTTCATGATTTTATCTTGCTACCTTCAATTTTTAAGGCTTCCGTTTCGTATTTTACATTCCTTCCGGTACATAATTAAAAAGACGGCTTATCCAATAAATATTCTTTTTCCACCGAAAAATCCTAAAATTCACATCGTTCCATAAAATCATTTCCTTATGATTTTAGGATATCACCAACAATTTTCTAGGATTTAATCTCCAACAAAAATATTGGATTAAGCGTTAAAACGAACAAAAAAGGTTAAAAAGATATTCGAGAAAAATTCGAAAATATCCTTAAAACCGCAGCTATTACATTAGTACCCCCTTAAAAAATGGTTTCGTCCTCGAAACCAAGGAGAACTCGAATCATCTGGAAAGATAGCACAAGCACATACACACCACCACTACAAACCTATATAGAAGTTTGTAGTACCCCTTAAAAACGTACTGTTACTTCTGCACCAAGCACAATCAACCCTTGCTTAGTTACCAAACTTCTTCTTTACAATGTTTATGAACTTTGGAAAAATGACTCAACATTTCCTGCCTGGTTCTGGAAGTCTTTTCTTCACTTCCATTTTTAGGCCAAGGTAACCTAATCAAAGGTATTTTTTTCTTATTCACGATTCAACCTGTCCCTTCTTCACATGTGTCATTTGGTTGAATATCCATCTCATTATTGTTGAGTACATGAGATATATTGAACGTATACTATCAAGGAAAACATTACAGATAGAATGCACCGAAGGTGGCAATGCCAACCGATACACAAGCTTACCAGTTCTTTCCAATATCTCAAAAGATCCAACATAGCGAGCATTTACATTGTCTCGCATTTTCCAGCGGAATATGCCTTTCAAGGCGGATACCAGCACAAAAACGTTGTTCTTTACAATGACTTGACATGCTCTCGCTTTAGCACAACACACAACTGTTGTCGCTTTTGAGCAGTTAGCACCCTTGAACGTTAGTGCGATATCAGTTGTTGTTCTCTTTGCCAAGTCTGGCCCATGAAGAACCTTGTCAGCATTCTCATTCCAACGAATTGACAACCAACACTTCCAGCCTTACCAAGCCTCAAAAAGAGTCATTTTCTTTATCTTGAAATCAAAATTCTTGTATGTGAATTCACTCAAACTCAAACTACCATTCCAACTCATGTGGAATTCAGAATACACGTCCTTGGAAGTTTGAATTTGTTTCTTTGCATTGTTCATCAGTTTGATGAGGGAAGCCAGCGCTAAAAATCAATTCACTCCATAAAGCTTAATGTCACTTCTTTTCAAAACTTTAACATAAACCACCTATCTCAATCAGAGATAAAAGTCTTTGGAGTTTTATGAAGATAAAAACTTCATGCATGAACACCTCAGCTAACTTCTGTACTCTTGAAGTCATCATAAATGCATTAAAAAGAACACTCTAAATGAGTTTCTTAACAATCTTCATATGCATCCTTCTTTCATTAAGTCTTGAATGACGAATGACAAGAATCCATTGTAACATCTCCCCACTTTCATTCTGAAACAGGAAGAGACTATAACATTTCATCCGGTCTTCTATGCTCAATCAAGACTTCCAAACAAACCAAACATCTCAAAACGAACTCGGTGACATTTCGCTTCATGTCAATCCATCAAAAGTTTTATCTTAAATCCTTATATATTTTCTGGTTCTAGGATGTACCAATTAAGCAAATAAATATGCTTCCTTTGAAATAAGTTTTCAAAGCTCATCAACTATAGACACACATGAACAGTCTTGAAACCAAGCAACCTATAATCTTGAATAACAAACCCCGGTGTCTTACCTTCTTGATCTTCTCCATTGATCTTAAACAATAATACTTTCTCATACTACTTTTCTTGATCTGGTCAACAGATTTTAAATAAAATCCTAGGGTATTCACACCACCTTGTTGTCATCCAAACTAAACCTTTAGTCCTTCTCAAATTAGTTTCTTTACAAGGATTACTTGAAATCCTTACTCAATTTCCTTATTGAGATAAAATCTCAGTATTACTTTAACCAAGAATATAAGATTTATCCAACACATGACAAGATAATAACCTATCTTGTCAATCCTTTACATCCTTTTCTCAACCAAAACTCAGCTTGAGCATACTGGCATTCAAAAGTAGTTATCTTTCTCAACTACCTCAAACTACACTTTTACGCATTACTATACCAACATATTGGACAATAATACCTTTAGTCCAAAAATTTCCAACAAAATTGTCTCCATTTACAATTTTCAGTCTTTTTCATCAAAGAATTGTTTAGACATCACTTAATATTCTGACTTGTTGAGTAACTTAACTCTTAGGATTAAAAACATATTCTCACGTGTCCACTCTCTATATCCAACAACTTATCAGGCTGAGATTGAAAATCAATACTAATTTACATATCCAAACTCCAGAGCCATTGGAGTTCTGCTTAAAGTCCTCACTTGACTATCTTATCTCAAAGAGATTTAAGTTTTCAAGACAACATGAAAACAAATAACACTAATGGAGAAATTACTAGTACATCCTTTACTCCAAAGAAAGGATTACTATAATATCATTCCTTAGAAAGGGTTCCATTCTAGGAGTTCACATCAACTTACTTTCAAGGATAATTCCGCTAAAAAGGCAATGACCTTCTTAGGTCATGACGTCAACCAAGATGAACTACTAGCAAACTGCTTAGAGAATTCCAATAATCGTTGACTGAAAACAATCCCAAACTTTTAGAGAAGTACGAAGTTACTCCATGCTTTTCAGAGACCAACACAGATTTGTAAAGAATCTTACCAAATTTCTTTACTTATAATCGAACTGTTTTGGGAAGTTTGACTATACTCCTTAAATAGTATAGGATACCAAGGATATACTAACTCAAAAGAGTTTTTACCAGATACTAGATATAGAAATTGCTATAATGCAAAAGAAAGCTTGCATCATTTCATATCAACCAACTATACTTGCAAAACTCATATAAGTGCAAAACTTATATGATTGCCAAATCATACTAGAAACTATTCATTAAAACCCAAGGAATTATGTGATCTTATTCCACCATGTGATCAGTATGGGGAGATAAAATAAACATAATCCTTTACGACATTCTCATAGGAATAAGACATGTAATCTTGCCTTACCATGTGATCAAGATGGAAGACAAAATACATTCTTACTCACCACCATGAAAACCGTAGAAAATTTATTCATGAATCCTTTATAACAAACTACCATTACTTTTAGAAATTCCTACTTGAATTCTATAAAGTCCAAAGAATTTTCTCAAAAGAGAAAATCAGAAAACATCTTCAAATGTTCCTTAAATCATGACAGCTTGACAGGAGCTCGACATAGGTTACTAACATACTTGCTTTAACTTTGAGTATTATGGAAACAAAGATTAACTACTCTATTGAAGAATTGGGCGCGTCAAGCCAATGCATCGATTAAAATTACTGACCTTATCTTAATGATACTACTAACGCTTTGCCCTTGTTCTGTGCTGACACTTGCACATTAGCTGACTGTACCAACTTGGCAAATGTTTTGAATCAAAACCGAGTCTCAAAGGAGCTAAGATGCTCTAATTCACTTCTGAGTCCCACATTTCCCTTTGAATGTGACACTTCATTCCCTCCTCAAAGTAGAACTTGATGACATACATTGATCTTTTCTTAAACATAACATACTACCAGACTTTTATATAATCCATAGTATTGAGAAATCTCTGCCTGATTTAACTCAATCCTAGCCCAACTTAACTTCACAAGTTTCATAAAAGAGTTGATCACTCCAATTCACTTACTTGCAAACCTTAGGGAAAATGTGATTCCGACATCTTCATACTCATAGCAAAGATTCTTCTTCGATCATTCTCAACTTGTATGCCTCCTTGACATACTACTTTAAAGTTATGCAAATATGATCCATTGACAAAATTCAATACTTGAGTTCATCCATTCACAAGACAACGAGCCTTCTGCAAGTGAATCTTCATATAAATTCTGATATCCAAAAGTAAACTATCAAACTCTTCTGATGAGTTTAAGGACTTTCAATCCTCTTATAACTTAATCTTCTCGATATAAGAAGTGAACTTTCAAACTTTTCATCTAGTTCAAAACATTCAATCCATATACCTCTCTACATATAAGGAAATTCCTTTAATTTCCAATCTCTTTTAGCAGAAGAATGCACATGACCAAACAAGGTATTTTAAACCTTTCTCGACTCAACATTGGTGAACAAACTAAACTTCTCCATCATTCCCTGGTCTTCTTACTTAACCATAAGGAGATTGCATATACCTTTTTATTAAGGGATTTTCCTTTTGGTACCCCTGAGTTTTGGACTTTTCCTTTTGGTGTCCTAGAAAAAAAATTATTCCTTTTGGTAGCCCTAAGGTTTATATAAAGTTCACCATGTGCCCATAACTAGTAAAAACGTTAAATCCTTCCATTCCTCCGTTAAATTTTATGAAAAAAAAAGAAAAATAAATTAAAAGAGAGAAATTTTAGGTTTGAGATTTGCTCCTTCCTCGTAAGCTTAGATTTGCAATATCCTTCCATTCCTCCGTCAACTTCAGCGCCGATCAACACCGAATATGGCCGGAGAAATAGGTTGCCTCCTCATCCTTCTTTACCCTCATCTCGCCGCCGAACTCCTCCCACCACACCTCACAACTCGGAGCCAATCGACATCCTTACAAGTGCTCCTCGGAGCCTCTGCTATATGGAACTACCAGCGACGCTAGGGATAGTGGTCGGATTTCGATCTCCGGTGGATGGCTTTACCGCCCAATGACTTGCACCGACGTCTTCTCTCCTTCCTTTCTTTCACCTAACAGTTTCCATTGCTCCGACAAGGTACAATCAATTTTCCAACTGTTAGGTTAGATTCCATGTCGCTTAGGAAGGTGTGATGATTCCGATTGCGAATTCCTATTATATGCAAAATCAATCGAAATTGTGAATCGGTATCTAGAGCAATCGAAATTGTAAGATCTGTTGATTAAATTTACAATTAATTTGATGATTTTCGATGTGCAACTGTCTTTTGAATCCAGATCAATATGTGTGCAATTTGAACTGTACTCTTCTTCTTTATAATCTACTGGGTTCTCTATTGCAAATCTGTAACAACTTAACTATACCAAATCAGTCACTGATTTGTCCCTTTGAGAACCGAAAAAATCCAAGAAGCAAAGACCTCTTAGGATGGTTTTTGGCTGATTTTATTTTTATTTACTTTATAAATTTGGTGTTCTTTCTTTCAATTTATTTTTCTTTTTTTTCCATAAAATTTAACGGAGGAATGGAAGGATTTAACGTTTTTAGTAGTTATGGGCACATGGTGAACTTTATATAAACCTTAGGGCTACTAAAAGGAATAATTTTTTTTCTAGGACACCAAAAGGAAAAGACCAAAACTCAGGGGTACCAAAAGGAAAATCCCTTTTATTAATTAACTTCAAACCACATTGCAAAGGAAGAACTTGTGGTTAGGAGACTTGCTGACAATTTAATAGTTTCACCAGTACCACCTTAGACATTAGATTTGACAGATATAAAATCTTCAAAATCCAAACACAAATGAAATTGTTTTTCAACGATAAGGGCTAAGCCTTGTTGACGATAAATGATTGCTATTTTTCTCCCAACTGTTTGAAGTATCAAAGACAAATATGCTAAAATTCTTCCTTGCATGTTCTTCTCAAAACTGAACTTTATCATTTCCATCCTTACAAAAAACATAAGTCAATACCATTGGCAAATTAGAATACAAGGCTGATTCCATTACTAGTCCATTATAGACCTCAAGTCTCTTCTCATTATCCCGAGTTGGGTATCATACACGAAATTACCATTACGTGTCACATAGGTTAATCATTTGGATATTTGTACTAAGTAGTTAATTGAACATAAACACATCATTGATGAACTTTACCCATTCAATCCATTTTGACCAATCAACCTTATTCACCACAACCTTGATGATTAACCACTTGTTCACAACTTAAACTGAACCAACATTCTTCCTTTCTTTCTTACTATAATCATAAGAAATTCCCATTCCATTTAGGATTCTCAATCCTCTTAACTCAAAGGATAACAACATATATGAAAATCCGAGTTTGAACACTATCAGGTTAAAAATTGAATTGTATTTCCAATAGATTAACAATTCAATCGATCCAACACTTGAGCACTTCAAAGCTCTTTAACTTCCCACTAGGCAAAGAAAAGCACAAAATATCCATGATTCTATACCATAGACTCACAAACATAGTTGTTGAAGAAAGTTTCCAAAGGTAATCCTTTTCTATTCAGGATTCTTTTACATCACTTCATGATCCATACTGATCTTTTAGAATCACTCAACACTCACAAGATTTTCCAAATCTTAACATTGAAATGTAGAGGTTCCAACTCCAAACTTCTCTTGATACTCGAATCTCAAAGTTCAGAAATTCCTATAAGAATATACTCGTGAAAACTCTTAATCTTATGACTTCAATGTCAAAGAAACTCACTTTAAAATTTCCTTTTCAAAGACAACACTTTGCAATTTCATATTTCAAGAAAAGAAATTAACAATTTCTTTCACATAACTTTGAATCATAAACCTTCTAACAAAAATTCTTAACTTGAATCTTCCATCATACGAGCTTACAATAGGAAACCTTCAAAATTATAAATCTTTATGAAGTAGAATGCTTAACTTCAAAATCTCACAAGAAGTTTCCTAATATGGAAGAAACGACGAGGGTACACCCAATTCAGACTCTCAAGAGAGAATAGGAATTCATTGAGAACTTGGTCTAGAACCGGGTCAACTTTAGGAATCTTCACCTAATCTTACCTTGGATCCTTCTCGGAATCCATTCCCATCTCCAGGGAATCAAATGTCCACTATAGGACCTTTTTCGCAAAAGCTATTACAAACTTATTACCTCATGCTCTCCAATTCCTTTCCTCTTTCTATCTCTTCACGAGTCTGATCTTCAATCTTAACCACTTTCCGTATATGGTTCAAAGATAACGCCAATATAGAATTATCCATAACTCTATATGGAAGATGAAAGTCTTAAGCAAGACTTAGGAACTTTTAGCTCTGATACCACTTTCTGTAACACCCCCTTACTTACCCTGGAGGTATTACCGCCAGTAACCCCGATTAAGACTAAACCGAAGCTACCCAAGGCTTTAAACTGACTGAATAAACTAAAAACATTACAGCGGAATAAATACAATTGGACTTATACAAACCTTAATTCAAAAAGAATAAATAAATAGAACAACCTTCTAACAAAACAAAATCTTCATCAAGTCTTCCTTGAGTTCTATTTTCTGAAACTCAGCTTCGCTTTGAAGTAGTTCAATCATGATCTTCACTCAAGTATGACCATTGGAAACCTTTCTTCAACTTCTAGAGCTTCAAACATCTGAATCTGCCTCTTGAATCAACTTCCAAGAAATACCTGATGTGTCCTAAACCAACGATGGACACCAGCCGACCATATAAAAGAAAAGAAGATGGACGGGTTAGTCTAATGATAGACTAGCAAGCGGAGAATCTAACTTGGTTCTTATGGTTGTAACTAAACATATTGGCATCCAAATCCGAATAGACTCGGATTATGATCCAACAGTTAGCAGTCTTATAGAGAATAAGAAGGAGACTCGCATAATCAAGAGAGAGAACACCACCGCTTGTGGTTTCTTTTAAGAATCATAAACCATTGTTGGGAATTCATATTAATCACATAACATCTTGAAAAGCAAGAATGGCTTCCCGACTGGACGAACCATTCAGGTATATTAATGTGCCTAACGCACTTATCTTATATTACTTTCAAAACTTTTCACAAACAGGTTGGTGATTCATAATCGGCTCGAACTACTGCCGAAATATTTGGTACCGTAGAGATCATTGGAATATTTCATCCATGGTCATCTACCCTATACCTTTGGCCCCGTAGAGATCATAGGAGTATTTCATCCATGGTCATCTACCCTACACCAAGATCATATGACTTAAGCTATCCTGGATATATCATTTGCATATGGTGAGTTAGAGATCCCAGAGGCCTATTACCAGGTCGTCTACACTACACCGTGCCGAACCTGCACTTAGCTAGAGTGCCTATCAACCCTCTCACACGAAGAGCAGGGGATCAGAGTCATGACTCACCATTAGGATTAGGCCCCTCCTAATGTAATATTGTTTTAAAGAGAGGATATGGAACCACGTTCCCCTCCCTGAAACTACCTTAATCACAACAAAGTCTCAGCGTGAGACATCATACAAGGTCACACATAACGGACCTAAATCCAGTTCTACCGCAAAAACTGAATAAACAACATGGTCATTATTTCTAACAAATATAACAACCTATCATATTTTATTAATCATACAAGTTGTTCCCAACGCAAATATTAAATGAGATCCAATTCCTCATTTAATAACAATAACGCAAGAGAGAACCGTCCACTTGCCTTATAAGGCGTGCTCAACGTCCTTAGCGATTCCAACAGAAATCTTTATCATCCTTCTGACAAATATAACAAAAGGATTTCTCAGCAACGAGCTCACAGAAACACTTCTTAGTTGTATTCTCAACTCCTACAACTTTCTAATCGATAAACGATTTAATTTCCGAATATCGATATATAATAAATCCTTAGTTATCATGCTTCAAGGAGTCATCTTGGCGGAATTATAACTAATTATCCGCTTCACTTTTGAAACAATTTTCTAAATAAAAATTGTTCATTAGCAACAGTTCTTAAAGGTTACCAAATTTCGGATCAAACGGATTAACAACGAATCCCGAGTAATTATCCGAAGTCCCTTACCTGCCAATCGGTATCCAAAACTTGTATTCGCTATAACGGATGATCCGGACATCCGTTTTACGAGCGGTTTAAATCTGTGGGACCGTATCAACGTCAAGATTATAAAAACTATAAATTTAATTAGCAAAGCGGAACCGAAAGGCCCTTACGGTGGCTCCGCAACTAACCCGCTAATTAATTTCGATCGTATATACCTTCACTCGAGCCCATGGCTGGTTTGGTTCGATCATGGCTCGATCCCCGAGCCCGAGGATGGCTGGGCGTTGCCCGACAGCGGCTCCCATGGTGGTTGGTGGTCGGACAGCCTGGTGGTCGCCGGCGGCGTCGCAGCGAGGCAGAGAAGGAAGCCGGAGGTGAAGTGGTGCTCCTTCTCCCGAGTCCGTTCCGTCCTATTTTCTCTCCCTGGTTCTGGCTTCCAACAGCCCGGTCTCACACGAAGAAGAGGAGTTGATGAAGGAGGAGCTAGGGGTGGTGGCTGGCAAGGAGGTGGCGAGGAAGATGACCGGCGGTGAGGACCGAATTAAATCGTCCAATACGTCGTTCCGTCCGCTCTCTCTCGGTTTGATTTTGGAGAAGGAGATGATGAACTTTGAAAAGTCAAGGAAAGGGGCCTTCACCAATTTCTATCTCTCAATCCCTTTGCATCTAAGCAAGAGGCGTCAAATGCACTTTTCCGTCCCGGAACGGGACTCGCGTTAAAGCGGTAAAATTATGTACCTCGGGTGGAAAAACTCACTAAACGAAAAATGTCCCGTAAATTATGTAGACCAATAAAACCAAATTTCCATGATTTTATCTTGCTACCTTCAATTTTTAAGGCTTCCGTTTCGTATTTTACATTCCTTCCGGTACATAATTAAAAAGACGGCTTATCCAATAAATATTCTTTTTCCACCGAAAAATCCTAAAATTCACATCGTTCCATAAAATCATTTCTTTATGATTTTAGGATATCACCAACAATTTTCTAGGATTTAATCTCCAACAAAAATATTGGATTAAGATTTAAAACGGACAAAAAAGGTTAAAAAGATATCCGAGAAAAATTCGAAAATATCCTTAAAACGCATCTATTACAGACAACTTCGTTCAAGTCAAGAATGAAGAGGAGTCTTGGAACTTGAATAAGGTACGTTTAATCTTGATAGATATGTCTTGCCAACATGTCTATTGTTCGTATGGTACGTTTTATCTCGCAACAATATTGCGGTATCCCTTGGCATGGAATTGGGGCAATATTTGTTGATGGAAACCTGGATCTCATCCAGTGACTCGTTGCCTTTATCAAGTCACGTTTTGTTTATGCTTAAAGTTTACTTTTGTTCTAACATAAACTAACTATTCGGCGGTGATTACCTTTATGGTCTACACCCAATGAGACTACCCTTCGGGGTCTACTCACGAGATTACCTTTCTAGGTCTACTCAAACCGCCTTGTTGTACAAGGATCGACTTTCACTTCAACTTGTTTATGCAAATATCTATTCCGTTTTATATACCCTAAAAATAAAAAATCTTCAACAAATATTTGTTTATGTTTATGTTTGCATTGTTGTTTTGTTTTGTTAAGTTTGAGGATTTGGCTAAACGACGGGATAAAACGATTGATGACGTAACCTCTTACTTGAGGGAAGTCAAGATCAAACCCATGAGTCCCATAAGGCCGATCGAAGTGGATCATGGAGGGCTCCAAGACTTTGACGAGTGGGATGATAAGTACAACCAAAGCATGAAATTTTGGGATTGGTACATCACTAATGTGAGGATTGAACCAAATCTCGAAAATGCTAAGGAAGATGTGGTTCTTGCGCCTCAAACCTCCAAGGCGATGGAGGCTCGTGATCCTAGTCATGGACATGAGGGAAGGCAAGGGTACTCGATATTCAAGAGGCGTTCAAAGCCTCGAGCCAAGTGCATAAGTGCGAAGTCTAAGTTTTGCGTCCCTAAAAACTTAGGGACGCAAAACTTAGACTTCGCACTTATGCCATGGCCATGAATACACTAAAGAACACATAAAAGAGATGGTGAGAGTCTTTTTGATAAGTTACATGTGGAAGATCACTTAAGTGATTTCATGAAAATCATGTTTCTTATGAAAAAGGAAATAAGAAAGTCTTGATTGGTTTAAATTAAGATTTTGCATCTTTACATTGAGCAATAAGTACATGAGAGTGAGATCTCTTATGGCTTAGTCGAACAGATGTTTGACAAGGGTTGAAAGTGTCAAGTGCATAGGATTTAACACTTTGGCATGACTAGAGTCGGTCTTGTTTTGATCGGTCTTGTCATGTGCTTAAGTCCTCAAAGGATTATGACTTGTTTTAAAAAATGAAGTATGGTTTGATGTTTGCTTGGATAAATGTCAATATGAGGTAAAGCCTTGAATTGACATTACTAATGTCGAATGAATTGCCATGGAAAAGGAGGCCAACACAAATTATGACTTGGACTAAACTAAGACATGCCTTAGTTGTAGCGGAAACCGAGCCATGGTACCACTCTCCATGGCTCTCATCACTAGCGGTTGCAACGCCAACGGCGTACCTCATACACGCCCTTGAAGGGCTATGGATCGACCCTCTTGGCACTAGGCGCCAAGCACTCGGTTTCGCCGTGCAAGGGTCGAGTTGAGAGTGCACGAGGCCAAAGTTTTGACTTGCTCATGGAATCGCACATGCCTAGGCGCGCCGAGACCCGATGTTTGGTGCTTGGCATGGCTGGTTTGCGTTAAAGCAAGGGCGCGCTTATACCAAATAAGACGACGCTCCTTGAAAGCGCGGCGCTCGGGGTGTCGGCGCTTGGCAAGTCTCGTGGCATGGCAATAGGCAACTCAAGGCGCGCTAAGATTGATCATCTCAAGCCTTGTCGAAAGTGAATGTTCGACACATGAGCATCGTAACCCATTTTGATGGGTCAAAGGTGTGCCAACAAGGGGCACTTATAATTGATTGGTTTAAATCAAAGAAGTCATACTTGAAGTCATGAAAAGTTTTCCTAGTTTTGGAAATATTAAATGATGTGATTGAGTTTAAGAACTTGGATTATCACATGCCCCATATGGTTAATTGGAGAGGCTCATGTTGTATGTCATTATATTGGATTAATAGAGCTTGTTTGGGAATTTTGAAAGGTTGTTTATAAAAGCTTTCAAATTAACAAGTAATGGTCTAGAAAAGACCTATGAGGAATTTGATCAATCCTTGGATCCAAGGAAATTGTCAATACGCCATGAAGGCTTAACATTGACAACTTTGGTATATAAGTCTTATGGTTAAGTTGATCATTGAAAGGACTAAGGGAATTATAATGGCATGGTTAATGAAAGACAAATCTTAACATGTGTAGTGAACACGTGTGATAAGATGACTGTCTTATGAGCATAATTCTTCTAGTTTTCTTTGATAAAAGATTTCTATGAAAAGGAAGAATTGAATCATCTCATATTGTCATATGGATGATGATCCTATGGAAACTTCTAATAAGAATTGATGGTTAGGATGAAAGTGGTACATGAAGTGGAATGCTTTATGTTGAATGGACAAAAGAAAAGGAATGTCATTTGGAAGTCTTTCAAAAGACTCTATATGCTTATAGCATGAAAGAATATAGTAAGTTTAATCACTCTGGTTAAGGAGTGTTTAATGAGTCTATATGGAAATGGCATGGATGATTTGGTAGAAACCAAATGACATGGATGAGATGGAAAGGATCTTGTCTATGAAGTTCTTCATTGATAAAGTTATGAAGATGCCAATGTATAGAGATGAAAGTGAATTAGATTTTCTAAATCTTCGTCTAGGTTTGTAAAACATTGGAATGGGAATGGAAATTCCATATTTATACACATGTTTAGAACACCTATGGATCAATGGATACACGATTATAAAATAAGTGTGTCATGGCTTGAGGACACTCAAGTGGTAAGGTGTTGATATCTTGACATGGCCATTTGTCAAAGATATGATGTTTAGATACTTAAGGCATTGGATGTGTGAAAATGCTTTCTATGTTGAAAAGTTAAAAGCAAGTTGGATCACTAAAATATGGAAGACCTTTAGTCGACGATTGGTCATGAATTCCTATTTGGGTGATGGGTCGACATTCTTGGAGATTCCAAGAGGCAATCTTACTGAAGTTCGACTTTGAGTCGGATTTTGACATCTAAGTATGAATGGATATTTTCTTAAAAATAATTCGTATTTAGAGTCAACTCGGTTGAGTTTTGTTAAACACAAATGAAGTTGTTGATTTCTCCACAGAGAAGATTGGCATAAGTATTTGTGTTAAATTCAACTCGATGGATGGGTGAAAATCCTAGAAAAAGAATCTATGACTTGGACGCCCAATTCCCCCTTATCAAAAGTAAGGGCTGAATTCAATGTGGTAAGCCAAGGGCATATGGTTGGAGAGAATACAAAGGCCCATCAAGGAAGATGCTCTAGCCTACATAAAAAAGGGTTGTTTTGAAACTTTATTTCATTAATGAGACTTTGGAAAGTGCCTTGGTAGGAGCACGTTAGAAGTTTCAACTATACATATATGGAAGTATAAGGCTTCTTCCAAGGGAGTTCTAGGACTACTCGCCTAAAAGCATATGTGAAATGGATATGGGACGTAAAAGCCTTTAAAAGCATCAAGGTCGAAGATTAAACAGTAAGGTTAACTCGTGTCATACTATTGCTCGTTGTACTTAGACAAGAATTTGTGGTTCAATTCTTAGAACACCACGGTTCTTTAGTGCACGTAGTGATAGCTACAAGTTGTAAATTCAAATCCATGAGATATTTACTTCTATGATATAGAGTTTGGAAAAGTCTTTCGAGTTTTGATGACATTGCTCAAATGGGGGAGGAATGTTGGTGATTTGTGAAAAGTCATCAATCCCATTGAAAGCATGTTGAGGTAAAGAAGTCACAAGGAAATGTCGATTGAGAAAATTGACTATTGTGACTTGCCATGATATGATAAAGAGAAGTAGTCATGTATAGAAAACATCCAAGTTAATGCACACCAACGCCAAGGAACAAAACCTCGTGTGCAAAGGCACAAGATGAGAGCGCGCCTAGGACTCATGAATCGCTAGGCTGTGGCACAAGGCATCGGCACTCGGTGGGAGACACGCCGATGCAAGGGGCAATGGCTCGGTGTAAGGGTGAGGCGCGCCGGTACTTGCTTGTGAGGTTGTTGTATTGGTAGTTGGGGCACGCCTATGTCGTTGCTTTGGCATGTCCATGGTTGCACGGTGCTAGCGGCGTGCCTAGGATATGTGCGAGGAGCTTGCGACGCGCCTAGGGCTTATGCACAAGGCACCGGGTCCAAGCGATTGAGCAAAGGTGTTAGAAGATAGAGTTTTGATGGTTCCAGAGTCAGTGAATCCAAGTTGGCAAGTCGAGTTGGCGACTTGGCAAAGTCACTGACATGACCAGCTGGCGAAGTAATCTATTTAAGGAAGGAATACATAGCGTGTGTGCGTGTATTTGGAGACAACTGCGTCGTTCTATTTTAGGAGAAGATCGTCATAAAAGAGTGCTAAAAATCAAGATAAAGACGATTTGATTCTCCTAGAATATTTCTTTGTATGCGTTAATGTATTTTTGGAAAGATATGTAAAGATCGAGTGTGTATCATTTCCCTAATCGAATGGAAGTTGATACATGATACGCTCTATTTAGTATAGGTTAACTCTTGTATTTTAGGCATGATTTGAGTGTGTTTAGATTAGTTTTGAGCATAATTGTCATATGAAGACCGAAGACACGATTTGAAGAATTGCAAGAGTTTTGAAGACAAGTGTTGATTTGGAGTTGTTTCGACACCACTTTCTTGTAACGCTTATTCCGGGAGATACGGTGATCGGATGAAGCTTAATTTGGTATCATTGGAAAGCTAACTCGAAGAGCTACAATTCATCTTTTTATGGCGAGTTCAAATTCCAACTCTAAGTAGGTCAAAACCACCTCCGAAGTTGACATCAGAATGCTGAAACGCAGGATCCGCGCCCGCGGAAAATTTCCGCGCCCGCGGATCGTTGAGCATCCGCGACCGAGGAGATCAGGATTTTCGGCGCCCGCGATTGTATTCCGCGCTCGCGGATTTTGGCGTTTCAGCACCGACTTTATTTCGTTTATTCTATCTTTTTATTATTATTCTATCTTAGGGTTTCAGACTTATTTCTATTATGGCGGATTTGCAAGGGTACCCCTTGCACAAAAATAGTTTGCAAAAGTACCCCACATTAGAGGAAATTGCAAATCATGCATTTTTGGCATTTATGCAATTTTATTTTTTATTGTTTTATTGTTTAGTTCTTTGAATTTATATTTGTAATGTTTTTTAGAAATGAATTATTAAATTCAAAAAATTAAAATCATAAAACGAAAATTGTAAAAATAAATAAATAAAAGGCATATGAAAAGATATTTTAAAGTGATTTATTAGTTATAATATGCGGAAACTAATGAGGAAAAAAAGGAAAAAAAAGTCAAAGATATGGCAAAGATCTTAATGGGTTGAGATTTCCGTAAAAATCTAGTCGGGCTAGATGTTATACTGTCATGCTTGTATATTCTACTGTCACACCACAATATGCTCCTGTCACGGACTTAAAAAAGAAGAAGGAAATTGCTAACGAATTAGATTTGTTACGAAATCTTTTCTATCCTTTATCTTAAAAGATACGAATCTTAATTCAAACAATAATAGACAATTATTCTACATAAAGATACGAAATCTTTTCTATCCAGTGTTATCTGTTCATTCAGTTTTGATATACGAACAAACGTAGAGGCACATTGAGTTCTACCATGGGTAAGTAGTATACGATTGAATTGTTTCGATAATCATTTATTGCTTCTAAGTATTACGATTGAATTGTTTCGATAATCAGTTATTGCTTCTAAGTATTACGATTTGTGTATTTTCAGGGTGAAACAACATATTACTTACGTTAATTACAAATGGTCAATGGAATGTCTTGGGAGATAAATGGTCTTATGAAGGGGGTGACAAGAAGGCAATAGCACTCGTTGTATCCGATACTATAAAATTCGAATCCCTTAAGGATAAAATAGTGGAGAAACTATCCATTGATTGTGAAAAGTACAATCTACATTTGCACTATGTGTCGCCCATAAAGGTAAACCTTCCACCCTTTGAAGTTAATGGTGAAGATGATCTTGAAGCCTATAGATTTTTGAATTCAAAATCATCAAAAGAGGGGATATGGTCGATAGATCTGTACACAAGCATGAAGGAGAAGAAAAATATTCAGTTTATGGACGAGGGTGTTGACAGGAAAGTCTTTGAGTTTCAAACTCCAAACTCTATGCAAGAGATGAGAGTCCCATCAAGTGCACCTCTTGTAAGCCAGTGTGACCGAACACCGATTAATGATGACAAGACTTTAGATGAAATCATCGACGATGATAATAATGTCTCCTCTGATGTCGGTGTCAGGAAATTTGGGACTGGTGACAGGATACCTGAAGACAGTGACAGGTTACGAAACAGGAATACTTCCCCGATTAATTTCGTATCATTGAGCAGCGATGATGAAATTGGAGGATCTACTTCAACAAATAAAGGCAAATATGTCGTTGTCATGCTCAGTGATGATGATGAAGACACTGATTTTGTAAACCTTGGAGACGAAGAAATTGGTTTTAACGGAAATGGTTTTGCAAGTGATGATTTTGATGGAGCAAAACAATTTGAACAAGTTGCTCATGATGAAGTAATGGAAGATATTGATAATCAATTTGTTGATGTTGATGAGGATGTTATTCAATAAGTGGAAGAGAATTTTTATCGTGCAAAAACATATGCTAAAGAATGGGCTACATTACAAGGTGTACAAAACAGTGATGAGGTTCATAATAATGCAAAAATTAGTGAGGGAGACTATTTCAATTCCAAAAAGGAGCTACAAGATGCGTTAAGGTCAATTGCATTGACACATTGCTTCCAGTTGGATGTAAAGAAGTCAGACAAAACTAGATATGTAGTAGGTTGCATCGACAAGTCATGCTCATTCATGTGTCGTGGTACAATCTATGGTAAAACCAGTTTGTTCGTTGTACGGAAGTATGTGGGAGAGCATACATGTGGACTGCGATCAAGACACAACCACCACAAACAAGCCACATCAAACATGATTGTTGAAAAAGTCCTGCCAAGGTAAGGAAGGATTTATGTCGTACTCAATTATAGTGTGATTTTTTATGGAATTTTTAAAAGCATTAATGGTATCTGCTTTTTTATTGTGTTACATGTTTCAAGGTGATAGTCCAGGCATCCGAGCAAGAGAGATACAAAGAGTGATGAAAGGAATGGGAGTCAATGCAAGCTACCATAAGGCGAATCGAGCACGTTTGAAAGCCCAAGAGGTAGTAAGAGGATCAGCAGAGGAAAGTTACAATAAACTCTATTCTTGGATGTTCATGCTCAAACAATCAAATCCAGGCTCCCATACCGTGATTGAAAGAGATGCTAACCAACGATTCAAGTATGCATTTTGGAGTATAGGTGCATGGATCAGGGCATTACCTAATTTGAGGAAGGTATCTTATATAATTATAGTTTGTAAGATTAATTATTGTTAAATATCAATGCTATTGATAGGATAAATGCTCATGTTTGATCGAATATATTGACTTCAAAGAACTTATATTTATATGTATGACAGTACGAAATTAGCAGTATGACAAGATAATTTCATGTTTCAATTTTAGGTGATATCAGTGGATGGCACTAACTTAAGTGCGACATACAGGGGTGTTCTTATTGTAGCAACGGCGCAAGATGCAGACAAACATATTTATCCTCTTGCATTTGGCGTGGTTGACAGTGAAAATGATGCCTCTTGGTCCTTTTTCTTCAAGGAATTCAAAGTTGTTGTACCAGACAACCATGCTGTAGTGTTTGTATCAAACCGTCACGCAAGTATTTTGAGAGCATTGAGGAACAATTATGTTTTTGCTGGTCATGGGTATTGCATCTATCACATATACCAAAACTTCAAAACCAAGTACGGAAGAGGAGACTTGTTTGAACTATGGAATAAGGTTGCAAAGGCTTATACCATTCAAGAGTTCAATCATCATTTTTCACAACTTTGCAAGGAGTCAGAACGTATTGGAAAATATGTTCAAGAGGCAGGATTTGAGAATTGGTCCAGGGCACACTTCCGTGCCAATAGAATCAACATAATGACAACAAACAATGCCGAAAGCTTGAATTCCCGGTTCAAAGAGGAACGTGGATGGCCAATTATTGCCATGTTTGATAAGATATTAGATATCATATGCAAGTGGTTTTGTGAACGGAGGGAAAAGGCTGCTATATGGGACGAAGAGGTAACCGAAGAGGTGAAGAAGACACTTGATTCCAGGTACAATCAATGTTTCTTGACACCATTAGTATTTGTACTGTCACCATACATGTCCTAATCAGACAATATCCAAATGGAATTGTTTTTTATTTAAGCGTATTGGGCTTTAAGTTTAATTTGTTTACGAACTAATTTGTTTAGGTTTGTTAGAAACATATTTGTTGAATTTTTTGTTACTATTGATGGACTTGTGGACATTAATATTCTATTATGGATGAAAACCTGATCTCTTTTACATTTTTAATGAATGATATGTAGGTACTTGAAGTCGGTGACTATGATAGTAAAAAGACTGAGTCAATTTGAAGCTGAACTAAATGATGGTACATCTAGGTTCGAAGTGAATCTCCATGCCCGAACATGTGATTGTAAGGTATTCCAAATTGATCAAATTCCTTGCACTCATGCCATAGCTGTAGCACAAGATAGGGGTGTGGATCTTGCACAATTGGTTCATCCCTTATTGAAGAATGATAAGATGAAAGAAGTGTATAAGGAAACTCTGCATTTGGTTCCTCCGGTTGAGCGTTGGGAGATTCCTCCATCGGTTACTGCAATTATCTGCCATCCACCGCAAGTAAGAAGGTTTGTTGGAAGACCTAAGACAAATAGGTTTCGTGCACATTGGGAGAAGAACTGGTCTAAACGTCGTTGTGGGAGGTGCAAAGGTTTGGGACATTACCAGAGCAGTTGTACAAGGCCTCTGCCGTGATCAGATCACAATTACAACTAGTTTTTTAACTTATTGTTTACTTAGACCATGTTTGTTTTGCTATATTTGAAACATATATTTTCTTGATGGATTTATTTGCTTTGCATGGATTGATTTGGTTATGGTTAATTTATGAACATATTTGCTTAACTTATTGTTTCCTCTGATTTTCATGTTGTGCTTTACAAGTACTTATAAATTGATAACTTATTGTTTACAAGTACTTATTGTTTCCCCTTATTGTTTACTTAGACCATGTTCGTACTTCATTCATTATCTTGCCATCCTTTGCCAAAAATCCTCTTATGTAGACGGTTTCTTGTCATTCCTTTTTACTTGTGAAACGTCACATTACAATTTGTGTCATGTCACCCTATACTGTCAGATTTGGAAGAAAGTTTACTGTCATCATGCAACGTTTATCCTATCACCCTATAAGAAAGTTGGACATGGATTGATGTTTGCTTCATTTGAATTTCAAATTCATATGAGAAAAGCTATACTGTCACACTATAATAATTTTTACTGTCATCATGCAACATTTATACTGTCACCCTATAAGAAATTTGAACATGGATTGATATTTGATTCATTTTAATTCCAAATTCATATGAAAAAAGATATACTGTCACACTTTACTAACTATCTTTTCATCATACACTTTTTATCCTGTCACCCTATAAGAAAGTTGTACATGGATTGATGTTTGTTGCATTTGAATTCCAAATTCAATGAGAAAAGCTATACTGTCACTCTTCAATACTTATCCTGTCATATTATAATTTTTATCTTGTCACCCTATAAGAAAGTTGAACATGGATTGATGTTAGCTTCATTTGAATTCCAAATTCATAAAAGAAAATCTATACTGCCACACTTTAAGAATTTTTACTGTCATCGTGCAATTTTTATCCTGACACCCTATAAGAAAGTTGTAAATGGATTAATGTTTGTTTCATTTGAATTCCAAATTCATATGAGAAAAGCTATATTGTCACTCTTCAATACTTATCTTGTCATAATACAATTTTTATCCTGTCACCCTATAAGAAAGTTGAACATGGATTGATGTTAGCTTCATTTGAATTCCAAATTCATATAAGAAAATCTATACTGCCACACTTTAAGAATTTTTACTGTCTTCATGCAATTTTTATCCTGACACCCTACAAGAAAGTTGAACATGTATTGATGTTAGCTTCATTTGAGAAAAGCTATCATGTCACACTTCAATAATTATCTTGTCATCATACAAATTTTATCCTATCACCCTATAAGAAAGTTGGACATGCTCTTGATACATAAAAAATCGTATCCTTAAGCATTAAGAGAGCCATAACCTGTATCAATTTCCAACACACACAAGAAAGTGAAAGAGTCGAAATGAAGTCAAAAATAGTGTCCTTCATTGAAAGTATCAAACCAAGGCACAAACTAAGTTCATATAATGATCAAAACTAACATAAAGTTGTCCACCAAACTGGATTATTAACATCAAGTTATCCACCATAGTGGATTACTAACATCCAATTAACCACCAAAAATACATCTACAACACTTCCCAACAACAATAAAGTGAACCTAAACTAGTTTCACAACCAGAGAACTCAAGACGAATCCCATTTGAAGTACCATATGCTCACTGCCAAAGAACTTCGATATCCATCTACTAACTTGTCCTCAATAACCGAGATATCAGCATTCTTAGTGGTTAGTAACTCAATGTACTTGATGGTGTACACCCCGCAGTCACCCCTACAAAACAAAATTAGATTTTAGTATAGTTTCATATAAAAATAACAAAATTTGATTCAAACCGTGAGACATTGAATTATAAATTGATTTCGAAACTACCGTTGGATCTTCTTAGCTACTGTTGGATCTTCTCTCTTAGACAAAACATATTTTTCAAATCTGTCTTCCAACTTTGATATCCTCTGAATTAGCAAATTTTCGATCCTTTCCATTGATTCAGCTAGAGTAGTGATGGCACACATGACTTGTCTTGGATCAAGGGAATCTTCATTCTGGCTAATACCATCATCAGGCTTCCTTTTTTTTCTCACATTATTCCCTTTTTTCTTATGTTTCTCCAATTTTTTTACTATACCATCAAAATACTCATCACTGACTTCATCAGAGAAGTTGCCTTTGAATAACATGTCTATCTCATTTTCTTCGGGAGACAAAATTGTCTTCAGATGGCTGTCTTGGATTTTATCATAATTAATCATCTTCTCTATGATTCCGTGTTCAGGGGTTTTTTGTGCATGCCACCTTAAACCATGTGGAGTAACAGACTCATTGATCCTTTCAGCAAAACTCACCCCCATTGTTTGGACAGCTTCATATATCCAAATCTACAAACATAAATAGAACATGTTGGTCAATCTAAATAATGATAACAACATAAATCATTTGATAACAAAACATTTGTACAAGAGATAAAATGCTAACAAAATTGGCATCATTCACCAATACTGTTTTTGCTAGAAAATAGGGTTTAATTTCTTTTTTTAATGTTTAAGTTATGCTTTCATTACCTTTGTAAGAGCTAATGTCTTTTAGGGATGGCTTGGTGTTAGAAATTTAGCTTGGTTATCCAAATTAAGTAGAGTGAGGATAATTTATTATGATACAAAAATGTTTCTTATATTATACTAATCCAAAAATTAAACAAATTAAAACCGACATCAACGATAATAAAACATATTATATTACCTGGAAAACAATAGGCAATCCACGTATGGGATATGGTACTCTAGGTTGATTTGGAAGTGATTTTGTCATCTTTGCTGCCTCTATTCTTCTACCCATGGCTTTTCTTAAACTTTCATTAAGCTCCTCGTATCCAATCCTGCCCCATGGGTATGCATAAAACAGATCCATCGTCTCCAAGAGCTTCACATGTTCAACTTTCACCTTCCTATTCTTATCACCTCCTAAAATTATGCCCTCCACAATCAACAAAAGAGCCAACTTGAATTTGAAATTATTATCATCCCTACACTCTTTGAATCTCTCAAAAATATCTTGGATTGTGGAACCGAGACCACCAAAAAACCTTTTCATTACCATCTTGTCTCCATTAGTGTCGACTTTTGGAGGTATATCACAATCCAGACCGCAAATGATGTTGTATTCTTGCATTGAAAAACGGAGTTCTTTACCTCCAACTCTGTACCATGTCTCCCATTTCTTCTTTGTTTTAAGTTGTTTAAACAACATTCCATGCACAAGCTGAGATGAGAATTGAACTTGTTATACCATCTTAACTATTTTCCCAAATGGGCCATTTAGATTGTTGTCTGTGCAATCTTATTTATCCTTGAAACAACTCTTTTCTAGGACCGTGGACTAGAATTGAGAAAGAGTATTTGATTGTTATTTTATGCATGAGACTCGTAGCTTGATTGCATGATTTAATATCCTTCTATCCTTAATATTTTGCATGATTTGAATTAAGCGTTCTTGTTCATATCATCCTTTCGCTTGGACCGTGGACAAGCGGAAATCTTTTATAAGGATTGGAATTAACTAGGGAATTAATAGAAAAGTGGATGAATCAATGATTGAATGATTAAAAAGGTGGAATTGGTTGAATAAACTCTGCTCTCTTCTAATTGATTTAATCCCAACAATATTTGCTTGTTTGTTTGTTAGCCTGAACTTCCAAAAAACCCTGTCTTTGCTCTTTTCTGATTGATCAGAATCCCGATTCTCTTGGGTTCGACCCCTTGCTTGCTTACTATACTAGTTAGTAGTTAGGGTTATTTATCTTTGATCTTGGCAACAACGATTTTAGCCGAGTCAATACACACGAGATCTCTCTTACCTTAGCTTAAATACCCTCGTGTTTAGGATAGTGGTAAGACTCTTGAGCGTTAATTTACATTTAGTGTAAGAAAGAAAGAGTGAACTTGTGCGTGAGATTCGTACAAGTGGTGTGTCGAGTGTTCTTAGGCATAGCGTGAGATTGAGAGTGTTAGAGCAAAGGTAGAGCGTGGTTCAATGGTGTGGGAATCAGTCTTGTATACGGAAGACCTTTGTAAACACTCAAGAAATCAATAGAGCGAGTCTAAGGACTCTTGAAATCCGACCAAGTGAGAAGCTTGGAAGGGAGTGGTTTTTCTCCGAGTAAACTAGTTGGTTTACGAGGAGTTTCCACTATACATCGCTTGTCATTGACTGTTGGTAACTTTCGTTTTTCATGTATAAATATTCCGCTGCTTTATTGCTCAAAGTCGACGACTTCGCAAGAGTCGCCGACTCGTTTAAGTACTAACGATCCTACAATTAGTATCAGAGCCAAGGCTCTAGATTGCGTTTTTAGTACTTTTATTGCAGGAAAATGACGTCCACCAACACTTCTGTAAGTGACTCTTTCTGGAAGCCTCCAATCCTCAAGGTTGGAGTGTATAACTGGTAGGTTGAATAGATGAAGACCCACATCTGCTCGCTTGATGGTCAGCTATGGAAGGTGATTGAACTGGGTCCGAAAACCTTTCTTGGAAAGGATGGAAAGACCGAAAAGACCACGGCTGAGTACGATGACGTGGATTTCAAGAAGCTTGAAAAGAACGCTAGAGCAAAGAAGGTGCTCCATCATGCTTTCATTGACGGTGACCTTAAGAAGTTGATCGGATACACGACGGCAAAAGAAATCTGGGGTGCTCTTAAAAGACTTCATCAAGGCAATGATGATGTAAAGAAGGACAAGATCATAAGTCTCGAAGCAGAATATGACAACATCTTTCAAGGAAAAGGAGAATCTCTTCGTGAGTATCACTCCAGATTTCAAACGCTCGTGAATCAATTGGAGTTTCTTGGTGATAAGATTCCTCAATGGAAACAAACCAATAAAATGATCTCAGGATTGAACAAGAGTTGGGACAATATCGCTTCGTCTCTACTCACTCAAAAGGAAACCAAGTCTTTGACCTTGGAAGATCTTATTGGACAACTTACCATGTATGGATGCATTCAGCAGAGAAGAGTTGAGAGACTTGACTTAGAGAAAGTCAAGAACATTGCTCTTAAAGTTGAAAGAGCTTTTGACTTGGCTCAGGGAGACGGCGACATTGAAGGAATAGATGAGGATGTTGCTCTCATCTCTAAGGCTATGAAGAGACCGTGGAATCGCAACAAAGCTCCTATCAAGGCTCCAAAGTCAAGCAAAGAAGGGAAGGATATGAAGGATGTCATATGTTATCATTGTCAGGCTAGAGGACACTTTGCCAAGCATTGTCCAAAAAGGAAAAGTGGAGAGGATGGTAAAGGAATGATGGCAACTTGGGATATGTCTGATGATGATGATGAAGTGGCGCCGGCAAGAGGAAATTGTTGCATGGCCATTGAAGACAAACCGTCCCAAGAGGTAAATGAATCTGTACTCTCTTCTCTTTTGGCTAGAAAATCTAGAGAACAGTTGGTTGCTATCATCGAAAAGCTTGGAACTCAGGTCACTGAGTTAAGAGAAAAAGTGGAAGATAATGAAGAAACAATCTCCAATCTTTTCGATGATAACAAACTTTGGTCATCTAAGGCAATTGAATTAGAAAAGATTTCGTCTCCTAAGTCAATGACTTGTGAGTCCTGTTCAGACTCAAAAAACCAAGTCGTCGACTTGCAAAAACAAGTTGATGAATTGCAAAAACAAGTCACTGACCTAGAAGGTGAAAGGCTTATGCTTAGGCTCAGTCATGCTAAGCTATCCAAAGAACTTGAAGATCAAAAAGTTGATGATGAGACTAAAAGAAAAAGATGGCTAGATGAGTTTGTTGATGAAAAGGCTCAAGAGGTCAGAAATGACTATAAAAAGAAATTTGTGAAGGAGATTGATAGGTCTGTGATTGGATATGCTTGTGCACCCAATACTCAGGGTACCAAACATGCTCCTTTTTTTCAAAAGGAAAAGCCCCTATGGGTAGTAACAACGCAAGTTGTTCTACTCATGTGGTGGCCAATCAAGACAAAGGGAAGCAACAGTGGTATCCTGATCAAAAGGTGCACAAAATATGGAAGAAACAAGCCTAGAACTCGGCTCCCTCACAAATTGACTTTCAATCACGCATCAACAACAAACCCATCTATCTAGGCTACAACAAGTATGTTGCCCTAAAGTCTCATATGACATGTTGGTATTGTGGCAAGCCTGGTTACTACCAACATGATTGTCATAAAAAGGCAAGAGATGATGAAAATGCAAGGTCACAGACTCTGAATGACAGTTCTGGCAGATCCACTGTCACTGATTGTCCTCCAGGATCTGTGTGCGCTAATTGTGACAAGTGTTGCCCTAGAAACTACTATGTTGCCAAACCCAGAGGAGTTAGACAACTCTGAGTTCGTAAGAACTAATTCTTTCAATGCAGCTTGAAGTGGGTGACAAGGAGACTCGATTTATTGATAGTGAGTGCTCAACTCATATGTCGGGAAACCCCAGGGATTTCATCTCAATTCAAGTATACAAGGGAGGTAAGATTACCTTTGGCAACAACAGTAAAGGTGGTATTTCTGGTATTGGTACTGTACGATTTTCAGATAAGTTGACCATAGATAATGTGAATTTAGTAGACAATCCAGTTTTAAGCTTTTAAGTGTTTCCCAGATCTGTGCTAATGGAAAATATCAAGTTGTTTTTGATAAAAAAGGGTTGTCAGGTACAAGAAATTGACTCAGGGAAGATTCTTCTAAAAGGGGTGTGTGAAAACAATCTTCACAAGGTGGACCCCCGTTTCGAACCTAAAGAAAAACCGTGTCTTAGAATAATTGCTGATGTCGCCGACCTCTAGCACAAAAGGTTTGGTCATGCGAGCTTTCAACTCCTTGACAAACTTCATAGACAAGAACTGGTTAGAGGGCTACCCAAGATATATTCAAGCAAACATGAAGTTTGTGAAACATGTGTAAGAGGTAAGCAAATGAAGTCATCCTTCCAATCAAAGAAGGAGGTAAGTACCACTAAACCCTTAGAGCTGATTCATATAGATTTGTGTGGTCCCATGAGAATCCAAAGTCGTGGAGGATATATTTGTTATTGTTGATGACTTTTCACGGTATACTTGGACAATTTTTCTGTCTTCTAAAGATCAGGTCTTTGAAGAATTTGAAGCATGGGTAAAAGCTGTTGAGAAAAAGCTTGGAGTCGTTCTTGTATCTATAAGGTCAGATCATGCAACTCTGAGTTTCTGGTTTTCTGCAATAAAAATGGCATAAGTCACAACTTCTCAGCGCCAAGAACTCCTCAACAAAATGGCGTGGTCGAGAGGAAGAATCGTGCTTTGGAGAACATGTCGTGGACTATGCTTATATCAAGTGGTCTTACAAGGAATTTCTAGGGTGAAGCCATTAATGCATCTTGCTATGTGATGAATCGAGCCATGCTTCGTCCACTTCTTGGAAAAACTCCTTATGAACTGCTTAGAGGAGTCAAGCCCAGTGTCGCGCACTTATGCACCTTTGGTTGCAAATGCTACATTCATAATAACGGCAAGGACATCTTGGGGAAGTTCGATCCAAGGAGTGATGTTGGCACTTTTGTAGGTTACTCCCCTCATAGTAAAGCCTACAAAGTGTTCAACAAGAGAACGAGGAAAATTGAGGAAAGTGTGCATGTTGTGTTCGATGAGAACACGATGGGAGGCTCAATGATTGAGGATCTTGATAATGGTGATCAAGGATACTATCTGGTTCAAGAGGATCTACTTCCATCTGATACAACAGAAAAAGAATCAGTAGTCAGTGACAATGATGGTGTCGCCGACTCAGATAGTTAGGGGGAAGTAATCAGGATCAATGTTTAGGTGACAATGAGTCAGAAAATGAGAAAATGCTTGAGAGAAATTCAAGTCCGGAAGATTCTGAAGAAGATTCAGAGAGAACACCTCAGCAACAAGTCAGTGACTATGGTGTGAAATGTGGGTTAGTGCCCATACTATGTGACAACACTAGTGCAATGAACATCTCAAAGAATCCGGTGCAACATTCAAAGACAAAACATATCGAAATAAGGTATCACTTTCTTCGAGATTGTATTGAAAAAGGCATGGTCACTATGGAATTCTGTAGAACAAGTGATTAAAGAGCAGACATCTTCACAAAAGCCTTAAATTGTGAACCCTTTGAACAACTCCGCATGGAACTAGGTATGATCTCTCTTCAATGATCTATTTCCCTACATGAATTCCCTCGATGATTGGCTAGCATTTATTGCTTCGCATATGTTTTGAAGTCATGCTTTTATGGTATAATTCTTAACATTCTTGATAGACTTCATATTTAGGAAACCCCATGCATTTGACTTGTCGATGTCTTTTACTACATTCAGTATGTATGCAACCTTTTTGAGTTCTTTGTTTTAGCCCAAAAGAATCAAACTCGATGATCTTAACCCTCATTACAAGCCCAAATGATGGTTGATTCTAATGCTTGTCCCTGACCTATCATGTTTTGAGAGTCTCTATGAGCCCGTTTTGAATTTCCTTATAGAACAGAGACTTATCATCATGATCGATAAATCCTCATATATAATGCTTTATACTTGGTTTGCTTTGGCACTCCATGTGCAATCCCAACGCCAAGTAAGTTCTTTAAGAGGAAGTCATGGAGTGTGCAAAAGTCATGGACATATGAGAAGAGCAGTTTTAGTGACAGAAGTCGCCGACTTGATCAAGGTCAATGACTGTGTGTTTTGGCGCGAGAAAAAGATCATGGTTTAACAATATCTTTTGAACTTGGAAAGTTTTTTTCAAAAAGAGGAAAGAGAAGATCTGGTGAGTTGACAACTTCCTTAATGATGGAAGTGCACTTCTTTATTATACCCCAACCGTCAAAGGCAAAAGGTACACTTTCTCAAATCTCTCTTTCTTTCTCTCGACATCTGCTCTCTCTCTCTCTCTCGAACTCAAACCCTCAAACCTGCAAACCCCTCCAATGGCGTCTTCTTCCAACAATTCAAACCTCCCCACTTCTCCCAAAACCCAAACTGAGAGTCCAGAATCGACGAAGAAGAAGATTCTCGCCCTTTTCGGTGATGATTTTGTTCGTGCACTTCTGACTGTGCACTCGTCTCCCTCAACCGCTCTCCCAATCGCCATTGAAACACCACCTTTGAACCCATCTTCTCCACAAGACCAAAATCCAAACCCTTCTTCTCAAAAATCACATCCCTCGTCTCCCATTCCCACCGAAAAATCCCAAAACCCTCCATCCCCACAAATCGAAACCGAAAACCTAACACTAGCACCAAAATCTAGTATACCGCGCTAAACGGCGCAACCGGTGGTTATTCCAGAAACCGGTGACACCTCTACACCCCAACCCTCAGAGAGAAAGATTGTTGAGGAAGAGAGAGTAAAAACTCCCAATTTGGAATCAATGAAGTTTGAGGAAACCGACACGGTGGTCGGTTCGTTTGAAGAAAAGGAAGAAGAGAAAGCCTCAGCGGTTGGAATGGAAGGCTCTCAGGTGCAGTCTGGAACAGAGAAGGACCAACGGCTATCTCCAAAGGATCAAACAAAGGCTGTTAGTGACTCTCCCAAAGTCACTGACAAAGATGTTGTTGTGGAGATGGATGACAAGGTTTCTGACAAGGAAGTATCTCAGAAGGAACTAGTTGAAGCTTCTGAAGAAGGTACTCGTTCTTATCCAATCTTGGTTTCTAGAAAATCTAAGTATGCTGATTTTGTTTGGTGATGATTCTGAGTTGATAAAAGATGATGAGATTGAGATGCCTCCTCCTTTTCGCCCTAAGACTAGATCTGCAAGTGCTAGAGCCACGGTTGTGGCTCTTAAAGCCAAAAAGGGCAAGGGGTTGGAAACCCCTGAAATTGCCTCAGAGGGCGGTGACTCTTCTTTCTCTAAGAAGGTCACAAGGAGAAAAAGGGGGAGATCACCAAAGTCTGTTGTTGGTTCTAGCAAGAAGAAGAAGTCGTGTATTATTATTGACATGTCTTCTAGGGAATTTACCAAGGATTTACTGTGGGAGGAAGGTTTCTTAAAAGAGTTCAAACTGTCTAAGGTTATTGACTGGCTGAAAAAGAAAAATGGGATAATTTGGTGCAAGGGGAGCATGAGTACAACTCTCAAATGGTTAAGATGTTTTATGAGTCGTTAGTGATTGAGGACACAAGAAACATGAATATTGGGAGATACATGGTTGACAAGAAGACATACTATTTCACTAGCAAGGACGTCAGTGACATCCTGGAGATACCGCATGCAGGTTTTGCTGGGTACTTCAAAGGAGCTTGGCCTGAAGGTGTTGATGACTGTGAGATTATCAGAATTGTCACTGACAGTGATGATAATTTCACCAGTCCCTACCTGGTCAACAAAATGGGAATTGAGAAAAAGGTGATGTTCAATTACCTTATCAGCAACTTGCTTCCGAGAGAACTCAAGAGGAATGCTACCTCTATTCAAGATCTATTGGTTATGGACAAGATAATCAAGGGAAAGAAGGTGAACATGCCTCGTTTGATGATGCTTCATATGAATCATGTGCTTGAAACTACTAAGCATGCGCTCCCTTATGGCATGTTGATTGCTTTAATGATGACTGAGCACAAGGTATATGTGGATGGTGGTGATGTCCTCAACACCAGGGTTCTGAATAAGGAGATGATTAGGAAGTTTGGCTGGAACTGGGTTGATGGACAATGGGTGTCAAAGGGTTCTAAAGTCAGTGACAAGAATACCCAGGAAGAAGGAATGCAATCTGCTCAAATGGCCGGTGAACTGAAAGATCTCAAGGAACAGTATATGATTGGGGATGATTGAGAAGCTTCAGAACATGTGTGGCAATGTGCTTACAAAGATCAGTGCAATAGAGGACCGACTCAATGAATTTGGAGCCTGATTTCAGTGACTACCGCACACTCATGGCCTTCTCTACTCCTCTTTTTCTACCCTTACCACATTATCCCTCCAGTTTAAAAGATTTTTTCTTTTTAAGTTCAATACGGGTGTTATGCATTTCTGAATTGTTTATGTTTGCATCGTACTTTTTCTCTTGCTTTGGTGGATGACTATCTATGATTGTTTTCATATTATGCTTTGAGTTTCTATATTTGCCTCTGATTTCTTTACTTGTTTTAGCAATCTTTTTTATGATGCCAAAAGGGGGAATTAACCGGGGGATAGATTTATTAGGGGGATCAAAATACTCAAATCATGTGGTTACTAAGCTTAGGGGGAACTTTTTATGGTTTTTTGTTTTGCTCTTTTTACTGTGATTATGTTTGTATGCTGCAAAGTTTCTATCAGAACAGGTTGTTTGTCACCATCAAAAAGGGGGAATTTGTTAGAAGATAGAGTTTTGATGGTTCCAGAGTCAGTGACTCCGAGTTGGCAAGTCGAGTCGGCGACTTGGCAAAGTCACTGACATGACCAGCTGGGGAAGTAATCTATTTAAGCAAGGAATACACAGCGTGTGTGCGTGTATTTGGAGACAACTGCGTCGTTCTATTTTAGGAGAAGATCATCATAAAAGAGTGCTAAAAATCAAGATAAAGATGATTTGATTCTCCTAGAATATTTCTTTGTATGCGTTAATGTATTTTTGGAAAGATATGTAAAGATTGAGTGTGTGTGTGTGTGTCATTTCTCTAATCGAATGGGAGTTGATACACACGAGATCTCTCTGACCTTAGCTTAAATACCCTTGTGTTTAGGATAGTGGTAAGACTCTTGAGCTTTAATTTACATTTAGTGTAAGAATGAAAGAGTGAACTTGTGTGTGAGATTCGTACAAGTGGTGTGTCGAGTGTTCTTAAGCATAGCGTGAGATTGAGAGTGTTAGAGCAAAGGTAGAGCGTGGTTCAAGGGTGTGGGATTTAGTCTTGTACACGGGAGAGCTTTGTAAACACTCAAAAAATCAATAGAGCGAGTCTAAGGACTCTTGAAATCAGACCAAGTGAGAAGCTTGAAAGGGAGTGGTTTTTCTCCAAGTAAACATGTTGGTTTACGAGGAGTTTCCACTATACATCGCTTTTCATTGACTTTTGGTAACTTTCGTGTTTCGTGTATAAATATTCCACTGCTTTATTACTCAAAGTCGACGACTTAGCAAGAGTTGCCGACTCGTTTAAGTACTAACGATCCTACTGATAGCTTGCATTTAGGTAGTGATTAGGATGCATATTTATGTTTATTTTGCATGGTTTTAGCTTAGTTTAGTGTAGTTCTTAGGTTTTTAGGTTTTCTAGGAAATTCGGGATTTGCGCTTGTTTT
Source organism: Fallopia convolvulus (assembly GCA_964016875.1). NCBI lineage: Eukaryota > Viridiplantae > Streptophyta > Magnoliopsida > Caryophyllales > Polygonaceae > Fallopia > Fallopia convolvulus. The sequence continues at coordinate 37,486,479 of OZ024733.1, forward strand.
GTTCGGTTTTGCAGATCTTTAGGTAAACAAGCATGGACGGGATGGACCTTAAATGATTGTGGTCAAGTTTGATGAAGCTTATAGTGATACAAGTGAAGATTGGAAGAACCAAGACCCAAGAGCTTGAGGGAAAAGAAAGCTTAAATCCGGGCTATGCATTGGAGTTCTTGTTTCGACACCTCTATCTTGCAATGCTTGGTTTGGGAGCTACAGTACTCGGATGAAGCTGAATTTGGTGTCACTGGAAAGCTAGCTCGAAGAGCTACAATTCATATTTTTACTCCGAGTCCAAATTCCAACTCGAAGGGGGTGAAAACAGCCTCTGAAGTGTCACCTGAAATGCTGAATCGAGAGTGCCGCGGGCATAACATGAAGTGACGCGGCCGCGCCACCCTGGGATGAGACCGCGCCTACTGTTCTGTCGTGGGAGAGTTGGGCCGTGTGTTTTGGGCTTCGGGTTGGACTTTATTAGGTCTTTTCCGACTAGTTTAATGTAATTTCGGGATATTTTTATCTTTGGATATCTTAGGGGTATTTAAACCTTGTTTTTAGTTTTCTCTATCGATCATTATCATAACTTTTGTCATACTTTTGGAGGCTAGGGTTTTCTCTCAAGGAAGAACCTTTGAACCTTTGTAAGTTTGATTTTAATTTAATTATGCATTGTTAATTCTTTTGTGTTTGACTAGTTATTGAAATCATAGATTGCATAATATTGTGAGGTTTGATTGATTCTCATCAACTTGAATAGGTTTTATTCCCTGTGCTTAATTGAATCAGAATTATTCTAGGGTTTTGTTAGATTGATCACCTAATAGAATTTCTAGGTTAATTTACAACTAATCTGATTAATGCCCGTTCGGGGTTGATTAGATAAAGTAGCATCTATAATTGTTTAGACCCGTTCGGGCTATTCAGTTGTAGAAGGGAATAAATCCACAAATAACTTAGATGTCTGTTTGCTCTAAGTGTTTGTTTCTATTGATAACTTGACTCGTAAAGCTGTCGTTTAATTGAATCTAGACGTTGTTTTAGGTTGTTAAATGATTAGGGTTGTTTAGACTGTTAGTTCTTTCAACTATTTATGAAGTTTGGGTCATAATCCTTAGTAGGAGTATAATCCACAATAGATTATTCAAGGGAATTGAGAATCGAAAGAATCAATGATCAATAAGCATATCTATGATGGATTTAACTAGTTGAACATATTTTTCCCATATATTTACAATCAACTTTGCATTTAGATTTACTTTTTAGTTTGCATATTAGATTAGATTTTCAATCATTCAAAACTCCCCTCTTTAGTTACTTGGCACTTAAGCAATAACACAAATACACAGTCCTTGTGGGATCGATCCTTACTTGCCGCTCTACTGAGTTGGTTAAGCTAAGGTTTCTTTGATAGGTATTAACGACCACTGAAAATACCTCATCACCTACAAAAGGTATGGTTTTGAGCTTAGTGATTGAGTCTTATAGCTTTGTGCAAGTTTATTTGAATGTTTGAAAGCTTCTCTAAGCTTGATGTATGCATTATGCAAGGATCAAAGCTTGAGATTAGCTTAGCACATAGTTATGAATGCTAGAAAGGAGTATTAAAGCTTTAAACTAGCTTAGAGTTAGCTCTAGAAGCTTGAATAAGCTCTTGAATCAAAGTACAAGCTTGGTAAGAAGCTCATGTAGCTAGGGTTTAGCTCATGGAAGCTTAAACTAGCTCAAGTAGCTTGTAAATCAGCTCAACGAGCTGAAACTAGCACATAATTACTTTGACTATAGGATGGAGCATGTATTTAGCTTGAGTATTTGATTCATTCTGAAGTTTTAGACAAAAATTAGCCTTGTGAGATATTTTTGGCCTTTCATGATTATTTGTTCTCTAAAATTCTTGAGTGTATCACCATGATTATCTAGCTCTAGAACTTGCGTTATGACCCTTTGTCAAGACTGCTTATATGATTGAATGCATGACATTAAAATGATTGAGGTAATGTTTCTTATAGCCTATGATTTCCCTTCCTACCTTACAAGATCCATGTTATTGACACCCCATTTCTTTTAAGCTTTAAGCCTATTTTTGATAGCTCCACAAAATTTTCCTAGCCTAATGAGCTTGACCCATAATCCGGGATTTAGGATTTTAGGTTATGTTGTGTTTTGTGTGAGTTTGATGTAAGCATGGGGGAATTGGAAGAAAAGGAAGAAAAAGAGGAAATAAAACTCTTGGTTTCAAAGTGAAAAAAGTTGAAGATGAAATATGTTGCAAAGCAAAAGAAAAAAAATTGAGCTTAATTGTAAGTAGTCTTCATTAATATGAAAGAAATAGTTGAAGAAGAGGCAAGAAAAGAAGAAAAAAAGAAGCGAAGTGTTTGAATGTAAATGTAAGGAGTTGGTAAAGCTGAAGTTGGAAGTATTATGAGAAAAAAGTGTTGAATTTTGGGTTATGATTAGTTCTTTATCCCGGATTTAGCACCACAAGCCAAAAATATGATCCCTTCCTAATTTCTCTTTACCTTGGCCCCATTACAAGCCTTAAAAAGACCTCTTGATTTTTGTTGTATGTTTGATCCCCAGCAGTGGAGATTTAGAACTCTGATGCAAGCATATGGTAGTCTAGTTTTCATAGTTGATTTTGAGTGAAACACATACCCTTAAACACTTGAGAGTTTGAGTGCAAACACAATAACCTTGGTGAGGTCTAGAATGAATGAATGGTCTTTACTTTTTGCTTATCATAATGCATGTTAAGAAGTCTTGGTCGGGTTTTGATTATATGTGAAATGCTTGTTTGACTTGAGATGAATGTATGATTGCATTTCTATGGTGTGATTTGGATTTATGACTTGCTTGAGGACAAGCAAGGGTTAAGTATGGGGGAATTTGATAGCTTGCATTTAGGTAGTGATTAGGATACATATTTATGTTTATTTTGCATGGTTTTAGCTTAGTTTAGTGTAGTTCTTAGGTTTTTAGGTTTTCCAGGAAATTCGGGATTTGCGCTTGTTTTGTTCGGTTTTGCAGATCTTTAGGTAAACAAGCATGGACGGGATGAACCTTAAATGATTGTGGTCAAGTTTGATGAAGCTTATAGTGATACAAGTGAAGATTGGAAGAACCAAGACCCAAGAGCTTGAGGGAAAAGAACGCTTAAATTCGGGCTATGCATTGGAGTTCTTGTTTCGACACCTCTATCTTGCAATGCTTGGTTTGGGAGCTACAGTACTCGGATGAAGCTGAATTTGGTGTCACTGGAAAGCTAGCTCGAAGAGCTACAATTCATATTTTTACTCCGAGTCCAAATTCCAACTCGAAGGGGGTGAAAACAGCCTCTGAAGTGTCACCTGAAATGCTGAATCGAGAGTGCCGCGGGCATAACATGAAGTGACGCGGCCGCGCCACCCTGGGATGAGACCGCGCCTACTGTTCTGTCGTGGGAGAGTTGGGCCGTGTGTTTTGGGCTTCGGGTTGGACTTTATTAGGTCTTTTCCGACTAGTTTAATGTAATTTCGGGATATTTTTATCTTTGGATATCTTAGGGGTATTTAAACCTTGTTTTTAGTTTTCTCTATCGATCATTATCATAACTTTTGTCATACTTTTGGAGGCTAGGGTTTTCTCTCAAGGAAGAACCTTTGAACCTTTGTAAGTTTGATTTTAATTTAATTATGCATTGTTAATTCTTTTGTGTTTGACTAGTTATTGAAATCATAGATTGCATAATATTGTGAGGTTTGATTGATTCTCATCAACTTGAATAGGTTTTATTCCCTGTGCTTAATTGAATCAGAATTATTCTAGGGTTTTGTTAGATTGATCACCTAATAGAATTTCTAGGTTAATTTACAACTAATCTGATTAATGCCCGTTCGGGGTTGATTAGATAAAGTAGCATCTATAATTGTTTAGACCCGTTCGGGCTATTCAGTTGTAGAAGGGAATAAATCCACAAATAACTTAGATGTCTGTTTGCTCTAAGTGTTTGTTTCTATTGATAACTTGACTCGTAAAGCTGTCGTTTAATTGAATCTAGACGTTGTTTTAGGTTGTTAAATGATTAGGGTTGTTTAGACTGTTAGTTCTTTCAACTATTTATGAAGTTTGGGTCATAATCCTTAGTAGGAGTATAATCCACAATAGATTATTCAAGGGAATTGAGAATCGAAAGAATCAATGATCAATAAGCATATCTATGATGGATTTAACTAGTTGAACATATTTTTCCCATATATTTACAATCAACTTTGCATTTAGATTTACTTTTTAGTTTGCATATTAGATTAGATTTTCAATCATTCAAAACTCCCCTCTTTAGTTACTTGGCACTTAAGCAATAACACAAATACACAGTCCTTGTGGGATCGATCCTTACTTGCCGCTCTACTGAGTTGGTTAAGCTAAGGTTTCTTTGATAGGTATTAACGACCACTGAAAATACCTCATCACCTACAAAAGGTATGGTTTTGAGCTTAGTGATTGAGTCTTATAGCTTTGTGCAAGTTTATTTGAATGTTTGAAAGCTTCTCTAAGCTTGATGTATGCATTATGCAAGGATCAAAGCTTGAGATTAGCTTAGCACATAGTTATGAATGCTAGAAAGGAGTATTAAAGCTTTAAACTAGCTTAGAGTTAGCTCTAGAAGCTTGAATAAGCTCTTGAATCAAAGTACAAGCTTGGTAAGAAGCTCATGTAGCTAGGGTCTAGCTCATGGAAGCTTAAACTAGCTCAAGTAGCTTGTAAATCAGCTCAACGAGCTGAAACGCAGTTCAAGCCAGCTCAATTAGCCGGATGCTAGCTCAACTAGCTGAGGTCCAGCTACACTAGGTAAGTGACCTAGCTAGGTACCTAGTTATGCTAGCTAGCTATGGGCCATGGTGGGCCGGCCCATGATGCGTGGGCTTGGGCTGGATGGGCCGTATGTATGGCTGCAAGAATGGGCCTCATGCTTTTCCATTTCGGCTTTGGATTGGGCAGATGTTGGACGCCTAAAATGATGACAAGGAGAGAGGAAAATGGATAAGGAAGGGTGGTTACAACTCCTCCTAAAATCACTCTTGTCCTCTCATTCTCTCAACCGAATTATAACTTCTCTTTGGGCGGTTATTGGACAGCCCATGGACGCCTATAAATAGGGTGTTGGTCGTCCTTTGATGAGATATGAGAAGACACACCAAGTGAGACACAAGAAGACACAAATATTGTAGTCAATTCACACAAGTAGTCGGCATAGACTTGGGTGTGTGAGTGTGAGCGTTTTCAATAGAAAATCAAACACAAGTGTGTGATATCATGGATCGGTCTTCATGAGTGCATGTGAAGAAGGAACCTCAAGTGGCGTGGCGTGACAAGTTCGTCCAAGTGAAGGAAGAACCGCAAGATCCATGGGAAGACAACTTCGTTCAAGTCAAGAATGAAGAGGAGTCTTGGGACTCGAATAAGGTACGTTTAATCTTGATAGATATGTCTTGCCAACATGTCTATTGTTCGTATGGTACGTTTTATCTCGCAACAATATTGCGGTACCCCTTGGCATGGAATAGGGGCAATATTCGTTGAAGGAAAACTGGATCTCATCCAGTGACTCGTTGCCTTTATCAAGTCACGTTTTGTTTATGCTTAAAGTTTACTTTTGTTCTAACATAAACTAACTATTCGGCGGTGATTACCTTTATGGTCTACACCCAATGAGACTACCCTTCGGGTTCTACTCACGAGATTACCTTTCGAGGTCTACTCAAACCGCCTTGTTGTACAAGGATCGACTTTCACTTCAACTTGTTTATGCAAATATCTATTCTGTTATATATATCCTAAAAATCAACACAACTTGACAATTTTCTAAGAAACCAACACAAAGAAGGAAAACCAGCAAATTTCACATAGAATTCAAACGGCCAAAGAAGGCCTTCGGTCCTCTTTGAAAAACGAAACTGAAAATCAATTAGGCTTCCTCATCCATAAATTGATCAAAATGAAATCAATCTCAGCCTCCTCGGCGATATGAGATTGATCGAACTCAAGAATAGAGAGAAGGGAGTGTCTTTGTTCTGGTTCATTTTCATGTTTCAATTTTTCTCAAGTCTTGGTATTTCTCTCTCTAAAAAGAGAGTTTCTCTCTCTAGGGTTTGTGTTTTTAGGGGGAAAATAGAGATGAAAGCACCTAAGCCTGAGAGGAAGAATGAAAAATAATATTAATTAAATTTTCTTTTGTATTTGATTTTGATTTTTTAAATGAAATGAATGGTAATATAGTAATTTGGGCAAAAATTTGGTTTTTGTGTTGATTAGGCTACGGGTAAACTTCATATAAATTATAAGGGTATCAAATGAAATAGATTTGTTTTTTGATAAAGAACAATTCATTCCAACTCAATGATCATCCAACAAACCGAAATACAAACCAGAAGGAAAACTCGTAGAAGAGTTAAAACACACAAGAACAGAAAATAAGTTAGTTGCAAGCTAATGAGCAGCACCATTAGCCCCTTGACATGTAAACGCACAATCACATGAAGAGAAGTCCCATGCCTTTGCAAGAATTCGGGCTACCAGCACTCCAATAGTCGTACGCAGCAAAGTTTTCTTCTTCAAATTCTTTACCAGAGAAAGGCAATCAGATTCCATCATCACACATCCCACACCATACTCTACAGCAGTTTCTAACCCCCAAAGAACATCTTCTGCCTCTGCTAGTTCGACCGAGGACCCCTTTTGAATGGATTTTGACGCAGCAAACAACACATCTCCGTTAGAGTCCCTCCCAATAATTCCAATTCCACAAAAATCGTTTTACCACAGAAGCATCACAGTTCACCTTCACCGCTCCTTCCGATGGCCTAGACCATTTTATTGTAGCAGTGACTTGACCAACAGGTTTATCAGAAGATGTTGCAACAGCTTCCTCATCCATCTAAATGGCACAACTGATCAGATCCTCTGCATTGATGTCCACAGAAGAGAAAATACGTCTATTGCATGCATTCCACAGGCTCCAACATAAAATGTGCACAAAATAGTGTCCGATTCTGCACAATTCTAGATGACATTATCAGCCCAATCAGCAAATTGATGTAGACCCTTACTAATCGAAGCCATTCATCTAAAAGCCTTCCACACCTTATTTGCAAGCTTGCACTAAAAAACAACATGAAAAGTTGTTTCAACCATATCACATAAGCTGCAAAAAGGCTCAGGAGAGATCTTTTTACAGTGCAATCAATCTTTGCATGGCAAAATATCGCTAGAAGCTCTCCATGCGAAGTTTCAAATCCGAGGAAGAACTGGGATCTTCCAAATGCGTTTCCAAAACATCCTCTGACCAGAACATTCATACACTTCACCCAAACCATTTTTACGATGTGAATTACTCACAACCAAATGATAGGTTGAACGGACCGAGAATTCTCCGCTTTTTTCATAGAACCAACATAGAGAGTCTGAAACAGTGGAATTAATAAGATGAATCTTGTTAATTTCCTCCACATCAATGAGCAACAATCTCTCGAACAAAACATCCTCTCGCTATTTATGTTGTTCCCAATCGATACAATCGAAAACCCTGAGATGATTATCCTCCTCTCTGCAAGGTGAGATCACTCGGAAAGAAGGAGCACGAGGTACCCATTTATAATTGAAAACATTAATTGAAATCCATTTCCAACCTGCCAATACAACCTAGCTTCCAAAGCAACCCTTGCATTCATAATACTTCTCCATGCAAAACTAGGGTTAAACCTTATCTTTGCATGCAAGAAATCCCCACGTTGAAAATACCTTGCTTTAAGGAGCTTAGCGAGAAGCGAATCTGGGTTTTGAATCAATCTTCAACCCTGTTTTGCCAATAGAGCAACATTAAAAGAGTGAAGGTCCCAAAAGCCGAGCCCTCCAAGATCTTTCGGCACGCCTAACCGATTCCAATTTAACCAGTGCATCTTCTTTTTATTGCCCTCAAAACCCCAAAAGAAATCACAAATCATCTGTTCAATCTCCTGGCATAACTCCTTAGGCATCAGAAAGCATGACATAGTATACATCGGTATCGCTTGCACCACCGCCTTAATTAAGACCTCTTTTCCTGCCCTAGACAAAGTGCTCTCCTTCCACCCTTTCAGTTTCTTCCAAACTCTCTCTCTAACCTGTTGGGAAATGATTTTCTTAGACCTCCCAACCATAGTCGGCAGGCCTAAATACTTCTCATGTTTGTCTACTTCCCTGACTTGTAGTTCATTTTGAATCTCATTCTTCCGCCCAACTTGTACATTTTTACTAAAAGATAGCTCAGATTTTGCCACATTCACTTGTTGGCCTGAAACTGCTCCATAAGCATGGAGGATATTAACTATTTCTCGTGCTTGTTGACAAGTCGCTCTAGCAAAAAGAATACTATCATCAGCAAAAAACAAATGAGAAACTGAGGGAGCACTTCTCGCAATCTTTATTCCATGTAACTGTACTGCGTCCTCACTCCGTCTAATAAGACTAGCAAGCCCTTCAGCACATATAAGAAACAAATAAGGAGACAAAGGATCTCCCTGACTAATTCCTCTAGCTAACAGGATTGAAAGGCCTAGATGGGAACCCCTCAATCAGAACTGAAAAAGAAACGCTTGAGACACATCATAATCAAATTCGTCCATCAATCTGCAAAGCCCAACTGTCTCATACAATTATCTAGATAAGACCATTCCACCCTGTCATAAGCCTTTGCCATGCCAAGCTTCAAAGCCATATATCCCATTTTTCCTGCCTTGTTAGTCTTCATATAATGAAAGACTTCAAAAGTAGAAAGAACATTATCTGTAATAAGCCTGCTAGGAACAAAAGCACTTTGAACCGGAGAAATCACTTTATGAAGCACTACCTTCAACCTGTTAGCCGACATCTTTGAAATAATCTTGTAAAGTACATTACATAACTAATAGGTCGAAGATCTTGCATTCTCAAAAGGTCATGAACTTTAAGAATGAGGGAGATAAAAGTATGGTTAAGATTTTCAGGAAAAGGAGCACCATTCAGAATATTAATACAAAAATGTATAATATCATGACCAATAATATTCCAATGGTGTTGAAAAAATAAACTTGACATGCCATCAGGACCAGGAGATTTAGTAGGATGCATAGAAAGAAGGGCATAATGTACATCCTCTCCTGAAAAGGGACGTAACAGCTCAGAGTTATCTTCATCCGATATAATCGGCGAGATTTCTTGAGGAACCATGGAAGAAAGTGCATTATGATCATAGGTAAAAAGTTTGCAAAAATAATCAACAACCACCTTTGACTTCCCCTCCACACTTCTCCAAGCCATCCCATCTAAATCAACTAATTTTCTGATTTTATTCCTTTTCCGCCTCCCATTTGCCTTCTGATGGAAGAAAGCAGAATTTCGGTCTCCCCATTTAAACTCATTTGCTTTTGCTCTTTGAAACCATACAACTTCTTCCTTGTCCATCAAATCATTCTCCTCCTTTTCCAAAGCTCTTCGTTTTGCAATAAGAGCTCCCGTCACACCACTTTTACTCAACTCCATTAGTTGATCATGAACACCCTTCAGCCGAGCAAGCACGTTACCAAATTCCACCTTGTTCCACACCTTTAATGAATCCGAACACCTTTCAATTTTCCCCATAACTCCCTCATCTAAAACCCTCAAGCTAGGACACCTGCCCTTCATACCTTCCTCCCCCACCACCTCTTCCCGAAAGAAATTCACACTAATAGGCGCGTGGTCCGAACCAACCCTCTCTAAGTGTCTAACATTTGCACCATGGAAGATATCGAACCAAGTAGAAATAGATTTTTTTTGGAGACACTAAAAGACAAAGTCAATAATTCAGGACTATAGAAAAAAATCAATAATAATTTTTTGACTCGGGAAAAAATGAATTGTCCAATATTGTCGACATATTAAAAAAAATTGCTCCCCAGATGTAAATTAATGTTTTCAGATCATGCTTTTGCTTGATGGATACATTGCTTTGACATTCACGCTTTTTAATACTCCCTCCATCCCATTAAGTTTGTCCAAAAGGACAAAAACACACATATTAAGAAACGGCCCGGCTAAGCGCTCCGGTCAGAGATGCTTAGCACCCCAGGATTGCATCGAAGTTTGAAAAAACACCATTTTGCTTCATTTGGCTTAGCCGAAGCTATTTTTTTATTTTTAAATTAAATTTTTTGGTGGATTTATGTTTTGTATTAAATTTTAGGGTTTAGCTTCGGTCAAGGTGACCAAAGCAAATACTTTATTTATTAATTAATTAATTTTAGTGATTGTTAATGTTTTAAATTAAATTTCACATTTTTATATATAAGGTTTTGATTTTATGATAGGTTGGTATAATTTTGTATTTGTATCTTTAATATTAAATTTTAAAGTTAGTTTTGAGATTTTTATTTATATGATTTTGTTAATTTTTGGGTTTATATACATATAACGGTCTAAGTTATAAATTTTGAAAAGATTTAAGTGCAGTAATATAATTTGTGGAAAAAAATTGTCTAAAAATAAAAATATATTGTTCAGCTTACATAACCATAGACTTTTACAAAACATTACAAATTAAAAATATTCCACGACGAGAACCGAAATCGTATAGTTTATAATTTGGTTTAGGGTGTATTACCATATCCATGGTGTATCGGACCTTGTCCAGCCTCCTTACGGTAGCAGTTGAATTCGTCCATTCGTCTACGAAATTGATCATCCAAACCCCGAACGCTTTGGTCATGAAAGTAAGTCCATATTTTTGCAGTAGGAGGGATCGAGGCATTGTTGTGGATCCAAATCTGTAATATAAGTATAAACAAAGTGGGGGACATACAACAAAAAGAAATTCCAAGAAAATTAGTGTGTAGCGTTTAGGGTTGCATACCGCGAAAAAGTAGGGACCAATCATTGTGATTGACACAACACATTGTGAAAGAGGGTCTGTGGTGCTTCGGTGCTAATCATCGGGAGACTTGTGGGGACCCATGGAAGATAGCACTACAAATGCACATTGAAATCTTGTAGCAAAAGCAAAACCGACCATCTGTACTTCCATCCAATGATCTTCTCCGTCGCTCGAGCGCATAGTGTTGACATTCATGATCAATGCGTCAATATGGGTCGGAACCGGGTGAATAGACGCATATATATGAAAGTTTGTTCTCAACTCCTTACCAAGTTCAATCCGAATTCTTGCCCATGCGTCCTCCCTCACCCCCCCACCCAAGATGAGTAGCAAGTGCCCTATACCTACAATGTCCATCTCCTAGAACATTTACTGCCTTAACCAAGAATTAGAACACGAAGGAATCCACATTATTGACACCAAAATCCACACCAAAGTGAATAGTAGAATATGTGTCTGTCTCGGGTGTGTAATCAACTCCAAAGGATACAATGTTGCTTGCTCGAACCGGCATGTACTCTGGTAAGGAGTCCACTCTAAAAGATATATTGTTCCGTGCTTGAACTGGAATGGTACTCGAACCACGTGCAACGTACTCTGGGATGGAATCCACACCAAAAGACACTCTTCTACGAGCGTTACATGGCATAGTAGTCGGAACACGTGTGGACTGGCTCCGTACCAAAGTTCTTTGGCCTTGTTGATTTGAAAAATGCTCCTGCCTAGTCAAGTCCCTTCCCTGGACTTTTGTGTTCTTTTCTGGTCTCCCTTTCCCTGGCCCGACTTGGGGAGGCTTCAGCCTGGACTGTCTCGGATCGACCTTAGCCACATATTTATTCAACACTTCGCGGCTTTGATGCGATCCAACCTGCCTTCATAGTAATCACATATCATCTGCTCCCAGAGTGCATCATCTGGTGATCCCTCTATACAATCTACCTCTTCATTTGTCCCTTCAAGGCCTTCCCAAACCAATTGTTTCCAAAAGTCGTGAATGTACTCTGGCAATATAGGGTGCACGTGCTGATACAAGAACGGACTTGGTGAGGACAAGGAAGCCCACAACATGTGTCCCACCACGTATCATTACACTCAGGATTGAAATTGTTCGTCGTGTCTTCAACAAGTCCCTCGTGTATGAACAACTGTTGAAGACACGCGCTAGATAATCTCCTCTGCAAGAGTGAAAATACAATCTTGTACGGTTCGGGTGCATACTGCAAGGCCGTTGGGGCTGTGGTGCGGTCCTTCTCCATTTGCCCCCGTATTTGTATGATCTGGATATTCACCATATCGTTCATCTGTCGCAACACATTGCTGAATCCTACGACCGATGAACTCAGGTACTTTTTTAGCAATGAATGCTGAGACTCACACTTGTCCATATTACATAAATTCAATTTCATTAGATAAATTTTCACACGTTAGGATGTATTTACACTCTACAAAATAAAAATATAATTTACCTGTTTGTGGTCCTTGTAAATAGGTTAAGATGATAATCGGTGTAAGCTCTCACAATGCGATTGCAAAAAGGATCAAGCCAGTTCTTCTTCAGGTAATTCCACAAGTGTGGATTCTTTGAATTTGTTCTATAAAGGTAGCAGCGAGCATTGTATTCTTCCTCGGTTGTAGAGCAGAATATATCTTTTGCATTGTCTGCAAACCACCATGCCGAACTTTCTGACATCTTTAGACCCTGGGTGTATGCGGCACAGTTTCGCATAACATGCACCCAACACAATAAGTGTTGGGCATCTGTAAATATAATTCCAATTGCATTCATTTCAGCGAGTTTCTAGTCTGTCACAATTGCTTCTGGCCTTTTACCTATTTGTCGGTACAACTCGCTTAGTTGGCCTAACACCCATTCATAATGATCTTGGTTTTCCCTGGCCATAAAAGCAAAAGCGATACTGTACGTATAATTTGTACAAGTAAAACCCACCATTTCACTCAATGGCATATTGTACATGTCATTCAATTTAATTACTATGGAAAATTGAGAATTTAATATATAAAAGACAGTTAATAAATACTTACAGGTTTGTCTTGTATGTCGTGTCCATAATTATGACATACGGGAATAGCTTTAATAATTGTAGTGACTTTGGGTGGGCAAAGAAAAAATCATGTATCTCGTCACTTCCCGGCACAGTTCGATAATCAACATAGTAACCATTACTCTTCAAGTAATAAAGACCAAACTGGGTTACTGTAATTGAGCCCATCTCCTCTTTTAACATTCGTTGCCGGTAATTGTAGATTTGCTTCATTGATGTAGTGTTTCCAGGGTACTTTTGCCTTATAAAGGACATAATATTCCTTGGCTCCATGTTGGCCCGACCCAATATCCTCAAGTCCTCCAATTCATTTGCGGTCATCCGACCAGCATAAGGATGTCCTTCGAGTGTGGAAGAGATAACATGGTTGTGTCGCACACATTTCACAATTAACACCCATTTATGGCTCTTCCTTTGCCTGCTCCCAATCAACTCGAATGGGCAATCCATCTTCCTACTCTTCGGTTCTAGGTTTAGATCCCAAAAGTTTTCACTTTGGATTATAGTGCCTGATTTTCCTTTCTTCTTCGGCTTCTACACACCCGAAAGCTCACATGCTAATAAAACTTTTGTGTCCCGTGAAATTTTTTATGAGGATCACAATGTATAGTCTTCGTCCTACCTCACGGGCCCATTTTATCATTTTTTCTCGATCTGGTCATTCCTCATCGGTTTCAAAATGGCTAGAATAATCTATAAACTGTAGACAATACAATGTCATCAAATAAATTATTTTATTATATATCCATAATAAATTTTAAAAATAGAAATATATATATATACTGATTTATATATATATATATGGATTGTAATTGTAACAAAAATCCTAATATAAAATTTTTATTCCTTTTCTATTCTTTAGACGATTACAATTCGAACCTTGCATGTATCATAGCACCATTTTTAATTCATTATACCCTTTTTACTTCAGTACATTACTCCTTTCCTTATTTTTTTTTATGAATAAGGAGAAATGGACTATCTTAAAGGTGAGTGAAAAAATGGGAACAAGATAAAATGTTGTTGGAAGTGCAAGATAGTAAAAATGATTTCAATTTTTTTCTTTGATCTAAACAATTTTTATCATATGAAAGAAGACTGAAGATTTCTTTGATCTTAATAATTGTTTCTTTGAATCAATTTTTTTTATCTCAATTTACACTACATGTAAACTAAAGAGTTTTTTTTCCTTTTTTTTGATTTGATTTTTTTAAAATCTAGAATATTTGGGGATTTGGGGGTATATTCCGGCAGGAGTGTATAAAAAATAAGTGAAATATTTGCAGCATGTAAATTGAAGAGTTTTTTTTATTTTTTTAAAATCTGGAGTATTTAGAGTATATTCTAACGGATTTGAGTAAAAATGGGTGAAATATTTGGAGTTGTAAAGGTAAGAGCCTTAATTACTGTGGGCTTGGCCTAAACAACATGTAAAAAGAAACGGAGGGAGTATTAGTTACCTCTTACAACGGTGTGTTAAAATTACCCTCATGTTGATAAACATACTCTTCTTCGTCCTCATTCACATCTAATGGAGTTGTTTGTAAACAGATAATTGAGTGAGGATTCGGATCGTTGTTGGGGGTTTTTCTTTTCGACCCCTTTTTAAAATACATACAACATCAATTTATCAAAAATACAACATAATATTAGAATTAAATGTATGCATAAAATAAATTTAACTTTATCAAACATATACAATAATTTAAAATTAATAACTTAAATAGATCGAAAAAGAAGACATCTTGCTTGTAATAAATACAATAACCTTCTCTTAATTTCTTGATCAAAAATAATCCGATTTTCTTGTGTTTGGTAATGGGGAGACAAAACCTTTACACAAAAAAAATGCACGAATGAGAGGCACATCTAAAACTGAGTGCTTCGGACTTTTATAAGTGTAAGTCCGATTTTTTTTATTTCTTTTCTACTTCGGTCGCTCTGGCCGAAGCAAATAAAAAAATATTTCCCCTTTTTTGCTTCATCCGGCCCGAACGAAGTAAACAACCAATTTTTCCGTGCACTGAAAAGACTTCATAATTCTTTTTTGGGGGGCTTATTATATATAACCAACTAAAAACAATAAAAAAAAGCCTAATTTGACTTAAATTTACACACAAGTCCTTTTGTAAAAAAAACCCACGCTCTCTCACAACCTCCTCCCTCTGAACATCAACGCCCCCAACTTTCCGGCCAATTTCTGGTGATTTGAAGCCAATTTTCAAAGATCTTCGATCTCTACGAGATCTACATTCCACGTTCTTCAAGATCCAAAAAAGATTCAATATTAAACACATTAAATCTCTTCTTATGTGCATTAGAATTTTCGAAATTAGGGTTTCAGATCTGAAAATTTTGGAATCAATTTGATGCAAAATAAGACAAATTGGTTGAAATTATACATATGCAATGGTAAGAAATGACGAAATTTTTTGAGTTTATGTGTTTTTTGGATCAATTTTTGTAACATCCCCGACCAAAGTGCATACGTCATTTTACATTCATAACATATTACTAGCATATGCATAGCATATTGGCATGATATATAGTGAGTTTTTAAAAATAATATTTATTTTTGAATTAAATTTATTATATTTAAAAAGTTTTTAGGTAAAAATTAATTAATAATTATTTCAGGGTAAAGCTTGTAGTAAAGGAGATTTGAGGGTAGAAACTATAATTTTGCTAAAAGTTTAGCCGACTTTGCCGAATTGGATATATATGCTTGCTTTGTTCTTGCCATAAAAACGTACAGAGAAGGAAAAATAGAGAGGAAATGAGAGAAGAAAAAAAAAAAAATTTAAGGTTTTGTTGTTTTTGTTGTGGATCTGGTACAAGATCTCTTCAATCGGTTTTAATCTTGAAGTACAACCGTTGTTTGGTAAGTTTTTAATTAGTTAATAGTTTATCTGGATTGTCCCAAGTTTTTCCAGATCTAGATCTACAGTTGCTTTTGATTGAGAAATCAGTTGATTTAAGTTATCAGAAAGTTTTCGATATCGAATTTATATTCGGTAAAAGATTTCAGAGTATTTTTAGGCTATTGCTTTGAAAGGATATTAGGGAGCCCTTTGATCAAGTTTTTCAGAAAAGTTTGAACTAAAAAAATGTTCTTTCATATATAGTTTATTGTTGTCAAGTTTTAACGGATTTGGAATTATGCACAAGAAGTTATAATGCATTCTGGCATTTTATTGCATTTGGGGTTAAAGTTTGTAAGAGTAAATAGGCTGTTTTTGCATTGGGTTATATATAGGAGAACGAGTCATAGATCGTGGTCAAAGAGAAAGGGAAGAGATATAGTATCTGCGTTAAACAGGTGAGTATAGACCGAAGATTCAACCCTATGTGCTATATGTGTTGTATGGATATATGATATATGTGCTATATGGATATATGTGCTACATGAGCTATATGGATATATGTGTTATATGGATTATATGGATAAATGTGATAGCTCTGAAATTTCCAGAGTTGTTTGCACAAAAGGTATATTAACAGATGGCATATGATATATGGTTACAGAATGCACTTGATTGCATAGCATATTGCATGAGATTAAAAGGATCTGTGACTGTCTTGCCCTGAATTTGTATACAAAAGAGACCTACGGGTCATACATGAGGCCTGAGATGCCTAAGAGATGGTAATTGAGCAAATGAGGCCTAAGATGCCTAAAAGTCGGTAATGGCGGTAATGGAAAAAAAAGGAAAAAGAAAAGAAAAGTTGGTAGATGGGAAAGAGTCGGTAATGGAAACCCGGGGCAGATTCAGGCTTGAACAGTTCACAGAATAATAAAGCGGATACATCGGCATTTGCATTTGCATAGTAAATTCCTATATGACATATGTATAATATGTATGTATATGTACATGGACTAAATGATTGGTTTTGTGTGAAATAATTGATGATGGTTTATATTCACTGAGTATGCGACTCACGTAAATTGCAAAACAATTTTTCAGGTTCAGCTAGTTCTTTCTGACGTGTGTCTCTTTTAGAGGTCACATTCATACAGGTCGGCCGGCTGAAGCTCAATGCAACCTTCTCCTTCTCATTTTGCATCTTAGACAAATGGGTTGTAATAGAAGTAGAGTAATAGATGTATTAGCATAAGAAGTAACTACCTATATGTGTGTGTGCAACCTTTTATGGTTGTTACTTTCTGCTTTGTGCTTATGTGAATAGTTGCTATATGTGAATTATATGTTTATATGTGATATAAGTTATTACAAAGTATACGTCATAGGGTATAAGGGTGTCACAATTTTGACCAAAGTTAGATTATAATGGATTTGGGAGTTTGAGCATAGGTTTGTAGGTTGAACATTGGGTAAAAGTGGTTTGAATTCAAGGTTTGTGGGTCGAAAATGAGTGTAAAAGAGGGCATTGGTGGCCGACAACAAGGTGGCACGACGGTGGCCGGCAATGGAATGGCCGGCGGAGATGGTGTGAAGAGAATGATAGAGAGGAGAGAAGAAAGATGGGAGGGGCTAATTTGCAAAATATAATAAATTAGTGTTATATTATTAATTTTAATAGGTTATGTATAGTAGTTATTTTTTTTTAGCTTCGGTCGGCTCGAATGAACCAAATTAACCGGGGCGCTGAGCAACTCTGAGCGGGGCGCTCAACATTAGTCATTAAGAAAGTGTAAAAATTGTATTGGGAAAGTAAAAAGGTAAGAGAGAGGATATAATTAAATTAATTTTGTACTTAAATCAACCAATAGAAATAAAGAGAGAAGTATTGGAATTTGAGATTGAATTGAACTTTATAAAAGTTGGACAAACATTTTCGGACAAAAAAATGTACTTTTGGACAAACTTAATGGGACAGAGGGAGTATGTATTACATAGATCTAAAGAAACAAATACTTTACTTTATACATCATAAGTAATTGATTTTCGAATTTTCTAACCTATGCCCTTAAGTTAAGCTTCTAAAAATGGCAATTTTTTATAAGTTTGTACTTATTTTAGATTAATTAATTTTTTTTAAAAGGGTTCATTAATTTCCTAATAGGATTTTAGTTTCCTTCATTAGTATGTTTAACCTATGCCCTAAAAACCGTTTATTTTTTTAAGTTCATAAGTAATTTATTTATCATGGCCTCCTAAATCTTACCCGAGGCAGGTCAGTTGTTGTCATCGTCATTGTTTGTTTTGTGCGTAGGCCATAATGGGTTGTGTGACTTGTGTCCCCAAAAACAGAGAACACAATTTAGGGTTTGTTTGTTTGTTTCTATACCCGAAATCGGGTTAGAATGAGGAATCGGGTTGGAATAAGTTTTACTCATACTCATCTCAAAGAAAAGGTATGAGTTCATGTTTATTTTGAGGGAATTAGAATGAGTTATACCCAAACCTTGTTCCATATCAAACACCGAAAAGGGGATGGGTCATAGCTAACCCAATTCCTTATACTTGTATAGAATCAAACAGACCCTTAAGAGCATTTCTTGGAAAATATTCTTTTTTTAACATATTTTTAATTAAACATTTCAATTATAAAATATGGATAAACTGAAATGAGATAGCATATACCTCATCCATCAGGCTGTGTTTCTCCATCTCATCCTATCCACCAGTTCGCTTCAAGAGAGACCATCGTCAAAGAAGGGCGAATTCTTGCGCATGTCGATAAGAGTGTCTTCTTCTTCCTCATGCTCCTCTTCAGCAGTCTCCTCCATCACCAGCCACCAATTCTTCCACCAGACCTTTCGCTCTGCTTCTTTGCCCAGGTATTTACGGAACCTCATTACATCCCACCTTCCTCTTTTCAGATTGGTTTCATATCTCTCCGTCGGCAATACACTGGCATATCATTGCCATATTTTGTTGTTTAAAGTGTTACTCATTGATACGAAACGAAATCGGGACCTGGCGGGTTTCCAATTTGGTCTCGTTTGTAAGCTTTGGAGTGGTAATCTGGTAATCTCAATCTTCTTACTGTGTTATTGCCACTTGTTCACCTACTGACGTGATAAGGTGCTCTCGCAAATTGGTCACAAGGAATGGTTCTTCTTCTCTCCTTGGGGTAGGTAATACCCTTGTCTGGCTCCCAACTATGGGCTAGCATTCAGGTGCTTTAAGCTGAAGCATTTGACCTGAGAGTCTGGAGCAATATTATATCTTGTCATAGATTAAATCATCATTTTAACTGTACTTATAATTAGATACTCTCACAAATCTCACTCTCCTTTGGGCTTCAAAATGCAATACCCTTGTTCTTTTGAACGATGTGTTGTCCTAAAAACAGAAATAAAACACAAGGCCAGACAAAAAGAAAAAAGTTCATGTTCACCGCAAGAATCCAACAAACTTGAAATCTATGTACATCCCTGTATGTTTCCTATTGCTTACCCTCCCCTTTTCTTTCTGTTCCTATCCTAATGCTTTGCAAGGAGTGAGGTGAAACATTTGGCATATTCTGTAAGAGTTTAAACTGATCTACTGGAGTCCCTTGCTTGGAATAGATGGCCACATATGTTTATTCCTATGCATTGAAAGATTATGTGAAAGGAGTTCAAGCTAAATTTGGTGGATTCCAAATCTCATTTTTCCTGGTTTCTTGTTATACAACTTTGCATGATCACCTGTTTGGGAGTTTGGTAATTCAAACTCATTCAAAAACACCCAGTTTGTGCTATAGCCCTCGAAGTTCGTGTGTGAAGTTATATGTTATGGAATTCCCTTGTAAAGCAACCATCCAAGTAGTTTCCTTTTAAAAATAAACATCCTGTTTCGGCATCATGAAGTGGAATTGGACTTCTTGAAGTTAATCTTTGATGGTTATAGATCATACCTAGGCATGTGTTTACCAATGGTGAAGAACTGAAGATATTATATTTTGTGTTTGAATGAAATTATGTGTTCATCTTGTGCTGCATTGGATTAGTTGAAGAGAAAAAGAAGTAAAGTCTGTTTGTAGGATTTGTGTTTTAGGTATTTGAATGCATATTTTTACTATATTTTTGTCAAGTTGTACGTTAGCTCCTCCCCTTCCCTAGAGAAGACATTAGGTTCCTTAACTAGGATATTGAAAGTCCTTAGGTTTACATGTTAAAGCTGTTGCTATTTGCCCTGATATTTTCATATCCACTTCCTAATGCGGTTTAATGCACCTCAACACAAGTGATTGTATGCTCTGATTGCTGGTTTAGTTTACTCAGCTTCTCACGAGTCATACAACATAATCCAAGATATTATTAAGAACACGAAAGCAATGACAAACATGTATCAATGAAAATAAATTTTGGGCATTATTTGTTCACGCAATGGGGCCATATTCCTATCCTTCAGTCTGGATATTAATTATTAGGTCATGATGCTATAAAGCATCTTAAAATTTTTCTTAGCATAAAGCTTATTCAAGGACTGCTTAGATAATGTTATTCAACTCTGTGTATTTTGTTTTTATTGCAGATGGCATTCAAAAAGAGATCAGCTTCAAAGGCTATTTACTCTTAAAACCAATGGCCGTGCATATCGTATCTTACCTTGCCCTAATGTATGACTGATTCAGTGCTGACACATGTCTATTGACAAATTTTGTGGTTTCAATATGATCAATATTCAAAATGGCCTTTTAGGTATGTTAATCAATGGTTAACGACGTGCTGATTATCAAAACTAACTCAATTCTAGGTCTAGCCTTTGGTTTGTGATGAACAAGAAGACTAATTATTAGTCTCTAAGAAGAGGGATATGATTACGAAGGGCTTGTGCTAAATAATGAAAAATATGCTAAGTGGTAAAATGTTGAAGAATGTTTGTTGAAAATTTAAAACTAGATGATACATAATGTGCTGGTAAAACATGTTCTCCATCTTCCATCCACCCCGCCAAACGAAAGTTAAGGGAAAGAAGAACAAAAAATGCAAAGAGATCTTGATCTTGTTCTGCTCACTCTTATCTTTGCATATTATCTCCATGATTAGGTTTACTCAGCAAAGCAAGAGTTCAACAAAGAGGTGATCATGGTTGATCCTGTTGAAGCGAAGAGGTTAGCTGCAAAAGAAATGGAGCAATATCGAGCAAAAGAAAGATTTAAGGTTTGGAATCTCGTCCTGTCAATTTTGTTGTACGCTTGGTTGCATTAGATTATAGTACTAATTTTCTCATCAAAAGCTTGTTTCTTCCTCTCGTACATGTGAAATTATCACAGGATTTGTGGTAAGTGAAAGCTTTTACAGGAAAGAATTCATGCTCTATGAGGATCAAGAAAGCTTTTCAAGATTTTTGTCTGGCTACTTTTTGATTATCTAGAAAGCACTATTTTACTCTGAAAACCACGGGTTCTTACTGATTAAAATGGCATTGTGATGTACATGAAGCTGATCTCGTTTTTGGATTGGGTCAATTGTTGATAATTTCAAACTGTAGGCTGATAGTACTCCTTCATCCCTTGAGCGGGTAGAATGTATATTGCTTAAGCTTTTGGGTTAAACTAATTCCACTGAACAATGTGAGCTCCGGTTATGTGTCTTGAGATGAAGTCCTCGTTATGAGAAACTATTTTAGCCTTGACATGTTATACTTTTGGGATGAACATTTTACTGTGAGACTATTCTATGTTCATTTATGCTTTCATTTGTGATTTTATCTTCTTCTGGCAGTAATAGCTTGAAACTGAAGTTCTTTATATTACAGAGAAGGCGGAAAATTGAAGCCATAAATGGAGCATGGGCAATGATTGGCCTCACTGCAGGCTTACTCATCGAGGAACAAACTGGAAAAAGTATTCTTGACCAGGTAAAAATTAACATTCATCTACGACAAGTATTAGGCGAACCAATTTTTTTTACTGAGTTTAGCCTGTCTTTGTTGGCAGCTTCGTGGCTATATCCAAGCAATCATCGACTTCTTCCCTTGGTAAAAAGAAAGAATCTACACCCAATTTTCCAAATGGAGTATGTATTTGTATATATATTCAGATCATTTCAATATCCACCTGTAACGAAAAGGATATTCTTTCATCCCAATTGAACTCATCTTTACTATATTTGTTTGGTATGTTCTATCTGCAGAAGTTTAGTCCTTACCGTTTTATGATTTGTATAATGTACTATATATTTGGAAAGGAAAACATATTCCCATTTCAAGGTTCATTATGTGTGTATACCAGAAAATTGTTGATTTTGCTTAATGCTCATGATTCATGAACCAGAAAGTAATTAGAACACTTGATAGCATTCTTCTGGGTGCCCAGAGAAGAGTCGTGTGAGAGTATGTGTAATATAACTAGCTGTTGAAGATTCCTTCTTTTTCTCAGTTTTTCACAACGTGAAGGTAGGTTCATGCACTCTCCCGTTGAAACCCCAATTTTTTTGTACCACATATTGTGATTAGATAAGTTCACCAGAACTGAAAAGAAACCAAGATGATCACGTTGTTGCCTGTTTGCATGTGCTGTACTTTTACACTATCCATAATTGACTTGTAATGTGTAAAGGATAAATGAAGTGGGACAAGATAGAAAGCACCACGCAATCTTAATCTTAATGGGTTTTTTTTTTTTGCAAGTGTGTAATACTAAAATTCCTCTCTTTTTCTTTCCAACCCTTCTTTTTTTTTCCCCTTGGGACAGATGCTTGAGAAGAAGCTACATCTAAGTCCCAGCTTCCAAGCCAAAGTCTAAAAAGGATCTAATTCCAATTAGTTGGCTTAAAAGAGGATCTGAACACGGCGAGATTATTGACTTGCCCTCTTCAGAAGAATCAGCCTACTTGGACTTCCCAAAT
This sequence comes from Fallopia convolvulus, assembly GCA_964016875.1. Lineage (NCBI taxonomy): Eukaryota > Viridiplantae > Streptophyta > Magnoliopsida > Caryophyllales > Polygonaceae > Fallopia > Fallopia convolvulus. The sequence goes on from OZ024733.1 coordinate 37,509,181, forward strand.
CTTTCAAGATCCACAACTTTTGTTCAATAGTGTTTTGAATGCTAGTTAAGATAGGGCTCTCTTGTCAATTTGTGGCTTATATTTACTAATCAAATGCCGTCCAAATGCAAAGGCAGAGGCTGTTGTTGGTTGGGGACTTTGGAGTCATGAAAACGACTTATGAAGCTTCTGCAAACGATGGCCCCCAAATTTGCCACACTCAATGAACCATAATTTGAGCCAGATTTTGTGTTATCCGTTGCTACTTTTGACACAAGAACCAATCAATACAAATCGTTTCTTTCCGTCATTAATTGTTCTTATCTTGTTTTTGTTGGATTTTTTTTTTTGAAAGTCATCATAATATCTCTCCAGGGCTGCCTGATTTTGTCTTCATCCTTTTTTTCGTTTCTTTTCTTTTTCTTTTTTTTTTTAATAAAGAGCTGTCTTCATCTAAAACAATCACTTCGTTAAAAAGAACGAGACCAAGTTCGGAAAACCCCAGGCAGACAGGAGGTGATGGAAAAATAGCTGTTTATTTCACAAACTTGAGAGCATGTTCTAACTTTACAACAAAAATCGAAGAAAAAGAACCAAATGCAATGGTAAACATGGAGCTCATCAACTAACTTCATATATGCCCTCTGTAAACAGCTATCCTATTTACTCTCTCAAACAACAACCAACAGAAGAAAAAAGACTAATGATTTTTCTTTTCAACCCTTTCATCAGATTCTGCCACCATTTCTTCTTTCATAAAAAAAGACCCTATGAGTTTATGGTTTTTATGTACATGACCACCCGATCTCAGTTTAGTAATACCATCCAATGCAAACCGGGATCAAGTAGGTTTCTGAAGCGAAGCTGATGCTTTGACCGCTACTCCTTGGAGCAAATTCACCACCTGTGTGGTGTCATCAAGATAATACTTGGCCATGCTCGGTTTTTGCCCAACCGTGCAAGCAAAGACTTCAGCTATGGGTGGCAACTTAGGGTTTGAAACCCACCGAGCAATGCTCTCAAACATGTCCTCATCGGACCGATCATCCCCTATACATAGCAAGAAATCCGGCGACTGTCCCTTTTGCCTCATGGTTTCCATAAGCTTTTCAACCAGAACACCTTTGTTCACTCCCTGTAACGAGCCACAGTAGTAATACCAAACACACAAAGCTCATCAATAGAAATCAGCAGGACTCGTTTGGTTTAGCTTTTAAGACTTTGAGTGACTAATGCTCTCGTAGGATATAGCATATATCTTGAAATAATTATTTTGATTAAACCCTAAGAAACTAAAAACTGGAGACTCGAAGCTGAACCAGACGAGCTAGTGAAGAAGCCTTGATTTTCGTACCTGTGGCTTCACTTCAACAGTGTGACGGCCTCGTTTGACAACTACAGGCTCATTTGCAAGCACATTCTCGAGATGATCAAGAAGCTCCTTTGACTGACATGTGGCAAAGTCAGGGTCAGCTGCCCCGTGATGCCACACCAAAGCGCTCTCCTTCTCTTCTATGTAAGATCCATCAGTAGTTTCCATGTAAAGAGTCATAATTGGCTTCACAATCTTTTTCCACTCAAAATCCATGCCCCAAATGCTCGACTCCCACTCTGATTCCTTACTCCACCTACAAGCAAAACATGAATACGCCAAAGGCTAAAAGAAAATTTTGACAGCGAGGATCAAAAGGGGATTTTACCTAGTGAGGAAACCATGCTCTGCAGAAAGACCAAGCTTCTCACAAGCAGAAAACCAATTGCTCAGATGAGCTCTTTCCCTGCCACTCACTATAAAAACAACATTGTTTGGATCACTGCACAAACTATTCAGCGCAGAAATCACCTCTTTGCTCGGCTCCTTGTCAACCGAGCTCTCTGGCTTAATAGTGCCATCACAATCCAGCAAGAACAGCCTGTTCTTCGCCCTTCCATAAGCCGAAACAATGTGATCCACTTTAAGCCTCCTAAATTGAGGGCCCAGGGCAATTACCCTGAACCCCCACCCAAAACCCATGCCAGAAAACCTCTTCACACTATGATCAGCACAAGCTCTCTTGAGATCCTGATCAAAGCTCCTGGCCCAATAAGCCACATCATGGGAGCTGATGTAGTTGTAGTGCTTCTCATGTCTCAGCTCTTTCTCTGCCCTTTGTATTGAAATGGCATCACACATTGCCTCTGCCAAGCACTCCACATTCCAAGGATTAACCCTAATAGCTCCGCTCAAAGAAGGCGAGCACCCTATAAACTCAGACACAATAATCATACTAGTCCTTGGCTCAGAAATGCCCAAGGCTTCTTCCAAGACACGGGTACCTTGCCTACATACAGTGTACTCATAGGGAACCAGGTTCATCCCGTCCCTAACTGCATTTACCATACAACAATCTGATATGGCATAGTAAGCCGCCTTATCAGAAGTTGAAACAGCTTTATCAATGAACACAATTGGCTTATATCCCCCTGGTTCCCCATACTTGCTGTTAACCTCGTCAGCAATTGAATGTGTCTCCAGTTGAACCTCCTGGACGTCTCTCCCTCGACTCCTAGGTGGGTTTGTAATCTGAACCAAGACGGCTTTTCCCCTTAACTGTGGATTGAGCTCAAGTAACCTCCCCATTGCCCAGAACTTGAAGCTAATCCCTTTCAAGACATCCATGTCATCCACACCCACGATGACCACCTTCCCTGAGAACTCCTCCTTCAACTCCTTAACCTTATTTGCCGTCTCGGGCATAGAGAGCAAGGACTTGAGTTGACCCATGTGGATTCCAACAGGCAAGATCTTAATGCTAACAGTTCTACCATAGTACTCCAACCCAATGTAGCCTCGTCGAGACCGATACTCCAAACCCAGCATTCTCCTGCAACAGGAGAGAAAATGCCTAGCGTAATCGAAGGTATGGAATCCGACCAGATCAGCATTCAGAAGGGATTTTAAGATCTCCTCCCTGACAGGAATCGTCCTGTAAATCTCGGAGGAGGGGAAGGGGCTGTGTAAGAAAAACCCTAATTTCATCCGGTGAAACCTGCGCCTGAGGATGGTGGGGAGCACCATGAGATGGTAATCGTGCATCCAGATGAAATCCTCGTCAGGATTCACTACTTCCATGATCTTATCTGCAAAAATCATGTTGGCAGAGACGTAGGCCTGCCAATCGGAGGAGCGGTAGCCGACCCCATTCCCGAAAGAGCCGCCATGGCCGTGGTTGGGGGACATGGGCAGCTTGTAATGGAAGAGAGGCCAGAGATAGTGTTTGCAGAAGCCGTGATAGAAGCGATTGTGAACCTCCGGCGGGATGAACACCGGGAGACAGCGGAATTTGTCGGCGAGGAGAGCGGAAACGGCGTCCTGCTCGGAAGGATCGATCTCGACCTTCAACGTGCCGACATACCAAACCTCGATGGCGGCGGGGAAGCCGTCCTTGAGTTGGAGGACGAGGGCGTCGTCGTCGAGCTCAAAGCGCCAGTCGGCGGCGGGGGAATCGCGGAGGCATTTGAGGGGAAGCTGGTGGGAGACGACGATGCGGCGGTCTGGGGGAGCGTCGGCGGAGGAAGGGGAGAAGGGAGGTTGGTCGGAGTCGGAGATGATTCCGGGCTCGGTGATGACCCTGGGGAGGCGGGGGAGAGCGCGTGGGGTGACGCTCCGGGGAGAAGGCGCTCCCGGTGAGTCGTCGAGGTTGAGGAGGTTTAGGTAGGATTGAGATAACATTATCGCTTTTGGGAGAAGGAAGGTGACAAGATGGGGATTTCAACGAACAGTTGGTGGGCACTGGGCAGGAGGATATAGAGAGATTTGGGAGGGGGTAATTGAATTGTTGCTATCGGTGGGTGTTGCAGACAAGGAGAATTAGCTTCATGGGAAGAGGGGGCGTCCTCGCTCTCAATTTCAGACAACAAGTAGAGAGAAGAAGAACGAAAGTATGAAAGAGAGAAGAGAGAGTGTTGGTGTTGGATAAGAACAAACTCGACCGACTTTGGTAACTCAGGAATACGCAAACGCAACCCCCTTCTTTCCCTCTTCCATTTCTCGTTACTTACTATGGATTGGATTGGACTAGACTGGATTGGGTTGGATTTATCTTTTCCTTTTTCCTTTTTTCTTTTTCTCCTGTTTTTCTTTTTTTATTTTTGAAAAAAGAATTAAATAATGAAATGTATATCTATTTAATGGGGTAATGAGTCACATGATATGATATGATATCGTATCTTGTGAGATTGCACTTAATTTTTGTAATATACCCTGCCTGCCATACCGTCTCCGTATTATTACATCAAGCTTTTGTAGTTTCGCTCTTAAATTAGCTAGACCCTATTTCTTACGTATTTTGCCGAAAGTTTTTAGGCCCTCCATTTATTTTTCATTTTTTAACACTTTATTTTTTTCATATAATATAAATTCCATTAAAAATTAAAAAATAAAAAACTATTTTTTTTTTAAAAACAATTTATTTTTTTTAAAAACAATTTTTTTTTTCTAAATGTTCTAAATCTAACGGTTAATTGATTACTCAATTTTTTTACAGCCATTTGATTGAAAAGAAAAAGTCAATAAAATCAGCACAAGGAGTAATTGAATAAAAAGTCAATTTTTCCCATACATTTTTCATAATTTACTTATAAAAAAATTATCATTCAAAATATAAAAAAGACAAAGTTTTAAAGTTAACAGGACATGTAAAAAAAAAATTGAATAAAATTATATATCGTCTCAAAAGGGAATTCAGTAATAGGCGATATAATGTGTAACTTTTTCAATTTGTATTTATTTCATTTCCATTATGAGGAGGAAAAAACAAGGAGTAATTGATTATTCGTTTCCTATTAAATTAAAAATTAAAAGAGTAGAGTATCATGCGAGGAAAAAATAAAAGAGGATATCGGATAATGCATTTAATTTTGTTTTATTGAAGAACATTACCTTACAACTAGTAATATATTAACCAAAACTTTAGTAATATATTAACCAAAACTAGTAATATATTAATCAAAACTTTAGTAACAATCTTGTAGAGGACGTTATGCAACGTCCTCTACAAGGTTGTTACTAAAGTTTTGGTTAATCGAATCCAATCAATCATGACTGATATTATCGGACCGACGCAAGGAAGCTTTCTCCCGGGGAGATTGATAACAGATAATATTGTTGTGGTCCAAGAAGTTGTGCACTCTATGAGGAAAAAGCAAGGGGCGCAGGGATGGATGGCTATTAAGTTGGATCTCGAAAAAGCCTATGACCGTCTCAACTGGGATTTCATTAAGGCTACGCTTGTGGAAGCGGGTTTTACGGCTACTTGTGTTAGATGGATTATGGCTTGTGTTTCGTCCCCACGTATGCAAGTCCTTTGGAATGGCGAAGTTTCTACTCAATTCTCGGCTTCTCGTGGAGTCCGACAAGGGGACCCTATATCCCCTTATCTCTTTCTCTTATGTGTGGAAAAGTTGAGTCATATTATTCATCATGTTGTGGATAGGTGTGAATGGAAACCGATTAAGTTAACAAGATCGGGGCCTCTCCTCTCTCATCTTTTCTTCGCTGATGACATCGTTCTCTTTGCCGAAGCGTCAGTTGCTCAAATGAGGGTCATTATGAAGTGTTTGGAACTTTTCTGTAATGCCTCTGGTCAAAAAGTCAGTGAAACCAAGTCTAAAATTTTCGTCTCGAAAAATGTAAGGCGTTCGTTGAGGCATCAGTTAGCTTCGGTTAGCGGCTTTTCAGTGACGAGCGATTTGGGCAAGTACCTTGGCATGCCTATTGTTCATAAGTCTATTAATAAGGGTACTTTTGATGGTCTTCTGGATAAGTTTAAATCCAAGTTAGCTGGCTGGAAGGCTTCAACGCTTAGCTTCGCCGGAAGAACGACCCTTGTTAAATCCGTGCTTACCTCTCTCCCGGTTTACTCAATGCAAATTGCGCTTCTCCCCATTAGTGTGTGTGACAAGATTGATGCTTTGAACCGAGGGTTTCTTTGGGGCAGTAGTATGGAAAAGAGAAAGATGCATAAAGTTGCATGGGATGAGGTTGTGAAACCGAAGTTCCAAGGTGGACTTGGTATTCGCACGATGAGGGAGCTTAATGTGGCCTTAGTTGGGAAACTTGGATGGCGTTTTGTCATGGAAGAGGGGGATTTATGGACGTCGGTACTCAAGCATAAGTATGTTGACAAGGCACTCGGTAAATCGTCCTCCTGTTCTCATATATGGAAAAGCATTAAAACTGCTATTTCCGAAGTGATAATCAGTGGCTCGAAATGGTTGTTGCGTGATGGGAATAGCATCAGGTTTTGGTCGGATCCTTGGCTCGTGAACACGCCTCTTATGAATGTTGCGTTATGCCCGCTCAGTGTTGATCAATTACATACGCCTGTGTCTGATTTTTGGAACGAAGACAGTGGTTGGAAGTGGGGTTTACTGGAGCAGTTTTTGCCAGTTACTGTGCTGTTGCAGCTGTCGTCGGTGGCGGTGAATCAAGAGCTGCATGATGAGCTCAGTTGGGGATACACTTCTGATGGGAATTACACTGTTAATTCTGGTTATAGATTACTACAGGGGGATTACAATAGATTGGGAATGGATAGCAGTTTCTTCAGCAAAATATGGAAAATCAAAGTTCCTGAAAGAGTTCGGAGCTTTGTTTGGCTTGCTAGTAAGGGAGGGGCTCTAACTAACGCTGAACGAAGGCGAAGACACCTTACCGCTAATTCAGATTGCAGTTTGTGCAATGGAGGAGCTGAGACGTTCGAGCATTTGTTTAGAGACTGCATCCAGGTGAGACAAATTTGGTTGGATTTTTCAGTTACTAATTTTGATCCACTTTTTTTCCAGGATAATTTTGCTGTTTGGATCAGAAAGAACATATTAGCAGACAGAAGGGTTGAACAGGGAAGCTGGAATGCAACGTTTGCTTTGGTCTTGTGGTGGTCATGGCGGTGGAGGAATGAGAAGGTTTTTAACGGATCTGACGCCCCTGCCAACAGGACGGCATTCATTCTTCAACAAGCTCGTGAAATGCACGAACTTACAGGTATTTCTCCTTCTCTTAGTGTTATTCATAATAAGAAGGTGCAGGAGATTGCTTGGAACAAACCGGGAGATGATTGGGTTAAAGTGAACACTGATGGAGCGGTTAGAGAAGACGGAAACGCTACGTCGGGTGGAGTCTTAAGAGATGCTGAAGGACGATGGTTAGCCGGGTTTGTCCACAACATCGGAGTTTGCTCGGTACCGATGGCGGAGCTGTGGGGAGTGCTGAACGGGATCAAGATCGCTTGGAATCAAGGTTTTAAGAAAGTTATTATAGAGTCGGATTCTCAGGTTGTTATTCGTCTCTTAGAGTCTAATGTGAACAAGTGTCATCCGTTGTCTAGCCTGGTATTGCAATGCCAAGGCTTCTTAAGTAGGGATTGGAATATCCAATTCCGACATGTTTTTCGTGAGGCGAATTGCGTGGCCGATCGCCTTGCGTCTATAGCTTTTAATTTTCCGCTTGGACATCATGTATTGTTTGCCCCGCCGGAGGGGATTTCTTTTCTATTGCTTGATGATGTTAGGGGCCGGGCTATCCCCCGTTTGCTGACTACTTAGCCCATTTTTATTATATTAATAAAACTCCCCTAGAGGGAACGGAGAGTACCGCCTCTCCTTCTACCAAAAAAAAAAGTAATATATTAACCAAGAAATGAAGGAAATACGGAGGATATAATATATAATATTATATGATAAAAATCGGTCGCATATTTTAGACACCAGAATACGTAGAGAGCAAAGAAATGTGAAAAGCAAGAAAGAGATCGCAGTTTCAATCATAAAGGGTCAACAGTCAGCATCCGAACTTATCCATAGCATTAACATTTATACTTATTTGTTTATTTTTGTGTAAAAACATTGACTGGCAAGCACCCCCACGCTTAAAATAGTGCAAATTCTTCGAATACTATTAAAAGATTAGTGCATCTTCGAAGAAATATCCAAGATCAACTGTTTTTATAATCTTCCTGGAGCTTTTGTTAACATTGATGGAGCTAGTCTTCTAGTAATATACTATAGGGAAAAAAACGGCAACTCCTTATTAATTTACTATCTTTTTATACATAACACTTGTTGAAAAGGCTAACAGACGGAGCTAGTCTGCTAGTAGTATACTATGGGGGAAAAAACGGTAACTCCTTATCCATTTATTATCATTTTATACATATCACTTGTTGAGAAGACTAACAGAGGAGTACAGAGAAAGGAGGAAGAATCCTCACATGATTTTTATCGATTTGAAGAAAGCGTATGACAGGATACGTAGGGAGTTGATTTGGGAAAGCTTGGCAGCTAAAGAAGTGTCTGGCACGTTTATCAGGATCGTCAGAGACATGTACGAAGGCTCATTGACCAGTGTTTGTACCTTGGGGGATACAGAGTATTTCAAAGTGGAGGCAGGCCCAGACCAGGACTCTGTCCTTAGCCCCTTCATTTTCACGCTTGTGTTGGATGTTCTGATGAGCGAGATTCAGGAGGAGATCTCGTGATGTATGTTGTTTGCAAACGGCATTGTCTTGGTAGATGAGTCTAGAGCCGGAGTTAGTAATAGACTTGAGATCGACTTGGAGGGAGAAGTTAGAGTCTAAGAGTTTCAGACTAAGCGAGACTAAGAAGGAATATATGGAGTTTAAGTTCGGGCAATGTGCAATCGACAGCGATGAAGTACATTTAGGAGGGGAAGTAGAGACGAAGAAGGACAGTTTCACGTATTTGGGGTCAGTCTTGCAGAGTGATGGAGGAATCAACGAAGATATCACGCACAAGATCCAAAGAGATTGGCAAAAGTGGAGTGCAACGTCGGGGGTTCTTTGTGACAAGAAAGTACCGCTCAAGCTTAAGGGAAAGTTCTACAAAACAGTCATTAGACTTGCCATCCTTTATGGAGCAGAATATTGGCCCACCACGAAGGCACAAGAATAGAGGTTGATCGATGGTAGATGAGATGAAAATGCTAAGGTGGATGAGCGGACACACACTTTTAGACAAGATCAGAAATGAAGTGATCAGGTTCAGGGTGGGAGTGGCCAACATAGGGGACAAGATGCAAGAATCGAGACTGTGCTGGTTTGTCCATATACAAAGGGGAGGGCCCGGGGAGCTAGTTCGTAGGTGCGAGAATTGGGCCTTGGGAGAAGTAAGTAGAGGAAGGAGACGGGTCGGAGAAATGTTGGAACGACAGTATAAGACAGGATATAAGCCAATTGGGGATTTCAGCAGATTTGACAGCATGTAGGGACAGGTGGAGGGAGAAGATATGAGTGGTAGACAACAGCTAGTCGCCTGGACAGACGGTCTTCACTTAGGGTCTTGGCAACTTGGGCTTATGGCCCTGTTCGCTCTTGTGTTTTTGTTTTTGTTCCCGTTTTGCTCTTGCCTTGTTCTTTCTTTGGTCTCGTTTTTGTTTCTGTTGTGATTTCGTTTCTTATTTGTTACTGTTGCTTTGTTTTTTTTGTCCCGTTCGGTCTCTTGGTCGCACCCCTTCAGCGTAAGCCAAGGATGCCTCCATCTTGAGACCCACCAGATTTTCCTTGAGGAAACTACAATGGGTTAATGTTGTTGTTATTGACATACGACTGTATATAGATTTATGGGTTGGTTAATTTATTTGGTTAATTCTCACTTCTCGATTAATTGTTGTTTGAGCGCGTAATACTAAAATACAATCATTACTATATACTTTAAAATAATATTAAAAAAATCTCACATCATCATCTTTTTTAAATTAATCTGATTATTTAAAAATTAATTAGATATTTTAATTAGTTATATTTATATATTAAACAAAACAATCATATTATTTTTATTTTTGGATAAGATATTTTTTTTAGATAAGATACGTATAAAATTTTTTAAAAATATTCTTGCCTCTATCAATTTCTAACAATTATTTTTAAAAATGATGGTTTTTTGTAGATAAGATACATATATATTTTTTAAAATATGATTGTCTATTTCAATTTCATCAAATTTTAATAATACAAATAAATGATATAATAATATTATAAAATTTCGTGCAGTGTACAAAAACTAATAGAACTATAACATATGTGATTGTGTTTGTGTAATCACTTTTCGAATCTTCTTATTTATACAAAAAAATTGTTTCCTTGTATTTTTTATTAATATATAAGACAAATATTAAATTATCTTTCTACTATGTGACCAACTTAGTAATCGTTGAGAGAGTATCATATGAGAATGGACGCTCGTATGAGAAATAAGAATAAATCTCAGTTGTTTCCTCCAAAGAATCAACGTTTGAGATTAGGCTTTCATTAAAGGGGTAAAAAAGGCATGGACGTATTTTTTCCATATTATTTGCATATTTTTTTCAAAAATCTGTTCTGAGGACGCATGCAACATATGCATTAAAATTGAATAAGTGTGCATCCAAACTAACCGATTGTGCATCAAAACTAGTTGTTTGTGCATCAAGGTTTTTATGCACGTTGTTCAACGATTTTGAACTTTTTTATTTTTAATCTTATTTTATGTACGAATACAATAGTTAGCTAGTTTTTATGAACACAAAGTTAGTTTTGATCCAGTTATATATAAAATAAGATGCACTTTGGTGTTATTTTGATACACAAACTATTAGTTTTGATGCACGTGTATAAATAAGACACAATTTTGTGTATCGGTTTCACCTTATTGTGTATCAAAATTAACAATTTGTGCATTGATTTTTGAGGTTTTTGTCGGAAACCACCCGTATGATACACCATATTAGAGATAACCACCCGGCCAATAACAAATTACCGTAAACCACCCTTATACCCATCTCCGTTAACAATCAACCACCCGCCCTGGAACTTCCGTTACCAAGTCGTTAGATGCTTTAATTTTTGTTTTTATTTAATTCCAAAAGTAAATTAAAATTATTAAAATCAAAGCAAAATCCCTAAAGAAGAAAACCTAAAATGAATCTGCTACTACCCATTGTCACTCTCTCTCAATGCCTCCATTTTCAATCCCCTTTGCCTAATTCCTAGGCTTCAATTCCGACAAGAAGATCTCTGATGACAAGGGGGTGGGTTAGCAGGCTCAAGGTGCAACCAGTTAGTCTCAAAACTCGGATTTGAGGGCTACGCAGAAGAAGAGATGGTGGGTCGGAAATTTTCAGTGAGTTTTTCTTCTTCTTCTTGCTGGTGCGAATGGATCCCATGGGAGGCTACGAAGGCACCGGGAAGCGCTGGATCCCATGGGAGAGTACGAGTTCCTCCGCCGCACATTCTTTCTCCCCCTCTCGACCAACGCCCCTTCCAATTCCAGATCTGAGATGAATTCATTTAATTTATATGCCCAAATTATTACAGACCTAGAGCTTAAAAATGCTTTGACATTGCTCCTCCGCTATTCGCGCTTGCCTCTCACCCTTGGTCGTCCTCCCTGCCTTGGCGATTCAGCGAACATGAACATGGCGCAGATTGTATCCTCCTCGTCCTCTTTGCCTTGGCGATTCAAGAAACCGAAATAATCTTGAACTCAGATCTAGAACTTAATGGCGATTCCACTCCTATCCTTCTCGTCTCCATCGCGCTACTCGTCGACCTTCGACAACTTGCTAGTGGTCGCCGACCTCCGACCATCTTGGCACCTCTTCGAGCGGTGAAGAATTAGGTCCAGCAATTCGAAATTAGGCTTAGATTTGAGGATTATCAACAAAAAGAGGCTATTTGAGAGCTCAAAAGGGGTGTTAATGGTGGATTTCAATTGATTTTACCCTCTCCTTACAAAACCCTAAGCCCCAATTGTGCAACTTGCAGGCTGGTTGCAGACCGCAATAACCTTGATTTTATTTTGGAGTAAAAGGTAAAATTAATACATTTTTTTTCTTTTTTTAAGAAATGAAACTCCACAAATATTATAAATTAGAAGGGTAAAATGGTATTTTAAATCTTATAACGGATTTTGAGACGGAAAAGTGAGAACGGGTGGTTGATTGTTAACAGAAATAGGTATAAGGGTGGTTTACGGTAATTTGTTATTAAACGGGTGGTTATCTCTAATATGGTGTATCAAACGGGTGGTTTCCGACAAAAACCTCATGATTTTTTATGCATGTTATGTATCGATTTCAAACTTATTCATTTTTTGATGTACATTTTGCCATTTTTTATGCACAACCAGCCGATATTGATGCACTCACAAACAAGATGCATTTTTAGTTGTTTTGATGCACATAAGGTTCGTTTTGATGCGCAAATATATACCTATTCACATAGTTTTGATGCACATCCGACCTATTTTGATGTACAAACAATCAATTTTGATACACACTCATACAAGATATATTTTTTAGTTATTTTGATGAACATATGACTCCTTTTAATGCACATAAAAATAATTAGTTTTGGTGCACATAAGACTAATTTGATGAATAAACATGTATTTATGAACCTAGTTTTGATGCACATTTGATCATTGTTATGCACAAATGAAAATTTTTAGTGCATAAGCAAACAGTTTTGATGCACATAAACACTATTTTGATGCACAACTCGCGCACGAATCTTGTATCCGTTTTTCTAAAAAATAGGCGAATAATTCGCCAAAAAATCGGTCGTGGCATATTTTTCCCTTTTTAAGTGAAACAATCAGCGTCTTTCATTTCTCTCCATCTTGTTCTTTCTCATTTCTCACCTAAGTGCCCATTCTCACCTGATTCGAACCCATAATCATTCATATAATTAATTTTACTAAAGCTAGATCATTCATTCAAGACTCGTGACATTCGTGAAGTGTTTTTCCTAATTGATCCAGATTGGTAGTTCTTGAAAGAGAGTCCAAGAATTTATGCAGTTGCACATCATGTATAGCAGGTTAATTGGCAGCATGATTACATTTCATATCAATTAAAAACTTTTAACCGAAATAAAAAACAACTCATAAGATTTCGTAAATCTTAGATAGTATTTGCAATTTCCCAATATATACCCATCTATCTTGAAGACAATTGATAACTATAAGAATTTATTCTTCTATAATAGATGTTAAAAAAATTCATCTCAATTGTCTTCTGAACACTTTTATAAGTAGTCAAGGTTTCGACTTATAAAATTATTGTATTAGGGTTTGATAATCTATCAACCGCCAGAATACTACAATCTCAATTTTAAAATATGCAATATAGGTAATGATGGTGCACGAATAAACATCGCACGGATAAGGGGAAAATCAAGATAAAAAACTTTGAATAGTTAGCCAAACAAGCAATAGAGCACACGAAATATAAAGAATAAAGTCACATCATCTCAGATGACAACCAGAAGGCAATATAGCGCGCCAATTGACGAGACATCACACATGACTGAAATACTGGTGTGTCTCCATCCCAGGATCGGGCTAGAGTCGTTGCAAGCACGTCAGATGTAATCTTGGGCAGGAAGTCCCTCGAGTCTAAGGCCTCTTATGGAAGTCTTGAATACAACTCTCGATTAATTGCACGAGTAGGCATTGGATTCGAGGTTGAACCTGAGTTGGCGGAAGCAAGTGTTGGGTTCTAGGGATGCAAACGCAGCGGAAAAGACAAAAACTTTCATCCCAAAATTCCCAAGGATCAGTATGATAACATAGAATAAATAATCGGATCAGATCGTTACCTCAAACGCGAATCCGAATAGCAAGTTCAAACCTTTTCTGATCACCAAAGAACCCCAAGTGTTGCTCCTCTAGCGGTATCCACACACACGAACGGGGACAATTTTCTATATCGAAATTCGCCTGCTAGAGCGCTTAACCGATACGGAATTGAATTTGGTTTGGAGAAATCAATATGTGCGTACCTCACCTCCGCCGATATGCACATGATATGTGTATATATATTACGGCTGATCAATAAGAATATATCTATCTTTAACAAATATATTATTACTTTAATATTCTGTTAAGATCTCAATTTATCCACTTGCCATAAGAGATAAATTATATCTATTATCTCTTTATTTAATTTTCTAAAATCATAACTAATTAAATTACCTTATAATTAATCATAATTGTCTAAGAAAAATAAACATATATTCTCCATAATATTTTACAGGTCTAATTATAACTAAGACACATTAAACCCGATCTGATAAATCTAGACCCGCTAGACTTAGTTATAGTGCATATTCCATCAATCTCCCACTTGCACTATTACTGAGTTCGAGTCATTATCTTATTAACCTTGGGTTCAAAGTCAACTCTCATATTCAAGATTCTTTTCGAAATAGTTTACTTAATTCTGAAACTATGTCGACTCATTTCTAGTAACTTTAGAAATTTCCAATCAACAATTATTAATTTCCCATCTATCGTGCTTACGCGTGCGACCCTCTAGGTTTCTATCTTGAAGGTAGTGTTATCCAACACAAGTCAAGATAACCGTCTAGCAACAGTTGTTGACCACCCAACAAAACAGAAATGGTTGGCGAACCATATACCACTATGAATTGATTACTGTGTAGTTCGATCTCTTCATCACCAATATCAAGATTAAGTTAGTGCACAATGCGTCACCGCTAAGCTCAATCATTTACTTGGTTTTGCAAAGATAACTTAGACTCAAAATTCTCTACCATGGCCATGGATTTTAGAGTCACTTATATCTCAACCAAGTGGCCAGTGATATTTACTCTCTAATCCAAGAGAGGGATGAATCCTTTCTTGACTCAATCACTATCCTCTCTACACTTTGCCTCAACCTAATAATCGTATTAGTTGCAACTCATAAAAGCTACGTTTAACGGCATCAAAGTTAAGACTCCATGCATAGGACTATGTGACAGTCTCAAGTCATGAGATCACTAACACTCATTCATTTAGAGGAGGAACCAATGACACTTTCACATATATGTGGTATCCTCTAATTCGGGCCGGTCCAGTAGCTCTACTTATCCTTGAGCACCCATGCAAATGACTTGGAAGAACTATCCCTCGGTTCAGCGAGATGAACCTACAGTCTATTCACATGTTGGTCTATAGTTTCGATATCCCTTCTCGATACTAATCCGACCAAGGATGTTTTAAGAATATAACCTTGTTTGTAAAATTCTCACTGATGATAAATAACTATATCATCAATTTACACAAGACATCATATTCTAAGGATTTTATCAATATTAAATGTTAGCAGAAAAACAAAATAAACATGATAAATACTGCCTTTTAAATAAAATGTATCAATGTCATATAAATAAAGCTAGTTCAACAAACTTGCATACTATAATAGTATCTTGCATACATCAATGCCAAACTCTAAGTCCTAGTCCCCTCACATGAGCATCATGTTTCTGCTGAGGTAAGGCCTTAGTTAATGTATCAACAATGTTTTCATCGCTTGAAACTCTGCTTAGTGCAACATCTCCTCTTTGAATTATTTCTCTGATGATGTGGTACTTCCGAAGTACATGCCTGGATCGCTGGTGAGATCTTGGTTCCTTAGCCTGTGCAACAGCTGCATTATTGTCACAGTACAATCTAACTGGACCTTCAATGCTAGGAACCACTCCAAGTTCTGTAATAAAGTTCTTGATCCAAACTGCTTCCTTAGCTGCTTCCGAAGCTGCTATATACTCGGATTCTGCCGTAGAGTCAGCAACTGTATCTTGTTTGGAACTCTTCCAACAAACAGCTCCACCGTTTAGGCAAAACACATAACCCATTTGCGACTTTAGATCATCTTGATCTGTTTGAAAACTAGCATCAGTATAACCTCTGACCACCAGCTCCTCTTCTCCCCCATAGACCAAAACTTGATCTTTGGTTCTTCTCAAATATTTGAGAGTAGTCTTAACAGCACTCTAGTGACCTTCACCTGGATCAGACTGATATCTACCCGACATACTTATTGCATACGAGACATCAGGCCGTGTACATGTCATTGTGTACATAATGGACCCAACCGCAGAAGCGTAAGGTACATTACTCATCTTGTCTCTCTCTTGTTGTGTCTTTGGACACATCTGCTTAGAGAGACGTACACCATGTGACAAGGGCAAAAGTCCTCTCTTGGAATCTTGCATCTTATATCTATTCAAGATCTTGTCAATGTACGTGCCTTGACTTAGACCAAGCTGCCTTTTAGACCTATCTCGGTGTATCTTAATTCCTAAGATATAGGCTGCCTCACCTAGGTCCTTCATGGAGAAGCACTTGCACAACCATGCCTTGGTGGATTCCAAGAATGGCTTGTCATTCCCGATGAGGAGAATATCATCCACATACAAAACTAGAAACACTAATGTGCTCCCACTAACCTTTTTATAAACGCAAGGTTCTTCTGAATTTCTAATGAAGCCAAATTCCTTGACTGCATCATCAAATCTCAGATTCCAACTCCGAGATGCTTGCTTTAATCCATAAATGGATCTCTTCAACTTACAAACCTTATTTGTGCTCGTAGACGTTTCAAACCCTGGAGGTTGTTCCATGTAAACTTCCTCTATTAACTTCCCATTTAGGAAAGCAGTTTTCACGTCCATTTGCCAAATCTCAAAGTCATAGTAAGCTGCTATTGCAAGCAAAATCCTGATGCTACCGGTGAAAAAGTTTCATCATAGTCAATTCCATAACGTTGAGTAAAACCTTTTGCAACCAACCTTGCTTTATAGGTACTAATATTACCATCCATGTTTGTCTTCTTTTTAAAGATCCACTTGCACCCAATAGGTTTAACCCCAATTGGTGCATCTACCAACTCCCATACTTCGTTGGTGTACATGGAGTCCATTTCAGAATTCATGGCATTTAGCCATTTCTCGGAATCTGATGAAGCTAAAGCTTCCTTGTAGGTTGAAGGTTCATCATCATTCTCGATGAGCAAAACTTCACCATGCTCAGTGACGATAAGGCTCATTCTCTCTGGTTCCTTTCGCACTCTTGAGGACCTACGTAACTCTTGCATTTCTGCAATCTCAGGTTCTGGCTGGGATGGCCTAACCGATTGCTCTTGTTCCAACTCATTTGTTGAATCTTGAATTTCCTCAAGACTTACCTTACTCCCACTACTATCTTTAGAGATGAACTCTCTTTCCAAGAAAGTAGCATACCGAGCAACAATAACCTTGTGCTCATTAGGAGTGTAAAAGTAATATCCTTTTGTTTCCTTAGGATATCCAACAAAATTGCATTTAATAGACCTGGCTGCAAGCTTATCTGAGTATGTGCTCTTCACATAAGCTTCACAACCCCATACTTTGAGATAAGACATATTAGGCTTATGACCTCGCCAAATCTCATATGGTGTCTTATCTACTGCCTTGGTTGGAACACGGTTAAGTGTGTGGATTGCTGTTTCCAAAGCGTAACCCCAAAATGTCAATGGAAGACTTGCATGACTCATCATTGATCTTACCATATCTAAAAGAGTGCGATTTCTCCTTTCTGAAACTCCATTCCATTCCGGTGTTCCAGTAGGAGTTAGTTGTGAAACTATTCCACACTCCTTAAGGTAATCAATAAACTCTTGGCTTAAATATTCACCACCTCGATCCGATCGAAGAGCCTTTATTTTCTTGCCAAGTTGATTCTCTACCTCGTTTTTGAACTCTTTGAATTTATCAAAGGTCTCGGACCTGTTCCTTATTAAATAAACATATCCATATCTACTTAAATCATCTGTGAACGTCACGAAGTAAGAATAGCCACCTCTGGCTTGAGTTGATAAAGGTCCACACACATCACTGTATATGAGTTCTAACAACTCTCCAACTCTCTTACCTTTCTTGGTAAAAGGTGCCTTAGCCATTTTTCCTTGTAAACACGCTTCACATATATCTATGGATTCAAATTCAAAAGAATCCAAATAGCCTTCAGAATGAAGTTTAGCGATGCATTTCTCGTTTACATGACCAAGTCTACAGTGCCATAAATAGGTAGCATTTGAGTCATCATTTTTCTGTTTCTTTTCAGTGATGCATGATACTGGATTTTCTAAGTTCAAAAGATATAAACCATTATATAATATTCCATTACCATAGAACAAACCATTCAAGTAAAACGAAAATGTTCGATTTCCATACTCAAATGTAAAACCTTCAATATCCAAAACCGGAACTGAAATAATGTTCTTGGTAGAACTAGGAACATAATAACAATTGTTCAAATTTAAAACTAATCCACTCGGCAAAGCGATAGAATAAGTCCCGACGGCTAAAGCAGCAATCCTTGCTCCATTAACACCTCATATATCCACCTCGCCTTTGGAAAGCCTTCTGCACCTACTTAGTCCCTGCAAATTCACACAAATGTGAGAAAAACAGGCGGTATCCAATACCCATGAAGTAGAAACAGACATACTGCACTCAACTAAGATACCTGAAGGTCCAGCATCCTTGTTTTTCTTCTCTAAGAAGATTGTGCAATTCCTCTTCCAGTGACCCTTCTTGCCACAATGGAAACATGTAGCTTCTTTCTCCTCAGCTACAGGTTTCTGCACCCCTTTCTTTGGCTTGTTTTCCATCTTCACAATCTTGGCCTTGGAATTCTCTTTTCCCTTGCCCTTTCTCTTGTTCTTGTTCACATTGAGAACTAGTGAAGATTGCTTTGCTGGTTTTGACGTTTTAATATCCTTTTCAGCAGTTCTTAGCATAGCCAAAATATCTGGTAGAGTTTTCTGCATGTTATTCATATTGAAATTCATGATAAACTGAGAAAAACTCTCCGACAATGATGACAAGACAAGATCCATTGTTAAATCTTGATCCATAGCTACACCCAAGTTTCCGAGACGCTCTATGTACCCGATCATTTTCAGGACATGAGTCTCCACTGGGCTACCTTCTTGCATCTTGCAATTAAATAGGGCTCTAGAGGTATTATAACGCTCAACCCTTGCATTCTCTTGGAACAGATCACGTAGATGAGCATCAATTTCCCTGGCACTCATGCCATCATGTTGCTTCTGCAATTCAGGAACCATTGCAGACATCATGATGCATTCTACATCTATTTGATCCTCCGTGAATTTCTCATAGGCCTTTACTTCGGCCTCTGGGGCGTCATCTGCTGGTACAACCGGCTCTTCTTCTTCTAGGACATACAACTTTCTTTCATGTCTCAAAACGATTTTCAGTTTCCTGAGCCATTCAAGATAGTTTGGTCCACTAAGAAGATTTTCCTTGTCCAGGATGTGTCGCAATGTTAAAGTTCCATAGCTGTTACTTGCCATGATATCTACATCAATAATGCACAGAAGATAAATAAGCATAACAAATACTTCAAATAAAAGGACTTTTATAATAATGAAACTCCCACTATTTATTCAAAATCAATAGCCCTCACTAATGATCTCGGAGAATTTTGTTGCTTAAATTCTCTAGCGGGACTGAAACCCCAACTTGTCTAGTTTGCACACAACTTTGGTTGTACCTACAAACTAGATTCATTAGGTAGGCCTTTACTTTGCCAATTGCAACTCCATGCAATTTTCAGTATCTGTCGGATCGCTCTCTCGCCTATAAATCAAATCCATGAAATATATATATCCAACACTTGCTCCTTAAACTACTTAACCTTAGCTTTGGCTAACAAGTTAAGAGTTCAAGTTAAGTCGACCCATTAACTTAATCAAGAAAAACTATAGACATTCAAATATGGACCCACAACTGAGCTGTACCGACCCAAATAAGAACTCTACCTATTTTCTTAACTAATTAATGGAGAGCATAAATTTACTTGACTTAATATTTTAACGAGGGATTTTACTTTGCACAAATTTTAATCTCACCAAAATATATATATACTATATCACATTGATAAAAACAAACAGAACTTGAATTATGTACATGCTTAACCATAATAACATATATACACACATATGTTATATATATACATACATTGACAAGATCACGTACACTATATAAATACACATGCATATCACTACATTCACTGTAACTTGCACTAAAAAAAATATTTCATAATACACATGCATGAAATTAATCACTAGGAGTGGCATATATACTGATATAGTCAATTGAGTTAAAGAGACATATCATATACAAATCAATATATATACCGATCGCATGTACACAACTTTCATATTATTAATGCACACAACTTTTATCTAAATACGATCACATGTACACACGAAAACCTCAAAGCATATATAATCATGCATTACACAATTAATTTGTGTCTTCTAGGATCCAATCCAAAGACGATAAAAAAAAATACAATTAAACATGCTCTTCTATGCATAAAATCATATGAAGCTCTGATACCACTGTTGGGTTCTAAGGATGCAAACGCAGCGGAAAAGACAAAAACTTTCATCCCAAAATTCCCAAGGATCAGTATGATAACATAGAATAAATAATCGGATCAGATCGTTACCTCAAACGCGAATCCGAATAGCAAGTTCAAATCTTTTCTGATCACCAAAGAGCCCCAAGTGTTGCTCCTCTAGCGGTATCCACACACACGAACGGGGACAATTTTCTATATCGAAATTCGCCTCCTAGAGCGCTTAACCGATACGTACACGAGAGAATTGAATTTGGTTTGGAGAAATCAATATGTGTGTACCTCACCTCCGCCGATATGCACATGATATGTGTATATATATTACGGCTGATCAATAAGAATATATCTATCTTTAACAAATATATTATTACTTTAATATTCTGTTAAGATCTCAATTTATCCACTTGCCATAAGAGATAAACTATATCTATTATCTCTTTATTTAATTTTCTAAAATCATAACTAATTAAATTACCTTATAATTAATTATAATTGTCTAAGAAAAATAAACATATATTCTCCATAATATTTTACAGGTCTAATTATAACTAAGACCCATTAAACCCGATCTGATAAATCTAGACCCGCTAGACTTAGTTATAGTGCATATTCCATCAGCAAGATCTATGGCTCAAAAGAGATTGGCTAAAAGTCGACACCACAAAAGACTAGTGTCTGGTGCTAGGAGACGCGAACTCGAGAGGGGAAGGTGTCAACACAAGGAACTCAAATGCGATTTAAAGTGAAGATGTTGTAGCATTATTGCGAGAAAGGGGATGCAAGATTAGAGGGTGACATACGACCAAAGAGGAGGAGAGACTGGACTCAAACCTTCGACAATTTTGATTAAACTAGATGTGCCAAAAAAAGAGTTTCCAAGGCCTTAGATAGTGGCGACTCTAGACTAGCCCATGTGTGCGAGCACAAGTCCACGTCCAAAGCCCAAAACCCAAAAACGTAAGTTGCTAAATTAAGAAAGGTTCAACATAGCAGTTTGTAAAAATATTAAGAACACATAAAAGATAGGCGCACCTATGCGAGACGTGGGGGAGGCAAGGGTGTGCCAGTGCAAGTGTCACGGAAGCTAGCACGATGTGGGAACCTCATGTCACGTCGGGGATGGCGCGGGCGAAATGGTGCACGACTAAGTACCGGGGCTTGGGAGTGATGCACTTACGGCTCCAACAGTGGTGAGGAGCTAGATCCGGGTGTCGACCTCGATCGTGCCTTCGCACATGGGGATGCGACGTACAAGGGATTATGCAACGCGTCCTATGGCTTTGGCACGTGTGTGAGTCATGGGCCTTAAGTGAAAATGCTCATGGCCTCCTCTACCTCCAAGGCACTCATAGGGGGTGGAGTCTTATCAAATACCCACCCTCTCGACGCCACCATGCACGCCTAACTGCATCCTTCAATGGTTGAACAACACCTCACCTAGCCTATAAAGGCTAAGTGCCTACTAAAAAGCGACCGAGGCCAGCCACCGATCATGGGAAGACACGTCACACTCCCACTTGCCCACTTGTAGAGTTGCAGCTTCAGCCAAACACGCCGTCCAATCAAGTGCCAACACGTCATCTACCCTATAAGTCATCCCACTTTGAAACTTTCGAGGAGAAACTCGACCTCGAGGTTCTATAAATAGTAGAAGACAATGAGGAAACAAGGGGTCGAAAAAACATCTTTTCTGGAGACAAATGTTGGTTGAAAGAGAATCGACGCATTGATATCTTTAGAAAAAGTGCACTGATTACGACAAGACCACAAACAAATCCTTACAATCAAACTATAAGGATTTCACGTAATAGCGATAGTAATAAGCGTGATAAGTGTAATAGTTATGTGTGAGAATGATAATCATTGTAACACGCAATTTGTAAACATTTTGTGAGGAGTCCATTTCGAGTATTGTAGATTTGAATAAGAAACGCATCTTCATATTAGCACACATTATTTTCGAGTATCATTTGGTAAATTATTCATGACGTTTAGAACCATCAAAACTAAGTTTGATTATCCTTCATTAGGCTTAATCCGTGAAAGAATTTTGACACGTTAGCTTATATGTTCATGAGAATCGTTCAAACATCTATATTCTATTAATGATTAGAAGGCTAAATCAACAGGGATTCCCTTATTAGCTAAAGTCAGATGTTGAAAAAAAAAATAGATTTTTATGAGTCCACACATGCTCCGAAAGAAAGGCAAGGAGCTCAAATTTTGGATTTTCCATGTTTGTATTGAAATCATTATACACGATAAACCTAATCTAGCGATTTATTTTCACCTCCAAGTCATGCAACATTTCAAGAACATAGGTGCAACTAATGAAGAAATGGTAAGAGTCTTTATCTACTTCTCAACAAAGGCAACATTGATTTAGGACTCCAGAAACAGGCCTAGATAAGTGTTTTGCTATCAATTAACCATCAAGCTTTTCAAAGAAAATAATAACTTTTTTTATTGGGGGGGGGGGGGGGGGGGGGGGGGGGGTCATTTTCCAAACCCAATGACTAGTAAAGTCAATCATCCTAGGGCTTCATTTACAAAGAGAAGTTATCATCTTGACTGAGAAGTAACTATTACAAGAGAGATTTCAAATAAGTTGATCAAAATGAGTAAAAGGGAAAAGGAAACTTAGAAATTTTAGCAACTTTATCAACATGAAGGAGTTGTATAAGTTTACTGGTAATTTAAGTTTGATCATGCACCATGAAATTAGACACTTTTAAATTAATGTTGGATTTTTCAAAGAAATTGAATAAAGTATCATTCCAATTGAATAGTCGGTCCATAAATTGATAGTATGACCATTACAAACAACCCATTTGACAACTCTTTGGAAGTATCACGTGTATTTAAAAACCTACCAAGTTACTGAGAATGGTTCTTTTAATAATGAAGAAAATTTTGTGATCCGATATGTTATCCTGCTATGATCCTAACCTACATGTTATTAGTTTTAGTGAGGATTTTCTAGAAGAGTTTCATTTGTAATGTTATGTTTGTGATTTTAAAAATGCACAAGTCTAGGCCACCTTATTTTTTGGATAATTTTAAAACTTATCCAAGAAATAAGAGGGTAATCGTTTAAAGTACTCTTGAATCGAAAGAAGTCCTTTCTTATTTTATCTATATGATCACATATATTTTTTGGGGAAAGAAAACTCTGCATAAGATAATTAATTTTAGAGATGAGGTTTGCTTGAACAAGCACAATATGACTATCTTAGGAAAGAGAATAAGCTTTTCATTTGACCGCATATTTTTTCAAACTATTGATAAAATCAACAAAGATAGAATTTTTGATACTCCATCCGATAATGGGGATTCCGAAATATTTTTCCAAAATTATCATAGGTTGTATATTATAAATGCAAGACTAAGAATGCTTGCAAGATTAAAAGCTTGGGTCTATTAATACTGTTAAAAACCTAAATGTTGCTTTTGTGAAATTCTATAATAAGGCCAATTTTGAGGGCAAAGGTGTCTAAGATTTTATTAATATAAATCATATTGGAACTAGTTAAATCTGTCATATCATACATGACTACGACTCAAATTTGAATTACTTTTTATTATAAATAAAATATTTATGAAAAAATATAATGTAAAAATTAATATAATTTGGTACGAATGGATTATTTTTTGCAAATGGATCATGAAAGAACAATATTTGTGGAGAGAGTATAGAACCCCCCCCCCCCCCCCCCCCCCACACACACACACACACACACACACGCGTTGGAATTTTTTGTAGAATTTTTCATTTCAAAACAATGATATTGTTATGGCGAGAGATATCTCAAGAAATAGACTACCATGATTAAAACATCATTAAAGTGGAAAAATTAAGCATGCCAGAATTTTATTTGGAAAAACGCATATTTTAAGCGAATTTTCTTTATTTTATAACTGAGTGTGCCTAATTTTGTTATTGATTGTGCTTTTTTTTGTTACTAGTTGTCTTTATCTTGTTACCGATTGTACACAACTTTTTCATTGAGTGTGGATGATTTCTTGGATGAGTGCATGTTTTTATAAACCAACGAGCATGATTATATGATTAACTGTGCATAATTTTATAACTGAGTGTGCATGTTTTTTTTAAGTGTGTGCATGCTCTATTTTAACTGAGTGTGCATGATTATATAAGTGAATGTGTGTAATGTTGTTACTGAGTGTGCATGAATATATAAGTGAATGTGCACACTTTTTGTAACTTAGTTTGCATGATCATTTATAATAGAGTGTACATGACTTTATAGAGTTTGGTTCAAATAAAACAAACTCTTATTCTGAAACGAACCCTTATCCTGAAACGAATGCACTTTTTGTAGTTAGTATTGCACTTTTCCTACTTTGGAGTGCACTTTTTCGCATTTGTATTTTTCGTACTTGTAGTGCACTTTTCGTACTTTTTGTAATGCACTTTTTTGTATTGCACTTTTTATATTTTTCAATGCACTTTTGTATGAAAAGTGCACTACTAAGTAGGAAAAGTGCATTCGTTTCACGTTTTACGATAAGAGTTTGTTTAATTTGAACCAAACTCAGACTTTATATCAGCATTCACATTTAGGTCTCGTTTGGTTTAATTTCCTAGGAATCAGGAATGATTGATACCAATATATTGTTTGACATACTAAAATATGAAATTGATTTTATTTACAGGAATAATCATTTCAAGTTTGTAGGTAAAATTAATTCTAGTAGAAAATAAAAGGTAAGTTGAGACATTGAGTATCATTTTTTTTTCCATCTGACCAATAACAGAGTACAATATTATTTTTCAAAGTGACACATTGAGTTGGACAATATATCTTAATTACAACAAAATAATTTGGTGAATGAAACTAAATACGCAGTATCCATTTAAAGCAAATAAATGTAGATTTTTTTTTTGAAACACAATAATTTGAACAGTAATTATAGAATTTAGGAGTCAATTGAGTGGAAAAACATGATTCAAATTGTCTCGGATGAACTTATGATTTATATTAAGAACTTTGCTTCTTTTATTTTGAAAATGAGCTACTAGCTCATTACAAGGCAAACATTAGGTTGCCTTTATATTACAAGGCCAACCTAAATCATCACTGCGGATGATCTTGAAGAAATTAAAAACTAATGGTTGAAGACGAAACAATAGTCTTAACCTTTCTAGGGAGAAAACATCAAAACACAAATCTTGGCACGAAGAAGCGATAGCATGACGAATATGAGGAATACTGACATGTCTTCTGGCGAGGAAGTCAACAGCCGAATTAGCCTCTCTAAAACAATGGAAAAAAAACCACAACAGGAAACCCCGAAACCAACTTACGGATATCTTGAATAACTGTGTATATTTCCCAGGGCACTTTCCAAGTATTTTTTAAAGAATTAATAAGAATTAAATTATCACCTTCAATAATTAATTTATCAATCGGTAAAGTAGCTGCAAATTTCAATCCTTCCAGAAGAGAAATAGATTCAACCATTAAAACTGACACTGGTTGAAGAGATATTCGATCACATCCAAGAATTGAACTAGCATGATTTCTAATAATAAAACTTGCAAAAGTTGAGGAATTTTTCTGTTTAAAGGCATCAAAATTAAGTTTAACCCATAAAGGAGGCGGTTTAATCCGTGAAACACCATTTTTCCTTTTCGCTTTAATCCCAATAACTTTTTTTTTCGAGTTTGCGGATTCTCATTTTTGAAATTGAAAAAAGCCAAGTCACTTGGCAAACTGTGCGAGTTAATTCTTGATGGATTAAAAATAAGTGAATTCTCTGGAAAGTATAGTACTTTCTCCCTTTTTTTTAGGATAGTTTTACTTGTCTCTTATATTTGAACGTTAAGAAAAAAAAAATTAATTGTATCAAATTATCTGTAGTTAAATGTTTTTTTTTGTATTGAAAATAAAACTGAGATAAATTTAATTTAATTTTTCATTAAAAAACAAAGATAAATTGGAAAATTTGTGTTTAGAATATATAGAAGAAGAATAAGTTTTTTAAAATATGATTTGAACTTAAAAAATAAGTAAACTAAACCGAGAGAGTAATAAGTAAACTTGAACCTAAGTTTGTTTATTTATTTTCATTTTGGGGCATATGATCCGTGTTTAAGGGAAAGTGGTAATATTCTATTTATTTGACCGATTTGAATTTGCTTGGAAAATGACGGGTTAGGAGGACAGTAGGACATAACCCCCTTTCAACCTATAAATAAGATCGGTTTTTCTATCCTATGCCTTAAGGGCATAGGTTAAGAATACTAATATGGGAAACTAAAACCCTAATAGGAAACTAATAAACCCTATTGAAAAAATAATTAAATCTCAATAAATACAATAACAAGATAAATTACCATTTTTAATCTTTTAACCTATGCCCTAAGGACATAGGTTAGAAAAATCGAAATAAGATAGTATAAATAAGTGGAGAAAAAGCATTTTTCTTCCAATTTTCATTGTTTTCCTTTTAAGATTATTTTCTGGAATTTGTCATGCTTATCCAAAACCATGTTTTCTGGCCCCACTTTGGATGTGATAGAGGGGTTTTTATTTATTTATTTCCTTTTTTGAGAAGACAAGAATTAAAAAACTACCGTTGTTGTTGGACGGCCGGACGGGCCCCACTTTATCCGAAAATCGGCTGGGATTTTCAGCTAACATAAACAAACATGCAAGAAGCCCATATATATCCCCCTCCCCTCTCCCTCCATTTCCCATATATATTAATCCTTTTTTTTTAATAAATTAGTAGACAAAGTATACGAACTAAGTAAACATATTTACATCGATCCGTTCAATCTAATTGTAGAAGAGATGGTGAAATTTAATTTTTTATCCAAGTACAAAGACAGAAACAAAAACCGAACTTGAAACCTTCGAACATTCTCTCATACTTATTGCTACTAAATCACCATGAATAAGGCTATCTAGATCATCTCATGTGAACCGAGCCTGAAATTGCACAAATTTATGAGTTTCATGGTTAGATATCGAAGAAGGATAAATTAGGCTGTAATAGCTGATAAGGATAATCTATAATTAAACAGGATTATTTCTTTGATAAATGATAACTCACATTATTATACAAGATTCTAAAATGCCTAGACTATTTTTATGTTGTTAAAATAAGTGATTATTAGTAAAAAAACAATCAAGTTGTACATTTGTTTGGCCAAAAATAATTTTATCATTAGAATGTATCCAACTTTCAATAATTCATTTATGTTTTTTTTAAATGGACCGCTTATTCAAATCATCACTAGTCACTCTATGTATATATTCTGATTAATTATTCGACCAAAAAAATATTCTAACTAATTAATTAATTATCAAACTAGCTGATTAATGAAGGATATTTGAGTTAAATCGCATAATTTATAAACAAAGTGAGTAAGAATTTTGGGTACATCTTGAACCGCATTGATCCCAATTTTTGTTGGGAGTAAATTTAATATTATTATTATAGTTTGACCAAGAAAGTAGTTGTTCAAAATTGCTAAAATTTTGTTTACTGAAAAAAAAAGATCTAGCCTAGCTAATGAATAAGAGAGATTGATATAGTGAAACTGTAATGCTTTCTTTAATATATTAAATCCTTTTTTTTTGTGGATTAAATCCAATTTTTAGATGAAGGTCATGATGCAGAAGAATTATGTTATAATACCAAAAAGGAAATTTAGCACTGGATAAATCAACTTCATGATGGATTCATTTTCACACAGATCGACATCATTTGAGTGCAAAGACATAATGTTGTCCTTTTTCTTAATCATAATTAATGTTGGATTTCAGATAATTTCTTTTATTAATGTAGGATTAATTGAAATTAAAGTATAAGAAAGCAATCGGTCGATATCATAGTTCAAGTTGCAAGACGTAGACGCTTTACTTGAGTTGCAAATTGCTCAAATGTAAAAGCATGCATATATATATTACTCCGTACTAGTTTTACCCGTCGTACCATATACGACTACGATTCGATATTTTATAAACATTATAAATAGGATATTAATAAATAAATAAAAATATAATATAAACTTTAATATAGGTAATTTATTGTTCGTAGAATGTATATAATTTTTTAATCAAATATTATATTCTTCCTATTTTATTACTTTTCATGTACGTAAATTTAGAGTTTATCAAATATTTCGATATCTATTAAATATTTTATTATTCATTTTTATTAATTTTAAATTTTTTAACTATTTATCATTATTTTTTTATAAAATAAAATCACTATATTTCTATAAATAAATTCGTCAAAAGATATATGATAAAATATTTATATTTTTTTAGAATATTTAAATATTTTATCTTTAATTTTAAATACTTGTATAAGGAAACTTTCAAAAAATATTGTTATACTAAATAGATATTTTTTTGATGTTAGAGATAAATTTAAATAGTTAAAAAGAATTTAATAGAAAGAAGTTATAATAATAGAAAAAAAATTAACTTTTTAAATATGAGGTGGGGCTAGAATCGTTCTGGTGGCTCGAAAAGGTACAACTTTAATATATAGTTATAGAATAGATATTACCTTTTTTTTATTTTTAAACATTATAAGTAATTTATTGTTCGTAGAATGTATATAATTTTTAATCAAATATTATATTCTTCCTATTTTATTACTTTTCATGTACGTAAATTTAGAGTTTATCAAATATTTCAATATCTATTAAATATTTTATTATCCATTTTTATTAATTTTAAAATTTTTAACTATTTATCTTTAATTTTTTTATAAAATAAAAATCACTATATTTCTACAAATAAATTTGTCAAAAGATATATGATAAAATATTTATATTTATTTTAAAATATTTAAATATTTTATCTTTAATTTTAAATACTTGTATAAGGAAACTTTCAAAAAATATTGTTATACTAAATAGATATTTTTTTGATGTTAGAGATAAAGTTAAATAGTTAAAAAGAATTTAATAGAAAGAAGTTATAATAATAGAAAAAAAATTAACTTTTTAAATATGAGGTGGGGCTAGAATCGTTCTGGTGGCTCGAAAAGGTACAACTTTAATATATAGTTATAGAATAGATATTACCTTTTTTTTTTATTTTTAAACATTATAAGTAATTTATTGTTCGTAGAATGTATATAATTTTTAATCAAATATTATATTCTTCCTATTTTATTACTTTTCATGTACGTAAATTTAGAGTTTATCAAATATTTCAATATCTATTAAATATTTTATTATCCATTTTTATTAATTTTAAAAATTTTAACTATTTATCTTTAATTTTTTTATAAAATAAAATCACTATATTTCTACAAATAAATTCGTCAAAAGATATATGATAAAATATTTATATTTATTTTTAACTATTTAAATATTTAATCTTTAATTTTAAATACTTGTATAAGGAAGCTTTCAAAAAATATTGTTATACTAAATAGATATTTTTTTGATGTTAGAGATAAATTTAAATAGTTAAAAAGAATTTAATAGAAAGAAGTTATAATAATAGAAATAAAAATTAAATTTTTAAATATGAGGTGGGGTTAGAATCGTTCTGGTGGCTCGAAAAGGTACAACTTTAATATATAGTTATAGAATAGATATTACCTTTTTTTAATTTTTAAATATTATAAGTAATTTATTGTTCGTAGAATGTATATAATTTTTTAATCAAAAATTATATTCTTTCTATTTTATTACTTTTCATGTACGTAAATTTAGAGTTTATCAAATATTTCAATATCTATTAAATATTTTATTATCCATTTTTATTAATTTTAAAATTTTTAACTATTTATCATTAATTTTTTTATAAAATAAAATCACTATATTTCTATAAATAAATTCGTCAAAAGATATATGATAAAATATTTATATTTATTTTTAACTATTTAAATATTTAATCTTTAATTTTAAATACTTGTATAAGGAAGCTTTCAAAAATTATTGTTATACTAAATAGATATTTTTTTGATGTTAGAGATAAATTTAAATATTAAAAAGAATTTAATAGAAAGAAGTTATAATAATAGAAATAAAAATTAACTTTTTAAATATGAGGTGGGGCTAGAATCGTTCTGGTGGCTCGAAAAGGTACAACTTTAATATATAGTTATAGAATAGATATTACCTTTTTTTTATTTTTAAACATTATAAGTATTTATCATTAATTTTTTTATTATAAAAGAAAAAATATATCTATAAATAATTTCGTGAAAAGATATCATGCTAAAAGGTAAAAGATATTTATACTTATTTAAAAATATTTTAAATTTATTATCTTTAATTTTAAATATTTGTATAAGGAAGTTTTCAAAAGATATTGTTATACTAAATAGATATTTGTTTGATGTTAAAGATAGATTTAAATAGTTAAAGAAGAATATAATAGGAAAAAGTTAAAATATTAAAAATAAAAATAAATTTTATAAATATGAGATGGGCCAGAATTGTTCTGGTGGCTCGGAAAGGGACAGCTTTAATATATAGTTATAGATAGATTTTGTTCAACCAAAAAAAAAAAAATTTATTCCGTATTTTGAAAGGAAAAAACACGCATTTATAAAGCCGGCTTATATCCAAAATTCTATTTAGTTCATATAGTTTACATGTTAATAAAAATTGTGGGATTTTAATCAATACTACTGGGGATGAATACTACTCGTATTATAGGATAGGTGGTGGATAGAATTAATAATTATGAATTATACAAATCACGGGGAATGCATATCTAGGCATATCCCATAACCAAATGAATTTTAAGTTATCTTCTTATCCCAACCTAACATGCATGCAGCATGCCTAATAGTACACATGCATGTATAGATATTCTAGCATTATCCTCATATATAAACATTAGTCAATGCCTTTTCTATACTAGCAATTGGACCGCGCGTTGCGCGGCGATTATTACACCATTAACGATCGAGGAGTTTCGAGATATAACAAACAAAAAACATAAATCACAGTAATTGAGATCACAAGAAAACCAAAACAATTTATATGTGCACACACATGTTCTATAAATTAAGAACGGCCGAATACATAGATAGACCCCCGAACTTACAACTTTTGTTCGCTCAGACCCCCCAACTAAAAAACCTATTTTTAACCCCTCAACTTTACACTTTTGTTCCATTGAACCCCTTTTTACTAACGTGATATCCACGCTCGTTGACCTGTTCATAACTAGTTCCACTTCATCGCCACGTAAGGTTGTTTTTATGACGAGGTTGCCACATATTACACTTTTAATTTTTTTTGGAGCAATAAATAATTCTCTAATGGGGTAAAATTTGCCCATCTCCCATCTCCAATCCTCCAGCATCAAGGGTCATCCTCCAAGCCGCCGTCGGCTTCCCTGATCGGTGTTCCCTCGACGCCAGGTTCTACCACCGAATTCTTCTCTGCCTCATCATGTACCAGTACCACCGTCGACATTTCTTCACCGTCGTCACAGGCCCAAGCTCATTCCCTAAACCCTAGAACCATGAGGGAGAGAAAATTCAGGAGCAACCCCCACCATTTCTCACAAGAAACCCATATCGTACTACTCCCACAAATCACCAGCTTCAAACTATATTAAAGTCGTTGTTATTGTTGACATTGACAAATCAAGTTTTATCAAACCCCCAAATTCACTTGTTTCCATTTCTAAAATTTCAAAATCAAAACACAACCAGATCCAACCCTTCACAAAAAAATACAACACCAGATCCAACCCGCTACAAATTGGAACATGTAGATCTGGTGGAGCTTCCTCTTCAAACTCCCCCGCCTCGATATGTTAATAATCGAGCCTTCCTATGAAGGCGTCCAACTCTTCGGTGCTCTGTAACACCGACGGTTTGAATCCTCACACACCCCCTTCTAACTGTTCAGCGTCTCGTTTCGCCGCCTTCACCAACTTGACATAAAAGAACCATGTCGACCTCCATTGTTGTGCATACAATAGGGATTTGACATCTTTTAATTTCACAAATTTCCTTTAAGAATTCCAGATCTAAAAACTAGGTTTCATATATTTAAGGTGGAGAGAGAGGGAGAACGAAATGGCGACCAACCCGGACGGAATCAAGTCAGAGAGCTGCTCCATGATGGCGGTGATGGAGGGGAGATCCATTGGCGGGTGCTCGCTGAAGCCGAAATCAACTCAGAACGAAGAAGATGAAGTAAAAAAAAAAGATGATATCATTTTTTATTTATTTTATTTTATTTTTAGTTATTTTGTCAAAGGAAAAAAGAAATGGATGAAGATAGAAAAAGGGAAAAAATCAAAACTTTTAATTATAATCCATGTCAGCCAATTCATTCAAGTTAACTCGCATATCATTCGAGTAAAGAGCACGCGCACTGCCATGTAAGCAAAAAGGGTTTGAGAGAATAAAATTAGTAAGTTGGGGTATTTAATAATAAGTTTTTAAGTATGAGGGTCTGAGCGGAAAAAAGTTACAGGTTCAGGGATCCATGTATGTATTCGGCCAATTAAGAACATCATAGAACATTCAAATTGGAAGCCCCATCCAATACTACAAGCTCTTAACTGCCCCTCCTTCACCTATGCAGACTGTAGCAGGGTTCATGTATGAAGTGATGGGAAAAAGTGCTTCCTTCAAGCCATCACAAATAGTGCTAACTGCTGGTGCAACTCCTGCAATTGAAATGCTTAGTTTCTGTCTGGCAGATCCAAGAACTGCATTTCTTCTCCCTTCACCATATTACCCTGGGTAAACTTGTAATTTGTTGCATTAATCACCAGATTATCCCGTTCAATATACTGACCACAAAGAGCTTCCAGTTTTGACATAGACGTAAAATGGCAAACAGGCGTGGAGATCATACTCGTACCTTGTAGAAGTACAAATAACTTCAGTTTGAGTGAAAAAGTGCTTGATCAAGCCTTCAATCAGGCAAAAAAAAGTGTGGCCTGAAAGTCCGTGGGATCATTATCTCAAACCCCTCCAATGTCGTGGGCAATTTGTTTACAAGAGATGCTCTAAATAGAATCTTAGACTTTGCAAGAGAGAAGAACATTCATATCATATCTGATGAGATATTTGCTGGATCTACCTATGGCACTGATGAATTTGTATCTATGGCTCAAATTGTTGGATCAGAATCAGATTCAGAGCTAGATGATTTTGAGAGAAGCAGAGTTCATATTGTTTATGAATTATCAAAGGATCTCTCTCTTCCTGGTTTTAGAGTTGGAGTAATCTACACCTACAATGAAAATCTCTTAGTTGCTGCAAAGAAACTGGCCAAATTCTCCTCAGTTTCAGTCCATACACAACGCATACTTATTTCAATGCTCT
This sequence comes from Fallopia convolvulus, assembly GCA_964016875.1. NCBI lineage: Eukaryota > Viridiplantae > Streptophyta > Magnoliopsida > Caryophyllales > Polygonaceae > Fallopia > Fallopia convolvulus. The sequence continues at coordinate 37,542,721 of OZ024733.1, forward strand.
CTAATTCAAGATTTATCCAGAACTACATTAAAACCAACCAAGAGAGATTGAAAATTATGTACACAAAGTTTACTCCTGGATTGAAGGAATTGGTCATAGAATATGTGAGAAGCAGTGGCAATTAATTTTAAAATAGTTTGAAAAATTGACGATAATTGCCATATAGCAAAACAACTTTATTATTAGAGAGTTCCCAGTTGATCATCAATCCATCATCCTAATTTTAGTTATAAGCAAAAAATTCTGCATTGCTTACCATTTATTAAGGCGTGCTTCTTCGAAATCAAAGGTATATTAAACAACCTCTCACATAGACCTCCTGATGACGGGACAACTTTAATTATCCTACAAGATGAACAACTTCTCAGATTTTGCCCAGTCGAATATTGCCAAAGTTAAATTTTTGAAGTTAGATTCTGACTTTACCCAGCATATATTCTGTTGTACAGCTCAAGAACATTGCAGAAGATAGTTGGCCGTAAAGCTACCAAGTCGTCCATCGATTTCAGATTGTCCTGCCACCCAATTCTTTATTAAGAAAACAAAACGAAGTGGATATAAATGCCTAATGATTAAATGTAAATGATGCAATTAGTGTGGCAATCAAGATAGCTCGAGAAACTATACTACAAACGAAAATACTATTGTCATACATCAACAATACATATCTTAGACTAAATATTAAAGTGCACATGGGAATTTAGGATGGTGATGAAGTTGATGAGTGTGAATAAAGCAACTTATAAGTTGAAAATGCGCATGTACAAAAGTCTACGTACCCCAGACTTGCCCATATTCAGCAGAAAATGCTGGAAAAAACTGTCACGAATTATTTACCTTCTCTCCATCTTCAAATGCCTCGTTCATCATCATTCCAAATTGGGGGAATCAAACAACTCAAAAAGCCTCTATGTTACATAAAGCTGCACACCCATAATCACAAAGAGGAAAAAAAATTAAGGAAAGTTCAAAATAAATCCAAGAGACCGCAATTAAAACAATGCAGTTTAAACCCAATGTTAGGGCAAGCCCAACAACTTCCCTATAATTTTTTCTAAAATGGAGAACTTAAAGTCAAATTCTCTAAAAAATATATGCTTCAACTCCAACAGTTTCTTCATTTTGAAGAACCAAGCATTTATTATTTTTTATTATATATTTACAAAATACAATAAAATTTAATGTGACCAATTACATGTTAACATGTATACATTTACATTTAATTCATTCTCCAAATGCATTTGGAGAATTCCCTAAATTTAGGGAAAATACATCACTTTTCCCCCTCTATCCCCATTTTGAAGAATGTGTTAGAGAATCTGTTGGGCCAAAAAAAGTTTAGCATTCTCCAAAAACACAAATATCAATGTATATGGAGAATCTCTTGGGGTTGCTCTTAGCTGTCATTACTCTCTTCAAAGCTCCATTTTGACTCAGCCTTCTCCGAGCCAGTTTGCTTACAAAAACACAGAAACTGAAGAAGTGGGCCCTCTTCTCCTATCACCCACGGATGCTCTGCAATTGCTTCCAGTGTCAGTCGTTGCTTCGGATCTGTGACGATCCAAGTGACAAGCGTGAGGTCAGCATACAACCAATTTTGTATTCAAATCACAAAATCATTATCAAACATCTTTGTTTTCAGATACAGACTAAATGTGACCTACTCTTTGAGCCCTGTAATTTTTTTTTTTGGAGTTCAAAGGTTCAGAAGTAGTAGAAAAAATAAGAGACGTGTAAAATCAATGCACCAGAAAGTAAAATGTAGATTATATGTTCCAACAAAATTGCTATATTGAATTTCACCTTCCTTTTTCTTTGAAATTGCAATTTTGCATTTCATGAAATCAAGTTATATGTTTCAGCAAAGCAGCTATATTGTTTTTCACTATTTGTGCTACAAAATCTCAGTGGCCAGAAGGAAGTATAAAAAAGGTCAGAATACAAAGAACTAATGGAATCCCTATATACACTGAACATGATATATAAAGCATTAATAAGGAAAAACAAGTGCCAAAATGTTACGTTCTCTAGCAAAAATATATATGCAGCAACTAATCAAGGATTCAATCAAGGGGTCTTATTTGTTCAAGGAAAGTATAGTATGCTCATAGAGATAAAAGAAAAGGTATATATATATATGTGAGACAGAAATAACCTCATCCACGAGGAGTGGTATAAAGATTATTAAGATTTTGGTATAAGCATCAGAAATTGTTGGTGTGTTTGCATTGCCTGTGTTTTAACCAAAAGCAGCATAGGTCTCAAGCCACACTGTTTGATTTCTCGATACTTTAGTGCTAGCACGGAGCTCATTTGCAAACTCCCTGGCTTATATTTCAACAAAAAATTCACTTTATTAGAGCTGTAGAACAAAAAATTATGTATTAAAGAAATGCAAGGAATGCAAAAAAATGATAGAAAGTGAAAACCAATATAGCAAAAATCTACTATCAATGATCTGCATTTACCTCTGTCCATCGGAATTTGTAACTATAAAGTCCATATCTTCATAAGATGATTTCCCCTTGTATACAATCTACCGCAAACCACCAAAACCTTGAAACGGAACACCATGCATTAAATTAGCAGAAGCATGACATGTTCTACAAGCAACATAATATAAAGTTGAGAAAGTGGCAGAAAGTAACAAATGCAACCTTTGACAACTCTACACCTAAAATGAGCAGGCCCAATTGCTATTCTATGACCTAATCAAGAGGTTTAGTTGAGGAAAGAGATACCAGGAAGTCTCTCCTTGAGAATTTAACTATTGAGAGCATGAAAAAATGCACTTACACTATGAAGAGCTTCACAAGATTGAAACTCATTATCAGTTGCTTCTGCATCCTTAACTGCTTCGGATTCTACACGTCTTTATCCTTTGTCAACCAGCTTTCTCTGCTTCAGTCCTTGCAAAATTGTTGCTTGTTGCTTCATTGCTCTTGATGGCCTGCTAGCAGACTTTGCCAGTTTCGCCATTACCCCATTCGCTTTCTGATTAGGCTCACTTTTCACCATCTTTTTATTCTGTACCGCCTTCTGAATTGCTCCATCTTCCATTTTCAAAGAATTTGTTTCATTTACTTGTGACTTGGCCTCCTGATCTGGCTCCAACTTCACCTTTCTTTATTCTTTGGTGCTTACATTATTCTCAAATGCCACAGAATTAATAGCTTCTTGCAAAACCATTTCTTTCTGATTTTTTTTTCATATTTTTCATCTTTTTCTTGCGAGATCTTCACTTCATGTATATCTTGATACATGCCTTATCACCTACTAAGACTCCGAATCAGGAGAGACATACTGGGTGCTGACATTCTTATTTGCATACATTATGCGATTCTTATTATGTAGCTCAAACAACAGGCTTGCATAATATTGCAGTAGTCAATGCATGAAAAGTAAATGCAAGAGTCTATATCACATTATTATTAATCGTTTTAAGAAGCCAAAATCCAAATCAAGAATCAGTGCAGCAAACCCACTACAAGATACCATATTAAAAGTTGGGCAATATCTGTAGCATAAGGAAGAAATGGCTGCAAGAATATAAGTAATAAGCTTAGAAGCAATATACTGCCTAGGTTTTTTGTAGAGTGCATTTAGGATTTAAACTTTACAGAAAATTTCTAGCAAGTTTCGGTGAAGAGCAGACAATGATTTCTTAAAAAATGAAAGGAAGTACATATTAATTGTCTCTAACACTGAATATCAAGCACAACACTCATGCCTAAATGGAAGAGGGTAAACTGATTGATCTAAAAATCAGGAGTTCATCATCCAATTATATTTTATTAAGCTAATAAATGATCCAGAAATTAACCACACCTAGCACATAGACAAAACACAAAAGGTATCAAATTTATATTAGAAATAACTTACCACGTTGCCTATAACACCCAATATAGCTGCATAATCCCCATCAGAGACAGATTCTGGAGATGCCAATACAAGCTTACATTCGAAAATCTGAACAAACAAAAAGAAGGCACGAGCGAAAGTGTCGTCAACACTCGAAAAAAAATGAATTAACAAACAACTCTTAAAGAGGGCATACATTCAAGCTCTTTTTCTCCATGGCCCCCTGCGAAAGGTACATCAATTTAATTGAAAGGTCACCTACATCAGAAAATTTATGGAACAACATATATTCAGAGAATCCAACTTACATATTGAAGTCTGGAACAACGACAATCTTGAAAAGATCTAGATCATACTCAAGACCAAAAACCTAAAATAAGTATAACCAAATATAAGTTTGATGAAAAAATTGATACCTATTCATATAAATTTAGAGGTGCGATGAAATAGGGAACTAACATACTCACCCCCACTTCATAGCATCCTTTAAAGAGTACATGGCATGCGCAGTTTTGGGCAAGTCATCCACAGGTGTCCGTGTACACAGGGCAACCTTTCGACCAGAACGGGCTACAAATGTGTCATCTCTGCTCACCAATTGATCAATAATCAATGCAAAAAAATAACAAGGTTTCTTAATCCACACGAGAATCCAATCGATATTCTCCAGCCTAAAATAAAACAACAATCAAGCCCACAAATGGCAAGGGTAAGAAATACCACTTAAATTATAAAGCTAATACAGATATAGCATATAACAAACCTGAAACTATGAAATTGCAATAGAACATTGGACAATAAAAAAAAGTATAAATCTATAAAGCTTTCAGTGTTCACGCAATAAATGGGCATGCCCAAATTCAATTGAGAGCGAGAAGTTCAAACAGATCAATTTTGATGACGAATTTGTAGACGACGGTGAAGATTTCTTTCACCCGAGGTCGTCGTGCCGTCCTGATTCTCTCTGTGGTTCTGGTTCAATTAAGCAGGTCAAGTTGAAACCGCGATATGCCGGCGGTGAAGAAATATTGCTCCCGAGACCGTCGTTTCCGTCCTGATTCTATCTGTGGCTTCGGTTCCTTCCTGGTTCTGGTTCTTTGGTGCAATTAAGATCTCAAGCGTTGAAACCGAACAATTTTGCGGACGAATTTGTAGACTTTGACGAGGCAGAGAAGATATGCCGGCGGTGAAGAAATCTTTCTCCGAGTCCGTCATTTCCTCCTGATTCTCTCTCTGGTTTGGTTTCCTTCCTAGGGTTGTTTATCAGTTGAATGAACTTGGTGCAGTTGATTGAAGAGGCAGAGAAGATATTCCGGTGGTAAAGAATTCTATGAATTTGTAATTCCGTCCTGATTTCAGGTTCCAATTCAAATGAACCCTAGATTCAAAATCAGGGAAAAAATTGAATGGTATTGAAACCCTAAAAAGATTGGATAGGATTGTGAAAGAGGTAGAGATAAAGACCAAACAGACATAGCAGAGATAGAGATGAGAAAGAGGCGGTAGGAAGGTGGAGGTTTCAGGAAGTTAGGAGAAGTAGGAGGTGGAAATTTGAGTTGAAGGGGAGAAGAAGAAATACACGTAAGAAAATAAACGGATAGGATTGTGAAAATTACTGTAGAAACTAAAATAAGTTAATCACAGCCTTCCGCTTCCCGTACTTTTATAGTAGTGTAGATGTAGATAGATATATCTATACTACTAACCTATATATATTGGCAGTGGGCGGAGCCAGGAAAGCTCAGAAAAGGGGGGGGGGGGGGGGGGGGCGGACCTAGAACAATTGTCATAAGAAGAAATCGGACTATATTTTTTTCTCTGCTACGTGATAATTGACATCTACGAGTATCTAAACTCTAAAAACGATTAAAAATAACTTTATTATCAATTTAAACAATCAAAATAATAATTAACAAAACTTATCAATTTATACAAATAATAATGATCAAATCTATATGAGTATATAACTTTTCATTTCACAAATCTGATTTCATAAAATTTATATAACTATTCATTTCACAAATTTATCAATAGAAGTACAGAAAAAAATTAATAAGACTAAATAATTACAAAAGACACTAACACAAATTGAAGTTAAATAAAAAATGAAATTGGAATTTAGAAATTAGAATTTAGAAAGATTAGCACTTGCTCAGTTAAGTTATTGCTAATTTTTTTAAGTAAAAGATCATTGTTCTTACAAAGTAAAAGGCCCAAACACTATTAAACCCAATTTGAATTACCTAGACTATATTATAGATGGGCCCAAATGCCCAATTTAATATCTGATTTCTTTTTTAATTAAAGGGAAAGTCTTTCTTCCTCAACTACATTCCCGAATCCCGACGGACTTCGATCACGATTCACGAATCTCCGGCTCCAGCAAAGTACTGCACGCCTGCACTCCGCCCAACGCCCCCACTATCCCGCCTGTCCTCCGCCCCGCCCTCGCCCCGCCCTCCGCCCTCGCCCGCAATACAAAGTCCCAGTCGTTCGGCCGCCGGTGAGGGCGACCGCCCCCACCCGCCCCACCTCCCTCCGCCATTGTATATTGGTATATGTATTTTTTTCCTTCTTAATTAGTACTCCCTCCGTTTCACAATAGTGTTTTTAGACAAAATTTCACATATATTAAGGAAATTTTTTTTTTCTCCAAATTGCCCATATTAAATGCTCTCTCTTTTTTCTCAATTACCAATAAGTGATTTGTACTTTTAAAAAGAAATTTTGGGAGAAGTATAATGTGGGGTATACTCTAAGGGTATAAATGGAAAAAAACTTTATATGAACAACTATTTTGAAACAAAAAAAATTGGCTTTAAGAACAACTATTGTGAAACGGAGGGAGTATTATAGTAGTTGATGTATCAGTGTCTTACATGAGATATATAATAATAAAATATATTTTATACATATATATATATATTTAACATTAATAAGAAGAAAATTGACCACATAATTTAATATTATAAATTAAATATTAATAATTATTTCAAAATAATTCAAATATAATAATTATGTTCCTAATATTTAAAAAAATAGTAATATTAGTTTATTAATGTGAAAAATGTTTTATAATGAAGATTGTATTTCTATCACTTGTCAAATATTAAGATCTCTAAATATAATTATATATTAGTAATATTATTATATTTTAAAAAATTATTTCATAATGAAAAATATTTTTCTTGCCAATTTTTAAGATCTCTAAATATTATTGTATATTATTAATATTATTGCGTAATATTATTATATTTAATAAAATTATTCCATAATGGATTACCTCCTAACACAACTTGCCAAATTTTAGGATCTTTAAATATAATTATGTATTTATAATATAAGAAATATTATTTTAATATAAAGATTGTAAATACTTAAATAAATAAAGGGACAAGAGGCAAATGAAAAAAATAAAACACATATATGGCATAGTTATAAGACGACGACACATAGGATAGAGTGATTCGACTATAGTTATAATTTATTGATTACCTCTCTTTATAATGGAAGAAATTAGGGGGCATCTAACTGTTAGAAGGGCGTCCTAGAGCATTCTTAGAGATGAGGTTTAAAAAACCTGAGTCATTTGTAAGCGGGATGGGGGAGGCACATCAAAACGAACCCGTAATGTAGTCAACCACCGCGTTGCACTCCCGAACCACATGAGAAATATTCCAACTCTGGAAGTGGGTAAGGAAGCACAAGATTTTCGATCTAAGCAACTCAATCTCCTGAGGGCATCATGTAACATCCCCATTTTTTGCTGCAGATATTACCGTGAATGACCTCGAATTTTACTATTCGAAGTCACCCAAGGCTTATAGAAACCAAACAAATAAAATCAAACTTCATATAATATATTCAAAATGTCATTCATCATTACATAAGTATGTGAAATAAACATAATTCTCGAATTGGTCCTTACAAGCCAAGGATCTCAACCCTACAATCAAACTTGTGGAACTAGCAGAAACTTGCAAAAGTCTTGAATACTACAGTATGAACAACACAACAATGCCCTCCACGACAGTTTTCTCAACTTCATTCTTCTAAACTCAGCTTCTGATGTGCCGCTACGATAAATACGTTGACACCAACCGACCATGCAATGGACAAAAAGTGTCGATTTAGTCTTGTGACAAACTACGCAAATGATATTTTTAAAAGGGTTCATTTTAATTGTACTTATTCACCAACATCGAACTCCAGATGAAACACGGTCAATGGTCTACTAACTAAAGTACGCTTACTAACTTCAAGACATGCAACGGAAAGACAAGATACCACAACAATGTGGTTCCTCGATTTTAGGTGGTTTGTTGGGAACTTTTATTATTCACACAAAAATTTAAAATGCCTTCGTTGACTAATTGGATCCACAAACCAACCTCACCGAATACGTATTGTTTGAATTCAAATTGGAAATAGGATCTTCCTTAGTTGGGAGCCTGAGCAGTTTTCCAAGTTGTAGTCACCACCCTGAATACGTTTTAATATGTGCATCATGCACTTATCTTATCTTAATTCCAAAACTTTATGTTAGTGCAAAAAAATTCGCCTTTTATGCCCTAATGAATGCTCCTCTTGATTCGCCTTTTCGTTTTCCGTTCCAAACTTCTTCTTCAACCTAGAACTTGCAAAACAATGGACATAGGGGTGTGGGGTCCCCCTAATCCACCTCTGATGCTTAAGTCAAAAGAGCATTTTGTTGAGTGAACGTCAAGTGAAATGTAAGACTTGCGAGCAAGTTCAACGAGTATTGAATATGCTTACCATACATGATGAGTACATGTATTTATAATGGAAGAAAGGGAGTAGAGGATATCGAAAATCATCCCCTATGGCTAGACGAACTACTCTAGGCCGAACAAGCGATTTCTTACTCCCCAATCTACGCGGATATTCTATCTTTCGACTAAGATAGAATCTTCCATTATGGCGAATAAATTACCAAATTTAAAAGGATAAAATCTTACCAGAATAAAAACCATATTTAAAGAAAAATATAGCAAAATAAATAAAAATACCTTTCTGGCGGAAAATAACTTAAATAGGTAATTATTATTATTGTATCCACTCACAAATGCCCCGCTTAAATGTTAGTTGTGTTCGATAGCGTTGCAACTAAGACTCAAGTACTCTAGGACCTATTTGAAGTGGCCATGTGATTAGTCGCCAGGTCCCCTTAGTGTGTTCGTATATTCATATATTTGTACATCCATGTGTGATGAACATGAGATCCTTGCCCCTCTATATACACGCATATGTAGAAGCCCTTTAATGCGATGAATTAACGTTGCGTGCATTTTTATGCAAGACTCAAGCTAATGCAAAAACTTTGACTTTTATTAATAAATAAACGTGAATGTCATGATCTAAGGACAAAACTAGTGAATGAAAAATAAAAACCTAATTAGGGCCTCATCAAAACCACATGGGAAAAAGAGTACTCTAGTTACATGCATATCCTAATCTTGAAATCCTTGCACGGAGGAATATGGGTAACCGCGATCGCTCCCGCATGGGCCGCTGTAGTAGTTTTCACGTCGAGAAGGAGCGATATCTCCTGCATCAAGTCCGCGGTCGCGGTTTGCTCTCTAAGCAAGATATGCGGTCGAGGCTAATAATCCGCGATCGCGGTTTTGCTCTTGGCCCTCGCTTCTTGGCTCATATTCGATCTTTTGGAGGAATTCCATGTTGGGACGATTTGCTTTCGTGAACATGCACGCGTCTAGCTGATTGGCCCACACTCGGACTTGTGGTGTCTTCATCCTTGAATTGGATCATTTAATGGAGGGTCAATGGTACCACTCCCATCCCATAAATCCATGGCCTCCCCAAGATCATGTGTACGGGGCAGGCACATCGACTACTACGAATTTGACCACCGAGTCCTTCTTTGCTAAATAGACACGCGTCTCATACATTACAAGTGGGAATGTCGAATATCCGCCAAGTCCAGGACACACCACATCATCAGAATTAAGCTTAATGTGGTTAGGTTTGGTTTTTCCCATTTTACTACGACACACTTATTTCTTCCTCTTGGGTCATACAAGCCTTGGCAGGTATCATTTGCTTTTCCAACATTTTTCCAATCCCTAATTTGAGGACGGATAAATTCACAAATGTTACTCAAGTTGGGGGGGGGGGGGGTTCCGTTGTTAGGGTCAAACACCTGCTTATTCCTAAAGTACCATAGACACCACCAGATACAAGCTAGAATTTCCATTTCATCCTTTTTAAGCTTGGATCGGATGCCATCTAGAATTTGATGTGGTAGTTTATTGTCAAGGGTAATTTGGGCAATGGTCTATGCAATCTTTGGATTGTTTGATTTGATTGTTGTTTAAGTAAGAGGACATTCAATAAAAATGTGTGAAATGTCTTCATTGGTGGATTCACATGTAGTACATTCTTATATGATCGAGATGTGGTAGGTCGCAAGTCTAGATTTAGTTGGGAGCCCATTTGAGGCACTCTTCCATAAAAAGTTCATTTTTGGTGGGATACTGTATCTAGTTTCCTGATCCACTCCAAATTGAACATGCTTTCGTTTTTGAGGTATTTTTCTAATACGATTTAACCCAAATATTATTTGGTTCTGCAAAGATTTTCTATAGGAGTTTCATTACTAGTGCTTGATTCATTTTTTTTTTGCCTTTGCGATCTACACCTTATGGAGGCCGAAAAATCGAGTTCCAACTAATCAAGGGTTTGTAATTATTTTCCTTATTCCAAAAGAAGTTTTTGTTAATCTTGTCAAGCTCTTTTAGAGTAGTTTAGGGGAGAAGAAAGCTTGCATGAGATAATTTGGTTGTGATGAGAGATTTGTTTGGATTAGGATTTTTCGACCTTCTTGAGAAAGGAAATTAGCCTTTCATTTAGGTAATTGGGCCCTTGTTTTAAGGGTAAGGGGTTAAATGTGTTTTTAGTGACTCCTAATTTTTATAGGATAATTGAGGTATTTTTCCATAGCGACAATATTCGCAATCTAAATGATTTGTGAGATTTGGTCTTTAGTGTACACCGTTCCATAGCGACAATTAACTTTTTGTCCGGGGATTTGACCGTAATCCTCAATGATGTTCTTGATTATATTACAAGCCTTCTGATTTGCTTTAGCAAAGATAATTATATTATTTGAAAATGCGTGTAAAGGGATTTTCATCCAATTTCTAGAAATCTGAATACCAATTTCCCTTTTCGAGTCATAGCTTGTAGTGTGGAGCTGTCTTGCAAGGAGTTCGGCAGCTAGGATCAGGGGCTTTGCTAGGTGGGCGCCTGTGGGGGCTAGTGACCCCATTGAGTCAGGGGCCGCGAAAATTGGTGGGGATTACCTAACCTTCATTTAGTTAGTTCCCCCATTATATATCAGTAAGAATTTTAGTTTGCAGATATAAAGAGTAGGGAGTTTAGCTAACCTTCATTTAGGGCCTGTTTGGTTCGATTCCAAAGGAATGAGGAATGACCCATACCGATATTCTGTTTGGTTAGGCTAAAATAGATTTCGGTTTGGTTCCTTGGAATGAACCATTCCAACTCACATGAAGGACTTGATTCCAATGAAAAAGCCAAGGTATGGGCCATTCCACATTCAACATTACCACTTCTCATCTCTCAACTTCACCAGATCCTCCATCACCCCGTCTTCCCAGCCCCTTCATCGGAATTGCTTTGACAACCTTCCCTGCTCGACGAGCACTCAACTCACGCTTCCATCACCTGCGACGCCAACCTCGATTGCATCTGATTTGTCTCCCTTCCTCAGATCTGATCGTTTCGCCACCTGTCCTTCCCAGATCCCATCGACTTTGTCCACGATCGACCACACCTTTCGTGTTGTCTTGAAAGTAAGGAACCTTTCTCCAACAGTCCGGATCCTTCATCGTTGTTTGGCCACTAAGACAATCTTTTTTTGTTCAACGCTGTTAACTTGCAATCCGATTCCTGATTCCATTCCGATTCCTTATTCCAACCCGATTCAAGATCATACCAAACGAGCCCTTAGTCTTTTAATTTCAGGATTTGATTGTAAATTAATTAATTAGGTTTGTTCTACTCCGCCACTAGTCAAAAGGATTAATATGTTGGTTCATTATTGACGAGAATAGAGAACGAAACCGTTTCAACGTACACATTCTAGGACTCTCAACCAGTGAATCATTAAAACCAATTTTGCTGAGTGCGAACATGAGAAAATGGATAATTATTGATTAAAGCCCCCGCAATGTTTATTAAGCTATCGGTATTAAATCACTATCGTTACTCGAAAAAGAGAGTATTCAAACTATTAATCACTATTCATGAATATGGGTAGGTGTATGGTCTTTTATTTCTCTTTAATTACTTCAATTCCTCAATCTTATGGATAAAGAAAAACCTTTTGGAGGTAGGAAGGATAAGAGGAGATATATTGATTACTTCACATATATGGGGTGAGATTAATTGAGTGATACACAAGCAAAGAATATACACCCCAAATGAAAAGGAACATCTAAAAGACGGGATAAATTCACAATGCTCAACGTAATCGAGTAAGAGATCACATATGTATCAAAAAGAAGATAGGATCGGATTTATAATACTCGTGTTATCAACATACATCAATGAAAAAAAGTAAGATATATATCGTATTTATATGTACGCTTTTTCTTCGACATAACACGTTCATTTGTTACGTGTTCTATCTTGACAATACAAACTGCGATCTAGAAAAATATATATTAAAAGGGTAGAGAAAAAAATACACAATTAGTTTGCTTACTTGATCTAGTAAAATAATATCACGTCAACCAAACACTAAACTTTTATTTTGGACAAAAAATATGTTCGTATTCAAACATTTAAAGGGTCACAATCGAATATACAATCGAGTTTGGATGCCTTTTTAGATCAGAAAAGATCGAGAGCCGGAAAACTAAGATGAACACTTGATATTATAGCCTAATTGGCAAAGATAGATTTCTTCACTTTTGATCCGTTACAATTGAATATCTCCTATCTCCTAAAAGAATAGATCCGATATATTCTAAAGATCCTTTTTCTTATATCTACCCGTAGGGCAATGTTGGGTCCCTCCGAAATAGGCCTAAATTCGGAAGATCATTAACGCGAATTGACGAAGCCCATTATTGCGAACATCAAGCATGCACCACAACAACGGCTTGAGACGAGGTTTCCGGTAACGGCCACGACATTAAGAGCAAGGGAGACATCTACGGGATTTGCTCGCGCCTCATAACTCCAGCAACGGTCACAAGGAGAGGGAGGATATAAAAGCGCACGAAGGGAAAAATAGAAGGACATTCATTCACCAGCTATCGCACCATCACATTCTCGAGCTCTCAAAAAGCTTCAATCCTCTTTGTACTAGAAGAGACATTTTACTAAACCATCGATTCATGTGTAATCTAGAGTGATCTCGCAACAAGGCTATTGTTACCAATTGATCGACATATTGTGCCAACAATCTTACTTTCTTTTTCTCTCAAAGTTTCATCTTGTTTTAAGGGTATAACACGTGACGATTGTTTTTTGGTTAAGTTTCCCTCATTTTAGCAGGTAACACGTTCACGTGGTAAATCTACCCAAAATAATTGGCGCCCACCATGGGGCCTTAGCCAAAGAAAAGTCATCAAGAACCGTAAGCTTTACCCGCTCATGATGGAAGGCATTCGTGCTACTTACAGCCAAGTCGAGGACACTGAAAACCACGAGATTAACCAAGGGGTCGACGACCAACAGACTGAGAATGGGACAGAAAGGGAAGAGCACAATTCTGGAGATGGAAATGGAAATCCCATCACTTCCACAACAACAGAACAATGAGCAACAGTCGAATCCAATATTATCGTTGAACTCCGTGTTCAATCAACGACGAATCGGCAACGTGTTAACAGAGGAATGGATGGCGTCGCTCGACGACTAGACATGGATGATCCAAGTCTTGTAACCCCAGCTGACATCAGACCGGTAGCTAGTTATCAGGTAAACGGTAATTCTTTAAGGGCCGTTAGAGAGGATGTTGAGGTCACCCAATTACAGGAACGCCTCAAAGCCCTGGAGGACCGAATTACACAGGTCCCAGGGGCCCCACAACCAATAGCAGTGGAAAGAAGAGATGGATATACTGATTCTCCCTTCGTACCCGCTATCGTAAGGGTAGACATCTCTCGAAAATATCACTTCCCCGATGTACCCAAGTACGAAGGGGTTGCGGATCCGGACCAACACATAGCCGCGTTTAAACAAGCTATGAATATTAGTACAGTTCCCTTCGACATGAAGGAAATTGTCATGTGTCATTGGTTCGGTAACACGTTATCAGGGCCCGCACTTAATTGGCATTCTCATTTACTCCTTGGGAGTATTTCTGATGTTCGTATTTTTGATATAATTTTTAGTATGTTTTCTTAGTTTATTAGGATTAGTTTTGATAAGTTTTGGATTCGTTTTATGTGTTTTTGGATAGTTTTGCATATTTTGTGAAAAGTATGAAAGCTACTCCGTTTTGTGTGTTTTAGTAGGTTTTTAGCAAGGAAAATGTGTTGTTTGGAGCTGAATTTGGAGCGCTATGATGAAGGATGGAGGAATACAAGATAAAGAAGTCGAAGTCTAAATTTTTGGAGTTGAAGTATTGAAGAAGCCAAGCCCAGGCTCGTTAACGAGGCTACGAGATAAAGTTTTCGAGAGTTTGATTCTGTGACTCACCGATCCTGTGCTGGAATTTATTTCCGTGTCGGTAGAGTGTCTTTTTATAATTTTAGGGTTATTATATTATGTATTTTAGGTCTTGTTATCTTTCTAGATTTTATTTCTATCTTTTAGGATTTTATTTCTATCTTTTTAGGAAAGTTTTTTATCTTTTAGCCTTTTTATTTTCTAGCCTTATTAGTATAAATAACCCTCTTATTTAGCCTAGAAAGGGGGGACGAGGTAGAAAAGTAAGGAGTAGAGAGAAGAGGAAGAGTCGAGAGAGGAGAGAGAAGATCGGAGTCGTGATCGAGAGCTTGGTGGACGAAAGTTACCGGGGTCGTTAGTCAGTATTTCGGTTCGGTGCTTTGTATTTTTCGGTTTCTTCTGAATTTCTATAAGACGATATTTTTTATTAATTTGAGTAGTGTTTTGTTTTCAATGATTTCTTTTGTTGAATTTATTTATTTCTTAGTTATGAGTAGTGAGTAGTCTTCTTTTCTAGGGTCGGGGTTTAACCCGGCATAGTTATGCATGTTTGAGGAGTAAGAGTATGTGTTGATTGCCTTTTATTTATTTTTGAGATTGTTTGTTGTGCTTAGACCTAGATGAAAGTCAAGGTGATTTGAGTTTTTAACTTGATTGAAAGAGAAGGTTATAGATTTGAAGGTTGATATTGTTTGAATACGAAAGTTTCAAGCTTTAGATCCAAAACAAGCAATTGAGTGAATTGGTTTATGAAAGTAGATTAATTTACTTGTTAGTAAACGAAAGTTGATAATTTATCTATTTAAAGGCATGATCTTATCTTCTTGCGAGTTTATATGCATGACTATGTTGTGGTATCCCTTATCCTAGATCTTTGTTTTTATTTGAATTCTCTTTAGTGATATTCGTTACTGAGTTCGTAGCCTCGGTACCGAACCTGTTTAGGTCGTTAGTTTTAGTCTTTTGTTTACGGTGGTTCGTTAACGACCCTGACAACGTCGTTAATGAGGCTGCTTGTTAGTGTTTTGCTTGTTTTTCTTTGATTGTTAGTAGTCGATAAACAAACAACCTTGCTTCTCGTGGAACAATCCTGACTCCCCTATACTCAGCGGGGTCTTGACTTATAAATTTATTTGTTGTCCCGAGTGAAGGCTCGTCAACAAATTGGCGCCGTTGTCGGGGAAGCAACGAGTTTGTTTGTTTATCTGTGGGTCTGGGAATAGCCCAACCCCGTTTTTGTTTTTAACTTTTGTTTTCTTTGTCTGTTTTCTCAGCGCATGCTGGTAGGACGTCGAAAGCTCGAATTTGACAACGTTGGTTATTATTCAGAACCTGAACGTTCCCTGCACCGTAGACGCCGAGAGAACCGAGCCATGGCCACACCTGAAGAGCTAGCTCGTCAGTTAGAAGTCCTCCAAACTCAGATGGAGGCATTGGAAACCGAAAAGGAAGGCGCTGCCGCTGAGGTTGAGCGTCAACGAGCTAACAATGCTCGTCTACAGGAGGAGCTGAACGCCTATCCGAGGAATGCCAAACAGTACATGCATCCAGAACTGAGGGTGCCAGAGTCCCCAATCGTGCTTCCGGAGATAGAGAAACCCTTTGAGATCAAGTCTCAATTCATATCCTTAATTAAACGGGCTCAGTTTGAAGGGAAACCTACTGAGTGCCCTATGGAGCATATTAGAAATTTTCTTGATCTATGTGACAGCATAGCTGCTGAAGGTGTCTCATTTGAATATGTTCTGTCAAAAGCTTTCAAGTGGTCTCTAGCTGGAAAGGCCATGAGCTGGTTGGAGAGCCTACCTCCTAAGTCTATCAGGACTTGGAAGAACTTGTATGATCAATTTCTTACAAAATTCTTCCCTCCTGCCAAGACAACGGAGTTGAGGAAACGCATCACCTCCTATCACCAGCTGCCTAATGAGACTTTTGTTGAAATATGGGAAGGATTCAAAGAGATGCTTAGACAGTGCCCCACTCATGGGCGCGCAACCTTTATATGTTCTGCAAGAAATCTTTTTCCAGGGTATCAACGCAGAGACCAAGAACCGCATCAACACGCATACAGTGTGCGGTTTTATAGAGATGGACCCTACGGCCGCATGGGAATTGCTGGATAAGTTGTCCAATTATGATGCCATGTATGGAACCCAGCAAGCCCCCCAGCCGCAGGAACGTCTCTACGTGCCTAACCGAGAAGAAGTTGACCCAGACGTTAAGAATCAATTTCTACAAGACGAGGTCAACCGCCTGAAGAAGCAGGTAAGTTTTCTGAAATCCTCTCAATCTTGTCAAGAGTGTGGTTCTTCTGCCCATAGTACTTCAGCTTGCACTAACATAGAGCAGGTAAGAGCCGCTGAGACAATTGTTGAGATGAATTACATGAGAGGCCCATACAGGAACCAGCCTAGCAATTTTGACAGGTCGAACAACTATCAGACGTGGGGCAATCAAAATCCAAATCCAAGCTATGCAGCACCTCCACCAGATAGACGACCTGCGCCTTATCGACCTCCAGGCCATCAGGAGCCACCATCTTGGGTACAAGGGTTATAGGAAAGCATCAATGGAGTCCACAACAAGGTTAATGAAGTTCAAGCTAACCTTAACCACCAGAATAAAAGATGGGAAGAATTCGATGTATGGAAGAAGAATGTTGATTCCCAACTAGAGAACCTTGCTGCACAGATTCCAAGGCCACAAGGGCAACTTCCGGGCCGTCCCGAAGAAAACCCTAAAGGACAAATAGCAACGGTACACCTTAGGAGCGGAAAGACATTACCGGAGCGAGTCCAAGCTGAGAACAAGAAGGAAGAGGACGCCACGGTTCAGCTCGGTAACGAGCCAACGAGGGCGATTACCGAACCAGCGTACCATGGTGACGAGGCTCCGAGAGTACCTAACGACCCCAGCCCCGGTAAGTTTTCTAATCCGAGCCTTCCTCTCAATCCCAGGGTAGTTAACGACCCTATCAGGGTCGGTAACGACCCGCCGAGCGTACCTAACGACCCTAGTGTCGACCCGGTAGCATCACCCCTCGAGCCTAACTTGGTTCCGAGGATGGTGAAATCTCTTCCATTTCCCACTAAGAAATCCATGGACTCTACTGAGAGTAAGTTCAAGCGTTTCGTAAAGATTCTTCAAGGCATTAATATTTCCATCCCATTCGCTGAAGCCCTAAGCGAAATGCCGGCTTACACAAAATTCTTGAAAGATATTCTTAGCAGGAAAAGATCCATTACAGAGCTGCAGGATGAAGTCAGATCTATAGCTCTACCGGAAAAGTTGGGAGATCCAGGGAGATTTTCAATAACTATTGGTATAGGCAACCACAAGTTCAAAGCTTTATGTGATCTGGGAGCCAATGCTAGTTTACTCCCTCTCTCAATCTGGTCTAAAGCTAATATGGGACCACTAGAGCCGGTAGATATGAACCTCTACATGGTAGACGGATCATGTGTCAAGGCTACAGGAGTCGTGGACGACTATCCTATTCAAGTCGGGAAATTCTTTATACCAAATGATTTCATCGTTCTCGATATGCCTGAAGACCCTCATGTCCCCATAATTCTCGGCAGACCATTTTTAGCCACAGCAGGTGCAAGGGTGGATGTGCGGAAAGGACTTCTTACTTTTGATATTGGAGAGGAACGCGTGGAATTCAGCCTGGATCAAAATGCCAACGACCTAACTGCGGTCGCACAAAATCGAGTTGACCCAACCAGAACTCGACACAGCTGATCCTACCGAGCCTCCCTCAAATACCAAAACATAAGAGAATGTCATACAAGTCCCTACCGAACCTCATTGGCCGATCACCGAGCCCCACATGCAAGAGTGTAATCAAGGTAAGTACTCTAACTGTGAATTCGCTAATGCTAGTCATAACTATTCTTTATCCTTTGTTCCTACACCATGCCCCATTATATGCACTACAGAGGAGACCACCTTGGTTTTCGGATTTCACTAACCATCATGTAGGAATACCGGGCATATTGATAGAAGAAAAGGGACCTAACTTAGTGACTCAAGCGAATAAAGGCTACAAAGCTAAGTATGGGGTACCTCAAGACCCCAACATAGCTGCAAAAGAGCCACCTTGAGCCTGGGGAGTACGTCGGGCTGACGACGTTAAAAATAGCGCTTACGGGAGGCAACCCGCTTTTAGTATAGACTAGATTTTTCTTTTCTTTTTAGACTCTTTTTCCTAGCTTTCTTTTGAGTTATATTTAGTAGTTTTTAGGATAGAAATTAGGATAAATTTAGAGCTAACAAGATGCAGAAAAAAGGGCTCGAAAATCACTCAAGGAGGCTACGGTGGCTCGTTAACGACCCACCCAGGGTCATTAACGACCCGGTTTGGCGAACCGACTCGGGTAGGTAAGTTTTATTTCTAACCCTAATCTATCTTTTATCTTCTACCCTATTTCTTACCCCCCAGCCGCCATTACCTACCCCCTCCTATTTCTACCCCCTTCTATTTAACCTTTCTAAAACCCTCAAAAATCCTACCCACAAATCTCAAACTCCAAATCCCTCAAATCCTCCACCGAATACCCTCACCTCCGATCGGAATCCTTCACTCCACCGACCATCGGAGACGCCTTCGTTACCGAAGCCCGGAACCCCGTTTTTCCCACCGACGAGATCCAAGCTCGTTACTCACCAAATCCGATCTCTTGTTCTTCAATTTCGCGATTTTTCGGTATGATTTCTAAACCCTAACTCTTAATTGCATGATTCATGGTTTTTAGGGTAGAAATTTCATGTCTTGGATTGTGTTCATAGAGAGGATCGATTTGCATGTTTGGATTTTGCTCTTTAATTTTGATTGTGCTTAGTTGTTCTTGATCTTGGGAAGGATATTCATGTTAGATGTCTCCATTGTGAAAATTTGATTAGAAAAGCATGAATTTTTCTTGTTCTAGTATTAAGTTCAATCTTTGCCATGTCAATTTTGGGTAAATATTAGCATGTTCAGGATGGGTAATTGAGCAAGTATGGGGTACATAAACCCGATTGTGAGTCTAGTGAAGGATTACAGAGGATTGCATGCTTGATTTATGGCTTGATTTTTAAAGTTGATAAAACTCGGAATTATGCGAACTAGCTCTCGGCAGCTCGTTAACGACCCACCCAGGCTCGTTAACGACCCACCCAGGCTCGTTAACGACCCTGCACAAATTCAAAGTTCAATAACCAGTCCAGATTCGTAAACGACCCAATTGGGTAGTTAACGAATAAATCCGAGGATTATTTCGAGACCAAGTATGGGGTCTCTTGCCTAATCTACTTGAGTGGATCTTATCTTGGAAAAATCATGATTGTTTTGTAGATCACATGGCAAGTTCAAGCAGACCCGCTACCCGAGCTCAGAAAAAGAGGAGGAACCAGAGATCCCCATCTCCACCTCGCATGGACAATGTGATCTTGCGTACTCAAGGACAAGCGGATCGATACAACGCCATCTTAGACAAAGACCACAACACTCGGTGGTTTTCAAGGACGAGTGCCAAGCAAATGGGGATTTATACGGATGTCAAGGAGGCCTTTGCTATTCTCGGTGTACCTCATCTGCTGAAGAAGGAGAGTTTACCACATTTTTCGGCCCTCACATCCGAGTTTTTGGCCACTTTAGAGACTAGTTTCCCGTCAAAGACTTTGGCGGGACGCATCCGGTTTAGGCTCGGTAATGTGAGCCGAGAATACACCATGGCGGAGTTCAACACAATTCTGGAGCTCCCAAACCCTTCTAGAGAGTACAACTTGAAAGATTACAAGGTGACAAGAACTTGGAGCTACATCACCGGGGAGGTTGAGCCCTCCGCAGCGGCATTATCCGGGGCAAGCATCATCAACCCCATATTTAGGATCATCCTCCGAGTGCTTGCCTCCACATTCTGACCAAAGAGAGAGCTAAACAGGCCAACAAGGACGGAAGTTGCTTGTCTTCGCACTATCCTTTTTGAGGAGCCCGACCCTTTGAATTTGGGGTATGAATGGCTCTACTACATAGAGAAATCAACCAAGTCCAAGGAAGTATGGTGTGGAAACTTGGTTAGTCTTTTGGCTACAAACCTGGGAGTCGACCTTACTCGCTATACGCCAGCTCATGCTCAACTCCTCAACAAGAGCTATTGGTATAGCTCCGGTGTTTTCATTCAAGCCGAGGGAGGGTTCAAAGTAAAAGTGCAAGACCGAATCGTTGTACCAACCCTTGACATGTTGGAGCTACTCTATGTACCAAATTGGTACGAGGTGTGGACGGGTCATGCTTACCCGTTGGAGCCTAAGCCGGAGGATGAGCTATCACTTAGGCCTTGTGAAACAAGGTTCGAGCGAGAAGGAGAAGGGATGGATGAAGATGAAGATGAGGATAACGAGGTAGCTGGAGAAGACACTGAAGAGGCTGACACAGAGGAGCTTAACTTCGAGGATGAAGACCTCGACACAGAAGTTTTGGGCACCAACGTCCTCGTTGACGAGCCTACCAGGCTCGTTAACGACCATTTCCAGACTTCTACATATGTTCCTAACGAGGCACCCAGCTTCGTTAACGAGGCCCCGAGGACAACTACCGACCCTCTGCCAGCTCCTACCGACCCTCATTCCTATGGTCTCATGTCATACAACCCAGTGTTGTACCAAGACCACTTCCAGCCTCACTACCCACCACCTCCTCAGCCCGAGTACACTGGATCAAGTATGCCACCACCATGGGCCGAGGATCTTTCTGCTCAGATGCAACAATTTCACCTCCAGCAGGACCACATTCATAGGAGGATGGATAGATGGGAGACTGTCTATTCCGCTCGCATGTCGATGGAGGACGAGAGGCATCGTCAGAGAGAGGTGGAAGATGCAGAGCGTTGGAGGATGATGTACGACTTCATGGGGTACTTTGAGCACTACTTTCCTCCACCAAACCGTTGATTCAGCTTGAAGAAGACGTTTTCCTTGTTTTCCACTGTTGAGACTTTGTAAGTTTAATGATTTCTTTTCTTTTCTTTTATTTTGTTGTTTTCCTTTTCTATTTCTTTCCTTCTTCTTATTTTTCTTACAGTGGGGACACTGTAATTTTAAGTATGGGGTGGGAGAAAGTAGAAAACTTGTTATCTTTTGTTGCCTTATGTGTTTTATTTTGTTTTGAGTAGTTTTGTTTCATAAACCATAAAAATCGAAAAAAAAATCGAATTTTTTTGATAAAATCTAAAAAAGAGTTTTAGAATTGATAGATATCCCTTTCTTAGGTTCTATGATGGTAGTTGCTAGCATGATCATATAATTCCTTGCAAGCATGTCTTTGATAGTATAGCCGGATTCTTTTTATGAAATTGTTTTTAGGAAGGAATAGCATTTGATGAAATTGAGCACATATACTTTATAGCATAAGTGATGCAATCCAACAAAATAGACTCAGTGAGTTATTTTTGGCCTTATAGGGAGATTATCAAAAATCCCTCTTCTTTTTTGTGTGATTTACTCTCTATATGCATATTATCTCTTGGAATTGTGATGGTTATCTATTACTTAAGACCCGTATAAGATTTATAGTTCATTTCTTGTGAAAATCATATGATAGAGAACTTATTTTTATAAGCCCTATTATTCCTTATCCACCCTTACATGATCCTTCTTTTTGGAAACCAATTTGAGCCTGAAGCCTTTTATTTTTAGCTCCACAAAATTGTTCCCTAGCCGAGATAAGCTTGACCCTATCCGGGGATTAGGACTTAGATTGGAGAGGTATTCTTTGTTGAGTGTAAAAAAAAAGAGTGTATGTTTGGTTTGAATTTAAGGATTATTGGGAAGGGTAGAGTGGAAGTCTTTTGATTTTTAAGTTATGTAAAAAGAAAGATCTCTTGATAGCAAAAAGATGCACGAAATAAAGTTGATGGTTGAAAGAAATTTGTTAAAGAGAAAGAGGAGTACACGTTGAAGCTCGTTAACGACCCTGAAGTGGTTCGTTAACGAGGCAGCGAGGTAGCGAAAGAAAGAAAGGGGAAGAAAAGAAGAAAGAAGAAGTTTGAAGTGCATGTATTTATATAGATAATATCAGAGATTTTTTTCCCTTGCTATAAGGCTTTCTAGGATATATAGGGTGAGTGAATGAGTTTGAGCATAAAGAAGAGAGTGAGTTTGGTAAAGTTGTTTTTATGAGAGTTTTTGGAAAGATATGTGAGTTTTTAGGAGTCTTTGATTCCCGGATATTATTAGCACCACATAACCAAAATATTTTCCACGCCTTATTTGTCTTTACCAAGCCCCATTACAACCCGGCTGAATGGAAGCTTCTATGAAGTTTTTCATTGAGCCCCCTAAGTTCTCTTGATGATTTTTATATGTTTTGACATCTTGGGTGGAGAGTATTGGTGATATAAGTTCCAATTTCTATGAGTTTTTGTATATAAGATGAGTTGAGAGATTGAATTTATAAGCCCATACACTTGAGAGTTGAGTGAAACACATTATTATCCCTTGTGAAGCTGGATTGTATTTTCTTATGTCTATTTGGTGCATATATGTGTGATGACAATAATAATCATTTGTTATTTTTCTTTTATGTGTTGATGTTGCTTTTTAGATGATGGCTATGTCTTGATGAGTTTGTTTGTTTGTTTGGTTTTGATTATTGTTTGGTGATTGCTTGAGGACAAGCAAGTCTAAGTATGGGGTATTTTGATGTTCGTATTTTTGGTATAGTTTTTAGTATGTTTTCTTAGTTTATTAGGATTAGTTTTGAAAAATTTAGGATTCGTTTTATGTGTTTTTGGATAATTTTGCATATTTTGTGAAAAGTATGGAAGCTACTCCGTTTTGTGTGTTTTTGTAGGTTTTTAGCAAGGAAAAGGTGTTGTTTGGAGCTAAATTTGGAGCGCTATGATGAAGGATGGAGGAATACAAGATAAAGAAGTCGAAGTCTAAATTTTTGGAGTTGAAGTATTGAAGAAGCCAAGCCCAGGCTCGTTAACGAGGCTACGAGATAAAGTTTTCGAGAGTTTGATTCTGTGACTCACCGATCCTGTTCGGGAATTTATTTCCGTGTCGGTAGAGTGTCTTTTTATAATTTTAAGGTTATTATATTATGTATTTTAGGTCTTGTTATCTTTCTAGATTTTATTTCTATCTTTTAGGATTTTATTTCTATCTTTTTAGGAAAGTTTTTTATCTTTTAGCCTTTTTATTTTCTAGCCTTATTAGTATAAATAGCCCTCTTATTTAGCCTGGAAAGGGGGGATGAGGTAGAAAAGTAAGCAGTAAAGAGAAGAGGAAGAGCCGAGAGAGGAGAGAGAAGATCGGAGTCGAGATCGAGAGCTCGGTGGACGAAAGTTACCGGGGTCGTTAGTCAGTATTTCGGTTCGGTGCTTTGTATTTTTCGGTTTCTTCTGAATTTCTGTAAGACGATATTTCTTA
Source organism: Fallopia convolvulus (assembly GCA_964016875.1). Taxonomy (NCBI): domain Eukaryota; kingdom Viridiplantae; phylum Streptophyta; class Magnoliopsida; order Caryophyllales; family Polygonaceae; genus Fallopia; species Fallopia convolvulus. The sequence continues at coordinate 37,566,685 of OZ024733.1, forward strand.
TTAATTTGAGTAGTGTTTTGTTTTCAATGATTTCTTTTGTTGAATTTATTTGTTTCTTAGTTATGAGTAGTGAGTAGTCTTCTTTTCTAGGGTCGGGGTTTAACCCAGCATAGTTATGCATGTTTGAGGAGTAAGAGTATGTGTTGATTGCCTTTTATTTATTTTTGAGATTGTTTGTTGTGCTTAGACCTAGATGAAAGTCAAGGTGATTTGAGTTTTTAACTTGATTGAATGAGAAGGTTATAGACTTGAAGGTTGATATTGTTTGAATACGAAAGTTTCAAGCTTTAGATCCAAAACAAGCAATTGAGTGAATTGGTTTATGAAAGTAGATTAATTTACTTGTTAGTCAACGAAAGTTGATAATTTATCTATTTAAAGGCATGATCTTATCTTCTTGCGAGTTTATATGCATGACTATGTTGTGGTATCCCTTGTCCTAGATCTTTGTTTTTATTTGAATTCTCTTTAGTGATATTCGTTACTGAGTTTGTAGCCTCGGTACCGAACTTGTTTAGGTCGTTAGTTTTAGTCTTTTGTTTACGGTGGTTCGTTAACGACCCTGACAACGTCGTTAATGAGGCTGCTTGTTAGTGTTTTGCTTGTTTTTGTTTGATTGTTAGTAGTCGATAAACAAACAACCTTGCTTCTCGTGGAATGATCCTGAATCCCCTATACTCAGCGGGGTCTTGACTTATAAATTTATTTGTTGTCCCGAGTGAAGGCCGGTCAACAATTTCATCTTTTGCTGAGTTAGTTGACAAGTTCAGGATAAGATTCACAAGTAGTTGACACACTAAGAAGCGCTCCAGCGACCATCGTTCACATATAATATACAATGACCATCATCTTGATTGAGTCCAGTGACCATCGTCTTCCGCAATTGCACGCTTACTTGCAAAGATCCAATTTGTAGGCTTTATTCAGCATGGACCAATGCAAGTGAGATGGGAGTTTATAAGCGAGTTCCTACGGGCCCAACAGAAAAACAAGTCCAATAATACCTCCAAATCTGATCCGATTCTAAGTGTGGGATTGGGATCGGATTTGCCTCCTCTTCTTCGATGTGACGCGGGACATGTGGACTCCCGGGTGCCATCCGATTGCATGTGGGGAGGTGAAGAGTTTTTTACAGAGCTATAATTACTATGTAACTATTCCCGATTACTTCATCGTTCTCTTCAGTCCCTCCAAAAGTATTGGATCGTTGTGCGTTAGTAAGAGCTTGGGAACTAGTGGTTAGACTGTTCCCAAGGCAGAGGAAGTGAAATCAGTTCGCAAGTAAAAAACAGAAAGTAAGGGACACAGTTCCTTTATAGAGGAACCCCATAACAACCAACTAGTTGTATGGGTAAACCTCTACCTCCGCTTGGAGGATTTTGAACGATCTACTTATTTTATTGATTGTTCCCTAGTTACACAGGCAATACTTACACTTCTCTGTTCCTAGCAGTTCTTCCTGACTCTAGTAACACTAGTAAGCCTTTTTGACCTTGTTCCTAAGCGAACAACTCAACTAAACATAAGACAGATCGAACCTTACACCTTGAGCTCACAGTTCCCTAGCTCTTGGGAACTTGGATTCACCGTCGTCGAGATCGCATACTCGCCGTCGAGGACTTCTCTTCACTTCGTCTCTCTTTCCTTATTTGTGTGTGAATGTTTGTTATTAGAGAAGTGCTTATTCCAAGCACTATTCATTTGGCTTTATACACATTTGAAATTAGGATGCAATCTTTACTTTCATGTTGTCCAAAATACCCTTTGTCTTGCACGCCAAGTTTGCAATCTTCACACGTGACTTGATTTGAACTTAGTCAACTTTGAGAATCAATCGGGTTGTTGGATCACTCGCTTCAGTCTGTTCCTCAGACTGAGCCTTCGTTCTGTCCAAGACAGGATCCCGCGACTTGCGCTGAACGGTCTTGTTTGCACATGTGAGTTCCCATGCGATGGGAACTGTTCTCTCCAGAGTTCCTTCGATAGGAACTTGCTATCATATATTCTTGTGTTCCTTTTTTATTCTTGGAGATTCTTTGTTAGACCTGGTGTTCCCTTGAAACACTTGAATGTAACACGTTAGTTCCCATATGGCGTTTGTCATTATCAAAATCGGAGACAAGTATCGTTGTTCGGATGTTTGGAACCAGAGTTCCCAACACCGTCCCAACAATTTCCCCCTTTTTGATGATGACAAACCCATTACAAAATAAACAAGTATTTCAATGTGTGAAAAAGCATAACATGCATCTGAGTTCCTAAGTGTGATCCTAGAGAGCCACTTCTATGAAACATCAAGTTCTTACTTAGCATTTTTAACCATTAGTTCCCCCTTAGCTAAAGCATATTCTGTTATAACTCTTAACATGACTCATCTCACACATTTTGTCCTTCCCCCTTTTGGGATCATCGAAAAAAGAAAGCATAGTAAGGAAGAAAGGAACAAACAATCATACTAAAAACCATTCATATTACTTAAGCAAAAGATGTACAAGGGAAACTCATTACATATTGTGGAGAAAATAGGGCTAAGGAATTAAAAAGGAAAGATCATGGGGCCCTGGGAAGCATGTGATCACACAGTTGAGTCATGACGGATAGGATGTTCTGGAGAGTTCCAGCCATGTGTTTGAGAGTTGCTGCCATGTGATGTAGGACTTGAGTGTTCCTAACACTTGGGCCGTCACCAGAGGGAAGAGTCCCTTGATCCTTGGCTTGCTCAGAATGACACATCTTTTGGACCACGGAAAGGTCCAGTTCCCTTCCGATGGTCACTTCTTCCTTGGTGGCATCATAGAGGCCTTCCTTGACCATGAGCTTTTTGATCAGGTGCGCATACGGCAATGAATGTGTGGAAGAGGCCAAACACTTCTCCATGTGCCCAAGCATAATCAGGGGGAGGTTGATGGGCATTCTGTGGAGGAAGTGGAAGAGGAGGATAGCGTCTTGGATGTTGAGTGTGTGACGCTTCTCTTGCTGAGGGATCACAACCGTGATCAAGAACTGATGAGCCAGTTTGGCTATAAGATCTAGGTTGTGGCTTGGGGTCCCTTGGGTGGGAACTCTACCTTCGTAGACGCTGTATAGAATCTCCTCTCTGTTGAAGTCACCTCAATTCTTGAGGGGAAGGACGCCCAATCCCTTGACAGGAACATGCAGCTGGTGACAGATGGAGGAGGCAATGAAGACGTAGTTGTTGCCTTGAAGGGAGAGAGTTCCCTTGGTGGCCTCATCATGAATGACAAAGTTGTTGTAGAAGAGGCGCACTTGCTCAGGGTCGACGGTCATGGTGGCGTCGCAGACATGATCCCATTCCTGGGCCTTGATGAGCGCCCAGAGATTGCCAAGCCCCTTTTCCACAAGATGGGACTCGGAGAGGACCAGGGGCGTGATTAGCTTTCTGTCCGCCGTGTGGGAACTCTCTTTGATTCTGTTTCCTTCCCTTTCTTGTTCTTGCTAACCTTAGTGGCAGCAGCCTTTCTTTTCTTTTGGGGAGTAGAAGCAGACTTGAGCAAGAGGGGAGGCTCCTTTTCCATGGGAGCACCGTCCGACACCACCATTTGGCGTTTGTCTTGTTGGTCCTCAGCTAAGGCTTGGGCTTGTCCCCTGGCAAGCCCATCAACGTCAAGAACCTCGGTGGCTGCATCACCATCCGAGTTCCCTTCTTCTTCAGAGGACAGGCCGAAGTCCTCATCATCATCGTCATCCGGACGGCCCTGACTTGTTCCAGCAACATCAGCTTGTGCTGGGGTCCCATCCTTGTGGGTGTTGTCCTCCTCCAGTGTCATGTCCTCATCGTGAGCGCCTATTTCGGTTGGACGCTTGGAGGAGGGAGGCCGATGGATGACGTCCGTCAGCTCAACCTCTATAGTGTTGAGGCGAGCGTTTTCCTTGGCGGTTCCCATGATGATGGGAGTCGTCATCTTCGCCTTCCGGCGAGCAACCTCAGCAATGGGTAACAAATCCTCATCCGAGTCGAGGTGGATTGGTTGCGTGACCGGGGAGGGGGAGGAGGAGATTTGTGTGGTTGAGGGTAGAGGGGATTTTTGAAGAGAGGGGGAGAGGGGATCAGGGGAGGAGAGGGGGGTTTTGCTTTAGGAGAGGTGGGTGGAATGGGAACTTTAGTGTTTGGAGAAGATGGAGGTGGGTCGATGGGGTTAGGGGTCCCATCGGTGGTGGGGAGAGAAGTGGGAGGGGTGATGGGGTCTCTGGGACTGGAGTTCCCAGAGATGGGATTAGGGTTGGAAGAATGAGGATCCTGGGATTGAGTGTTCCCAAAATCGGAAGGAGGAGGAAGAGAGGACGGTCGAGTAGAGCGTGGTGGTGACGGTATAGCAAAAGAAGAAGGACGAGAGAGATTGAGAACCTCGTCCATGGCAAGACCAAACTTTTTCTTCTTCTTCGTGGGAAGATCGGAAGAAGAGGATTTGCGGTCTTTTCGTTTGTTGGATTTGATTTTGGATTTGGGGGGTTCGGGACCGAAACTGTCAAGGATGACAGTCCCAGAGGAAGAGACAGAGAGAGGTGGAGGTTGAGGGAGGGATGAGGAAGAAGGAGGAGGTAGTTGGAGTGTGGTTGTGGATGGAAGCGCTAGGGTTTGTGCCGTCGGAAGGGAAGCGGGTGGTCCTAGAATCTCGTATTCGAGAAGTGAGGAACCAGTCCGTTCTTTATGAATGTGGGGAAGAACATAGACATGAAGGGCTTTGTACATGTTTTGGCGAAGGATGGGGTCTTTTTCATTGTCGGCTTCTCGGACCATGGTGATGAAGAGAGATTTGGAGCTTGTTTCGATCCATTCACGGATCTGCTCGTTTGGGTGAACTGGGGCCATGAGTGATTTTGGGAAGAGAGGATTTTCGAGGTTTGTTTGCTTTAGGAAGGAAGGAGATTGTAGGGAAGAAGAGTTGCAGAGGGTGATAGCAGAGAAAGGTCCCAAAAATGGCAAAAAAGGGTTTATAAGAGGAACGAGGAGAGGGGTAGAAAGGGAAAGGTGATTTTCCTCGATAACGGGCAACCAATAAACTTGGAGAGTCGTTTCAACTTCCTTAGCACGCTTGTGACACACGTCGTGAAACCTCATGGGAAGTCACATCGAGCGTTTCAAATACTTGGCCCTCGACGCTTCAAATTCTAACACAGTTTCCCATTTCCCTAGAGACGTTCCAACTTTCCAAAAGTACCAACGTTCCGTTGCTTGTGATCATTCTGCACGCCAGTTCCCATGATCCTTGAAAGGTCAAGTTTGAGTGGAGTGGATAAGGGAACTCACACTCAAATTATTTTGTGAAGGTAGGGGACTCAAAAGAGAACCAGACAATTACGACTCGATAAAGGGACAAAAAGTTGGGCTCATGAGAAGCGTTTGTCTGGTTCTTGGCTAAGGATTGATTTTATGATCAACCGTCATAGTGGCTTGTAATGAGGGTTAAGGGAACTCTGGTTGATCATTTTGGGCCAAAAGAGATAAAGTTCCAACTTGTACACCAAAAGCTCTAAACTAGTAATATGGCAAAATGAAAGCAATTATTCCTAGTGTTCCCTATCATGCATTTCAAGGTAAACTAGCCAAACATCGAGGGAATAACAAACAGGGACTTGTTCAGTTTAGAGTTATCATCCCTAGAAGCATCCGGAGACGCTGGTGGGGACGTCTATCTAAAGCTTTAGTGAGAATGTCCGCAATTTGCTCTTCAGTTCTATAGTGTTCCATAGAGATGTTCCCATGTTCCACATTATCTCGTAGGAAATGATGCCTAATGTCTATATGCTTTTTACGTGAATGATTCACAAGATTCTTCAAAATGTTAATGGAACTTGTATTATCACATCTTATGGGAACTGGGCCAAAAGACATACCGTAATCCTGAAAGTTGGTACTTAAGCCATAGAACCTGGGAACAACACGAGTCGGCAGCCACGTATTCTGCTTCTGCTGTGGAGAGTGCCACGGAGTTTTGCTTCTTTGATCCCCATGATACTAGGCATGATCCTAGGAACTGGGTCATTCCAGAGGTGCTTTTGCGATCGACCAAGTGCCCAGCGAAATCTGCATCTGAGTATGCAACACGCTCAAGGGAACTGTTCCTTGGATACCAAAGGCACAAGTTGTCATTCCCTTTGAGATACCTGAAAATTCTCTTCACCTCTTGTTGATGAGGGTATTCTTGACAACAAATAAATTTATAAGTCAAGACCCCGCTGAGTATAGCGAAGTCAGGATTGTTCCATGGGAAGCACGGTTGTTTGTTTATCAACTACTAAAAATAAAGCAAAGCAAAACAACACAAAACACCTACGACCAACCTCGTTAACGACTTTGTCAGGGTCGTTAACGAACCTGGGTGACTCTACGAAAACACACACTAACGACCTAAACACAGGTTCGATACCGAGGCAAGTAACTCGATAGCGAATGTAACGGATGCAAACTCAAATAAGAATAAAAACCTAGGATAAGGGTTACCACAACATAGCTATGCATAAAAACTCATAAGAAGATAAAGATCATGCCTTTAAATAGATAAATTTATCAACTTTCGCTGATTAACAAGCAAATCAATTAATTCACCCAATCACTTGTTTTGGATCCAAAGCTCGAAACTTTCGTAATCGAACAATATCAACCTTCAAATTAACAACTTGCTCTTTCGATCAAATTGCAAACTCAAATTACTTCGACTATCGTCTAAGCATAAGCATAACAAGCAATCTAAAAATAAATAAAAGGCATTCAAAACATCAACTCATTCACAAAACATGCATAACTATGTCGGGTTTCAACCCCGATCCTAGATAAGAAACCTACTCACTACTCATATTAATAAAGCAAACAACTTCAACAAAAGAAAACATTGAAAACAAAACAAACTTACTTCAAATTAATAAGAAATATCGTCTTACAAACTTCAGAAGAAACCGAAAAATACAGAAATACCGAATAGAAAAACCTGATTAACGACCCAAGCTTCTCTCTCTCGATCGACCTCGGCTCGTTACTTCTCCCTCTCGACCTCGTCAACTTCGGCTCTCCTAGAAATAAATAAAAATCGTCCCTCCAAAAATCGTTCACCCCCCCTTTCTAGGCTAGAAAGAAGGGTATTTATACTAATAAAGCTATCTATTATAACCTCTAAAAGATAGAAACTAACTCTAAAAAGATAACAAGATATAAGATAGAAGATATAACAACCCTAAAAATCATTAAAACCCTAAAAACACTTAATATCCTCTACCGACATGGAATCATCATCAACGACTTCCGCACAGGATCGGTAGGAATCACAAAATCCATCCAAAAACTCTATCTTTATGCCTCGTTAACGACCCTTCACAGCCTCGTTAACGAGCCTGGGATTTAGCTTCTTCAACTCTTCTTCACTTAACAGCTTAGACTTCAACCTCTTTATCTTCAGATTCTTCCGACCTCTACCATAGCACTCCATTTCAGCTCCAAAAGCGCTCTTTCCTGCTCAAAACCTACAAAAAGACACAAAACAGAGTAGCTTCCATACTTTTCACAAAATATGCAAACTCATCCAAAAAACACCAAACTAACTCTAAAAACTACTAAAACTAAACCTAAACAAACTAAGAAACAAACCAAAAACTAGACTAAAAACATGAATATCAAAATACCCCATACTTAGACTTGCTTGTCCTCAAGCAATCACTAAACACTAATCGAAACCAAACAACCATACTCATCAAGCAAATAGCCATCAACTCAAAAGCAACTTCTAAACCATAGCAGAAAATAGCAAATGACTATTAACGTCATCACACATATATACACCAAATAGACATAAGCAAAATACAATCCAACCTCTCAAGGGATATATGTGTTTCACTTAACTCTCATGTGTTTAGGCTTATAAATTCAACTCTCAACTCATCTTATATACAAAAAATCATAGAAATTGGAACTTATATCACCAAACTCTCCACCTAAGATTTGTCAAAACACATAAAAATCATCAAGAGAACTTAGGCTCAATGAAAAACCTCATAGAAGCTTCCATTCGGTCGGGTAGTAATGGGGCTTGGTAATAACAATAAGGCGTGGAAAATATTTTGGCTATGTGGTGCTAATAATATCCGGGAATCAAAGACTCCTAAAAACTCACATGACAACCAAAACTCTCATAAAACAAAGCCAAACTCACTTTTCTTTATGCACTTATTCTTTCACTCACCCAATATATCCTAGAAAGTCTCATAAAACAACTCAAAAGAATCTCCAACTTATCTATTAAACACAAATGCACATCTTACTTCTTCTCTTTCATATAGCTTTTTCTTTTCTTTTTTCAGCCTCGTTAACGAACCAACTAGGTCGTTAACGAGCTCATCGTGTACACTCTCTCCTTTTTCAACAACTTTTCTTTCTTTTCGTGTATCCTTTCTTACCAAGAGATCTTTCCTTTACAAATCAACACAAGAGACTTCCAATCTACCCTTCAAAAACCCTTAATTTCAAACCAAACATATCTTTTCACTCTACAAAACAAACCTCTCCAATCTAAGTCCTAATCCTCGGATAGGGTCAAGCTAATACCGGCTAGGGAACAATTTTGTGGAGCTAAAAATAAAAGGCTATAAGGCTCAACTTGGCTTCAAAAGAGAAGGATAATGATAAGGTGGATAGGGATAAATAAGGCTTATGAAAAATAAGTTCTCTATCATATGATCTCACATGCAATGAACTATAATTCTTATATAGGTCTCAAGTAATAAATAACCATCACAATTCCAAGAGATAATATGCATATAGAGAGTAAATCACACAAGAAAAGAAGAGGGAAATTTTTAATGTTCTCCCTATAAGGCCAAAAATAAAATAACTCTCAAGGTAATTTTGTTGGATTGCATCACTTATGCTAAAAAGTATACATGCTCAATTTCATCAAATGCTATTCCTCTATAAAACAATTTCATATCACGAATTAGGCTATACTATCAAAGACATGCTTGCAAGGATTTATATGATCATGCTAGTAACTACTATCATAGAACTATAAGAAAAGGGTATCTATCTATTCTAACAACTCTTTTTTTTAATATTTTTTCAAAATTTTCAAAATTTTTTTGTGATTTTTGATTTTTTAAAACAAACAAAGAACTACTTAAAACACACAAAACACATAAAACAAACAAGACACAAACAAGACACAAGACATAAACTTTCTACCCTTTCACACTCCATACTTAAAATTACAGTGTCCTCACTGTATTAAAAATAAGCAGAAGAGAAGAATAGAAAAGAGAGAACAAAGAAAAAGAAAAACTTACAAAACTTTTAAAGCAGAAAAGAAACTATTCAAACTGAATCAGTGCCCTGGTGGTGGGAATTGGTGCTCGAAGTTCCTCATGAAGTCATACATTGTCCTCCAACGCTCTGCATCATCCACCTCTCTCTGTTGATGCCTCGCATCATCCAACGCCATGCGAGCAGAATAGACACTCTCCCACCTATCCATCCTCCAGTGAATGTGTATCTGCTGAAGGTTAAGCTGCTGCATCTAGGACGAAAGATCTTCGGGCCATGGAGGCGGGATACTCGATCCAGTGTAAGCGGGCTGAGGTGGTGGTTGATAGTGGTTGTGAGGCTGGAAGTGGTCTTGAACAATTACCGGATTGTAGGGCATAAGACCATAGGAATGTGGTTCGGCAAGTTGTTGCGGGGGGTCGTTACCGAAGTTGTTTGCCTCGGTAGTAGCCTCGAAGTGGTCGTTAACGACCCTGGTGGGCTCATTAACGAAGCTGTTGTTTTCCAGAATCTCTGTGTCGAGGTCATCTTCCCCGATGTCGAGCTCTTCCGTGCCTGCCTCTGTAGCTGCCTCAGTCTCTTCATCATCTTCGTCCATAGCTTCTTCCTCCCTCTCGAACCGGGACTCACATGGCCTAAGCGTCAGCTCATCTTGCAGCTTGGGCTCCAATGGGAATGCATGCCCTGTCCATGCCTCGTACTAGTTCGGTACATAAAGCAGCTCCAATTTAGCCAGGGTGGGTACGACATCTTGGCCTTGAACTGTTGTGGTGTACCCATCCCGAACCTGAGTGAAAATGCCGGAGCTAAACCAGTAGTTCATGTTGAGCAATTGAGCGTGGGCCGGTGTGTAGAGGGAGAGATCGACTCCAAGATTGGTCGCCAAGAGACTAACCAAGTTCCCGCACCATACTTCCTTGGACTTCATTCCTTGCTTCTCCACATATAGTAGCCATTCATACCCCAAGTTCAATGGGGCGGGATCCTCAAATAGTATGGTTCGGAGGCATGCAACTTCCATCCTCGTTGGCTTGTTCAACTCTCTCTTGGGCCAAAATGTAGCGGCTATGACTCGGAGAATAATCCAAAAAATGGGGTTGATGATGCTTGCCTCGGAAAGTGCTGCAGAGGAAGGCTCTACTTCCCCGGTGATGTAGCTCCAAGTCCTAATCACCTTGTAATCCTTGATGTTGTAATCCAGAGATGGATTAGGGAGATCGAGAATAGCATTGAACTCCTCCATGGTGTACTCACGACTGACATTATCGAGCCTGAATCTAATCCGTCCAGTCGAGGTCTTGGTCGGGAATCTTGTCTCAAGAGTAGCTAGAAACTCAGAAGTGAGAGCCGGGAAGTGCGGTACCTCTTCCTTCTTCAACAAGTGAGGCACGCCAAGAATAGAAAAGGCCTCTTTGACATCATCATAAAGCCTCATTGCCTTAGCACTTGACCTTGAGAACCACCTAGTGTAGTGGTCCTTGTTTAATAGAGCATTGTACCGATCGGCTTGTGCTTGGGTGCGCAAGATCACATTGTCCATGCGCGGAGGAGAGGGGGACCGCTGAGTCCTCTTCTTCTTGTCGGCTCTTGTTCTAGCTCGGCTAGAACTTGCCATATGGACCTATAAAAATATGAATTGACAAAGATAAGATCCATACAAATCAATAGAAAAGAGACCCCATACTTGGTCTCGAAGTCGCTCTCGAAGTGCCTCGTTAACGACCCAACTGGGGTCGGTAACGAGCCTGAACTGGTGTTTTTTACTAGAAAATATGCAGGGTCGTTAACGAGCCTGGACAGGTTGTTAACGAGCATGTACAAGAACCAGTTCGCAGTTTCCGAGTGCTAAATACTCCAAAATTTATGCATTAAATCAAGCATGTATCACACACAATCCTACATAAGACACACAATCGGGTATATGCACCCCATACTTGCTCGATTACCCATCCCGAACATGCTATAATTGCCCAAAAATTCATGGTGAAGATCACTCAATTCTAGAACAAGGTCACTCATGCTTTTTCTAGTCAAATTTCAATGGAGAATCAAGCAAGAATAAACCAACATAGATCAAAATCAATCACCAAAAATCTAACACAAAAATAAACATGCCATTCGATCCACTATACAAACAAAATCAAGATATGAAATTTCAACCCTATAAACCATGAATCATGCAAATAGAGAGTTAGAGTTTAGAAATCATACCGTTAGATCGAGAAATTGAAGAACAAAGATCGAAAATTGGTGTGGTTAATGAGCTTGACTCTCGTCGGTAACGAATGAAAGGATTGGGGATTCGTTAACGGGGTAAAATCCGGGGGTATGGTGGTGGTGCAATTCCGATCGATAGAAGGAGAAAAACCGGTAAGATTTTTGAGAGTGGGATTTTGGGAATTTTGGAAGGGTTTTATAGAAGAGGGCTAGAGGTAGGTGAAGAGGTGAAAGGGGCGGCACAAGTAAAAGATAGAAGATAGATTAGGTTAGAAAAAAAAACTTACCTGCCCGTTTCGATTTCGGGTCGCCAAACTGGGTCGTTAACGAGCTTGTGTAACCTCTTCCGAGTGATTTTCCGAGCCCAACTCCTGTTTAAGGTTAGCCTAAAAACAATTCTACCTTGCTACCTCAAAGACTACTACTAAAAACTCAAAAGAAAGCTAGGAAAAAGATCTAAAATGAAAAGACAAAAAACTAAACTATACTAAAAACCGGGTTGCCTCCCGTAAGCGCTATTTTTAATGGCGTCAGCCCGACGTACTTACCTTGGCTAGTACGACGTTGTAAGAGCCATGGTGACTCTAATCTCTTCATCCGGGTCGGGTTGCTCATGAAACTTTTTCAATCTGTGGCCGTTAACTTTGAAGATAGCGCCTTGGTTATCGATCAACTCTACCGCCCCGTGAGGATAGATGTGGTGAACCACAAATGGCCCGCTCCATCTTGTCCTTAGCTTTCCTGGAAATAAATGGAGTCTAGAGTTGAAAAGAAGTATCTTGTCACCAACTTCATAAGTTTTTGGCACTAGTTTCTGATCGTGCCACCGTTTGGTGCGCTCTTTGTAGATTTCAACATTTTCATACGCCTTGAGCCTCAACTCTTCTAGTGCTTGCAAGTCCATGAATCTTTTTGCTCCGACTGCGTCCAGGTTCATGTTGAGCTCCTTAAGAGCCCACAATGCTTTATGCTCCATCTCGACCGGTAAATGGCATGCCTTGCCATACACTAGATTGTAGGGAGTGGTGCGTAGAGGCGTCTTGTATGCCGTCTTATATGCCCATAGAGCATCATCCAACTTGGATGATCAATCCTTCCTAGAGCGGGACACCGTCTTTTCCAATATGCTCTTGATCTGCCTATTTGAAACCTCAACTTGGCCACTAGTTTGGGGATGGTATGGTGTTGCCACTCGGTGTGATACCCCATACTTAGCCAAAAGTGATTCAAAGCTCCGCTCAATGAAATGAGATCCACCATCACTAATGAGGACCCTTGGGACACCAAACATGGGAAAAATGTTAGTTTTAATAAATTTGGCCACGGTTTTAGCATCATTTGTCATTGTAGCGATGACCTCCACCCACTTAGAGACGTAATCAACTGCAACCAGGATATACTTGTAGGGGCCCGATGTGGGAAAAGGTCCCATGAAGTCTATGCCCCATACGTCGAATAACTCGACCTCTAGTATCCCAGTTAACGGGTTCTCATGTCTCCAAGTGATGTTGCCCGAGTGTTGGCATTCATCACATGCTGTCACATAAGCCTGTACATCTTTAAAAATGGTTGGCCAGTATAGACCACTTTGAAGGATCTTCGTTGTAGTCTTGAATCCTTTTGAATGGCCTCCGGTGGGAAGTGTGTGACATTGACAGATCACGCTCTCTATCTCCTCTTCTGGGATACAGTGTCTAAAGAGGTGATCACTTCCTTGCTTGAACAAGTAAGGATCATCCCAATAGTACTGTTTTACATCGTGGAGAAACTTCTTCTTCTTTTCTGGGGTTAGTCCCTCGGGGATTACGCCTCCTACAAGATAGTTAGCAAAATCCGCAAACCAAGGGGCTTTTGACCCTCTAACAGCATGGATTGATGTGCAAGAAGTAGAGGCAAGAAGCGAGGAAGGAATAGGATTGAATTGAATGAGTTTCGGTTGAGAAATCTTACCTGACTGGGTCGTTACTGAGCCTGTGTGGGTTGTTAACGACCCTGGAGCTATAACATTACCCTCATTAACGACCTCACGTGGCATGGTAATGAACTTCTCGATTGTTGTATCGATGCACCTTGAGTCTTCATCATTGTGATCTATGCAGTCCAGCCTCGGTGGTTCGTTAACGACCCTGAAGGGGTCGGTAACGAGGGCCTTGTCGAGTTCGACCTCGTTCAGCATGAGGTGTTCGTCTGGTCTGGAATCATTGATTGGCACTTCATTGTTGGATTCGATGATATGCTCAACCGGCAGCCTAGATAGGTGGTCTGCCACCAGGTTTTCTGCTCCTTTCTTATCTCTTATTTCATGATCAAATTCCTGCAGTAAGAGCATCCAACGAAGCAATCTAGGCTTGGCATCCTTTTTGGCCATTAGATATCTAATGGACTCATGTTCAGTATAAACGATCACTTTCGAACCAACAAGATAGGACCGAAATTTTTCAAAGGCAAATACCACATCAAGGAATTCTTTCTCCATTGTAGTATACTTACTCTGCGCTTCATCAAGCGTCTTGCTTGCGTAGTAGATGGCGTGGAGCTTCTTATCCTTCCGTTGTTCCAAGACTGCGCCAACAACATAGTCACTGGAATCACACATAATCTCAAAGGGTAAACTCCAATCTGGGGACTGCATAATAGGGGCGGAGACGAGGGCTGCTCTCAACCTGTAAAATGCTTCAAGACATTCTGGAGACAGCTCCAACACTACATCTTTCATTAGTAGGTTAGTCAGAGGTTTAGCTATCTTAGAAAAATCCTGGATAAAGCGTCTATAAAAGCCAGCATGCCCTAGAAAACTCCTAATGTCTTTTATAGAAGAGGGAGGATGTAGTTTTTCAATGAGCTCAATTTTTGCTTTATCTACTTCTATCCCCCTTTTTGAGACAAGATGTCCTAATACTATCCCCTCTTGGACCATAAAATGGCAGTTTTCCCAGTTTAACACAAGATTGGTTTCTTCACATCGTTTAAGAACACATGCAAGATTAGCAAGACAAGTATCAAAGGAAGAACCATAAACAGAGAAATCATCCATAAAGACCTCTACAATATCCTCTATCATATCGGAAAAAATTGCCATCATACACCTTTGAAAGGTGGCGGGGGCATTGCAAAGCCCAAATGGCATTCTTCTATAAGCAAAAGTCTCATAGGGACATGTAAAGGTAGTCTTCTCCTGATCATCAGGATGAATGGGAATCTGCCAAAAACCACTATAGCCATCTAGATAACAAAAATAATCATGCTGGGCTAAGCGTTCTAACACTTGATCGATGAAAGGAAGCGGGAAATGATCTTTTCTAGTAGCGCTATTAAGCTTCCTATAATCGATGCACATCCTCCAACTAGTAGTGGTCCTAGTGAGGATTAGCTCTCCCTTTTCATTTTCTATTACGGTCATCCACCCTTTTTTAGGAACTACATGGACCGGACTAACCCATTGGCTGTCCGATATAGGAAATATGATCCCATCATCAAGTAATTTAATGATTTCCTTTTTGACCACTTCTTTCATATTAGGATTTAATCTACGTTGATGCTCTATAGTGGGTTTATGATTATCCTCCATGTATATCCTATGCATGCAAAGAGAAGGGGATATGACAGTTATATCATCTAGGGAGTAACCTATTGCTTTTCTATGCAACTTAAGTACATTAAGCAACTTTTCTACTTCCTCATATTTTAATTTAGCATTTATGATGACAGGGAAAGTAGAGTTAGGGCCAAGAAATTCATACCTGAGGGAGTCCGGAAGAGGCTTTAGTGTTGGAGAAGGTTCAGCTGGAATGAGAATCGGTTCTTCTGGATCCGTCTTAAACACCTCTTCAAGGTATTCTAATGCTGAAATTTCATTGTGCTGGGCTAGGGTCGTTAACGATGCTGGTGGGGTCGTTAAAGAGCTTGTTTCTTCTGCCAGGAGAATCGGTACCGAGGTTGGGGAACTCGTTACCGAAACTGCAGGGGTTATCTCAGCCCATCTTCGACCAGAGAATTCATCATTTGATACTAATCTTCCAACCGGGTCCCCACATTCGATAAATTCATTGTGGGTGTGGAGCCTCTTGACTTCGGCTCTATTTGTCTCCTTCATTGTTGGGTTGAACCGAAATTCCGTCGCCTCATCTCCAATTTCAAAATTTAGGAGTCCCTTCCTAACATCAATTATGGCTCCTGCTGTGGCGAGGAATGGTCTCCCTAAGATGATAGGAACCACCGGGTCTTCGGGCATTGCCATGACTATGAAATCATTAGGAACAAAGAATTTGCCCACTTGAACCGGAAAGTCTTCTACGACCCCTGTTGGCTTGACACACGAGCCATCTGCCATGTATAACCTCATATTGATCGGCTCCAATGGTCCCATGTTGGCTTTTGACCATATTGAAAGAAGGAGTAAACTAGCACTGGCTCCCAAATCACATAAAGCTTCGAATTTGTGGTCGCCTCTGCCAATTGTTATGGCAAATCTCCCTGGATCGCCTAGTTTCTCTGGTAGAGCGATGGATCGGACCTTGTCTTGCAGCTCTGTAATGGATCATTTCCTGCTAAGAATATCTTTCAAGAATTTTGTGTAAGTCGGCATTTCGCTTAGGGCCTCAGCGAATGGGATAGAAATATTAATGCCCTGGAGAATTTTTACGAAACGCTTAAACTTACTCTCTGTAGAGTCCTTAGATTTCTTAGTGGGAAAAGGAAGAGAATTCACCTTTCTCGGAACCAATTCGGGCTCGAGAGGTGATGCTATCGGGTCGACATTAGGGTCGCTTGGTATACTCGGAGGATCGTTACCGACCCTGATGGGGTCGTTAACGAGCCTGGGATTGGGAGAGGAGCTCGGAATAGGAAACTTACCTGGGCTGGGGTCGTTAACGACCTTGGGATCATCGTCACCATGGTGTGCAGGTTCGGTAATGACTCTCTCTAGCTCGTTACCAGGCTGAGCCGTAGCTTCCTCATCAGTCAAGGGGCTCTTCTCCTTAGCTTGGACACGCTCCAGTAGTGTCTTTCCGTTCCTAAGCTGCACCGCTGTTATTTGTCCTCTTGGGTTCTCCTCGGGTCGGTCCAGGAGTTGCCCTTGTGGCCTTGGAATTTGTGCAGCAAGGTTCCCTAGTTGGGAGTCGACATTCTTCTTCCATACATCGAACTCTCCCCATCTTTTGTTTTGATTGTTGAGGTTGGCTTGGATTCCATCAATCTTGCTATGCACTTCATTGAATTTGTTATGGACTCCGTTAATGCCTTCATGTAACCCTTGTGCCCATGATGGTGGCTCTTGATAACCTGGAGGTCGATATGGCGCAGGTCGTCTATCCGGTGGAGGCGCTGCATAGTTTGAATTCGGATTTTGATTTCCCCACGTTGGATAATTGTTTGACCTGTCAAAATTACTAGGCTGATTTCTGTATGGGCCTCTCATATAGTTCACTTCAGCATATGTCTCAGCGGCTCTTACCTGCTCTATGTTAGTGCAAGCAGAAGAAGTATGGGCAGAAGAGCCACTTTCTTGACAAGATTGAGAGGATTTCAGAAAACTTACCTGCTTCTTCAGGCGGTTGACCTCGTCTTGCAGAAATTGATTTTTGACATCTGGGTCAACTTCCTCCTTGTTAGGCATGTAGAGACGCCTCTAGGGCTGGGGAGATTGCTGGGTACCATACATGGCATCATAGTTGGATAGCTTGTCCAACAATTCCCATGCAGCCGTGGGATCCATCTATATAAAACCGCACGTTGTATGCGTGTTGATGCGGTTCTTCGTCTCTGCATTAATACCCTGGAAAAAGATTTCTTGGAGCATATATAAAGGTTGCCCATGAGTAGGGCACTGTCTAAGCATTTCCTTAAATCTTTCCCAAGTTTCTACAAAGGTTTCATTAGGCAGTTGGTGATAGGAGGTGATGCGTTTTCTCAACTCCGTTGTCTTGGCAGGAGGGAAAAACTTTGTAAGAAATTGATCATACAAAGCCTTCCAAGTCCTGATAGACTTAGGAGGTAAGCTCTCCAACCAGCTCAGGGCCTTTCCAGTAAGAGACCACCTAAAAGCTTTTAACAAAACATATTCAAGTGAGACACCTTCAGCAGCTATAGTGTCACATAAATCAAGAAAATTTGTAATATGTTCCATAGGTTACTCAATAGGTTTCCCTTCAAACTGAGCCCTTTTAATCAAGGATATAAATTGAGACTTAATCTCAAAAGTCTTCTCTATCTCCGGAAACACAATTGGAGACTCCGACACCCTCAGTTCTGGATGCATGTATTGCTTGGCATTCCTCGGATAGGCATTCAACTCTTCCTGTAGACGAGTGCGGTTGACTCGTTGACGTTCAGCTTCAGCAGTAGCGGCATCTTTATCAGCTTTTAGCTCCTCCATCTGTTTTTGGAGAACTTCCATCTGACGAGCCATCTCTTCTTGTGTAGCCATGGCTTGGTTTTCTCGGCGTCTACGGTGTAGGGAACGTTCAGGTTCTGAATAATAACCGGTGTTGTCAAATTCAAGCCTACGACGTCTAGCTGGCATACGCTGAGAAAACAAAGAAAGAAAACGAAATTAAAACAAAAAAACGAGGTCGGGCTATTCCCAGACCCACAGATAAAAAAACGAACTGTTGCCTCCCCGGCAACGACGCCAATTTGTTGACGAGGGTATTCTTGACAACAAATAAATTTATAAGTCAAGACCCCGTTGAGTATAGCGAAGTCAGGATCGTTCCACGGGAAGCACGGTTGTTTGTTTATCAACTACTAAAAATAAAGCAAAGCAAAACAACACAAAACACCTACGACCAACCTCGTTAACGACTTTTTCAAGGTCGTTAATGAACCTGGGTGACTCTAGGAAAACACACACTAACGACCTAAACATAGGTTCGGTACCGAGGCAAGTAACTCGATAGCGAATGTAACGGATGCAAACTCAAATAAGAATAAAAACCTAGGACAAGGGTTACCACAACATAGCTATGCATAAAAACTCATAAGAAGATAAAGATCATGCCTTTAAATAGATAAATTTATCAACTTTCGCTGATTAACAAGCAAATCAATTAATTCACCCAATCACTTGTTTTGGATCCAAAGCTCGAAACTTTCGTAATCGAACAATATCAACCTTCAAATTAACAACTTTCTCTTTCGATCAAATTACAAACTCAAATTACTTCGACTATCGTCCAAGCATAAGCATAACAAGCAATCTAAAAATAAATAAAAGGCATTCAAAACATCAACTCATTCACCAAACATGCATAACTATGTCGGGTTTCAACCCCGATCCTAGATAAGAAAACTACTCACTACTCATATTAATAAAGCAAACAACTTCAACAAAAGAAAACATTGAAAACAAAACAAACTTACTTCAAATTAATAAGAAATATCGTCTTACAAACTTCAGAAGAAATCGAAAAATACAGAAATACCGAATAGAAAAACCTGATTAACGACCCAAGCTTCTCTCTCTCGATCGACCTCGGCTCGTTACTTCTCCCTCTCGAACTCGTCAACTTCGGCTCTCCTAGAAATAAATAAAAATCGCCCCTCCAAAAATCGTTCACCCCCCCCCCCCCTTTCTAGGCTAGAAAGATGGGTATTTATACTAATAAAGCTATCTATTATAACCTCTAAAAGATAGAAACTAACTCTAAAAAGATAACAAGATATAAGATAGAAGATATAACAACCCTAAAAATCATTAAAAACCCTAAAAAACACTTAATATCCTCTACCGACACGGAATCATCATCAACGACTTCCGCACAGGATCGGTAGGAATCACAAAATCCATCCAAAAACTCTATCTTTATGCCTCGTTAACGACCCTTCACAGCCTCGTTAACGAGCCTGGGATTTAGCTTCTTCAACTCTTCTTCACTTAACAGCTTAGACTTCAACCTCTTTATCTTCAGATTCTTCCGACCTCTACCATAGCACTCCAATTCAGCTCCAAAAGCGCTCTTTCCTGCTCAAAACCTACAAAAAGACACAAAACAGAGTAGCTTCCATACTTTTCACAAAATATGCAAACTCATCCAAAAAACACCAAACTAACTCTAAAAACTACTAAAACTAAACCTAAACAAACTAAGAAACAAACCAAAAACTAGCCTAAAAGCATGAATATCACCTCTTTCAAGTGTGATTCCTTAGGGTTAGGTTGAAAACGCGCACATAGGCACACTGAAAACATGATATCGGGTCTACTAGTAGTTAAGTAAAGAAGAGACCTAATCATACCTCGAAAGTTCCTTTGATCCACACTTATACTTGTTTCATCTGCGTTGAGCCTTGAGTTTGGTGAGATGGGAGTGTCGATGGGCCTGGAGTGTTCCGTCCCATACTTCACTAGCATCTCTTTGATGTACTTTTGTTGATGGATC
Source organism: Fallopia convolvulus (assembly GCA_964016875.1). Lineage (NCBI taxonomy): Eukaryota > Viridiplantae > Streptophyta > Magnoliopsida > Caryophyllales > Polygonaceae > Fallopia > Fallopia convolvulus. The sequence continues at coordinate 37,586,548 of OZ024733.1, forward strand.
CTTGTTCCCTCCTTGGTGTGAGATATTTGAAGTCCCAAGAAGAACGTGAGTTCCCCTATGAGACTCATCTCGAACTCGCTACTCATCAAATTCTTAAACTTTTCAACAAGAAGCTCATTAGTAGCACCAAACACAATATCATCAACATACACTTGGACAATTAGAATATCTTTTGACTCTTTGTTAATAAAAAGGGTTTTGTCTATGGAACCACAAAGGTATCCATGAGACAAGATAAATTGGGAAAACATGTCCAGGGCCCTATCCAAGAAGTAAACATGGTCTGGGAAGTGTTCATCTTCGAAACCAGGTGGTTGTGCCACATATGCTTCTTCCTTGAGGTGCCCATTTAGGAACGCTGTCTTGACGTCCATTTGATACAACTTGAACCCTTTGTGGGCGGCGTAGGCTATGAGGAGTCGAATGGCTTCAATCCTTGCAACTGGTGCAAAGGTCTCGTCATAGTCGATTCCCTCTTCTTGCCTATATCCTTGGGCAACCAGACGGGCCTTGTTCCTAGCCACTGCCCTAGTGTCGTCAAGCTTGTTTCTGAAAACCCATCGAGTTCCTATGATGTTCTTGTTCTTGGGCATAGGAACCAGTTTCCACACTTTGTTTCTCTCAAATTGGTGGAGTTCTTCTTGCATGGCTTGAATCTAGTCTGGATCCTTTAGAGCTTCCTTGATGCTCTTGGGTTCCACCAGTGAGACGAAGGCGTTGAAGGCACATAAGTTGTTGAGAGAAGAATGAGTCTGCACACCTTTGTCATGGGGAGCGATGATGTTGTCGATGGGATAATCCTTCCTTTGGTGGTAGTTTCTTGTTTGAATGTGTGTGACATCAACTTGTTCCCTTGTTTCTTCTTTGTTTTCAACATGAGTTTCCTCTTCATGGGAACAGTTGTTCTCAACTTCTTCACTGAGTGTTTTCTTCAGGATTTTCCTCATTGTTCCCTCGTTGTTCCCCCTGGACACTAGACTCTAGTATTGTTTCATTTTGAGGAGCAAGAGTGTTGGATTGAGAGGCATCTTGAGGTTCCTCTGTTGTAGAGGGAACTTCGAAGGAGTCTTGATCAGTTTGGTGTTGAGCTCCTTCGTTGTCGCCTGGTGGTGGGACATTGTTCCCACTTGGATAGTCTTCATCTCGCTTTCTTGGCTCATCATCGTCGTTGTCTTCTTCTTGTCTGACCAGTTTGAACAGAGTTCCCCTTCCTTGGGACTCTGTTCCCATCTTCACAGATTGTTCGTTGAAGACGACGTGAATGCTTTTTTCGATCTTTTTGGTCCTCTTGTTGTAAACTCTGTATGCCTTGCTTTGTGAAGAGTAGCCTAGGAAGATCCCTTCATCACTCCTTGGATCGAACTTCCCAAGGTTATCTTTTCCATTGTTGTGGACGAAGCATTTGCAACCAAAGGTCCTGAGATGAGAGATGCTGGGCTTTCTTCCCTTGATCAACTCATATGAGGTCTTCTTGATCATGGGACGGATCATAGCTCGATTTAGAATGTATGCAGCTGTGGAGATTGCCTCGGCCCAGAAGCTTTCGCGAACTCCACTCTCAAGCATCATTGTGCGAGCCATGTATTCCAAGGTTCTGTTCTTTCTTTCCACAACTCCATTTTACCGAGGAGTGCGTGGGGCCGAGAAGTTGTGGGATACACCATTGTTGTCACAGAACTTTAGGAACTTAGAGTTCTTGAACTCAGTTCCATGATCAGATCTAAGAGACTTGAACTTCAATCCCATGCCAACTTCCATCCTCTTGATGAAGAGCTCAAACTCCTTGAATGCATCTGATTTGGATCTCAAGAAAATAACCATGTAAATCTTGAAAAATCATCAATTAACACATACATGTACCTTTTACCACCGTAGTTGGCCGTTTGCATGGGACCACAGAGGTCCATGTGAATTAGTTCCAAGGCCCTTGTTGTGCTCACCACCTTCTTTGGCTTAAAGGAACTTTTGGTTTGCTTGCCACGAACACATGCTTCACACATCTTAGCTCCCTCAATGTTGATTCGTGGATGACCAATGACCAGGTCCTGTAAGTTTAGCTTCAGGATTTGATTTATCCCTGCGTGACCTAGCCTTTTATGCTAGAGTTCCGTGTCATCATGGGAGCTTGCGAGGCACAACTTCCTTGGTGGTTCAAAGTCTGTGTCCACCACATAGACATTGTTGGACCTCCTTCCTCATAGAATGATTTTGTTTGTTTTCTTTTTGATGACCAAGCATTCCTCTGAGTCGAAGGTGACAACGTTGTTCCCTTGATCACATATCTGAGACACACTTAGGAGGTTGTAGCCCAGATCCTCTACCAAGTTGACATTACTGATTTTGATTGACTTGTTGAGTAGTACTTCCCCTGTTCCTATGATTTCCCCTTTATTTTTGTTGCAAAAGGACACATGACCTCCTTCGGCTTTAGTGTGGAATGAGGTGAGATAGTCTTTGTTCCCAGTCATATGATTTGAACAGCCGCTATCAATGACCCATGTGTTGTTCCCCCTCACTGCCACCTACAAGGAAAGTTAGTTTTTGGTGACCCAGGCAAGATGACTCTTGTCTGGTCCCTTACAAGGAAAGATAGTTTCAAACATGACATACTCAGCAATGTTGACATCACGAGAATTTCTAGAGTGATAGGTGGAGTTCCTATGTTGGTTCCCATGAGTGGGACCTCTAGCAGGTTTGTTGGCTTGTTGTTTTTGCCTGTTCCAATATTCGTGAATCTTTTGAGCTTGAGATTCCTTTTTGGGACAGCTTTCCTTGTAGTTCCCATGCGCACCACAATTCCAGCAAGTTTTGTAGTACTCTCCTAAGTAGTACTTGGGATGGGGTCTTTGTATCCTGTTCCTATCCATGATTTCTTTGTTGTAGACCCTCGATCCGTTTCCTTTGGCTGTTTGAACTTTCAGTTTGTGCCCAGTGTTCCCAGTGTAGTAGTCCTTCTCTCCACTCACCCCACTTTCCAGGAGATGTATTTTCTCCTCTAGATGGGCATTCTTTTGTTTTTCACATTGGAGTTCTAAGGCCCAACACTCATTTATCTCTTGTTCATTCAGAGGAGATTTCCCATTCTTTGGGCACTCAGACTTATACCCAATCCCATGTTTGGCTGGGACAAATTTGGTTTGGGAACTTGAGGCTTTAGGACTCTCATTTTCCTTGCTCGGCTTTTATAGTGATGCAACCAAAACTAACCCGCAAGCGAACGGGATCAATCGTAGTACCTCAAGTGTCGATCCCACAAGGACCAATGTAATATTAATTGTAACTCTACTAGTAAATTAGGCCAAAAATATAAGGAATTGAGAAATCTATAGCTAAGCAAACAAACAATAATAAATATAAAAGGGATAAAATCTATGGGATAGATGTGTCTAAGGTTAAGGATCACCACAACAATGTTTCAATAAATAAAATTATATTCTGCCTGAATTTATTTGAAGGACCAACTATCTAAAGTAAACACTATTTCCTCTCGGATGATAAGTGCATGTACCTAAACTCAACAAACAGTCGCTGTCGCGTAAAGCAAGTCTAATTTAGATCCTTTGAGCTCTTTAGAGACTAGGGATAAACAAACCTAACATTCGCTGTCGCGTTCCGCTAGAATCATTCAAACCCTAGAACTACTACGATAGTTACAAATCACACAAGAGAAATTAAATTGATGTCGCATAGATAACTCTCAAGTTCAATACATAGGGATCTGAAAAGAACCAATTTTTAGTCCTTAATTTATCAGTATCCTATTATTGTTATCTCCTGTCGGTCTCATACTCTAATAAGAATCCTAAATGCAAAAGCAAGTAGGGCATAACGCAACCTAGGATCGAATCAAATATATTTCAATTCAGACAAAGAATATAACTTTAATTAAATAGACATTGAATGGATCACCAAAACCCTAGAACTAGGAATTTAACCAAGCATGATTGAAGACATAATCATAATATATAAACTAGCCAAGAATTATTCAATACAAACAAAGAGTAATAAAACTTAGTCTCAATAATGTAGATAATCCAAATCAAAGGGCTAAAGTCTTGAATAAACCAAATCTCCAAACAAACCGGCGAACTCCCTCGTTAAACTTGTGCGGATGAACAAAACAAATAAAACTAACCTAAACTATATTATGTTCCTCTCCCTATAAACCAACGTGGCATTCTTTTTATACTAATAAATCAAATTGTATTTCCTGGCTCTCCACGTGGGCTCCTCCCAATTTCAACATCAGAACTTCCCACCAATTCTAATGGCAGGCCCGTAAAACTTCAGCCCATCAGTTTACCTTTGCCACCTTTCTCCTTATTTAGCTTCTTAATATTAATCTTCAAATCTTCTCTAAAAATAACCTTAATATACCTGAAACAAATAAAACTCGGGTGTAGATTCCGAATACATAATAAAATAAAACAAATATAAAATATGAGAAATATGTAGGAATATGACCTTAATTAATATGCAACTAGACCCTAAAATATGACTAAATTAGGCGTTATCATATAGGAACTCATTTTTATCACTTTCTAGGGTCTTAATCTCATCCTCGAGGGCCACTATGTTGGATAGGTAGGACTGAAGCTTATCAATCAGTTTCACACAATTGGAACAGGATTCAAGACCAACTAACTCAGCATTTGTGTGTTCTGATTTATCTAGCTTCTTTTGCAATTTTATGTTATCCTTAACAAGACTAGATAGAAATTTCAATAGTTCAGGTTTTTCATAGTTAGATAAGGACTCAAGAATGGTTTCAGTGGTTACCTCACCGGGTTGTCCCCCAGTGGTCTCCCCTATGGCCATTGCACACATGTCTAGATGTGCCCAAGATTCGGGATCTTCATCCTCGTCGTCGCTCCAGGTGGCGATGTAGGCCTTCTTCCCTTGTTTTCTGTCGTCAGGTCCCTGTGGGCAGTCCTTTAGGAAGTGCCCCTTCTTGTAGCATTTGTAGCAGGTGACGTAAGCGAGGTCCTTCTCCGCGGGCTTTCTTTGGGAACTTTGAACTCTTTGCGAGTTCCCATAGCCCTTTTTGAACTTTCCTTTATTGTAGAAGGATCGAAGTGCCTTTGTGACAAGGACGAGTTCCTCATCTTCTTCTTCTTCAGAGTCCTCGTGTTGTTCCTAAACGGATTTGAGCATCTTTTCCAATTTTAGGGCAATTCCCTTATGTGCCCTTTCTTGCTCCTTGTCATCTTGTTTCCTTTTCTCGTGTCCCACCAGCTTCCCAAAGACTTGGTGAAGCATGAGATTCCTGTTCTCAGGATTTTCTTTGAACATGGTCCTCTCGTTGGCCCATTCACCAGTCAAGCCGTTGAAGAGCTGTTGGACTTTCATCTTGTCGGTGATCTCTTCTTTTGTTATCCCAAGTCCAGTGAGCTTGGTGCATAGGGCTTCAAAGCGAGATTGGTAGTTGTGGACTGATTCTCCCATCTCCATTCGGAAGTTAAAGAACTCGCTTCTGGCATTCATTTGGAGGTCCTCTCTGAGGTCAGAGTTCCCAATGTGCATTTGTTGGATGGCTTCCCACATCTCCTTCGCCGTTTCCAGGTTTGCTACCCTATCGCAATCTTGTACGGACATGGCGTTCTTGAGGTATTGTTTGGCTTTAAAGTTTGCTTCCATGAACTTTCATTCGTTTGGTCCCCATTTGGTGAAGTCGTGGCGAATGGTTGGGTCTATCTCGAAGTTCCCTACTTCGATGACACACCAAGCTTGAAAGTCGTGGCTGCGCATCCAATCCTTCATGTTGCGCTGCCAGGTTCTGAACCTTCCGGTGATAAGCCTTGGAGGCTTGTTGTTCCCATGTCCAACTTGAGTAAGTTCCTCAAACATCCTACTAGCACATAAATCTAGAGCGAGCCTGCTCTGATACCAATTGTTGGATCGTTGTGCGTTAGTAAGAGCTTGGGAACTAGTGGTTAGACTGTTCTCAAGGCAGCGGAAGTGAAATCAGTTCGCAAATAAAAAACAGAAAGTAAGGGGACACAGTTCCTTTATAGAGGAACCGCACAACAACCAACTAGTTGTGTGGATAAACCTCTACCTCCGCTTGGAGGATTTTGAACGATCTACTTATTTTATTGATTGTTCCCTAGTTACACAGGCAAGACTTACTCTTCTCTGTTCTTAGCAGTTCTTCCTAACTCTAGTAACACTAGTAAGCCTTTTCGACCTTGTTCCTAAGCGAACAACTCAACTAAACATAAGACAGATCGAACCTTACACCTTGAGCTCACAGTTCCCTAACTCTTGGGAACTTGGATTCATCGTCGCCGAGATCGCATACTCGCCGTCGGGGACTTCTCTTCACTTCGTCTCTCTTTCCTTCTTTGTGTGTGAATGTTTGTTCTTAGAGAAATGCTTATTCCAAGCACTATTCATGTGGCTTTATACACATTTGAACTTGGGATGCAATCTTTACTTTCATGTTGTCTGAAATACCCTTTTTTCTTGCACGCCAAGTTTGCAATCTTCACATGCGACTTGATTTGAACTTAGTCAACTTTGAGAATCAATCGGGCCGTTGGATCACTCGCTTCAGTCGGTTCCTCAGACTGAGCCTTCGTTCTGTCCAAGACATGATCCCGCGATTTGCGCTGAACGGTCTTGTTTGTACATGTGAGTTCCCATGCGATGGGAACTGTTCTCTCCAGAGTTCCTTTGATATGAACTTGCTATCATTCTTGTGTTCCTTTTGTGTTCTTGGAGATTCTTTGTTAGACCTGGTGTTCCCTTGAAACACTTGAATGTAACACGTTAGTTCTCATATGGCGTTTGTCATTATCAAAACTTGAGACAAGTATCTTTGTTCAGATGTTTGGAACAAGAGTTCCCAACACCGTCCCAACAAAAAGGTAATTCCGTCTTCGCTCCTTCGTTCTACTTTTCTTCTCATCTTCTTTCGGGCTTGATACCTTGCATATATGTAGTGTTTAGGAAGCTATAATTACTTTGTAACTCTTCCCGATTACTTCACCGTTCTAATTTCCTTATATTAACTTTTTAGTTTTTAGACTATAATTTTCTATGCATGTAAACTAAGGTATTTTGGTACAAAATAAAAGTTTCTTAATATGTGTCATAAAGTCTAAAAAGACAAGTTTTGAGAAACGGATAGAGTAAATTTTTTAAAAAATGTACTTGCAAGTGCACAATTAAATAGTTTTACTGACATGTACGTGGAGTATGGCCGCTCCATAGATCTTCTAGTTTGGTTCCACATATACTTGAAGGGATATGGACTCTCTGGTTCATTAATGGAGTCAAGTTAGAATTGAAAAGATGAACGTAAATTCGTACGTTATCTCCCTGCACTATGTTATCTCCATGCACCTCAAAAGATTGATTGGTTAATTATTATGAACTTTATGATTCTCGAGTGTTTGAAATGTGTAACTACACGAAGCAAAAATTCAATCTTCATGACAATCTCATTTATGCATGAGTTTGATAATAACACTTGTTTAAATAGTGTAAATCAAGTGATTATACTTAAATTGGGAAAGAATTTTGAGGAATATAGTATATTGACGTTCGTTTAGTATAGTCTGGACTCACAAATTACCAACAAAGTATCGAGTTTGCTAGAACTTGAGTTGGAAAAAGTGAGGAATACATGCATGCCCATGTAAACGACTTTGATGTAGTCTACAATATAATTTGGAGTCAACAAATGAGTGGAATATCATTATATTAAAAGAGAATGTTGGAAAACTGATGTTATCTTGGGAACAGTAAGAAATCAAACATGGAGCAAGATTGTGTTCCTTTTCAAGTTATATCATAGAGTACGATCAGACATTTAGTTCAGCGGTTAAGCCTTGGAGTAGTACCTCGAGTTTACCATTTCGAACCTCACAGCGGAGGTTTACCCATTCTTCTCTAGAATTGATTAGTAACCAGTTCTCATTTACTATGGATGCTCTAGGAGAGACCAAGTAGTACTTGTGACGACTCTAATCCTTACCCTATATAAAAAAAATAGAGCACGATTGTGCCGTTGACCTTGCTCTATTCCAAAGTGAGGATTATTTCTTTTTACAGGAATAATTGTCCCTATTGTCGATTTTCTAGTCTCCAAATATGTTGGAATGACTCGGGTCTCATGGATATTGGTAAGGGTTACTAGATTGGGTTAAGCACCATTGATCGATATCCAAAGTCGGAAATATATCAAACACATTTTTTTGATAAGGTAAGAATTCGGAATACCAAACATGCTTGGTAATCCGAGAGGTCGTAATAAAACGGCAGCCGAGAACGGCTAAGAGAGTCAAAATCAAGCAGGATTAGCTATGAAAGATACAAAACTCCGAAAAAAGAACTAAGATGAGTTTGAGATCGGGGTGAGTAAAGCACTATAAGAATAGCGTCGTAGGTAACAGGTCGACCCCTCTTGGGCGTGCGAACTGGACAACTGGCGTTCCCTTCACCGAGATGAAGGATCTTCAAAAGCCTCAAAGCACCAAGCGACCTTGCCAATTATAACTCGATCCAATGCGAAACTCAGTTGTAACTCCTCGGAGAAATAGTACATTAAATAAGCCTCGAGCAAACCTGCAATAAAAGAAGTCGAATTTGCCTCACAAGTAAAACAAATTGTTTTACTGGCAACGCAAGTAGATATAAAACTTGTTCCGCAAGGAAAAAGTTTGCCTCGCAAGTAAGAGAGAAAAAAACTTGCCGCACAAGTAAATAAAATTTGTCACGCAAGAAAATGAGCTGAAACTTGTCCCACAAGAAACCCACAAACTTTCTTTGGAGGACAAGTACTTAAAAGCTATTAGATTTTTTTTAAAGAAACTAATTATTAAGCTAATATAATTTCTTACTTCCTTTGTTAATTTTTTCCCTCTCTTTTTTCCCTCAACTTACGACCCAAGCAAATATTCTTTTTTTTCTTTTTTCCTTTTTCTTTACATCCTAATCATGTATGCTTGCAAGGTAGACACCGGGGGACAAGCCGACGACGGAGTCCCGAGCAAACAAGAAGACGAAGCCGACGGTGGTAAGCGATCAAGCCGATGACGGAGGACCGAACATTAGACGACATCAGAGGAGGAAAGAAGAGACTCCATCGGAAGTGGACCGGAGATTACTCCGATGAAGAAACCAGATCTGAATGAAAATTAGTTTGGATAGGCTTTGCCCATTGGTAACGAGAACGGGAGACAATCCCGACGGGGTTCAAAATTGTTGGAGATGATATCGGTTTTTCATGGCTTTAAAGTACAAATTGATGGTCATCCCGCTTGTTTAAGGAGAGAGCGGGATCGGTTATGGAGAAACATCAGGCTTCCTCAGCCTTAAGCTACTAAAGACCATGGCTTTCTCAGCCATATGTTGATAAAAATGACTTCTCAGCCTAAAAATGGAGAAAGATGGCTTTCTCAGCCTTGAGTAATTTTTCACCCATAAAATCTTGTTAAGGATTGCAATTGATCAATAAAAAAGAACAAACCAATCAAAATCTGCATCAAACACATTCTTTCAAGTTATATCTTGATTCAAAAACCTAGAACAAGATTGGTTTAACGTCTTATCCTCATACCAATTTTGTGATGTTTGTAGGCTTTTTATATGAGGGTTAAGACACGATATTCGAAAAGTATGTTCAACGCAATTCAATCCAATATCGGGTCCATTAACTTGATCGCTTTTCTCGTGTTCATCTATTAATCCAAGGAGCCTTGAAATTGAAGACGACGTCCACTGTTCATTCATCCCCGACCCCAACACGTTATCCTCGGCCAAGTGGTAAAAAGCCTATTTAGCTCGCGATTCATTTTGAATACTTGCTATTTTCTTTCTCCCCAAAGGGGCCGTGGGTTTTCTGAATTCGTATTGTTTAAATAGAAACTATTTTGTGAATGAAAATATTTTTCTTTATGATAATTAGCAATTCGGTTTATATACAACGAATGCCGAAATTAATTGAAGTGGGAGCACAAGTAAATAGAGTCATTGGCACGAAGGCGTCAAGAGTGGAGTCCAACATAGTAAAGCACTTTGCCGCTTAGATTGAGAGTTCGTTTGAGGTTTTATCGTTTTTGATATTTTACGCATTTGAAGTTAACTTTTTTTTTTATCTAAACGACGTCGTTTTGGGATTTCACTACGTTGTAGTCTTAATTAAAACAAATTTGTACTCGCTCTAACCTGACAAACTCAAATATGTCTAACCTTGATAAAATAATATTAAAAACTCTACAAAGTAGTTAGTAGAACCAAGAGAAAAAGCTCCCAATGAAAATCCCAACCCCCCCCCCGACCCACAAAACCTCTCACCGCCCCGCCGTTGTACCTTCCATCGCACCACTCCCCGACCCTAGGTCCGCCGCACCACCCTGTCGCGCCCCCAAACCCTTTCGTCTTTCGCTATTTCTCCACCGCACCTCCTCGTATCCACCGCTCAGACCCGATTCAGAAATCTTCTTCAACTAATGAGGTCAAGAAGCCTTCCCTGAACTCTTAAAGACCAATTTTTGCCTTTGAAGGCGATGAAACACCCGATTCAGAAATACAACAACCCAAGGGCTGAGGAAGCCTTATTGGGTTTGTTTGAAATTGAACCCTTTTAGCCTTGAGGCTATGGATGTGTCGAGAATTTAGATCTTGTATTTGAATCCGTTTGGCCAATTTTTGCATTTACTTTTTCATGTTTCCAGGGCTCTCTTATGGCTCCTCCGGTTGTTTTCCGATAGGCGTTTGTTTCGCCGGCTCGATTCCATGGGGTGTCGGGCTACGCATCGTTGTTATGCCCTCATCCGCCGTCGGCCGGTTCGCTCGCCCTCATCCGACATCGGCCTATTCGCCTGGCCTCCTCCGCCGTCGGCCTGTTCGCACAAACTTCTGTCGTCCAAGCCTTCGTCGTCGGCTGGTTTGCCAACTCTCCCTAGGTTCCGGCGGCGGCGTCGACTCGTTTGCATTTTCAGAAAAAGAAAAAAAAAGAATTTAAGTGCTTGGGCTGCAAGCTTAAAAAAAATTTATAAGAACAGTGTTGGTATATTTGCTTGGTCCGCAAGCGTAGGAGTAGGGAATAAAATAATAAGTTTTTTAGTTTTTTTCTTTTTCTTTTTCTTTTTCTTTTTCTTTTTCTTTTTTTTCTTTGCCACTAGGTGATTTTTTTTATGGAGCAGGATGGCTTGAGCCTTTCTCGTAGTACATGGTTTAAAGAGGTGGAACTGAATTTGGAATTGGACCGAGTGGTATTGGGCTAGGTCGTTTGGTGCCTTGTGACTTCTGAAGATCCTTCATCTCGGTGGAGGAACGTCAGATGTCCAGTTGCACAACCCTCGATGGGTTAACTTTTGCCTGCGGCGCTTTTTTTAGTGCTTTACTCATCCCGATCCCAAATTCTCCCGTGTTCTTTCTCTTTGGCGTGTGTACCTATTTTAGTCATCTTTGCTTTTTTGTGTGCTTCTTTCTGATGCACTTAGCCGTTCTTGGCTGCCGTTTGTAACGATCTCTCGGTTCACCAATTTGGTGTCCGAATTCTTACCTTATCGGAAAAAAAATGAATTTTGATCCTTCAAAAAAAAAACACAAATCTAACTAGATTAAACTATTGAAAATAAAATTTAAAAGCTCATCCTAAAGGGTAAGTTAGACAAATGCAAAACTAAGGTCCGATCCAATATAATAAACTTTCCGCTAATAAGACTGGGATGTAGAAAATATTTAATTTATAACAAAATTATTTTTTTATAAAACATACTCCCTCCGTTTCACAATACTTGATATTAGACAAAATTTCACACATATTAAGGAAAAAAAATTATCTCCAAATTGCCCCTATTAAATACTCTTTCTTTTTTTCTCAAATACCAAAGAAATTTTTGGATATGTGTAATGTGGGGTATAGACAAGGGTATAAATGGAAAAAAAAATTACATGAACAACTATTTTAAAATAAAAAAAAGCTTTAAGAACAAGTAGTGTGAAACGGATGGAGTATTATGTAACTCAATTATAATTCGGACACAAATGAAAGCATCAACCCCACTTAAGTCCGTCAATACATGGAATTGTCCATTTTCTAAAAAGTAAACGTAACTAGCACAATGAAATCAATAAATAACGAAGGATTACGAGTGGTCGGAGGTGTAAAGTTCATATAAAGTCGAAAGAAAAGTTAGGGGGTTTAAAGTTCCTTATTATGCGATCTTTCTGCCACATTAAGTTAAGAAAACAAATAAAAAAACTACTGAATTTAATTAACACGTTATCTTTATATTGATTTTGCATCATTTAAATATTGCAAAATTGTTTCAGCACAATCCATGCACCTAGAGTGATCGTAATTGAGATTTTTTATTTTTTTTTGGGACAAAAATTTAGAGGTGGTCAGTGCGCATAATTTATGTTTATATACTAGGGTAGGCTAACACAAAAGCATTAAAATGAAACCAAAATCATCTACAACAGAACACAACAACAAGAATCAAAGCAAAAGACAACACAATCTTCACTCGAAATGTATGTTCCAGGGTGAGAATGGTACACTATTGATGAAATGCTCAAATGAAAAACACATCCGGGTCTTTTAGTCCCTACAATGACAAATGAGCAGAAATTAACATTCATAATCTTACATAGATTAACTAATAAATTAAAAAACAAGATGCCTCCAACAGAATCAACTATACAATCATGTGCACCATAAAAACGATGTAAATTGAAGTGATGTTTTTAGCCTCACTGGCTTTCAAATTTCATCAACTTTGCACCCTAAAATATGCAAAGAAATATTGCCACATTCAAGTGATGAGGACATGTAGCATTATTATGAATTGTCTTATAATCCGACTGTTATAGTTGAATGGAGAAAAATAGTGTGAAAGACCATCCTCGTTAACTGCATTGATTTCTAAAAGTACAAGACTGGTACATTTTATTTAAAATGAACAGAACTATGTTACAGCTCCATGAACAAATTGATGATGCATCCACAATAGTCTACCTAACCTTCTCCAACTTTCTAAGGCATCTATCTTAGCAGATACAGATCCTATTCATCCATGAAATTTCTCAACATAAGGAACAAATAACCAATTTGCAAGGACCCTTCAACATTCATAAAGTAGGTCCCAAATAAGAGATGATACCCTTATATGGTCAATTAGACATAGAAGTGACTGATAATTTATACCTTCCAGGCTTTTCTTTGGCAGAGGTCCAGTAAAAGAAGACATCCCAAAATGAAGAATATAACCATGATCTTCAATGCTTCTTACATATGCAGTGATGACCTGGTGGACAGTAAAATGTTTGTAGTCAAAGAAGAATAAGCAATAAAAAAATGTGGTTAAATTTTCCTTAGTAAAAAGTTTCATCGGCAAGTATCCGTGGGAGTAACCAGCAGAGTTTGAAAAGGCGAGGCGAAGGCAACCCAAGGCGCGTGCCTGGACTAAGGCAAGGGTGCCATGAATAGCCCGCCTGGCATCTAGAGAAGTCATAACTATCAGTGCAGCGGTGCCAGCCAAGAAAAAAATAGCACAAGGCAACGACAGTAGGGGAACAGAAATCCAGAAATCTACAAGAGGGTGTAACGCAAGGTGGAGTATCAATCCTATGCATACAAAAACCTCACAACAAGCAAAATCAAACCCGCAGTGAACATACCAAACCCGGAATGAAAAGATCAAAGTACAAACATCAGCCCCAACAAAAGGATGGTACTTGTGCACAGCAATAGTCAATTTAGTAGTAAATACTTCCATGTCTTTAGCTAGTTCACCTCTTAAGCAACAGAAATAAAACCATGTACACTATTTTATAAACAACCAAATTAACACTCTTCTTTGGCTTCTGTTGCATACAGTGTGCAGATAAATGAACCAAATAGATATGATTTGATATAATCTAAAAGTAATGAACAAAGAAAGAAAGCTAATGGAATTTTGAAAATAATTCAGAGAAAACACCTCTAATGTGCACACCAAGCAAAGAAAGAATATCAGATATTTTAAATTCTGCATCTTTCATTAATCTTTTCTTTGTTTATCATAACATGGCCTCCACTTATATTATATACATTTGGAAAAAAATACGCAGTCAAACTCTTTAAGTGTATCAAGGAAGCACATGGATGATGAAGATAATTGGTCTCCAGCTTCTTCGTATCCTTTGAAATTGCCCATGACATGCCATGGAACCAAGTATGCTTCAAAACATGTAACAGAAAATGAACCTTCAATGCCTTATACTGAGGAATGAAGATCAAAACTTTATGGATGGTTTTGTTTCCAGCAAGGAAAAAAAAAGAAGAAAAAAAAACAGACTTGTAGAAATAATTTTCCTTGATGATCTGTAAATAATGTATATAAGAAAATTTTGAATTTATTTTTTTCCTTTCCTCAATTTCCAAAGACAAATACATAAAGAGTAGATATTTCATTCTTTCCTGATTACCTTTCTATCCCCAAATGAGCGTGTTCTTTTTTTCCCCCAAAACCACTTTCTCTCCAAAACCTACTTTTAACCGTCTTGAAATCCGTGCACCCCTCTCTACTTTTTATGTTTTTCGAGATACAAAAAATAACTTTCACCCAAAAACAACTTTCAGTCTACTAGTGAAACAAGAAAATCATTTGAACTCAACAATTAGAAGAGTGACTCTATCAAATGAGCGGCTGATGAAAAAAAAACACTGCTGAATAATAAGCATATGAATTGATAACATCACAGATAACAAGACAACTAATTACTTGTTATTTAGCAAATCGACCAGAAGCTGTAAAGCTCAGGTATCCCCACAAGCCTCCCAAATTGCTGCTCGAACAGCTGCATCTGATGGTTCCCTCTCCCCTTCACATCCAACAAGCTTCAGAAGAAAAAGGATCAGAAGAAATGAAATGAGCACATACACTATCACTCATAAATTGGACATGAATTTTGAAAATCCAATATGCAAATAAGAGTTAAATGCATAGACTTAACTTCTCATACTAAGTATCCACATTTAATGACTTTTAACTTGGAATCAACAAATGCGAGCGATCCACATAATTTCATTAATTAGGTCATTCTAGCCTGCCACATGATAAAAAGCCTATGAAAAGGGGATAACATATAAACCCTAACAAACTTGCAATATACCATGATAAAGACCAGCTCTACCATATGCATTAACCATTATATTGTATGAAGCAGTGTCAGGTTCACATCCCATAAACTGCATCAGTGAAAAAATTTCTGCAGCACCATATGGAAATCCTGCACAATTGTAAAAAAGAAGATGTTAAGGAAATTACTGTGAAAAGAAAGTTAAATCTTTCAAGAAAACAGTTGAAAATGCATTTAAGCTTCCATGAGTGCATTATAAGCATATGCATGAGGCTCATATCCAGATTCTTGAAGCTGTTCAAAAACTTCTTCAGCTTTCTTACAATGCCCTTCTTTTGCAAAGGCATTGATAAGTGCGGTGTAAGTACAAATGTTAGGCTTGCATTTTTGGCTTCTCATCTCATTGAACAACTTCAGAGCCATGTATGATTTATTTGACTTAAAACCAGTAAAAACAAGATCAGATTAGATATTATTAGGCCACATTCAATTAAACTTGGAGCTAGTTTTCATGGAATTCAAGGTATAGAAAGCAGAGAAAAAAGATCACTTTCCATACAGATTAATCAGCATAGTGTAGGTTTCTGTGGTTGGTTTGCATTGTTCTCTCTTCATTCTCTCCAAAATCTCAAATAAAAGATTCCAGAATATTTATCAAATCTAAGAAGATAACATCGCACAATCGTATCCTAGCGTTGAATAACACAAAAATTGCAAGAAAAGAAGAAAATCAAACAATGAAATAACCAAAGGAGCCCATCAATAGAGAAAATAGCGAACCATAAAATTGAAGCAAAACCATGAATAAAGAAAAGAGAGAAACAGAGGATATAAGCGTACATATCTACGACTGAAAAATGAGACCAAACTCAGCTTTTCTCTATGGTTAACAAGCAACTTAAGAGCAGCTAGCTAGATTTCACGGTAGCTAGCATTTCAGCCTTATTTTTTGTGTGTCCCTATTAAGATTGGTAATTGTAAGCACACAACATAGTACGTACTAAGTATGTATTAGGCGGCTAGGCGCGCATTTTATCGAACACCTTGAACGCAAGAACAATAAACCCTAGGTTCATACCAATTTTTTTTCCTACAATTACGAGTAGCAGGTTTCAACGAACACATCAATTAGAGTGTTCTTGGTGCCGGAAAGGACGAGCAACAGATATCATACCTGAATAGCTTTGGGATTAGGGTGACGGGCCTAATTTCTTCGCACTGGCTGCAACGCGAAACGAACACGAGTTGGTGTGACTGAAGGCGAGAGATTATGAAGGGTCCAGGTGGTGCGGGGCTATGCATGGCGGGTTTGCGGTTCCCATCATGGCGTGATGTTACGGTCAGCGTTGGGCCGTTCGGCGGTGGTTCGTCGTGATCGAAATTCGAAAGAGAGATCAGTGAGGATGAGTGAGTTGAAGAAAGAAAGATAGGGGTTATTTGCGGAAAAAAAATGAATGGAGCCGAGCCGCCAGTTGAATGCGGCTCAGCCAAACGAGCCGAGCCAAAAAATTGCAGCTGAAATGAGCATGCCAAAAAATTTAATATTCACAAGTTTCTTAAGTTTTTTTATAGGTTTTTTATTTTTGATTTGATTTTTGATTTTTTGATTTTTGATTTTTGTTTTATAGGTTTTTTTATTATTGATTTTTTATTTATAGGTTTTTTTTATTTTTAATTTGATTTTTGATTTGATTTCAGGTGTATCTCGTGCTAAAGATTGTAGGAAAACGTATCTAATGTGACTATGTGAGATATTTGGAGATATTTTGTTTGGATTTTTCAAAAATTTTGTCACAAGTCCTTAGAGAGTTAGAACTGTTAAAAGCTGACCTGACCCGCTAACTCGATCCAAATCGTCCAATAATTTTAGGTTCAAGACCCGAAAATTTGAACACGAAATCAACCGAACCGGA
Organism: Fallopia convolvulus; assembly: GCA_964016875.1. Lineage (NCBI taxonomy): Eukaryota > Viridiplantae > Streptophyta > Magnoliopsida > Caryophyllales > Polygonaceae > Fallopia > Fallopia convolvulus. The sequence continues at coordinate 37,603,542 of OZ024733.1, forward strand.
TAGAACCCAAAACTCGTTGGGTTGAAACCTGAAACCCGTTAGGTTGACCGATTTAGTATATTTATAGAATTTTCAAAATTTATTTTGAAAATTATAATATATTTTATCATTAAAATAAATGAAAATAATATATTATAATTAAATATTTTTATTTAATTAAAAATTGATTTTAATAATAATTAAAAAAGGATATTTTAGACCCGCTGGCCAACCCGACCCGACCGAAAACCCGCTACAACCCGACCCGATTGACCTGTGACCCATAACGAAACCGAACCCGATTTAAATCGAACCCGAACCCGCTCGACCCAACACGATTGACAGGTCTACAAGTCCCCCATCATTTACTTGGCAAAGTGTTAATTTTTAATAGTTTAAAATTACTATATCGATATTGAATTACGCTCTATAGAAACAACCTATTAAGAAGAAACGGAGGAAGGAATATTAGACGTTGAATTAGATTAAATGGATGACGGAGATTTAACAAAATAGTGATTTTAGGGTGAGAAGTAGTAGATTATATCCTATAGAGATAATTTAGGAAAATATTTCTCTCTCCAATCTTTCATTAATTATTTTTTGAATAATAGAAAATCAAACCTAAAAATCTCATTAGTTGAACGATTATTTCCATAAACCTCTTCACGCATTGAACCCTAGTTGCCATCAAAATCGAACCTAAAAAACTCATTACCTTCGGCATTGCAATTTCGCCTTTAACATGATGCTTGCAATTATCTTATATTTTTCATTTGTTTGGGTGGGGGAACTCCGAAACCAGAGATCATCTTGGTAAGCCCTTCGGCATTGCAGTTTATGGTAACCGTCTTGTTCTAAGTTGAGTTTTTGGTTCTGCTTTGTTGATGCAAGCACAATGATGAATTTTTTTAATGTATGAAGAATTATCTCCTATCAAATTGCTACATACTTTATTGATTGATGCTTTGAGAATAATCGGCGAGCCTCCCTCTCGGGTGCATATTTGTTTCAAGGAAAAATTATTAGTATAAATCATTTATCGATTCTAAGGATTTGTACATACTGAATTTGATAGATTCCTATCATACCCTATAATCTAAACTAAACTTGATTGGTAGTTCGCACCTTTAATTTCGTAGTTTGTTGATGAGAAATCGAATGAATTATTTGAGACTTACAAGCTAGTTCAATCTAGTTTTGTTATTCATATATCAGTTCAACGTGAAATAATCTAATGATTGTTTTGAATAACTGTGATATTCTAGGTTGAATTGAACAATAATAAATTTATACTCGAATAATTTGAACAAGCGCATTGTAAACCTTGAATATTTTGACTGATTTTTTTGAACATATTGAATTGACTTTTGATGTCCCACTTTTTAGTTGATTTTTGTGGGTAGTTTTATAGCTAGGTTGAGTCGTTTTTAGGTTTATTGTGTTTGTTTTGCATATAACTCCGACCCTCTTTGGAGAGTTGGAGTCGTTTGTGTTTGTTTGTTGTTTTTGTAGGTATTTGAAGCGTTGAGGAGGAGATATCCCGGTTTTTCAAGCTTTCTAGGAGGTGGCGTTAGAGTTGATTTGTGGTGATGTTGATAGAAGGCCGAGAGTCGTTGCAATTGAAGGTTTTATGATTCTAAGGTGAAGTTTGCAAGATGAAGATGCTTTAAAAGGAGTTAAAGGAAGTCTTAGAAGACCTAGAGCGTTTAAAGAAGGAACATTGAAGAAGAACCAAGCTTTGGAGCAAGTTTCGGGCAAAGAAGTGAAGAAAACCAAGTGCTGATGAGGTCGGTGATGACCCACTATATAAGGTTCTTTTAGGGTTAGTTTTAAGAGGACGCTTTTGGAGAGACGTTTTTAGGGAGCAAGAGACGGAAAAAGTTTGCAAGTTGGTTTTCTAGGATTAACTCTTATTCAAGCTCTTGGACAATCTTAAGAGAGACTTAGAGGTTTGCTTGAGATTTGTAAGTTGTCTTTTCAATTGAAGTTTGTTTGGTTTTTGAATTATGTCTTTTCTTTTATCTATGATTGTTGATTGCGTTATGGATCGTGAGTAGTCTATTTTTCTAGGGTTAGGGTGAAACCCGACGAGTTGTGCATGATTAAAGCATGAATCTTTGATTTAAACCATTCTTTTGAATCTCTATCCTTTATCCTCTTATTTGTTATCGATTCCTTGCTGAAAATTGAGGCATGTTCATGTTCGTGATTGAATTGAAAGATTGAATTGTGAATTGAAAGATTGAATTGTGAATTTGAATAATATTCGAGTTGTAGCGAAAGTTAAAACCTTTAGATAACAAGTAGGGTTGCAAGTTTAGATCTTCTACGAAAGTTGAGATTTATGCTTGGTTATTCATTGCGAAAGTCATTCATGGGATTATTTTTGGTTGATTTTGATTCATGTTTACATGCATAGCTTGTTGTGGTGAATCCTTTACTCTAGATCTCTTTTATTTTGATTTTTCGGAGTTTATTTGTTACCTGGATAGGTCGGTGACGACCCCCCTTTAGGTCGGTACCGTGCTCTCAATCCTTCCTAGTTTTTTCCGGTGTTTTTGTGTCGTGTGTTGGTCGGAGACTACCTGTTGTGGGTCGGTGCCGAGCACCTGTTGCGTGTGTTTTGCTTTGTTTTGTTTATTTTTGTTAGGATTAAATTGCTAGACTTAGATTCTTCTAATTCCCGTGGACGAACCTGACCTTCCTGTACTCAGCGGGGTCTTGATATAAATTTATTTGTTGTCAAGAAACCCTATCAACAAATTGGCGTCGTTGTCGGGGAGTTAGTTTTATTTCTTTGTCTAGTTATCTTTCGGGTTTGGGAATAGCCCATACCCTTTTGTCTTTACTAATTCATTTTCTCGTGATTGTGTGTGCAGGTGTATGCCCTCTAGTTCACGAAGGGGAGTCGACCATTTTTCTTTTGATCCCGAACTTGAGAGAACCCTTCACTGCAGGCTAAGAGAACGAAGAGCAATGGCCAACGCTGAGGAACTTGCTCGCCAAATGGCTGACCTTCGCCTTCAGATGGAAGGCATTCAAAGGGAACGTGATGCTCAAGCAACTTATGCTACCCGTCTTCAGGAACAACTCGATGCAATTCCGCGTAACGCAAAGCAATACATGCATCCTGAATTTAAAGTTCCCGAATCTGCTATTATGCCCCCTGTGATCGAGCATGCTTTTGAGATAAAGTCACACTTCATTACTCTTATCAAGATGTCTCAATTTGAAGGAAAGCCCACCGAGTGCCCCATGGAGCACATCAAGAACTTCACTAACCTCTGTGACACTATTGCCGTTGATGACGTATCGCTTGAATATGTGCTTTTGAAAGCGTCCAAATGGTCTTTGGCCGGAAAGGCTCTTACTTGGCTTGAAAGTTTACCCTCTAGGTCGATTACTACATGGAAGGCTCTACATGATCAGTTTCTGACAAAATTCTTTCCTCCGGCTAAGACTACAGAGCTAAGAAAGCGCATCATTTCTTATCATCAACTTCCCAATGAGACTTTTGTGGAAACTTAGGAGCGGTTTAAGGAACTTCTTCGGCAATGTCCGACTCATGGACAACCTCCTTATGTGCTTCAAGAGATTTTCTTTCAAGGGATAAATGCCGCTACAAAGGACCGAATCAACATCCACACCGACTGCGGATTTATTGAGATGGATCCCGATCGAGCTTGGGCTTTGTTGGACAAACTCACCAACTATGATGCAATGTATGGCACCCAACAAGCCGTCAGAGTTCAACAGAAGAAGCTTTATGATCCTAATGCCGAACCAATTGATCAAGATGTGAGGTTTCAATTTATGCAAGATGAGATAAACCGGCTTAAGAAGCAAGTGAACCACTTCAAATCCACCGCTCAATCTTGTCAAGAATGTGGTTCCCAAGCTCACACCACCACTTCTTGCACGAACGTGGAACAAGTCCGAGCCGCCGAGGCTTATGCGGAGGCGAATTATATGAGAGGGCCCTATCGAGGTCAAAACAATGCTTATCTAGGGAGGAACAACAACAATAATTATCCACAATGGAACAACAATGGCCACGGTCAAGGTTTCCAACCACAAGAGCAAAGAGTCCCTCCTTATAGACCTCCCGGATACCAAGAGCCACCCGCTTGGGCACAGGGACTCCTAGAGGGAATGAATGGCGTTCGCACAGATCTAAAAGGGGTTCAAAACCAATTAGGAGACTTTGAAGCATGGAGGAAGAATGTGAACTCCCAACTTGGTGATCTAGCGGCTCAAATTCCAAGACCCCAAGGGCGATTACCGGGCCACTCCAATGAGAACCCGAGAGGTCAAATTGTTGCGGTCCACCTGAGAAGCGGAAAGAAGCTATCGGATCAAAGTATAAACAAGAAGGCAACGGACGAAGACGGCAAACCTAGCTCAGGAGAGGTTGTTACCGACCCATCCAAGGTCGTAACCGACCCTCTCCCTACTATACACAAGGTCGTCACCGACCCTCCCCAGGTCGTGACCGACCCCCTTCCCGGTGTTCTTACATCCGTTCCTTCTACATCAACAACGAAGGTGCTTCCCTTCCCATCCAAGAAGGCTAAGGATTCCACGGAAGGCAAATTCAAGCGTTTTGTGCAGGTTCTTCAAGGGCTTAACATCACTATTCCTTTTGCCGAAGCTTTGAATGAAATGCCCGCGTATACTAAATTTCTTAAAGAAATCTTGTCAAAGAAACGGTCCATGTCCGAGTTGACCGATGAAGTTCGATCTCTAGAGCTCCCGGAGAAACTTGGCGATCCGGGTAAATTTGCAATTACTATTGGTATAGGCGCTCATCGCTTTAAAGCTTTATGTGATCTTGGTGCAAGTGCTAGTCTCCTTCCCCTTTCTATATGGTCCAAAACCAACATGGGACCACTGGAGCCTGTCGATATGAATCTCTACATGGCGGACGGATCTTTTGTAAAAGCAACTGGAGTCGTTGATGATGTCCCTATCCAAGTTGGAAAATTATTTGTTCCCAACGACTATTGTGCTAGATATGCCTGAGGACCCTATGGTACCGATCATTCTTGGAAGACCATTCTTAGCCACCGCAGGGGCATGTATAAATGTTAGAAAAGGACTTCTCACGTTTGATATTGGAGAAGAGAAGGTCGAATTTCATTTCAATTCGCCCACAAGCGAAGTGGCTAGTTGTAGTACCAAGGAGCCTACCGACCCCCCATGGGTCGGTACCAACCCCCCATGGGTCGGTACCGACCCTTTCCCAAGGAGTCCAAGGACGGAGATGGAATCAAGCACGGTACCGAGGCACTTCCAAATCCCGCAGGGTCGTTAACGACCCACACACCCTCGCTAATGAGCCACTTCTCGAATGATCCAGGTGAGTTTTCTTGTTCTTATCCAATCAATTCTGATCATGATCCTTTCTCCTATTCTCGTTCTATATTAGATCCTACTGTTAGTCATATGAAGGAGTCAAAACCTCCTTGGTTTTCGGTTTTTACTAACCCTGTTGTAGGATTATCGAGCATACTTGTGGATGATCGTGGGCCAAATATTTTGGAAAGAAGCTTGGATGTTTTCCGGCTAAGTATGGGGTTTCTTTTGATCCCGACAAATCTGGAAGGAAACCGCCCTGATCCGCTGAGGAAAGTTCGTCTAGCTAAAGACGTTAAATAAAGTGCTTACGGGAGGCAACCCGCTTTTTCTTTTCGTTTTGACTTTTTATCTTAGTTTAATTTGTTTTTAGTACTTTAGAGTTGCTAGGATTCTTGTCTTGCATCTCCACTAAAGTTTTGTAGGGACCCGAGGCGTCGAAAAGAGAACAAGAGCGTCGGAACACACCACAAATACCACGAGGCCAACACGGAGGGGTCGGGGACGACCCACATGGGGTTGGTTATGACCCAGTAGAGGGCGGTACCCACCACAATCAGCATGGTGCCGACCCTATGGACTTCACGATGGAACCTCATACCGACATGGTCACTTATTATTCACACCCTTATGGCTTTGATGGGTCCGGCGGCTCTCATTTTCAAGGACAAGGCACATATCATACCGGTTCAAGTTCGGGTGGCAACCCCGATATCTCCCTTCTCTCCGCTAAGATGGACGCCCTCATGCTTCACCAACACCAACTCTATGGGGCGCTTAACCACCACCACAACCAATTTGTTGATCATCAAAAAGAGCTTAAGGATTTCCGTATTGAGTATTATGAAGATCACAAGCAAGATGTTGCGCGGTGGAATGCTCAAGCGGATTACATTCATTGGTTGGCGCAACAACTCTTCCAAGCACCACCACCTCCTCACCCTCCTCAAGAATGATTCTCCTCCTTTGCCAACGCTTCAAGGTGTCCAAGGTAGTTTCTCTTTCCTTTCTCTTTACTCTCTAATCAATGGGGACATTGATGTTTAAGTATGGGGTGGTTTGGGGAAATTACTTATTTGAGTCTTGTGTTGTTTTGTGTCTAGTGTTGTTTGAGTCTTTTTTCCTTTTGATTTTAGATGGATAAATGCCCTTTTTCTTAGATGTCCTAGGATGGAAATTGCTTGCATTATCATGTAATCATATAACATACTTTAAGAATTGCCTAAATCATGATCTTGCTTTTTGAATTTTGAGCTTATAATGGATATTAAGCATGCATATTTTTAAGTGAAAGTAATCCAACAAAATTGAACCTAAGTGAGATATTTTTGGCCTATAAAGGATATATGTCTTATTCCTTTTTCTTTCATGTGTGAATTACTCTTCCAAATGCAATTTACCACTTGACAATGGCATGGTTATTTTAAACTTGAGACCAATGGAGATATGTTCATTACTTGATTGAATCAAATGATTTTGAACTTATTTTTATAAGCCTATTATATTCCTTTTCCTACCTATACATGACCCCTCTGTTTGTAGCCATTGTTTTGAGCTTAAAGCCTATTTCTAGCTCCACAAAAATTTCTCGAGCCATGATAAGCTTGACCCTTTGATCCGGGAATTAGGACTTAGAATGGATTGTTGAAGATTGTTATGGATTGATTGGGTGAAAACAAAGTGATTGTGGAAGGTAGATAAAGAATGTTGTCTTTGGAAAATTCAAAGTATGAAGTGTTTTGGGCTCGAAGTGCACATATATAGCTCGACACCGACCCAAAAGAGGGTCGGTACCGACCCCCCTGAAAAAAAGAAAAAAAAGAAGAGAAAACGGGGTTAATCATATAATAAGTGCAAGAGTCCAAAGCCTTCAAAGTATGAGAAAGACAATGATGATAGGTGAAAAAGGGAAGTGCATTGAAAAGTTTTAAGTGTTTGGTGATTTTAAGAAGAAAGAATGTTGGGTGAGTGATGTGTAGTCTAGGAGTCTTGATTCCCGGATTAGTTAGCACCACAAGGCCAAAATATTTCCACACCCTTTGAATTACCAAGCCCTAGTACAACCCGGCCGAATGGAGACTTCTTTGAAGTTTTCATTGAGCCCCCTAAGTTCATTTGATGATTTGACTTGTTTTGACTTCTTCGGTGGAGAGTTTGTTGATATAAGTTCCATTGACTATGAGGTTTTGTGTTTGGAATTTGAGTCGAGTGCTTATTGCTATACCCTAAACACTTTGAGAGTTGAGTGAGACACATTCCTTGGTGAGGTTGGATTGTGATTGCTCAGAATGTTCATGTGTGCTATGATGTGGAAGTTGTTTGCTCATTATTCTACTTGTGCTTCTTTTTCTATAAAGGTGAATCTTGAAGTTTTGTTTATTGGTATTGATGCATGTTAAGTGATTGCTTGAGGACAAGCAAGTCTAAGTATGGGGTATTTTGATGTCGCACTTTTTAGTTGATTTTTGTGGGTAGTTTTATAGCTATGTTGAGTCGTTTTTAGGTTTATTGTGTTTGTTTTGCATATAACTCCGACCCTCTTTGGAGAGTTGGAGTCGTTTGTGTTTGTTTGTTGTTTTTGTAGGTATTTGAAGCGTTGAGGAGGTGATATCCTGGTTTTTCAAGCTTTCTAGGAGGTGGCGTTAGAGTTGATTTGTGGTGATGTTGATAGAAGGCCGAGAGTTGTTGCAATTGAAGGTTTTATGATTCTAAGGTGAAGTTTGCAAGATGAAGATGGTTTAAAAGGAGTTAAAGGAAGTCCTAGAAGACCTAGAGCGTTTAAAGAAGGAACATTGAAGAAGAACCAAGCTTTGGAGCAAGTTTCGGGCAAAGAAGTGAAGAAAACCAAGTGCTGATGAGGTCGGTGACGACCCACTTTGGGTCGGTACCGAGCGCCTCTGATGAAACCCGAAATGAAGGACTCGCTAGAGGACAAGAAACGAGATTATTATATTCGAAAGTGCAAACACTTGCTTCTTTATTTATGATTTTCTTTACAGCGAGGTTTACAAGCCAACGAGGCTAATAGATTATTTGAGAATTACACCCTAGACCTCCTACGATTATCCGAGATCTCGACCTAACAATGTCCGAGATCTCCTAGTTGCTAGCTAGCTCTAAGTGTCACTTGTCGGTCCCTTTGAGCGAGGTTGGGTTGGCGGGGCTATGCTGCTGACTAGCGAGGTTGGGTAGCGGAATCTTTGATGTGAGGTAGAACGAGGTGTGAGAGGCTTGCGAGATGGTGTAGCGAGGTCTTTGATGTGAGCAGAAACTCTGTGAGACTTGAAGTCTTTTTGTGGACTTCACTTATCTATAGCAAGGCCTTTTGACGATGTTTCAATCACGTCGATCTTCAACGAGCAAGATAGTTCTTGAGTTCAAGATGTTTTTCGACCCCTTTTCCATACGAAATTCTCCTCTATTTATAGAGGATTGGGGAGTCGAGTTTTGGTCATTGCCCGATGTGGGACGCCCGAGATCAAGGGCTCTGATTGGCCTAGAGGTGAGGCAGTCGGTGATTGGCCCGAAGAGCGGCATTCGCTGAGTGGTCATGGTGGGCGGGCGCTAGTAGAGTCGGTTACGAGGTCGAGACCTCGCTCCGAGGTCTCGGGTGACCTCGTGGGGTAGGAACTTTGTTAGAATAAAAGGTGGGTATGGTTGTGGGCCCCATGATCATCCTCGGGGGTCCCTTTGACCTGGTTTGACCCTCATACTCCGGGCCCACCTCTCGCTTCGCTATTTTGAGCATCATCACAACCCCATGGCCTGGGGACCTCGCCCCGAGGGCCGCAGGGCATAAGTTCTCAAAGATCGCGGGGTGCGAGGCTCTGAGAGGTGGGTAGGCATTTTGCGAGGCTTCAAGGGTTTCCGAGGTTCCTGAGGGGCATCTTGCGAAGCCCTCCCTTTGCGAGGTTCTACACTTAGCTTTTCTTTGGTTGGCAAGGGTAAAGCTTTTCTAGGCTTGCTCTTCGTGTTTTGCTTAATGGGCCGCTCAGGAGGGACAGGCCCAATAAGCCTAACTGGGTAGGGGAGGCCCAAGCCTGCCCTTTATAAGTGCGCACTTCACACGCCTCCCCATTTATCTCTTCTTCCAAAATTCTCGCCTTCTCTCTTTCTGTCTCTTTGGCTTCCTGCGAGCGGTTTCTCCAGACGGTTTCCGGCGAGCCTCAGCCACCTTCCGGTTGCACCACCGCTTCCTCCTTGTCGATTCTGAACAAGTAAGTCTTCGACTTTTCTTCTCCCGCTTTTTGTTCGCTTTTGATTTCTCCCTGCTTGTTTTTTTGTGCCGCGTTTTGGAGAGGCGATGGAGTGTCGCCTAGTGTTTCGCGCCGGCGTCACGGTGGCGAAACAACGGTGGTGAGGTCGGCGTGAGTTTCCGCATGCTTTTTCTCGCCGTTTTTTTTCCTTTGCTCCTTTCTCTTCTTTTCTCTTTTGTTTCGCCTTGTGCCCTAGCGGGCAGTGGTTGCCTCTTGGTGTTTTGCACCAGCGTCATGGTGGCGAAACAGCGGTGGGGTGAGGGTGGCGAACGCCATGCACTTGAACCTCTCGCCCTCCAACCGATGGCCGTCTCTTTTTCTTTTTCGGTGGTTTTGGATTTTGAAGTTCTTGGAAACCCAAACGTCCTAACGGCTGATTGATGGGACGTTAGAGTCTCCACCGCCGTTTTCCACCGGTGGCTTCCATTTCACCTTCTCTTTCCTCTTTCTGGCGCTTCGACTTCTCCCTTTTTGGCGCTTCGCCTTCTCTCTTTCCGTCCTATCTTGTCAGAGTAGCCCCTAGGGTGCCACGTGGCTCCTCGCCTCTTATGATCCGGAATTTCTCTTTCTCACGAGGTCATGACCTCGCATTGCTTTTCTTCCGAGGTTGTGACCTCGCATTGTTTTTCTCCCGAGGTTGTGACCTCGCATTGTTTTTCCTTGGTTATAGTGCCCGACGTCTCAACGCTTCTTTCTTTTCCAGGTGCTAGCCTTCCGCGGCCTGCTAGCCTTCCGCGGCCTGGACATCGTTCTTTTCATGCCTAGGAGAGCCTCTGCGAGCCCTCCGCCCGGCTTCGCTTTCAGAGTCCAAGAGGGTTTTTACGAGGAGGTTTCGGAGTCCGCGGGAAGCGTAGAACTCAGCGACTCTCAGAACCCGAGGTCCCCTTCGTTGGTTTTCAGCAAGCCTTCTTCAAGCGACTCCGAGGTCTCTATTAATTCGCGCTTCTCCCATCTTCGAACGTCGTCGGGCGTTGAAATGGCTTCGTCTTCCACCCCAGACGAGGTTGTTACTGAGGTCGAAGTGCGGCCGGACGTGGGAACGACCTCGGCGCCGCCTCCTTACGTGCCCCCGAGCTTCCCTGCGGCGTATATTACTAACGCCGTGTCCCGCGTCCCGAGCGTCCTGGAGGAACGGATCCCCATGACCCCGAGTTCTGCCGAGGCTCGTCTATCCGAGGGGGTGGCCACCGAACTCGAGCTGAAGGACCTTGCAGACATTGCCAAGGACTTTGCTTGGCCCGAGGGGGTTGAGCTGGCTCTTCCCGAGGAGGGGGGCCACTCCTTGGCATCTTACGACAAATGCGTGGTTGTGCACCTCTTCAGCCTTCAGGCGAGCTTCAGGCTGCCCTTGGCCCAGCATATTGTTGATTATCTGTGGGCCATGAAGATCTACCCCGCGCAGTTGTTTCCGAATGCTTGGCGGTTGCTGTGTGCCTACACGATTCGAAGTCGCGAACTTGGGGACGGACCGAGACTCGACTTCCTGTCGGCTTTATTCCTAGCGAGGAGAGACACTCGGTCCCGAAGCCTTATTAATCTTAGCACGCCGCTCATCAAGATCACCACGGCCCCTTCGAACGTCGGGTCGTGGAAGCCGAATTGGTTCTTGGTTTGCGACCCCACCGGGAGATATCTCAATTTTCTGATGGCGCCGGGCGAATTCGTTCGGTGCGTAACCCCGCTGGAGGTTGATGAGCTTAAGGCGCTCAGGGTCCGATACGCCACAGCGAGTCAGGCACCGCACCAGGTGTATCTTTCTTAGGACCAGCTTGAGCGGGCTGGTCTGAGCCTCAGCCTCCCTCCTAGCGAGGGAAAAGAGGGTACTCAATCTCTTTCCTGATTTTTTTCTTTTTGTTGTTGAGGAGCGAGGCCTATAACCTCGCTGGCCTATTTTGTCTCATCATTGTCATTGAGCTGCGAGGGTTTAAACCTTGCTAACTTGTTTCTCGCTTTTCTTATCTAATTTTTACGTCCCCGTTTTTTGTTTTGACAGTGGACCTACTCGGCGCTCTTACCTCGAAGTCACAGGGCAAAAGGCCTGTGACTTCTTCCTCCAACGCTCCGAGACCCCAAGGCCAACATGGGGTCGTCATAAAGGATCTGACCTCGCAGGCGAGGCCCCTTGCCTCGCAACCGAAGGCGCCAGCCCCGATGACGAAGGTATCGGAGGCGAAGCCGAGCGGGGGGGCAGCGTCCAAAGGGGACGCTGCGAGGACGTCTTCTCAAATCCCTCGAGGGTCCGGGGATAAAGTCGGGTCCAAGAGGAAGGATTCGGGGTCTCCCCGCAGGGAAAAAAGGAAGAAACACAAAGGGGACGAGCAGAGGGGGACCCAAGGGGCATGATGGTCGAACGCCCTAGGCCCGCGAGCCGGGTCATCTCGGCCACCGGGCCTCCCGCTGATAAGTTTCATTGTCCCGGACCTGCCCGGGGCGTGTCCGAGGACTGGGACAGGACAGTCTGGAAGGAGGAGGTTGCGTGGAGCAACAACCTTTCGGAGGCCACCATTAATTACGAGATCCTCCGTTATGCAGCGATGGTACGTCTTATTCTTATGAGGTCGTTTTTTGTTGGTTTCACTATCATTGTTCTTGTCTTTAACGTATTCTCCGTTTGTTTCAGAACACCTTCTTCGCGAACTACAACTGTGGTCGCGTCACCCTCCTTCATAAGAAGATGGACAGGCTGGAGGTGAGGCTCAAAGAGCGCGACACCGAGATCGAGAAGAGGGGAAAAGACCTCGCGGAGGCCGAAAGGCGTGTTCGCGTCGCGGAGGTCGCGGCGGCAGATGAGGCTAAGGACGCCTCGAGGGTCAGGGAGGATTTGAGGAAGGCGAAGGAGGAGAACAGGGGTTTGAAGGAAAAGAACGGGGACTTCAAGGACGAAGTTGCAAAGCTCAAGGGGCAGCTATCCGCGGAGCACCAATTCTTCAGAGAAAAGGAGGCGGAGCTCCAGAAAGCGGAGGAGGAAATTACCAGGCTCCAACGGCGCGTTGTTGAGCTTAGCGAGGAGGTGGAAGCCGAGGGGCCCCGGTATGTGAAGTCCGAGGCCTTTCAGGCTGAGATGGTGGAGATTGTGAGGAAGATGTTCCACCAGTCCGTCAGGATGGGAGTCAAGCAGGCGGTCGCGAAGTATGGGCACATCGACCCCCGCATCAAGTTCTTCATCCCCAACTACCAGGAGACTATGGGGGAACTTGACGGGGAAGAGCCTGAGGGAGAGTGCGAGTTCTTTCTCAACGAGGACGGAACTATGGCCAGCGAGGCGCCTACCTCGGCAGCCATCGCTCGGGAAGATGCGCCAAGCTCTCAGCCTTCTGCCATCGCCGCCCCTGCCCTGGAGACTCCCCAAGGACCTACTGCTCAAGCCCTTGAAGATCCTCCGAAGACCTCCGACCCTGCCGCCGAAGCCTCGAAGATGTAAAGGATGTCGTTGTATGCTTCTGTTTTTTTTTGTTTTGTTGTTTTGCTGGTGGCCCTGCGGGGCTTGTAATTAAACATCTGGGCACACGTGCCCCAGCTTTTTATGTTATTTTCCTTACCTCATGATTGCTTGTTTGTTCTAGCTTTCTCGTATATGCTCGCACATATCTACCCAACCTCATGGTCCGAGTGTCACAACTATTGTGGTATTCGGGCCACATCGGGTGTTTCTAATTCTGCATCGAGATCTCGAGCTTTGCTCGGATTTTTACAAGAATTCGCCGAGGTCCCGAGCCTTTTTCGGACTTCTCACAACGACTGTGCCGAGGCCACGAGCCCTGCTCGGACCTCGCGTATTTTGTTCGAGTTTCCCCAACACCAAGCGGGAAGCGAGGTTTGGACTTAACGAGATTCTCCAACACCACGCGGGAAGCGGGGTTTGGACTTAATCGAGAATCTCCAACCCCAAGCGGGAAGCGAGGGATGGACTCAACGAGATTCTCCAACACCTCGCGTGGAGCGAGGTTTGGACTTTTAACGAAAATCTCCAACCCCAAGCGGGAAGCGAGGGATGGACTTAACGAGACTCTCCAACAGCACGCGCGAAGCGGGGTTTGGACTTAATCGAGAATCTCCAACCGCAATCGGGAAGCGAGGGATGGACTCAACGAGATTCTTAAACACCTCGCGGGGAGCGAGGTTTGGAATTTTAACGAAAATCTCCAACCCCAAGCGGGAAGCGAGGGATGGACTTAATGAAATTCTCCAACACCACGCGGGAAGCGAGGTTTGGACTTTAACGAAAATCTCCAACCCCAAGCGGGAAGCGAGGGATGGACTCAACGAGATTCTCCAACACCTCGCGGGGAGCGAGGTTTGGACTTTTAACGAAATCCTCCAACACCACGCGGGAAGCGAGGTTTGGACTTTAACGAAAATCTCCAACCCCAAGCGGGTAGCGAGGGATGGACTCAACGAGATTCTCCAACACCTCGCGTGAAGCGAGGTTTGGACTTAACGAGATTCTCCAACCCCAAGCGGGAAGCGAGGGATGGACTTAACGAAATTCTCCAACACCACGCGGGAAGCGAGGTTTGGATTTTAACGAAAATCTCCAACCCCAAGCGGGAAGCGAGGGATGGACTCAACGAGATTCTCCAACACCTCGCGGGGAGCGAGGTTTGGACTTAAAACCCGAAGTTTTTATTTTTGAGAGAGATTTTGAAAGTCCCACAACCCTTTATTCACAAAAAGAAGTAACGGAATTCAGAGAGTTTACACGAAATATTTCTTTAACCGGTCGACGTTCCACGTCTTACTGAGGGTTCGCCCCTCGTTGTCTTTGAGCTTAAAGGCTTCGGGAGCGACCTCCTCCCCGAGGATGTATGGTCCCTCCCAGTTGGGGTCCAGTTTGCCACCTTCGGTTCTTCTCAAGACGAGATTGCCTGTGGCCAGGAACCGAGGTCTCACCTTCTTGTCGTGGTAGACGGCCACGCGGCGCTTGTATTCCCTGGAGCGAAGGTCGGCTACTTCGCGTAGCTCGTCACGGAAGAGCAACTCGACCCTGAGATTGGCCTCGTTCTCCTTTTCATCAAAATCGAACACCCTTGCCGATGGGACCAGGGTTTCTACCGGGACTAGGGCCTCTGCCCCGTAGGTTAGGGCGAACGGCGTTTCTCCGGTGGCGCGGCGCGCGGTGGTGCGGTACGTCCATAGGACGAGTGGGAGAAGCTCTGCCCAACGACCTTGTGCCATGCCCAGCCGCTTTTTTAGATCGGATAGGATGCGGGCGTTGACGTTCTCTACCTGGCCGTTGGACTGAGGATGGGCCACGGAGGAGAACTTGAGGGTTATGCCGAGTTCTGAGCAGAATGTCCGAGTTTCTTCACAATCAAATTGGGGGCCATGGTCGGTCATGATGGTCATGGGAACGCCGAAGCGGCAGACAAGGTTCTTCCACAGAAAGTCGCAGACCTTAGTCCCCGTGATCTTCGCCATTGCTTGTGCCTCAACCCACTTTGTGAAGTAGTCGACGATGACCAGGATATACCGCACCTGACCGGGGGCCTTGGGGAAGGGGCCGAGGATGTCCATCCCCCACATCGCGAAGGGGCACGGTGCGTGGATGGAGCGACGCTGCGAGGTCGGGGCGTGCAAGAGGTTACCGTGCTTCTGGCATCCATCACTAGACCTGAACAAAGTCGGACTAACCCGCCCAACCCGTACCGCCCGCCCGGAAAAATGGGCGGACTTGGACAAGAATTCTAACCCGAAAGGGTAAATAAGCCCGCCCGCCCGAATTCATGGGCGGGACACGGACAATATTTTTGACCGAATACCCGAATATATTAAATATTTAAAATAAATATTTATATTTATAAATAAAGATATGTCTGCGAAAAATATCTTGAGGCTATTGATTGTAGAATTAGTACAAAAGAGAGTTAATTATTATAGTTCCTTCACCTTGTCACCTAAAAAGCTAGCATAAATACGATCTTAATTTTAAGTAATGTTAGATAGTGTAATTATAATACTAGGATTTTCTAGTTTTTTAATGGACATGAAAAAATAATTATTTATAAATTTATATACGGGTCCCGACGGGCTACCCGTTTCCGGATGTCCGGGCGGGCTTAGACATCCTTGCCGGCCCGAATCACCCGCTTGACCCGAACCCGCTCGGACAAATGGGCATAATTTTTGTTCAAAGCCCGGCCCGGATCCGGCCCGAACCCGACTTTGTACAGGTCTATCCATCACATCGCTGGACATAGTCCCTTGCGTCTTGCCGGAGAGTGGGCCAGAAGTACCCCAACTGGGCGATCTTATGTGAAAGGGTTCGCCATCCGGGGTGGCCGCCACAGACCCCTTCATGGGCCTCATAGAGGATGTGCTCCGTAGACTCGGTCGGGACGCACAATAGATTGGGTTCGGCGTAGCCTCGGCGATAAAGGCAGCCACCTATGACGCAATACCGCGCCGCCTGCATTTTCAGCTTCCTGGCCTGCGCGGGGTCCTCTGGGAGGACTCCGCTCTCCACATACCGTGTTATCGGGATCCTCCAATCCCCCGCGGTGACAGATAGAACCTCGATGTTCACACTCCGCGAGAGTTTTCGTTCTACCATTACGCGGTTCCCCACTTCAAGGGGGAGGGCGGATCCTAACCTCGCAAGCGCGTCTGCCTTGGTGTTCGAGGTTCGAGGGATGGACTCCACCGTGAAGGTTTCCAGGCATGATACCAAGGCTTTGACCTTTTCTCGGTACGCGAGCAGGAACCCCGTTCTGGTGTCGTACTGACCGTTGAGCTGGCGCGCCACCAGCTCGGAGTCGGTGTAGACCCTGATTTTCCGGGCCCCACTGAGGAGCGCCATCTCGATTCCCGCGATCATAGCTTCATACTCGGCCTCGTTATTGGTGGCGTCGAAGGCGAAGTTAAGTGAGTACTCCGTCTCGATCGAGGGCCCAGCGAGGAATACGCCAGCCCCACCACCGGCGTCACATCGCGAGCCGTCAACGAACACCTTCCACTCTTCTGAGCTTGTTTCCGTCTCGGGGAAAGTGACTTCCACCATGAAGTCAGCGAGGGCCTGGCCCTTCATGGCGGTTCTTGGGAGGTAGCTGATGTCGAACTCGGAGAGCTCGACCGCCCACTTCGTCATTCACCCGGAGAGGGCGGGCTGGTGGAGGATTTGTCGAAGTGGGAGGTCAGACAGGACCTGAATGGGGTGCGCATGGAAGTAAGGGCGCAGACGCCTCGTGGCGGTCACAACTGCTAGCGCTATCTTCTCTGTTGGGGAATATCGCTGCTCCGCGGGCTGAAGCACACGACTCACGAAATAAACTGGGTGCGTGGCCTTTCTGGTGAGCATCGCGCTGACCGTCTCGGGGGTGACGGCCACATAAAGCTGCAAGTCTTCACCCGCCAGCGGGGGCGACAGTGTGGGGAGCTTTGTCAGGAAGGCCTTTAGCTTAGAGAAAGCGAGCTCCAGATTCTCATCCCACACGAACTTGTCATTTTGCTTGAGAGTCGCGAAAAAGGGCAGGGACCTTTCCGCCAAGCGGGAGCAGAACCTCCCAAGGTAGTTGACGGCACCGTTGAGCCGTTGCACCTCGGTGCGAGACCGCAGTGACCTCATAGAGAGGATCGACTCGACCTTGGCAGGGTTTACGTCGATGCCCCGTTCGCTAATCATAAAGCCTAAGAATTTTCCCGATGACACGCCGAAGACACACTTCTCGGGGTTCAGGCTGAGACGGTTGTGCCTGAGAGTTGCGAAGACCTCAGCGAGGTCGACCAGATGCTCCTCAGGGGTCTTGCTCCGGACAACAATGTCGTCGACATAAGCAGACACGTTCTGTCCGAGATGGCTCTTGAAAACGCGGTCGACGAGGCGTTGAAAGGTTGCCCCCGCATTCTTCAGCCCAAACGGCATGACTTTGTAGCAATAAGTGCCTCGCTGGGTGATGAAGGATGTCTCTTCCTCTTCTCGCGGGTTCATCAGGACTTGATTGTACCCCGAGTACGCGTCGAGGAAGCTTAAAACCCCGTGACCTGCGGTTGAGTCAACGAGCTCGTCGATCAAGGGCAAGGGGTAGCTGTCCTTGGGACAGGCTTTGTTGAGGTCCTTGAAATCGACGCACATTCTCCACTTCCCGCTGGCTTTTTTGACAAGCACGACGTTGGACAACCACCGGGGGTATTGGACCTCGCGTATAAATCCCGCAGCCAGCAATTTTGCCACCTCGTCATTTGCGGCGCTCGCCCTTTCCTCGTTCATTTTTCTTCGTCGCTGCACCACAGGGCAAGTGGTGACATCGACGTTCAGAGAGTGCTGGGCTACGGTCCGCGGGACACCTCGGAGGTCCTTCGCAGTCCAAGCGAACACGTCGCGGGACCCAGCGAGCAAGGCTTCTAGCGACGTCGCCGACGCCCCCGAGAGGCATTCCCCGAGGTAGATCTTCTCGGACTCGCTCTCGAAAGGGGATATCACCCTTCTTTCTAGCTCTGGAGTGGGGACTGTGAAATCCCGGACTTCGAGGTCGACCTCGCCGGGAGATTCCACCATGAACACCGGGCACTTTTGCTTTGCAGAGGTCGCGTAGCAAACGCGACCTTCCTCCTGATTGCCCTTTACCTCTCCAACCCCGCCATCGACGGGGAACTTCATCTTCAGGTGATAGATAGAAACTACCGCCTGGAACTTCATCAGGGAGACCCTCCCAATGATTGCGTTCCACACCGAAGGCAGGCGCACCACTGTGAACTCCACCATCTCGGTCCTCCTGGTGGACCCGGTGCCGAGCGTCATCTAGAGGTCGATGAGTCCGGCCACGTCGACTTCGTCTCCCGAGAAGGAGGTGAGTTTCCCAGCGTAGGGCTTCAAGGAGGTCTCGGAGATGCCCAATTGCTCGAACGCGCCATAGTACATGATGTCCACGGAGGATCCAGTGTCCACCAGCACTCGCTTAACCATCTTCGAGCCCATCTGCGCGTGGACCACCAAGGGGTCGGAGTGTGGCATGTGGAGCCCCTCGGCATCTTCGGACGAGAAGGACAAACCTTCGTGGGCGCGCGAGGTTTGCGCGACGTTGAATACCGAGGGCTAATGATGGCTTTCCCTCGCGTATCTCTTCCGCTCTGCTTGGCTTGACCCAGCCGGTGATGGTCCGCCCGAGATGGTATGGATGTACCCATCGAGCGTCGTCGCTTGTCCAGACCGGGTCTGCTTCGCGGGCGCCTGCTGCTCGACGTTGTTGTTGTTGTTAGCCTGGGTCCGACTTGGGCCTTGCGGCTCGAGGTTGGCTCCTGACGCGGGGTTGGCATGGCCCTTTTCATTTGGGTCGTACGCGGGACCCCCCTTGCCTCGGTAACCCCGCGGTCTCCCGCCAAAGCAGTTCCAACCTCCGCCACCGCCTCCGAGGTTATTGTTTCGGTTGTTGTTGTTGTTGTTGTTGTTGTTCCGGTTATTGTTGTTGTTTCTGTTGTTGTTGTTGGGGTTATGTGCCTGCGTCACATACGCATCGCGCGCAGCCGGCGTGGCCGCCTTTGCCTTCCCCTTTGCGTCGGCGACGATCTCTTTGTCAGTTCGTGGTCGCGAGCTCTGGTTGGCGGCATCCTCGGCGTATACTTGCGCCGTGATCCGGGCGCACAGGCTTTCGTACGTCTCCGGATTCTTATAAAAAATGCGGTTTTTGAATTCCCTGATGCGCAGGTTGCCAATGAGGGTGTCGCGCACCGACGACTCGTCGACGTGCGCGATCTCCGCCACCGCGGTCGTGAATCTTGTGAAGAAAGCGCCTAAGGATTCGCTCTCCCCCTGCTCGATCCCGCGGAGGTCCCGCATGTTCTTCTTGCGCTTCCTGGAGCCGCTGAAGTGCGTGACAAAGGAATCACACAGCTGGGCGAACGAGGTCACGGAGCCGACCTTCTTACTTGAGAACCACGTCAACGCGGCCTTTTCCAGGGTGGTCGGGAAAACCTTGCAGAATATCGCGTCATTGTAGGCATTGACATTCATCTGGACCGCGAAGTGTTTTACGTGCTCCTCGGGGTCCGCTGAACCGTCATAAAGCCCCATTTGCGGCCTCAAGAAGCCCTTGGGCATGGGCGCGTTCCGGATCGCGTACATGAATGGGGAGGTGATCTTGGCTTCCTCCTGATTTTGGGGCGGTGGCCTCGAATTATGCGATCGAGACCTCGGGTAGTGCATCGCGCTCCCCGCTGTTTCGGACAACTCTGGCTCCTGCAGCCTTGATCGACGCGATCGAGACCGCGAGATCTGCATGGGATCTCGGGGAGGCCTCTCTGTTGACGAGCCGTTGGTGGAGGACTCGGGCTCATGCGCACGCCTAGGGACGTACGCGGGTACGTACTCGGAGTGCGGCTCACCCTGGGGGGGATAGGGGACGTACGAAGGGGCGAAGCCCTGCTGGTATTGCCCATAAGCCGGGTAGGGATATGGGTTCGGGGGCGCGCCGCCCTGCTCGAGGCCTTGGAATGGGAATGGATTTTGCGGGGCGGCGTACGTCCATCCCGGAGGGACCACGAACGGGCAGCCCGGAGGGCCCGCGGCTGTCCATTGCGTAGTTTCTAGCATGTTGTCGGGGTGTTGAGGGAAGAAATTGTTTGGGCAAGCCATTTTGAGGGAATCGAAGCTAAGGTTTGCACGAATCGAGGAACTACTTAGGATGAAGAAGTTCCCACAGACGGCGCCAGTGATGAAACCCGAAATGAAGGACTCGCTAGAGGACAAGAAACGAGATTATTATATTCGAAAGTGCAAACACTTGCTTCTTTATTTATGATTTTCTTTACAGCGAGGTTTACAAGCCAACGAGGCTAATAGATTATTTGAGAATTACACCCTAGACCTCCTACGATTATCCGAGATCTCGACCTAACAATGTCCGAGATCTCCTAGTTGCTAGCTAGCTCTAAGTGTCACTTGTCGGTCCCTTTGAGCGAGGTTGGGTTGGCGGGGCTATGCTGCTGACTAGCGAGGTTGGGTAGCGGAATCTTTGATGTGAGGTAGAACGAGGTGTGAGAGGCTTGCGAGATGGTGTAGCGAGGTCTTTGATGTGAGCAGAAACTCTGTGAGACTTGAAGTCTTTTTGTGGACTTCACTTATCTATAGCGAGGCCTTTTGACGATGTTTCAATCACGTCGATCTTCAACGAGCAAGATAGTTCTTGAGTTCAAGATGTTTTTCGACCCCTTTTCCATACGAAATTCTCCTCTATTTATAGAGGATTGGGGAGTCGAGTTTTGGTCATTGTCCGATGTGGGACGCCCGAGATCAAGGGCTCTGATTGGCCTAGAGGCGAGGCAGTCGGTGATTGGCCCGAAGAGCGGCGTTCGCTGAGTGGTCATGGTGGGCGGGCGCTAGTAGAGTCGGTTACGAGGTCGAGACCTCACTCCGAGGTCTCGGGGGACCTCGTGGGGTAGGAACTTTGTTAGAATAAAAGGTGGGTATGGTTGTGGGCCCCAGGATCATCCTCGGGGGTCCCTTTGACCTGGTTTGACCCTCATACTCCGGGCCCACCTCTCGCTTTGCTATTTTGAGCATCTTCAGCCTCCGTGTCTAGCGGAAATAAAACTTGCGTCTTAAGTTAGGTTTTAAAAAATGTTTTATTTATGGGCTTTTTAAGATAAAATTTAGTTTCCTTATGAAGACATTCCTACCACTATATAAGGTTCTTTTAGGGTTAGTTTTATGAGGACGCTTTTGGAGAGACGTTTTTAGGGAGCAAGAGACGGAAAAAGTTTGCAAGTTGGTTTTCTAGGATTAACTCTTATTCAAGCTCTTGGACAATCTTAAGAGAGACTTGGAGGTTTGCTTGAGATTTGTAAGTTGTCTTTTCAATTGAAGTTTGTTTGGTTTTTGAATTATGTCTTTTCTTTTATCTATGATTGTTGATTACGTTATGGATCGTGAGTAGTCTATTTTTCTAGGGTTAGGGTGAAACCCGACGAGTTGTGCATGATTAAAGCATGAATCTTTGATTTAAACCATTCTTTTGAATCTCTATACTTTATCCTCTTGTTTGTTATCGATTCCTTGATGAAAATTGAGGCATGTTCATGTTCGTGATTGAATTGAAAGATTGAATTGTGAATTTGAATAATATTCGGGTTGTAGCGAAAGTTAAAACCTTTAGATAACAAGTAGGGTTGCAAGTTTAGATCTTCTACGAAAGTTGAGATTTATGCTTGGTTATTCATGGCGAAAGTCATTCATGGGATTATTTTTGGTTGATTTTGATTCATGTTTACATGCATAGCTTGTTGTGGTGAATCCTTTACTCTAGATCTCTTTTATTTTGATTTTTCGGAGTTTATTTGTTACCCGGATAGGTCGGTGACGACCACCCTCTAGGTTGGTACCGTGCTCTCAATCCTTCCCAGTTTTTTCCGGTGTTTTTGTGTCGTGTGTTGGTCGGAGACGACCTGTTGTGGGTCGGTGCCGAGCACCTGTTGCGTGTGTTTTGCTTTGTTTTGTTTATTTTTGTTAGGATTAAATTGCTAGACTTAGATTCTTCTAATTCCCGTGGAAGAACCTGACCTCCCTGTACTCAGCGGAGTCTTGATATAAATTTATTTGTTGTCAAGAAACCCTATCAACAACAAGTATGCGTGTATGATTATTCATATATGTGTATTTTGTTATTCATATATGCTTAGTGTGTTATTCATATATGTGTGATTCGTTATTCATATATAAGTGTTTTGTTATTCATGTATGCGCGTGGCTTTTTATTCATATCTCCAATCCTTTTTATTCATATTTGAGTGTCTTGGTATTTATGTATGTGTGTCTTGGTATTCACATATGCGTGTTTTGTTATTCATGTATGCTTGACTTGTTATTCGTATATCAGTATATATATGTTTCTTAGTATTCATATATGCATATCTTGGTATTCATATATTTGGATTTTATTATTCATACATGTGTGTTTTGTTATTGAACTATGTGTGTCTAGTTATTCATGTATGTGACTTATTATTCATATTTGTGTTGTTTGTTATTCATGTATGCATCTTTTTTTATTCATATGTGCATGTTTTGTTATTCAGGTATGTGTGACTTTTTATTCATATATGCAATCCTTTTTATTCATTTATGATTTTGTGTGGTTTATTATTCATATATGTGTGGTTTATTTTCTAATCAGGTTGAATATAAAGGAGTTTGAAGACGTGGGAGAAGATAGGGAATAATTCAAGATGGTGATGAAGAAAGAATGAGGAATGTGAAAAAAAAGTCTTAGGTCATGTTATTCACATCATTGGTAGTAATTGATAGGTTGTAGGTGTTTGTATGCGGTTTAATGTTTATTCTTATTCAGAGGTTTATTTATTCTCATAAATATGTAATATTTTTAAGTTAGTATGATGTGATGTTAAACTTTAATAATATTCAAGGTTGTACAATATGCATATTGTCTTTTTTAAGTTAGTATGATGTGATAATTAACTTGAATATTGCATGACATAATTGTCTTATTCATGTATACATATTGTATTTTTCAAGTTGATTATATATGATATTCATATGTAGAGAACATATTTTTCACGTATGCATGTTGTCTTTTTCAATTTAGTATGATTTGATGTTTAACTTCAATTGAATATTGAACGACAAAGTTGTCTTATTCAAGTATGCATGTTGCCTTTTTCAAGATGATTATATGTGTTATTCATATGTATAGAACAAATTATTCATTTGATTGTTGTAAAATGACCCCCAGGTTCAATTGGCTCAAATGTCATACCAATAACAATCTTCAATCACATTGGACACCGAAGAATCAAATATTTCATATTCATTTCCTTTTTTTATCAATTATGCAATCCGCACCGTACACAAATTCAAAAGCATGCTCATCATTGTCTTGGTCCTGACATGTATCGCTTTTCTACAACTGAAATGTCCATGTCATCCTCAAAAACATATTCATTCCACTTGATTCCTCTAACTATTTGAGTTAAGAAAGCACGACATTATGAATATCCAAACACAAGTGTTTTTGAATAACACTTCGCGAGTATATGAATAAAAATATAT
The DNA here is from genome assembly GCA_964016875.1 of Fallopia convolvulus. Lineage (NCBI taxonomy): Eukaryota > Viridiplantae > Streptophyta > Magnoliopsida > Caryophyllales > Polygonaceae > Fallopia > Fallopia convolvulus. Next base: position 37,627,128 of record OZ024733.1, read on the forward strand.
GCTTTTATGAATAACCAGTCACATTATGTACACGTCACGCAAATATGAAAAATAAGCCATGTATATGTGAATAACTCTAGATACAGTTTTTAATAACTATCCACAAATATATGAATATTAAACAACTCATAAAAAATAATAACTTTTGCAAAAAATCATGCGTGTATGAATAACAATACTAATTGATCATTTATTCAACTCAATGACTACATTTATTCAACTCATGATATAACACTGGATAATTCTACATTAACGTACTACTTATTCAACATTAGCTTAAGCATTATTCAACTCAACTCATATACGTTCTCATTAATTCAAAAAATATTATCGCAAATGAATGATTGAAAAAGAAGTTTGCACAAAAAAATTTCATACAAAAAAGTGTTTATATTCAACACTAATTGATCATTTATTCAACTTAGGTAATATAAATAATGAAATATTGAACGAACCATAAGATCTAACTAATTAATCTCGATTGCTTTTACCATCCAAAAAATCGATTTAACATTGAATTGATGCAGTTCAAAACACACAAATACACATGTTCGTTTATACATTCTCGTAAATTCAATCAAAACAACATTATTCTACTAATTAAAGTGAGTTATTACCTCTTTCCATGGAAGGATGTTTAGATTTATTACCTCGTTTCTCATTCATTATTCGAATCAATAAAGCATTAGTGTTAGAACATTGGATACAAAAAAAAACAAGAACAATTGTTTGTATTCGTCAAAATCAATTATAAACAAAACAACGAATTAACACAAATCTTTCAAATACGAGAATGAATTTACGCACCTCTATCCATTGTAGTACGATTATTCAATGCGAATTGGAAGAACAATTCAACGTCAAAAAACGAAGGTGAATAGATCTATGAATCAATGGTGATATTCTAGCAGTTTTTTTAACGATGGAGAGTCTTTTTCAAGCTTGATTATGTGCAATATTCAGATTTGTAGATATGGCAAGTCTGATTAAGATATGACAATTTTTTTCCTTAAATCTTGCTCCCTCCTATTTTTATTATTTTTATGGAATTCCCCCTATTTTTACCCATAAATTGCACTATATACACCCTCATTCCCTTACCATTGATCTCACTAGATCTAACGTCTAGGATATTTCCCCCGTTTCTCCTTAATTCCCGTTTTTCATGAGCACGCCCCCATCAATATTTTGGGTACTACTCCGTATCTTTTTATTTAACTAATTAATTAATTTTACATCATATTAATTAAGGATGGTTCAAGTGAAAACACTCCTCAACATAAAAATTAGAAACAAATGAGGGCTCTTGGATTAAAAAGAAGAAGGGTTAAGATTAAAAGTATAAGATGTTTACATTTTGATGCACATTATATATATATATATAATAAGGCAAGTTTCACATATAATTATTTTAAAAAGTTCAAACATCAGCATAGTTCACATAAAATATACATATGTTCATATATTAGTATGCAAGGTTCATGTTTTAGTAGTTCAAATTTGGAGTTTTGAGTCTCATGTATAAGTTGCATATGTTCATATATTAGTACGACAAGTTGACGTTTTATGGTCTCATTAGAACTGAGCAAACGCAGGCTGACTCGCCCGACAAATGAGCGGGTTTGGCAGGTGAGACCGGCCGACCCAACCCGGATGAGTAAGAAGGTTGGGTATGGGTATTGGGTAAGGCTCGCACGGGCTTCAAAGCTCGACCCGTATTTATGTATATATAAAAGATTACAAATCTACATAAAAATCCCATATCTTTAACTTTTCATATCACCTATCTTAGTTTGTATAATTTTTGTGTGTTGATGTGTCTTGTATTAGCTTTTTATAATTTTGCATGCGTTTTCTTTAACAAAAAAAGGGTAACCTATGGGTAGCCTGAGCCCGCAACAAGGTCGATATGGACAAAATATTAGGCCCTAAAGAACGGGATTGAGCCCCACCCACATGAGCGGGTTGAAAATATGTGTCGGACACATCAATCAAACCGAGCTTCAGATTAGCCAACACAATCAACTTAGACTTCAACGGAGCCACATGCTGCCTTGAAGCTTCACAAATCTCCTTCCAACAATCTTGAATTACATGAGGATGTGAAGCCAATGTCTTTGCAAACAACATAATATCGTTAACAAACAAGATATGGCAAAGCTCTGACCACCACGAAAAAGCCGTATAGATTTCCACACCTTACACTAGACCATATAAGATATCAATTAACCCATTCCCCAAAATTCGAAAAGAAGTAGATGTTGGTCGGAATGCCCGTGAGCTAAGAAGACCGAGTATTAGTCACAAACTCCAACCTAAACTTATCATAGGATTTTTCTAGATCATGTTTTGAAATCAACCACCTCTTCACCCCTCTCTTCTTCTTTATAAAATGAATCATCTCTTGAGCCAACCAAATGTTATAAGTAATCATATAACCTGAGAGAAAACTACCCTGCATAGAGTAATCAAGAGTGGGAGCTCAAAATTCATTCTATTCGCCAACACCTTAGTAATAATTCTGTATTGGACATTACACAAGTTGATCGGGCGAAACTGACTAATCAACTCTAGGAACCCACCTTGGCAATAAGCACAATTAGAATTCATTAAATCATGGCAGCAAACTACAAGTCTCTTAAAAGGATCTAACCATATCAATAACACTCCAACCAATTACACTCCGACATTTTTGATAAAATATTGATTGAAACCCATCAAATTTTGTCGACTTAAGTCGCCCCATCTTCTTCACCACTTGATGAATTTCGCCCTCAACAAAAGGCAAAGAAATTTTACTTCAACTCTAAATAGGAAGAGTTGAATTGAAAAGGTGAATCTGATTTTTTTTTCAACAAAAGGTAGAGAATATAAATTTCTTGAAGAAACCCGTAACATGACCATATTTTTCTCCTCAATCCAATCCCATCCTCACCCTTCAATGCTTTCACTCTATTTCGCTTCCTACAAATTATTATAGATGCATTGAAAAACCTCATATTATAGTCACTTACTTAAAGCCATTGAGTTCTTGACACTTAAAGACAAAGCAACTTTGGCCTATATTTCCAATATTAATGCTAAATCAACCTATAATTCCATCTCTAAAGCCAAAAGTGATGTCCGACGATTTGAACAACCTACTGTTGCAAACTCTCTTTGCAAACAACTCACTTTTCCTTTGAAAACTATTACCAAACACTTATTCGATGCCAACACCTTCACGTGAAAACCGATTAAAGCATCAATAGGCTCAACATTGGTTATCCAAGAATCATGCACAATTTGAAGGACCTTTGGATGAGTCAACCAAACAACTTTAAAATGGAAAGGTCGACGTCCCTTATAAAAAAAAACAACTGGCCAAAACAAAGAAAGTAAAACAGGTACTTCTTAAAGCATAATCGTGATAAATGTCGAACCATAGCATCTGACCAAGCTATTTCCCACAATATTTATAAACACACGATCAAGACACTTAGCAACAAAAATACTAGCCGAGTTCTTGTGAAACCAAGTATACAGCTGACCCCTAGAAACCCAAGTCGGTTTACCATTTAGAGAAAAATATCTAAATTCGCCGAAAGAAGGCCCAATCCACCTTGCCTCTAGCAAGCATAAAAAAATACCATTAAAATTGCCACCCTTGATTATGGTATCCACAATATTCACCATAACCACTCCCTTGGTATCAATCTTAACAACTATAAAAGTTGTGTCTTTTAATTCAAATAAATGCTCTATGTTTATATGAAGCCTTATTGAAATAAATAAATGAAAATGTTGTGAAAAACAAAAGGCTTTAATAAACATGTTTAATAAATGTTCCATTCTCTTATAATAATTTCTCTCAATATTAACTTAAAATAAGTATATAAAATCCTTTTTTGAAGTAAATTAAATAATTAATTACAATTGCCTATTCATCTTCAATACAAAAAATAAACCTAAACATTGATAATAGATTAAGTATATAAAGTGAAAATAATGTTTGGACTGTCAAATTAGGACGTAAAAGAAATTCATATATCTTAAATTAGTATGAACTAATTAAATAATTTATATATGTATGTTTTTAATATTTTTTGTTTTTTATATACCTTCAATTATAATATTTCATAATAAAATTATTAATATACATAATCATATGTTATGTTTTCTAAAAACGTGAACATTTATAAAAATTAATGAACACATGATATAAACTCTGTCTCGTCCAACAGACGGGTTAACACTCTAGTATATATAAAAATTGCTCTAAATATCCTAACTATTTATGCGATTACACATTCTACTCTAACCTTTCAGAATTTCACAAAATATCTTATACTTTGGGAGTCATTGTGCACTATATCCTCGAAGTGTCCACACTTGTGTATTGGCCCTAGCCTATTGTTTTTTTTGACAAAAATGCCCGAGCTGTGTGCAAACAAACATTCAAAAATTATAAATTTTGTCCTTAAAGGATTAAAACATTAAAAAATAATCATTTTATATTTCTTTTGGTTCTAAAATATCCTTAATGAATAAAAATATATTGGGTAAGATTAATAACCTTTTGGGTAATATCAAAAGTCATAGCATAATTAACCTTATATGTTTAATTTTTCTTATTTATAAGAAAACAATGTCATTACATTTATTATTTGGCTAATATAAATTCCAACTTCATAATTAATCAAGTTAATAATTAAGTCATAACTTTGACTTTACAAGTAGTTCATCTTAATACTTTTGTGCATTATTATTTTTGAAATAATTTTACGAAAAAACATTAATAAGAATTTGCATCTCTTTTTATAGTGTTTTAAGTTGTTAATAACCCAAATTTAATAAAAGTAATGACATTATTTTCTTATAAAGGAAAAAAATTAAAGTTATATGGTTATGTTATTACTTTAGATCTTACCCAAAAGATTATTAATCTTACCAAATATATTTTTATATAAAAAATTAATTTTTTAAAACAATAATTTTCAATAAGAACGTCTTAGAACCAAAAGTAATCTAAAATGATTATTTTGAAGTATTTTAATCTTTTAAGGATAAAATTTATAACACGACTAGTACTAGGTTATATAAATATTACAAATCTAACCTAAATTATTACGATGGATGCGTTTGAGAAAATCCAATAACAAAGAATTATGAATACAATTTAATTTTAAGGAAGACAGAGAAAATTAAAGGTATGTGTATCTTGTAAGGAAGTGGATTAGAGTAAGGAGTCCTATAACAATGGGGGAGAAAAAGAAAAAAAACCTTCACACATACATTTCAATTTGCGGTTGGGGATGTCCACGATTGCACGTCCAGATAAATGTTGGAGTAATTATAAAATTTATTAAATAATATACTATTGGAAAAGGAGAATATGCTAGAGATGGTTTGGTTTTTGTTTGGTATGCATAAATGATAAATATAACCATATGACCAAAATTAATAATGGGTATATTTCGGTCCACCAACTCCTCTTTAATACGTACTATTTAGTTATATTTATTTGCGTGGGTAGCTATTGATCGATGGAGAAGTTAATTTAAGAGAGGACTTACGATTACCAAGTATACACATTAACATCCGCAATAAGCCAATAATAGATGATGTTTCCAACAACTTTGGACAAAATATACCCAATTTATTTACTCTTCAGTTTCAGTTGCTCCGATATTAACAATACTCTGTATTTTTGTAAGCCAAAAAAAATCTCAAATAGTTCTGCCCCCTTAACTTACTAAGCGCTGAAAAAAAATCAAACATTCAGTAGAATATCTTATCGAAAATGAAGGTAGTTTTAACTAAATTCAGATGCATAAATGAGGCTTTGAAAATGAGAAACATGTTTTCAAATATGCATGTATGAATATCTTTCATTTTCTTCAGTGGGCTCTAACTTTGCGCCTTTAAAAAGAAAAAGAAAATTCTGGGCGAAGTCTGCAGTATAAATCGGCCCAATTGGATCTGTGGGTTTCTTAAGTCATGACTGTATTTCGGGCTCAGCCCATGAGAGAACATCGATGATGCAGTTTAAGCATTTTGATCTATCATCTATATGGGTTTGTTAAGTCTTCAAGTAAAGAGTATTTTGACCTAATCATTTTGTTGAGTGAGGATCAAATGTTTAATACATTTATTGCATATATTGCGGACTTATATGATCCCTTAGATCAATGGGGTTGGACAACCAAGATTAGAAGGGTAAATGGTACAAAATGTCATTTTTATAAATAGTGTGTACTTTTCTTTTTCGGGTTAGGTTCTAATAAGATCACTCTTATAGTGATACCGAGTGAAAAAATATAGTGTATTGGATCTAAATATAATAAACGAACTAGATTTAATCTTAAAATTATAGAAGAGAGAAGATTTACAAAATCTCGTAAGTATCTTCAAAATCCATGAATACAATCAATAAAACATATATAAGGTATATAATCATGTATATAATATATTATTATGTATATAACGTATTGAAATCATGTACACAAGTAACTGATTTTTCGGTTCCCTATAATTATGAGATTTTGTAAATCTTCTCTCTTATAATTTCAAGATTAAATTTGGTCCATTTATTATATTTAGATCTAGCGTCTTATAACCGGTCACTTTGTAACTCTAAAAACTAGTGTATCATAGGATTAGGTTCGAATAAATTAAAATCACTCTTATAGTGGTACCGAATGGAATAATATAGAAAGTTGGATCCAAATATAATAAACGGACTAGATGTAATCTTAAAATTATAGGAGAGAGAAGATTTACAAATTCCGTAATTTTAGGGAACCGAAAAAATCAGCTACCTACATACATAACTATAATACGTTATATACATGATTATAATAGGTATATACATGATTACAATACATTATGTACATGTTGTTTTATCGATTGTATTCATGAATTCCGAAGGTGCTTACGATGATGATGTATATAATGTATTACAATCATGTATATGGGTAAATGATTCCATAATTGGTGCTATTATGGAATGGTGTCGATGTCACCATAGCCAACTTGTGTTCGGGTTGTTCTTGAGCCGATTGCAAGGCTCCGCCGTGTGCTCTCAATAGATCAAGCAATCTCCCTTTGATACACTTTAGGGCTCGATTCTTTCATTCACATCTTTCATTACTTTAGCTCATACATCGCCCACACCGTCATTTCCTCTCGTTGCCCCGGTCCCAAGATGACTCGGGATTTATGAACGTGTCATAGCGATTTGTGTCACAGACGTGTGAGTGATCGCGACCGGCACTAGGGCTGTCGCTATCGTTACTAGGACTGTCGGGACCGCAGTCAGGACTTCCGCGATAGCGGCGGTATTCGCGATCGCGAGAATCTTCCGATTCTTCTAAGGGCGAGTCGCTAACTTGGGGATGGTCCATTGCTCGGAACCTCTTGTGCGGGGGTGACTCACGTTGTTCGCCCCTCCGTGGACCCCTAGGTGCTCTACGATCATTTTTGTAGTCGACTTGCATCCGTTCGGGCTCTTCATTATTGACTGGTTCGGGACTACGACGATTATCGATGAATTCGATAACCCTAGCGAGTCATCGATTAGTTCTTTTGATTACCGATTTGTTGACGGGGCATTTTCCTTGGACCTTATCGAAGGAATGTTGCAGCCTAGCGATTTCTTCCAAGGCTTGGTCGAGGCGAGATTCCTTTTGGGCATGCTCGTTTTGAATATGCTTCTTCTATCTAAAAGAGGAGGCTAAGGCGTGTGAGTTCAACCTCGTCTTTATTCTCGTCGGTGATCGATGCCTTATTGTCCTCGTTCGTGATACGTGATCACCTCGGAATACTCCTCGTTGATCAAGTATTTGACCTCACAGGATCCCCTCTTGCCAGTAAGTTAATCTCCAACCTGAATTCACTTTAAAGTTAATGACTTGTTCCTCAAGTAAACTCGAAAACTCAAATGACAATGACGATGAATATGATTTCGAATCACTTAAACAATCCAAAGAGATAGTTCAACTAGAATGGCTCCAACGCTAATTCTAGTTGATGAACTAGTTGATCTTTAACAATCAAACTAGAATTGTTCAATGAATTAATCTCAATGACTCAAAATTAAAATTAAACACAAAAATGAGAGAGAGAGAGAGAGAGAGAAGTCGAATTGTGATGATGATAATGATGATGATCGATCCTCAAACAAGTAAACACGAATCAGTTTTGGCGTTTTAATGGCCCAAGAGCAAGACTAAATCAATATGGGTTTAATCTTACTTCAGGCTAATTTTTTATTGAATGAAATGCAAAGCTATTTAAAGAGATTACTAGAGCAAAGTTCCTTGGAGAACAAGCCATCATGGTCGGCCCTATGGAGGGTAAAATCGTCCATTAGCTTGCTTCCCAACATAACTTATTAAACTAGTAAAACTCCTATCTATATTCTCTTACTATAAATAAATCAAATAAATAATTATCTGAATTTAGATAAGGAAACTATCATAACAAACTCAAAAGATATTAATAAAGTAGGAAAGAGAATATTCAGCCAACTAACAACTTCCTAATGGCCAAAATTCTTCATATTATTCTCTAATAAAAACGTCGCTAATAATATACAATATAGATATTTTGCTTTCTAGAATTGTCAAGTCAAATAGTTGACTAAGACCACATGTAACAACTTATCTTACCCACTGACTTACTAAATTCAGCCCTAAAGTAAGACAAGTTATTCCGTGTTTGTAAAATAGGAAATAATGGTAGACAAGGCCCAAAACACATGTGGATCGGCGCCCCATCTAGTGAAACTCGGTCCATAATATGAAGTGATGGAATTTGGGCTTGATTGATGTTGAATCATAGTAAATCATCTCTTCTTGTTGGACTCTTCAATCATATCTACCAAGCGAACTAGAATGGATCTTGTTCCTTGAGCAATCTTCTTAGATTTATTTCTTGTGATTGGTCCATCAAAGGGTACTCGAATCAACTCCTCGACATCGGTGGGAGACATCGTTGATTTCACTACATCGGTTCGGCCCCGAAGCCCTAGATGTTCATGCGCCACTATGCACGAGATTGATCCTGACGTGGCTCAATTGGTTGTGTTCGTATCGTGCGCTGGCTTGGTTGGGGTGCCGCTCTTAGGTTAAGGTTTGCTCGATCTCGAGGCTAGATGTTGTGTTTGGTCGTGGTCGTGGTTTCGTGCCCTAACTCTTGTGATCGATAATGCTCCATTAAGCTTCGATCGGGGTCAGATTTGGCGATATGCATCGCTGAAACCCATAGATGGTCGAACTAATTTTGGGACTCGAACTACTCAGTATTACGACCCTCGATACCATCGCTCGACTCAGATCCTTGCCGTCTTGTGCGAAGTACGGCCGCGCTCGCGGGTGGTGCTAGGTCATGGCTTAGGTCGTTTTGAAGTAAGGCGCTTTGCTCGGTGCGCACTAGGATAGATCCTTCGAACGAGGATCGGAGTTCACAAGATCGTCCTGTGAGCCGCGACCACCGTTTTCTAGGCTGCGACCGCGGTTCGGGTCGCAAACATGATCGTCCGCAATTAGGGTTTGCGAATTCACAGTTTCTTCTTGACCAAAAAAGGCTGCTTCTTGTTCTTCGGGGATCGATTCCTACACCATAACTGTGTGCATCGATTTCTCATTTGACATTTCCCACAGACGACATTCTGAGATTAAAAAAAACACAAACTTCATGCTAGCTGTTAGAGCACAAAAATTTGCCTTTTATGCCCTAATGAATGCTCCTCTTGATTCGCCTTTTCGGCTTCCGTTCCAAACTTTTATGTGAAACTCAATGTTTTATTTTCTCCTTTACTAAAAAGAAATGAATTAGTTTAAGAATTTTTTAATTTGTGTGTATATGTTTAAATTTAAAAATATATACATATATGATCAAAAAAGCTTAATATAGCTCATATAATTTTTTTGGCATGTGATTTGAATATATAATGAATTAAGAAAATATTTAATTAATCAAGGAGTGATAAGATAAGATAAGAAAAGAATGAATCCAAGATTCACTTCTTATCTTTTAACAAATCAATATAAAAATAAAACAAAAAATAGATATAAACATATTTAATTATAATAAGTATTGAATTATATGGATTTAGTCAAATATAATTTTTTATTTTAAAAATAAATTATTTAATTTTTTTTAAGTGAATATGAACAATCTATACATGTATGTGTTATTTTAAATAATTTATTTTAATGTGAGGCTCATTATTTTATTTTTTCCTTTACTAAGAGAAAATGAATTAGTTTAGTAATTTTTAAATTTGTACATATATGTTTAAATAAAAAACTATACATATAAGATCAAAAGTTAATTAAAGTTTAAATAATTTTTTTTATAACAACTTGAAATATATAATGAATTTGTAAAGTGTGTAACTAATTAATGAGGAATTGGATAATGAATCTAAGATTTGCTTTTTATTTGTAACAAACCTATATAAAAAAACGAAATAGTTATAAATATCTTTTATTAAAATAAGTATTGAATTAATTTTTAAGAATATTGATGATTTGGAGCCACATAATCGAAATGAATGTAAGGCCGATATGTGTCAAAAAAGCCTTTTCTTTAGTACTCCCTCCAATCGAAATTAATTGACGTTTTAGGCTCAACTCGTTGATCGAAATTAATTGTCGTTAGACTTCAATTCCGTTTTTTCAATTAAATGCACTCATTCTTTTTCAGACTTTGTGGTGGCAAATTACATTGGAAATGTTTCCAAGTTAACACATTTAATTGCATTAACTAATAGATATTTCTTTTAGCAATTCAAAAGAGTCGTGCATGAGGTAATTTAGTAAAAGTAAAATTAATATTGATTAATTGTTGCATCTTTTGTGGGTTAGTGGGAAATTTTCAGAGTTCTTTTGATTTTCTTAATCCGTGTGTAATTTGTTAGAACGTTATTTAAATTAAATCTGATCGGAGGGAGTATATGGATAGAATATAGATAGATATAGATTATTAGTATAACACCCCTATTTTGTAACGATGGGTATTACCATCAGTGACCTCAGACTTTACAGTCCAAAGTCACCCAAGACTTTATAAAGCACTAATCTTAAATGAACTACGGAAATTCAAATAATATTACATTTATAAGAGTTTGCTCAAGCATGAGACTTAGAAAACTTGTTCTTACAACCTTAACCATAAAATGAAGATAAAAGAGTTCAACAACGGAAATATCGAAATATTGTTCCTACAAAAGCATAAGACAATCCAAAAATAGTCGAAAATGACATCTTCGAGAGACCTACCTTCCTTCCTTCGTATCTTTGTATTTCACGCCTTGGAGGGTGGTTTCCTAGAGTCTGGCATTAGTCGTGAAGGGCGAGAAATACCAGGTAAAAAATGCGGAAATAGTGGAATTAGTCTAAGGAGACTAAGCAAGTGAGAACGGAAATTCTCAAGGGTAATATGGTAACTTAACAACAATAGAGATATATTATCGAGATGTGTTCGAGAAGTAGAATCTTTATGTGGAGCTTTTAAGGACGGAAACGAGTTGATCTCGAGGGGAGATAACTCTTAAACCGAAAGAAAGAACTACAAGATTATAGGATGTCTTAGAATAGAAATATGTTGGGAACGTTATTATTACACACAAGTTTTTGAGAAACTCTCGCGCCCTTGTCGGACCTCAACCGACCACATCTTATTTGGTGCTCCAGATCGGGGAGGTGGCCTGAAGGCGCTCAAGTACCAAGCCCACCTTGACAAGCCCGAATAAGCATTCAGATTGGAAAGACGATCATTCAAGAACCGAGAGTCGAGTCGGTCTTCCAAGTTGTACTATTCCGGCCCGTTTTAGTTTCTTTTAATGTGCATTGGCACTTATCTTGAGGTCGTGATAAAACTTCACATATCGTTAATGATTTTTAAGGGTATGGAGGCCATGAATGGGCCGAGTCCGCTTAAAGAAACGGAGTTCCGACACCTAGCTAGGGTGCATACATCCCTCCAACGAGTAGGAGCGGACATAGATCATGATCTTTAAGTCGCGGGAAGAGAGGGCATGTAGCCATACCACTCGACATGTTATATAGAGGTGTTCGAGCTGAGCCCGCACCCCTTATTATTAAATCCATACGAATCTTGAAAAGAGATTTCAAACAAGCAAAGGCCACACAAACAAGCCTAGCAAATAATTCTATGAACAATAATAATCGTAATAACGATAACAAAGGGGTCATTATATCTAGCAATCGATATTCCTAGATTCGTTATTTATCAAACAAATGGTTCCCAACATCGAGGAATTTAACGGAATGAATTATCGAAACGCTTCAAGGAGAAAATCCACTTGCCTTGATTTGGGTCGGTTTCTTTTTCTCACGGCTCAGAAAAAGACGGACTTTCAGGGGTTCGAACTTCGACCTAGTGATACGAGAGATAAAGGGCGAATTTTTATTAAAATTCTTATCTCAATTAAAAACTATTGTTTTCTCTTATTTTTCCTTTTTACAAGAGAAAATATAAAAGCTAAATAATTTTAATTAATAATTTATATGAAAGTTTTATATAATAATAATCCTTGATTATTATTCTCAAATATAAGCTTTTAAAATAACTTTATAAAAATAATTATATTTGTATAAAGTTTCATGCAAGAGTTGAAAATCCAAGAATTCTCTTTTTAAAGTATACTATTAATATTTAGAGTTTGGTTCAAATGAAACCATCTCTTAAAATGAAACGGAAGGAGCAATGTCAGCCCTTGGATGATATGGATGGATGGCCCGGATTACTCCTAATTTTTTTATAAAAAAATACAAAAAAATCAAAACGGTGGCATTTTTGTAAATAAAACCAATTGTGTACCCCTAACTTAAAATACCAAAAAAGTTGTAGAGGGTCCAATTCCCATGACTCCCAGCCCCCAAATGCTCCCGACGATCCCAAACGATCTCGACGATCGCACGAGACTCACCTTCGATCGCCCTCACGAGACTCACCTTCGATCAAATCAATCCTCTCACAAAATTCGATCGATCTCGTTCCAAATCTCCACTGTCTATTGCATTCATTGGATTTTTCGTTTCGAGATGCCTCCAAAAAAGAAAACCAAAAGGTAATTCATAAATCCTAATTTTTGATTCCATGAGTATTGTTTGTGAGAGTTTTCGTCTCTTGATTAAATCAGTCTCAAATCCATTGCTTTGATGTTTGGTAACTGATTGATGATAATATCTTTGCCAGCTTCAAAAGTTTGCTCCGATTTTGTGTGGTGTGTGTGAGTTCTGAGAGTGTAAAGGGAAACATTCATGATATCCTCTCTTATTTCTCCTGGAATTACTTTCAAAATATGATTCCGACTCAACAATCGCCTTTTCCAATCTCATTCGTTTCCTGCTTTTGATTTATTTTTACTTCTTGTTTGAAAAAGAGCATTGTACGTTTCGTACATGTGCATTGTAGTTCTTCTCTCCACTTGCATACATTTTATTTTACACCTCTTGGAAATACATAATTCTTTGTCAATTGGATGGAGAATTCATGTGCATTATATATGATATATTTTGGCTTTGTCTATAGTTAAAAGACTGATAACAGTTGCTACTAGCATTATACATGGAATATTCTGCCTTTAGTTGATTGATTTCGGACCACTCAAATTCAAAAGCTTAGTATTATCTAAATTATGTAGGTTTGATATTTACTTATTTAGTTGCAACCTTCAATAGTGGATTGGATCTGACTTATCAATTTTCTGACTGGTAAGTGAATGTTCAGCTATGTAACAATAACCAGTTACTACAACTTAAATAGAAAAGTGCATTGAAAAGTTTCAAAAGTTCATTGTAAGATGAGAAATTTGCACTAAACCACCCGTTAAATAGGCGAATTTACACTTAACCACCCGTTATACACGAATTTGTTTTAAACCACCCAAAACTTCGATTCCGTTAACAAATAGCCACCCATGGCGTTATTCCGTCAAAAATGTCGTTAGATCGTGTACAATTACTACTTTGTCCTCAATTGTTCCAAACATTTACATGTTAACCAGGCGGTCTTGGCATGTTTTTTGATAAAATTTAAAACCGCCCGATTCACGTTCTATATAGTGTGAAAACCGAAATAAAAATATAAAATTTTCCCCCAAATCCATCGTTTGATTTCTAGGGTCCATCTTCTGTGCCATCCACCATAGCTTAACCCGGAAGCACGCCATGAACCTGACGTCACAAAGCTTTCCCAATGACGTCACATGCCGAGATACCGCCTCTTCGAACTCCGCGCAATGAAAACCCTATCTACCTGCCCCGCCGCCGCCGTGGCTGTTTGTAAAATATTCTCCGGTACCCCCGAAAGGATCGTCCTGTCCTTCACTACCAGTTTCTGATCGGAAATCCTCACCGTCGGCGTGATTGTCATCTCCGACGAGCTTACTCTTCGTTTCTCCTCCTTCGCTTCACTCCTCTGTCAACGAAGCCATACAACGGAAAGAGAATTTCTAAAAGTAAATCGAGATTTCCACTTTTCGTGAGATCTGTCTTCGCATTCAATTGTAATTGCTAGAGACTACTTTTCCTTTAACCAAATCTTTACATTGCTATACTTGTATACCATATCACACGGCTTGATCCAAATTTTCCGAGCTCAATTTGAGCGATGAACCCTAGAAATCAAACGATGAATTTGGGGGAAAATTTTTGTGTTTTTATTTCGGTTTTCACACTATATTGAACGTGAACCGGGCGGTTTTTAAATTTTATCAAAAAATATGCCCAGACCGCCTGGTTACCATGTAAATGTTTGGAATAGCTGAGGGCAAAGTAGTAATTGTACACGATCTAACGACATTTTTGACGGAATAACGCCATGGGTGGCTATTTGTTAACGGAATCGAAGTTTTGGGTGGTTTAAAACAAATTCGTGTATAACGGGTGGTTAAGTGTAAATTCGCCTATTTAACTGGTGGTTTAGTGCAAATTTCTCTTGTAAGATATATAAAGTGCATTACTAAATATATAGTAGAAGTGCTTTTCCATAGTAGTTAAAGTGAAATATTAAAAATAAAAGTGCATTCTAAATTTTTTCAAGCGCATCCAAAATAGCAGTGCATTGTACACTAACAAAAGTGCATTCCTAAATGCATATAATGCATTCTCAATAGATATAAATGTGCATTCCAATTAAAGTGTATTATGAAGTAAAAAAAGTGCACCCAAGAGTATCAAAAGTGCATTCCTAACAAATAGAAAGTCTTATTCCAAAACTATTTAATTGCATTAAGTATAAAAGTGCATTGAAAAGTTCCAAAGGTGCATTGTAACATAAGAAAATTGCATTGATAAAGGACATAAGAATTCATTCAAATTCATAAGAAGACATTCTCAATTTAAGAAAAGCTTATTAGCTCAAATGGAAGAGCAATGTGCTTATACACAGAGATGTGGGTTCGAATCCCATATAAGCTAATTTGATCATGATCTTCTTTGAAAAATAGTGGTAATTAGTTATTTGTCGCACACGATAAAATATAACTTCTTTTAGTACCTAGCTAGTTAGGTTAAGAATAAATGCGTTAAGAATTAATTTTTTTAAGATATCATATTAGCCCATGTAGGAATCGAACCTACATATTTGTGCACAAGGCACACCGCTCTACCATTTGAGCTAATATGTTACTTGTACTAAAACAAAAGTGCAGACAATAGTATAAAATGCATAACTTTTGTAGAAGTCCATAGCTTCATCCAAAGTGGTGAAAATTTGACCTTTATATGAAAAGTGCATTGCAAAACTGCTAACTAAATTAGTGAAGATCAGTAAAAGTGCATTGCAAATATATTACAGTGCAGTACATAATAGGAAAAGTGCATTACAAAACTGCAAACTAAATCAGTGAAAAGTGCATTACAAAAAGATATAAAAGTGGTATTAAATAAAAAAAAGTGCACTACACATATATAAAAAGTGCATTATTAACTGTGAAAAGTGCAGTAAAAAGATGTTAATTAAAAGACACGATAATTTGGTCCATATCCACCTTGAAGTCCAATGTCATAACCCTTACTACCAAAATCACAATGTAATTAACTATCATATTTTTGTATTATGAGCGTGATTATAATATATAAACTATGTTCGTTATAACAAATGAAATTAGATATACGGTCGAATATATGTTCTCTAAACACAAATGAAAAGTGCATTGTTAAGTATGAAAAGTGCACTAGTAATTATGAAAAGTGTATTCTCATTTACTAGTATGTTACTCTATGAAAAGTGCACTAGTAAGTATGAAAAGTGCATTATTAAGTCCGAAAAGTGCATTCTCATTTGCTAGTATTACTCCTTTATGATTAGTTCAAAGTATCAACAAGAAGAGGAATTCATTGTTCAAAGTGCGTTATTAAGTATGAAAAGTGCACTAGTAAGTCCGAAAAGTGCATTATTAAGTCCGAAAAGTGCAGTATTAAGTCCGAAAAGTGCAACGAGAAGAGGAATTCATTTGCTAGTATTCTCAATTGCTAGTAATGGAACATACTACGCAAGCCAATTCCAGTTATCCAGTGGTAGCTACGAGCGTAGATTAATCAAATCACACACTCTTCTACTAATTTGCTAGTATTAAATGTCCTTTTTTTGCTAGTATTATCTAGAGTCGGATTTGTGAATTCCTCTTCTACTCACACACTCTTAGATAGTTTAGAAACCCTAGAATTTCAAATAACCTAACAAAATCACAAAAGAGGAATAAAATACCACTTTCAGCCATGGTTTTGGTTCAAGCAATGTAGGATCGGAACGAGACTCGCGAAATCACCGAATCACCGTTGATGGAACGAGACTCGCAATCGCCAAACGCAATCGCCGTCGAGACTTGCGAAGGAACGGGAGAGCTTCAAACCGAATCACCGAATTGTGTACCGATTCACCCCAATCGAGCAGCCGTCAATTCGTCCAGTCATCCAATCGAGCAGTCGATTCACCCCCAAATCAAAAAAGGAGAAAAAGGATTAATTAATTAAAGAGGGAAAAGACATAATTGCCCCCTCCTTTAATAAAAGGAGAAAGAACATCAGCCCTTGGATCAAGGAGATCCAAGGGCCCTGAATGCTCCTTCCGTTTCATGTTAAGAGAGTGTTTTATGAGAACCAAACTCTTTCTTTTTAATAGAGTCTAATCTTAATGAATCCCCTTATCCTATACTATTTCTATTTTTTAGAATAAAAATATAACCAAGTTAATATTATTTTTAAAATCGGAAATTTCATGTCTAAAAGTCATTTCTATCATTCCTATAATTTATTTGGAATTTATTTAATGACTTATCAAAATATTTCCTTTTATAACTACACATGCATGTTATTTTTATTCAATTTATGTATAAGGAAAGAAAATAAAAAATCTGATTTTTAACTACTTAAATCTTATATGGCTATTTAAAAGATACTATTAATAAAATGAATCTGTTATTAACATTAAAAGGGTTTAAATCACAATAATAAGAATTAAAAAAATAAAAGGGATGGACTTTCTTCTCTGATTTACGCTTTTGCGCAAAACAGAACACAGGAGAAGGAACCAGGGGAGGCGACACCAGCAACGGTCTGTGGTGGCGCGCGGCCAGGGAGGGGCGGCGGCCAAGGTGATCCGGCGGCCCGGGGGTGATGAAGGATAGGGTTTTTGTGGGGTTTTTGAGAAAAATTCAGAAATTGATTTGCATAAACTAGGCTGAAATTTTTGGCCTGAAAGAGAGGAATTTAGCAAGAGAGTAAGAAGGAGAGGATGATGTGAGTCTTCCGTTGAAATCTCAGCCCTTTTTATAGCCAAATTGGACCCCTCCATGGATGGACCTCTCATGGAAGAGGTGATCCATGGGGATTGGCCAAGTTTGTGCTTCTTGCATCCATGGTGGAGGATGGTCATTGGTGGGGAGGGTTAGTAAGAAAAACAAGCTACATAGCCATAGGAGTACATGCATTGCTTGAGCGTCAAATCAATCAGACAAGTTTGATGATCAAATTGGGAAGAAGAAGAATTAAGAGCATAAAAGGATTAAAAATCTTAAATGAGTAGATGAGTTACAATGGTATAGCAGAAAGGAGTGTGTGTTAGTTTGTGAAAAATACAAGAGGTCGTGTGTTTGAGTGTCACCTCTCACATTTTTATTTTTGGTCTTTCCTTTGCATTTTTTATTTGTATTATAATTTAATATGCAATAAAATCCCAAATTATAATTAATTATATTTTATTAAATTTTATTTGCCATTGTGATAAGCTTTTGTAAAATTTTAATAATATACTCAGAAAATTATAAAAATAATTAAACTCTCTATTTTAGAGAAATACTTAATTAAATAAAAAACGTTTTCTTTTAAGTAGAAATAGCGGTTATTACAATTAGTCTCTCCGTCCCATAATGTTTGTCCACTTTTATTTTTCGTTGTCCCAAAATATTTGTCCACTTTATATATATATATATATATATATATATATATATATGGGAGGGATCCAGAGAAACAAGTATTATAGAGAAACCATGGACGGAATTAGGTTCGTAGGATTAGACAAAATCAACGGATCTGATTATAGGAACATGATAACAAATATGGGTATGGAAATATATGATATCTTGTAAAAGGAAATTTTGTGTTAACAAAATAAATAAAAAAACTAACGTGCCTAATTTTAGGAGATTAGCTTATGGGCGTTTTTTTTATGGAAGTTCCTAGATTCTAGGGCAAATTTAAGGGGGCGTTTTTTTTTTAAATTTGAATATTCGAACAGATTTTACAAAAAAATCAGACAAAATCTTGCACAAGTTCATCGTCACTCATTGTAAATTCGATTGTACAGCTTCAATATTCGGGTGCATAAATATCCGAATTTGTCATGTGTATGTTTGAATATGCTCTAACATTTTTTGAATATTATTCAAACGTTTTTCGTATTTGTTATTTTTGAATATCTAGTCCACTTTGTTGAATGTGTATTATGTTTTGTCTTATTGGAAGTAAAATTGTGTATCGAATATAAGTATAGTGATATTGAATAAGTAATTGTAACATATTGAATATGATAAAAAAAAAGGGTCATTACATGTTCACACCTAATACCATAAATGGATAAAAATTAGAATACAATACTCATTCACAATTCATGTCTATGAATTCAACAAACAACATATGAACATTCAGACTAAAATGACTCTTCTTTAGTGTTAAACGTCATCTTTGGTCTTTATCATCCTTCTTTCATTCTTCTTAGGCTTCTTTATGTTCTTCAACCATCTCGATATTTGTCGACCTTCAAGACTGCATATTCAACATATAATACATAAACATTCGAAATACATTAACTATAAATTCAAATTTGCTTGTCTAACATTCACATATTCAAATATATAGTAGTCCGTGAATTTCAGCCTCATATTCGATTATTAAGAATGCATATTCAGAATATCAAATTGCATATTCAGACAATTAAATTGCATATTCAATAAAATATACTCAATATGCATATTCTTTTATTCACAAATCAATCCATTCATAATTGTATATTCAACAAAAAACACATAAACATTCAGACTAAAATGCTTACGAATTTAAACAATATATGCATTTCAACCACATATCCGATTGTTAAGAATCCATATTCAGAATATCAAATTGCACATTCAGAATATCAAATTCCATATTCAATAAAATATTCTCAATATGCATATTCAATCGTTTAATATGTATATTCTTTCATTCACATATCAATCTATTCAGAATTGTATATTCAACAA
Source organism: Fallopia convolvulus (assembly GCA_964016875.1). Taxonomy (NCBI): domain Eukaryota; kingdom Viridiplantae; phylum Streptophyta; class Magnoliopsida; order Caryophyllales; family Polygonaceae; genus Fallopia; species Fallopia convolvulus. The sequence goes on from OZ024733.1 coordinate 37,646,884, forward strand.
AAAACACATAAACATTCATAGTAAAGTGCCTACGAATTCAAACAATATATGCATATATTCATTCACTAAAGCATATGTAGAGGAGTTACTGTTCAACATTTACCCATACATATTCAACTATTCAGAATGCATATTCAAAGCCTCAAATTAAATAAACTACCAACAAGTATGAATATATTCAATGTTTGTCCGTGTATATTCAACAATTCAAGGTTCATATTCAATATAAATCAACAACATATACATATACCTTGTTTAATGTTTATCCATGTATATTATCATTGAAAACCACACATCTAACAACTGACCCACGAAATAATCAATTGCAAACCCTAACTATACTACGAAAATCAAATCGACTGAATTGAATATATGTTTATCCATTCATTAAAAAACATCACCCGTCAATTTGAATATACAATTGAAAACAAGAATTAAAACAACGAAATTCAATAACCTTCACGAAAAGAATTCCGTCGATTAGAAGGTTGACGTTGTCAATTGTGATAGTAGACTGATTCTGAATATGAATAGATTATTCTTTAAGAGTGTGTATGTATGTGTGCAATCTGATCCACTCCAGGTATTAGCAGATGAAGATCGGAATCAGGAATTTTCTAAAACTTGCCAAATCGCTCTATAATGTAGGCTTTCTGTTGAGGAACGATCCGGATCCCCCAATTGAAAGCTATTCTCCTCCCTTCTCTACATAATCAATCGACGACAAAGTTAACAAATGAATTAAATACAGAAAAGGAAAAAAACGGTTACAGAGGAAAGAAAAATTACTTCTTGGGAAATCCGAAGCCTTTATTTGGTGAAGAGGGATATGCAAGCATGATTTGAGGTCGACGACGACACCATTGAAAAGATGAAGAGAGCAATTTAATTTCTGTAAAAGAGAGAATATGAACGACATCTTAATAAATTGGAAACAAAATAAATATATGGAGAGAGAAATAGGGATATGCTTAGCTAATTTGGATATTAATATTCTGATGCGTGATTTTAGTAAATGATACAAAATAAAGATATGGTGAGAGAAAGTAGAAAAAATCCGGTACATCTCACCTTTATTGTCCCCCACGCACCTCTTTTTTTAATCTGAACCGTTAATTAAATTAGATCCAACGGATATGGTTCCGTCCATGGTTTCTCTATAAAAGTGTGTTTCTCATGATCCTTATTCTATATATATATATATATATATATATATATATATATATTTCTTACAATATTACCCCCATTTAATATCATCTCTAGGCATAATATCTAATAAAAAATCTACCCCAATACCTTTTTAGTCATTTTCTTTTTACTTCCCTTTCTTCTCTACTTTATCCATCAACATCACAATTTCTCTCTCATTCATATTGGTTACTTTTTCTTCTCTTTATTTTTTTAAATCTTGTGCATTTGTGTTTTATGGACATACATATTGGGACGGAGAGAGTTTTATTTATCGGGGTTGCTCATAACATATTATACATGAAATAAAGTGAGAATTAACTCAAGCATAACTCAAATTTAAGAAAAAAGAGTTTGAAAAAATTGTTGAGTGTAATGGGATTTAGAAAAGCAGAAAGCATACAAGCTAGTGGCAATAGGAATTTCTTTCTCATGGAAGTGCAGAGTGTGGGAAAAACCGGATGAGCACAGTAGCAGAAAGCATACAAGCTAGTGGAAAAAGCTAGGAATTTCTTTCTCGGGCGGTATTTGGCAAGTGGGAGACGAGAAAACTATTCAACCAAAGAATTGGACCGGTTTGTCAGGGGTCTCATTTGGCAAGTGGGAGACAAGAAAACTATTCATTTCTGGAAAGACAATTGGACCGACAATGGTCTCCTTCAACCAAGGAATGAGGTTGAAACCCTTATTAAATGGGATGAACCTGTTGACAATTACCTCCGTGAAGACAATTCCTGGAACCTTGAGAAACTGGGTAAAGTTGTTAATAATGATGATCTATGCAAGATCTCCGAAATTATCAACCCCATAAATAAAATCCCGGACAAGTTGTACTGGCAACCCAGCAAAAATGGTTGGTATTCTACCCACTCAACCATTTAGTGGATCCACCAATCCAAAGGAGAACCCAAAATTAACCTAGAATGGATTAACAAACACAATATACCGCCCAAAGTGAAGAACTTCCTCTGGAAAGTGGCACTCAACGGCCTACCAACCAAATCGAGACTGGCCACCAACCACATATCGGTACCACATGAGGGCTGCACAGCATGCCACAACCAGGTTGAAGACACTAACCACATTCTACTTTCATGTCCCCTTACCAGGGAAACCCTTAACGCCGTTATCACAAAACTACGCCGGATCACTGACCAAGTTATCCCGGACGACAAAAAACCGCACAAGGTCCAAGAGGATATTAGGACTTTGACGACAAAAGAGGAAATGGAACTTCTAACTAACACTTGGTGGAGCCTATGGTATTCCAGAAATAAGAGAGTGTTTGATAGCAACAACGAAACAAACTTGAATGATGCCAATAACATTAGCGAGTTTACTCAAAATTAGGTCAAAGAATGGAAACTAGCTGTAGCCCCTGCTCCCCCAGTTCCCGCACCCACTGTGCGAGAGTTGGGGGAGATAAGAGACGTAACAAATGGGCAAAACCCAAGAGGGATTACATTAAATTGAATTTTGATGGTGCATTGTGTGCAAATGGCGTGGCCTCGTTCGGATTCATCCTTAGGGACTCTGAGGGCTCCTCCATCTACTTCGACGGAGGACTGATTGGTCGGTAGTCTGTTCTGATCTCCGAGACCATCGCCTTGCGCCAGGGACTTCTTGAGGCCATCAGATGTGGCATTCGCCGGATCCAGATCGAAGACGACAATTTGTAGCTGGTCAAGGCCGTGCTTGGTGACTGGCGCTGCCCGTGGGAAATTGAGCTTCTGCGTTCAGACATCCATTGCTTGCTTGCCCGGTTTCAGGATTGGAGTATCTCTCATGTCTTTCGGGAGTGCAATTCTGTGGCGGACTTCATCTCTGGGACGTTCCGACGTGTCTCTTCCGTCCCGCTTGTAGCTGATCCGGATTTACTTACCATCATCCGACAGGATGCTCTAGGACAACTACTATCTTATTAGTAGTCACCCTAAACTCTTTCCTTAAAAAAAAGAGATTTAGAAAAGATTATTTAACTACATCAGGATCCATACTTCAGATTGTAAGAGCTCACTTCGAATCAAAAAAAGAAAAGATTGTAAAATCTCACGATCTTAAGATTTTGATTAATATCGTAATGATCGTAGTAATCTTTCATAAATAATTCGAGACGTGTGATGAAAATTGTGGAGACCTGTAGAGTTTGTGATTTACATCGAGTAAATAATTATATGTAATGATCGTATTGAGTTAAATCGATCATTAAAAAAGGGGGGTAGCATAACATTCAGGTCCACATGCACTGTAACACAAACAGGAATAATGCAAGTCTTGCTTTACGTTAAGAAGCAACAAGTTTATACATATGTTATAAAAAAGGGAAACTCCTTTTGGTACCCTTATATTTTGGTATTTTTCTTTTGGTGCCCTAAAAAAAAGTTATTTATTTTGATAACCTTATACTTTTAATTTTGTTCTTACTGTACCCAAAACTTGCCTTCCGTTAAAGTTTTGTAACTTTCCATCCATTTTTTTCATTTTTGTTAAGAAAAAGAAAAAGAAAAAATGTTATAAAGTAATTAGACCAAAATAAAAAAATCATCTTGCATTCTTGCCCTGTAACCTTTCTTTCACGCGAGGAAGAAGTTCGGCGATGGCGTGGAACTACAGCGGCGGCGGGCCAGTGATCGCGCAGAAGAGCAGCAGCAGGCCGACGATGGCACGGAAGAGCAGCGTGGGCCGGCACGGGCGACTAACACCGACGACGACGAGGACACTCGCTCCACGACCCTTGATCGAGCAACGGACGAGTTTGTCCTTGGCACAAGTACAATTATGGCGACGATGAGCCATGGATCCCATACCACCACAACATAGTTCCAATAAACAAACAAATTGACCTCAAAAAAGCTCCAGAGCAAATTTCAGCTCCTTCACCCCCAATTAATTACCGTATACGAGCAATTTAGAGTTCGTGCCGCTTGAATCTGATCTACAAGGAAGAAGTTGGGGGCAGTAGGGATCGTAATTTGGTTGTGAAATTTGTGGATCTTGAGAGAAATTGAAATGGACTCTAGCGATTGAAGGAGATCGACACAGTCACACAAAGTTTCAACAAGCAAGTTCAAACCTGCAAAAGAGGTGTGCATTGATCAATTTTTATCACGATTTCTTTTTTGTGATCAGGTTTCGGTTTGGAAATTTCTCCTTTTTGCTGCTTTGTATAGGAATCGAATACTACTATTCAAATCTGGTGGGTTGTTCTTTAATGGAGTTGTGATTGCTATTTTTTATTTGAACAATTTGATAGAGTACTTAATTGAAACTGGTTTTGGAGTGAACGGAATTTTAATCGAAGACATCGGTGAAATTATTACCAAGCTTTTGTTTTAATTAAAATTATTTCCTTTTGATAGATTACAGGCAAAGGAGTTGGGGGCAGTAGATATCTTCGGCTACCAGCAAGAAGATGATACAAGCATTTATTTTTTAATTAAAATTTATTTTCTTTTTTATTTTACATATAAAAGTACATAAGATCTAACGGGGTTAGAAGTTTATAAGAAAGAAGGGCACGGAAAGAACTCTGGTAAGAATAGGAGGGTACCAAAAGTAAATTAACTTTTTTTAGGGCACCAAAAGGAAAACACCAAAAGATAAGGGTACCAAAAGGAATTTCCCTATAAAAAAAGGTGTGATATTAGTAGGAGTGGTTAGGATTTTGTTTTTATTTCAAAAAGGTTGAGAGATGATATTCTATTTAGCTATTAGCCTATTACCCTACTTATTCTTATTTAATTACTAATTAACTATTACTTGCTCAATAAACAAAGTTGTACGAAATTCTTTAAATTTTTAAGGGAAATTCCTTTTGGTGTCCCTAAGTTTTTGCCTTTTCCTTTTGGTGCCCAAGAAAAAAACTTATTCCTCTTGGTACCCCTGAGATTTTGGCTTTTCCCGTTGATGCCCCTCTTCGATTCAAATTAGCCAATTTTAAGTTTACCATTATGTTCATCACCCTTAAATTAGTAGGATTTGACTATTAAAACATCAAAATTCATAACCAAACTACATTAATTTGAATTTTTCAACAATTTTGTAAACAACCCCTTAAAATATAGGATTGTTTAAAAATTCAAATTGATCTAGTTTGGTTATGAATTTAAGTGTTTTAAGAGTTGAATCCTACTAATTTAAGGGTGATGAACATAATGGTAAGCTTGAAATTAGCTAATTTGAACCGGAGAGAGGCATCAACGGGAAAAGCCAAAACCTCAGGGGTACCAAGAAGAATAAGTTTTTTTCTTGGACACTAAAAGAAAAAGGCAAAACCTTAGAGGCACCAAAAGAAATTTTCCAATTTTTAATCCTCCAAACATACTTCTTAAATAGAATTATACGGATGGAATTTAGAGAAGAAAATGCCACAAGTTTCCCTTTTCCATGCATCCAGACAAAAACACCAATGCACTCCACGCAGCTTTTCTTTTTATTATAAATAAACAGTTTTTTTATCCTATGCCCTTAGGGCATAGGTTAAACTTGCTATTGTTAGAAACTAAAACCCTAAAAGGAAATTAATAAATCCTATTAAAAAATCATTTAAACCAAAATTAATAAAACTCAACAAAATATTTTCATTTTAAGGCTCTTACCCTATGCCCTAAGGGCATAGGTTAAAAAAATCGATAAATAAATACTTTATGTGACTTTTGACCACATAAAAATACGAAAATAAGATCTTTGTGACTGCAAAGTAGAAAAAGTTTTCCTTTTGGCTCCTCCAAAGATATTAATAATTATTTTTAAGATTAGTTCTTACTCCATTTTATTTTATCTGCAACTTGGGAAGCCAAACTAATCCATGAGCTAATTACTAGCGATAATTTATAAGGAAACAATATCAAATTTTTTTTTTGGTAAAGAGTAAACAATATTGGTGTTTTAATTGTCCTTGACTTTTGTAATTGTGTTTTGTATTAAGTTTACTATATTGGTTTGCTCAAAATAAAGTCTACTATATTGGTTAGTTTAATTATGACATGTTATCTTTGATTAATTAGTACGTCTCTCCTAGAATTAGAATTTTTTTTCATAATATTATTTTCTCTATATGATATCATAGGTAATCTTTCAATGCACATTTCTTCACAAAAGACACGTCTATACACAACTCTATAACAATAGAGGAATTTCGCGCGCAACTTCATTGGCAAACCAGCATCAAATCGATCAACCTTTCACAGTTGTTCATTTCTCCAACATTCTCAATTTGAGTCCTCCTACCAATTACCTTGCTTGAAAACCTCAAATCAAAGCCACTCTCCAAGGCTATGGTTTGTTTAAATGCCTTGATGGTACTCATTCTTCCCCCACCAAACACAATTCTCGGTCCAAATAATACAACAATACTAATCCTGTATTTCTCACTTAGGAAAGGCAAGATCAACTTCTCTATCGGGCATTGATTGGTACACTTACAACTTCAGTTGTCAATCTTGTCACTCAAGCAACAACCACTCAAGTTATTTGGGGAACACTTCAAAAGACTTATGTTTCTGCCTCACGCAGACATATGCAACAATTAAAACAAAAAAAAAATCGTAATATTAAGAAAGGGACCTCATCCATCTTAGATTACATGAATACTATGAAGACCTTAGCTGGTCTCTTAGCTTCTCTTTAAGCTCCAATCTCACAAGAAGATTTGACGGATTATATTCTTAAAGGACTTCGTCTTATCAGTCTACTATTGATGGAGTTAACATGAGAGATACTCCAATCTCTTTTGAAGAACTCCATGACAAACCTATCGTAGAAGAAATGAATCACAAGCAACGTCACTCTTCGGATGGATCTCCAGCCAGGACTCTTAATGCCCAAACCAAGAATGGTAAAAAGCATAAGGCGCCAACCTCTCCTATTCAATGACCACCTCCATCTCAACCACCAACTCCATCACAAAATTGGATCCCATACAACCCACAAAATCATCCACAATACCCCCAACCAAACTCATCAAAACAAACCTTTCAAAGGGTAATGTCAACTTTGTCGTTTCATTGGACATGTCATCTCTCAAAATCAACATCAATCATTAGAAAACCTGATGTGATCCCTTATATGACCGTTGCCGAGTAAGAAGAAGCCATGTCGGTTCGCTTCAATGGACCCTTGCCGCACGCCCACGCCAAGGCCAAAGCTCGAGCCACGGTTTCCTTCATAAGTCGAGCCACTCAAACCATCGATCAGCTTGGAACAAGACCCACCTTCAACCATGATGCTTACATCTTTGGTCCAAGACGATATTCCGAGCCATTTTGTGGAGCCAAGGGATGACCCTTCCCAAGGTGCACCGATGCACGCAGACGCGGGCTTCCCCTGCCATGACGCGGCCGCGCCATAGGCCTTCTAGCCCGTTTCATGCCGACAAAATGTTCAGAAACTAAGACGCGAGCAAATCTGCTCCGGCATTTGTTATCTCCTCAAAGTTCCCATGGAGGGATTAGATGATATTCCTCTCAAATGATGGGGAGAGAGTTCAACAGAGATGCAACTTTGAAGCATTTATATGAAGGAAAAGTTCCCAAGGAACATAACACACATGGGCTATCGTTGTTGGGGAAGATGGCTCATCAATACATCACTAGGGTAGTGATACCTCACTAGGAGAAGAGGACCTCCCTAAACATTTAGGATTTCATTCTCCTTGACACCTTTCTTCATCGTGAGAAGATTAACCTTCCCTATATCACTCTTAGGAACATGGGGAAATGTGCTTCAAAGCCCCTACATTCTCTTCCTTATGTTGCTCTAGTAAAGCCCCTCATGAAAAAGGAAGAGATGTATGAACCTAAAGAAGAAGATGAAATTGGCTTGGAACTAAAGATGGCCGATATTCAGAGAATGAAGCACTCAACGGTTCTGGTTGAGGAACCACTTCATTTTGATGAAGTTGAAGAGGGAATAGTTGTTCTACTGAAAGGAATTTGTCAAATAATTATGGGTGGTCTTATAGAATTTAGGGGCAAGTTGAAACGTATTCACCCTTGATCAAGTCTGATAGGATCGTTGGACTAGAAGCGGTAAAAAGTAGACTGTGGGCTTGCTTCTTGCGCCAAGAAGGAAGATTGGAGGCTTCTTGGATGAGTCTTGGTGGATGGCTTGATGTTGGCATGATGGTGATCTGAGGGGGGCATGTCAATGGAGGGGATATGGATGCACTTGATCGGATATAACCAACCTCTCAAGTACAAACTAAGAAACAATCACAAAGATGTGTTATTGAAGTTCAAACATGCCATTACAAAAACATAAGATAACAAGACTCTTGGTTTGATTTTGACGTGCCAAAACAAAGAGAATACAACTTCCTTTTAAAGAGAAAACTCGTCCAACATGGCCAACTTGAAGACCCTTCAAGTCCTTATTAAACTCTAACTTAGAAGCCCAAACATACTAGGAAAAATTGGCATTTAAGACGTTCCATAAAGCCTAGGCTAGACTAGGAACGGCGTAGGCGCTCGGTCCAATGTTGACGTGCTCGGTGGCCACCAACAAGCATAGTAGGCCACCATTGTCCTTGCCCGACGTTCCTTGGGTCATGAGGCCATCTTTGAATATCTCTTGTAAGGAAAGAGCCCGTGCTTGAGTGATCCGACCCAAAAGAGGTGGAGTGCCCGATGCTTGCTTGGCCGTTGCGGTGGCATCGGTGCCTTTAAAGGGTGACTGAAACTCATCTCTTCTTGAAGCATTTTGAACGGTACTTCTGAGGCCATCTTGTTCCATGGGTCCACCAAGTCTCCCCAAAATATGGCTTGGGGAAAACTATGAAGATTCGGTGGTGGCCTCGTCCAGAGTTGAGGCATGGGCGCGCCCCTTGGAGACAGAGTCAGCGACTTGCTTTCTTGTTGCCTCGGGAAGGTTAATGTCTTGGCCTTGATGTGGCATGGTCAAATAAAACCCCCTTCCATACCCTAGCCCGATAGTTCCTATCTGTGTATTCTTTGGCTTTTTATGCTAATAGTTCCTTGCATTGTTATTTTTTATACTCAAATAATATATTATCCTTAGGTTGTGTCGATTTCTCTTTCTTTGACTCTCTACATTGTTTTCCTTTTTTATGATACCAGAAGGGGGAAGCACGAATTCTGAAGAGATGCATTGTTTAACTTTATATAGAATTGTTATTGCTAAGGGGGAACATTTTGCTAAAAATTTGAAAGTAAGAATTGCATCTCCATCTCAAGGGGAACTAAGTATCACGCATATGCCTATACTTTTTAAAGGGAACTATCACTATCATTCACAATTGCATTTCATGGAACTATCTTACTTAGTCAAATTTTAAAATGGCTTTGTCATCATCAAAAAGAGGGAAATTGTTGGAATAGTATTAGGAATTGCCAGGTTTCAAATTCTAGATCAATGTTTCCTCTATTAAGTTTTGATTATAACAAATGTCAGTAGGTACTAACATGACTATTTAAGTATTTTAGGGAAATATAGATGCCACAAGAACTACAAAGGAAATACAGATCAGTGAAGTAGTGGAGTTGTCCCCCTAACGAAGTTTGTTTTGCACGTCAAGGAAGGAAGGGTACAAATGTCTTTGATTGCATCAAGGGAAGACGAGTATAGACATCCTTTGGAAGGATTGTCTTGCGCCCCAAGAATTAAAGGGTAGGAATGTAAATGTGTCATTTGCAAGGACAAGTTGTTAGAACCACTCACTATAAATATCTAGGAGTCTCCTAGGGTTTCGCATGGCGAGTGAATAGTGAAATAGTGAGACTGAGAGCATTTCCGAGCAAGCAAGAAGGTGTCGACGACGACGAAGGCGATTCCGAAGCTAAGGGAACTACAATGGATATTGCAAGGAAGTGTTTGGTGCTTTTGTCTTGATTGATTTGGTTCGCTTAGGAACTAGGTTGATAGACTTGTTAGTGTTGCTAGAATTTGGTGATTGCTAGTGACAAATAAGTTCGAGTCTTGTCTTTGTAATATAGGAACAAATCAATAAGAAAAATAGTCATTTAAATCCTCCAAAGATGTAGAGGTTTACCCTCTTGACTAGTTGGTCAATGTGGGATTCCTCTATAAGGAACTGTGTCCATGTTCTCATTATCTTTCTTTGTTTCTTGCGTATTTAATTTCCACTACTTACAGTTTCTAAAACAATTCTTTAACTCTTCAGTAACGCGTTGTCGATCCAATAATAATATGAGAGGCCTATTTTATATGTATGACTTTATACGAGAGGCCTAAATATTTTCACACTTTTTATCCTAAGTCTCCTCCTTATTTAAATATCTCCATATATACATCTATATTGATGGAGATAGAGTTATGCTAATTTGGGTAGAGTGAATTAATGTTTAGCACATGCATGGTATTAATGTTGCATAGATGGGTATACATAATTTAATTATGAGTATTTAATTTCGGCAGAATACATCAACTGTTGGGACGGTGTTGGGACCTCTGGTTCTAAACATCGTAACAACGACAACGTTCTCCAGTTTTGATAATGACAAACACCATATGGGAACTAATGTGTTTTATTCAAGTGTTTCAAAGGAACACAGGTTTAGCAAAGAACTCCAATGAATGACCAAAGGACACAGAAATATATAATGAAGAGTTCCCCATCAAGGGAACTCTGAAGAAGAAAATTCCCAAGAAATGGGAACTCCCATGAATGTCCAGAAATCACAGGTTTACACGATGAAGAGTCTCTCTCAAAGGAACTCTGAAGAGGACAGTTCCCACGACATGGGAACTCACATGTGAAGACAAGGACCGACCAGCGCATATCACGGGATCCTGTCTTGGACAGGATGAAGGCACAGTCTGAGGAGCAGACTGTCACGATTGATCCAACGGTCCGATCATTTCAAGAAGTTGACCCAGTTCAAATTGAAGTCACATGTGAAGAAAGTGCAACTTGGGCATCAAGCAAAGGGCATTTTGGACACAAATGAAAGATGCGATTGAAGCCCAAGTTCAATCGAGTATAAAGCCAAATGAATAGTACTCGGACTGAGCACTTCTCCCAGAACTTACAAATACCCACAACATAGAAAGAAGAAGAAGAAGAGAAGTCCCCGGCGGCGAGTGTCTGATCTCGACGACGGTGAAGTCAAGTTCCCAGGAGCAAGGGAACTGCGATCCGGTGTAAGGTTTGAGTTACTTATTTAGTGATTGTTGTTAGCTTAGGAACTCAGTTGAGAAGATTCATTAGTGTTGCTAGAGTTAGGTAGAACTCGTAAGAACAGAGAAGTTTGAATCTGGCTGTTTATAACTAAGGAACAAATCAATAATATAAGTAAGTCATTCAAAATCCTTCAAGTGGAGGTAGAGGTTTACCCATACAACTAGTTGGTTGTAGTGGGGTTCCTCTATAAGGAACTGTGTTCACTCTGTCCTTTTAATACTTGCGGCCTTGGGAACAGCTTAACAGCCAGTTCCCAAGCTCTAGCTAACCGGTTACGATCCAACAATTGGTATCAGAGCAAGGTTGCTCTAGATTTGTGTTAGCATCGCAGGTTTCAAAATGGCTCACGAACTCACCCAAGTCGGTCACAACAACAGCAAGCCACCAAGGCTCATCACTGGTAGATTCGAAGTATGGCAACGCGACATGAAAAATTGGATGCGCAGCCAGGACTACCAGGCTTGGTGCGTTAACGAGAAAGGGAACTTCAAAATTGATCAAGCGATTGAGAATGACCTTTCCAAATGGGGGCCAAATGAGTATAAGTGTATGGAGGCCAACTTCAAGGCCATACAGTATCTCAAGAACGCTATGACGGTGCAAGGCAGTGATAGGGTGGCAAATCTAGACACAGCAAAGGAAGTGTGGGAAGCCATCCAACAAATGCACATTGGGAACTCAGATCTCCGAGAAGATCTTCAGATGAATGCGAGGAGGGAGTTCTTCAATTTTCAAATGGAAATGGGAGAATCCGTCGATAGCTACCAATCCCGTTTCGAGGGACTTTGCACTAAGATGGTTGGTCTTGGGATCACCAAGGAGGAAATCACTGATAAAATGAAGGTTCAACAACTCTTCAACGGGCTGACTCGAGAGTGGGCAAATGAAAGAACGATGTTCAAGGAGAACCCTGAAAACAGAACTCTTATGTTTCACCAGGTCTTTGGAAAACTGGTGGGACATGAGAAAAGAAAGATAGACGACAAGGAGCAAAAGAGGGCACACCAAGGGATCGCCCTCAAACTTGAAAAGGTGCTCAAGTCTGTTCAAGAGCAACATGAAGAATCCGAAGAAGAAGAGGATGAGGAACTAGTCCTCGTAACAAGGGCCCTTCGATCATTCTACAAGGGAAAGTTTAAAAAGGGAAATGGGAACTCACAGAAAGGACAGAGTTCCCAAAGAAAAACTGCTGAGAAGGATCTTTCGGACGTCACATGCTACAAATGCTACAAAAAGGGACACTTCGCAAAGGAGTGCCCACTGGGAACTGACGACCGTAAGCAAGGGAAGAAGGCCTACATCGCCACCTGGGACGAGGACGAAGACGAAGATCCCGAATCTTGGGCATCACCTGACATGTGCGCAATGGCCATAGGAGACACCACTGGGGAACAACCCAGTGAGGTAACTACTGAATCCGTTCTTGCTTCCTTGAATAATTATGAAAAGCCTGAGTTACTAAAAATTCTTTCAAGCCTTGTTAAAGACAACATTAAATTGCAAAAGAAATTGGAAAAATCGGAACACACAAATGCTGAACTAGTTGGTCTTGAGCCATGTCCCAACTGTGTGTCCCTTCTAGAAAAACTTCAGTCCTATTTGTCTCACATCGTAAAACTTGAAGATGAGCTTAAAACTCTAGAAAGTGATGAGAACACCCTTCTACAAAACTTAAGTAAAACAAAAGGGAACTCTGAAGCCTCTAGTTCCCAAACCAAGTTTGTCCCTGCTAGACACGGAATAGGGTATGAATCAGAGAGTCCTAGAAAAGGAAAGTCCCCTTTGAGTGAAAAAGAGATCAATGAGTGTAGGGCCCTAGAGCTTCAATGTGAGAAACAGAAAAATGCACACTTAGAAGAAAAAATCCGTGTTCTCGAAAGTGGAGTGAATGGAGAAGTAGATTATTACACTGGGAACACTGGACATAAGTTGTATGTTCAAATAGCTAAGGGAAATAGGTCTAGAGTATACAACAAGGAAACTATGGATAGGAACAGGATACAGAGACCCGATCCTAAGTACTATCTAGGAGAATACTATAAGACCTGCTGGAACTGTGGTGCTCATGGGCACTACAAGGAAAGCTGTCCCAAAGCTAAGGCCCAAGCCCAGAGAAACCACGAGTACTGGAACAGGCAGAATCAACAAACCAACAAGCCTGCTAGAGTTCCCACTAAAAGAAACAATCAAAGGAACTTTGCCTATAACAAGTACTCTCATGACATTAACATTGCTGATTATGTGCTATTTGAGACTGTCTTCCCTTGCAAGGGACCAGGCAAGATGACTCTTGCCTGGGTCCGCAAAAACTAACTTTTCTTGTAGGTGGCAGTGAGGGGGAACAGCACATGGGTCATTGACAGCGGATGTTCTAACCACATGACCGGAAACAAAGACAACCTCACCTCACTCCACCCAAAGGCCGAAGGAGGTCACGTGTCCTTTGGCAACAAAAACAAAGGGGAGATTATAGGAACAGGGGAAGTGCTACTCAACAAATCAATCAAGATCAGCAATGTTAACCTGGTGAAAGATCTGGGTTTTAATCTCTTGAGTGTCTCTCAAATATGTGATCAAGGAAACAACATTGTCACCTTTGATTCAAAAGAGTGTCTGGTGATCAACAAGAAGACCAACAAAATCATTCTGAAGGGAAGAAGATCCAACAACATTTATGTGGTGGATACAGAATTTGAGCCACCAAGGAAACTGTGCTTGGCAAGTTCCCTCGATGAAACAGAACTCTGGCACCGAAGGTTAGGACACGCAGGTATCAATCAAATCTTGAAGCTTTATCTACAGGATCTAGTCATTGGTCTCCCACGAATCAACCTTGAAGGAGTCAAGATGTGCGAAGCATGTGTTCGTGGGAAGCAGACCAGAAGCTCGTTCAAACCCAAGAAGGTGGTCAGCACTACACGACCATTGGAACTAATTCACATGGATCTCTGTGGTCCCATGGACACTGAAAGCTACGGAGGAAAAAGGTACATGTATGTCTTAATTGATGACTTTTCGAGATTTACATGGGTACTTTTCTTAAGATCAAAATCAGATACCTTCAAAGAGTTCGAGAGACTAATCAAGAAGATGGAAGTAAGCATGGGAATCAAGCTCAAGTCGCTCAGATCTGACCACGGAACTGAGTTCAGGAACTCAGAGTTCCTAAGGTACTGCGACAACAATGGTGTATCCCACAATTTCTCAGCTCCTCGGACTCCTAAACAAAATGGTGTGGTAGAAAGGAAAAACAGAACTCTAGAAGACATGGCAAGGACCATGATGCTAGAAAGTGGAGTTCCCCCAAGTTTCTGGGCTGAAGCCATCTCAACAGCTACTTACATTCTGAATCGAGCAATGACGAGGCCCATGATCAAAAAGACATCCTACGAGCTGATCAAAGGAAGAAAGCCAAACATCTCTCATCTAAGGACCTTTGGATGCAAATGCTTCGTCCACAATAATGGGAAGGACAACCTCGACAAATTTGATCCCAGGAGCGATGAAGGGATATTCCTGGGATACTCTTCCCAAAGCAAGGCGTACAGGGTCTACAACAAGAGGACCAAGAAGATAGAGGAAAGCATTCACGTCATCTTCGACGAAAAATCTGTAAAGATGGGAATAGAAGCCCAAGGAAAGGGAACTCTGTTCAAGCTGGTCAGACAAGAAGAAGACGACGACGAGGGTGAACCAAGAAAGAGAGATGAAGACTATCCAAGTGGGAACAATGCCCCTCTATCAGGGAACAACGAAGGAGATCAAAATTCGACAGATCAAAGCTCCTTTGACGTTCCCTCCTCAACAGAAGAACCACAAGATGCATCGAACACTCTTGTTCCTCAAAATGAAAGTATGCCAGAATCCAGTGTTCAAGGGGAACAACAAGGGAACTCCGCAGAGAATCCTGACGAAAATCCCAGCGAAGAAGCTGAGCATAACTGTTCCCCTGAGGAAGAGGAGGCTCAAGACACAGATGAAGAAGAGTCAAGGGAACAGGTTGATGTCTCGAACATTCGAACAAGGAATTACCACCAAAAGAGAGATCACCCTATTGACAACATCATCACTCCATATGACAAAGGTGTTCTGACTCGCTCCTCTCTCAATAATTTTTGTGCTTTTAATGCCTTTGTCTCACTGGTGGAACCAAAAAGCATCAAAGAAGCCCTAAAGGACCCAGGCTGGATCCAAGCCATGCAAGAAGAACTACACCAATTTGAGAGGAACAAGGTGTGGAAGCTAGTTCCTAGGCCCAAAAACAAGAATATCATAGGAACTCGATGGGTATTTCGGAACAAGCTCGATGATACTGGGGCCGTAGCTAGGAACAAGGCTCGATTGGTTGCTCAAGGCTACAGACAAGAAGAGGGGATCGACTATGAGGAGACCTTCGCGCCAGTTGCAAGGATCGAGACCATTCGTCTTCTCATAGCCTATGCAGCCTACAAAGGATTCAAGCTATACCAGATGGATGTGAAGACGGCCTTTCTAAATGGGCACCTCAAAGAAGAAGTATACGTAGCTCAACCCCCAGGATTCGAAGATGAGAAGCTACCCAATCACGTCTACTTCCTGGAGAGGGCCCTCTACGGACTCAAACAAGCTCCTCGAGCATGGTATGACAGGTTTGCTCAGTTCCTTCTGTCTCATGGATACCTTCGAGGTTCCATAGACAAAACCCTTTTCCTTGAGAAAGAGTCTAAGGATATCTTGATTGTTCAAGTTTATGTTGATGACATTGTGTTTGGAGCAACTAACGAAACTATTGTAGAGAAATTTAAGGACCTCATGAGCAGTGAGTTTGAGATGAGTCTCATAGGGGAACTCACGTTCTTCCTGGGACTCCAGATATCTCAAACAAAGGAGGGAACAAGGATTCATCAACAGAAATACATCAGGGAAATGCTAGTCAAGTATGGGATGGACCACTCAAGGCCCATCGACACTCCCATCTCACCAAACTCCAGGCTCAATGCCGATGAAACAGGGGTAAGTGTCGATCAAAGGAACTTTAGAGGTATGATTGGCTCTCTCCTATACTTAACTGTTAGTAGGCCTGATATTATGTTCTCAGTATGCTTATGTGCACGTTTTCAAGCTAATCCCAAAGAATCACACCTGAAAGAGGTGAAGAGGATTTTCAGGTACCTCAAAGGGAACGACAACTTGTGCCTCTGGTATCCAAGGAACAGCTCCCTTGAGCTCATTGCTTACACAGATGCAGATTTTGCTGGGCACCTCGTTGATAGAAAGAGCACATCCGGAATGGCCCAGTTCCTTGGGTCATGCTTAGTCTCATGGGGATCCAAGAAGCAAAATTCAGTGACACTCTCCACAGCTGAAGCAGAATACTTGGTTGCCGCATCATGTTGTTCCCAAGTACTATGGCTCAAGTCCCAACTTCAGGATTACGGTATGACATTTGGCCTAGTTCCTATACTCTGTGATAACACTAGTGCCATTAACATTTCCAAAAATCATGTGCATCATTCTAGGACTAAGCACATAGACATTAGGCATCATTTTCTACGTGACAATGTTGAAAATGGGAACATCTCTATGCAACACTGTAGAACGGAAAAGCAAATTGCGGACATTCTCACCAAAGCTTTAGACAGAAGTCCCTACCAGCGTTTTCGAATGCTTCTAGGGATGATAACTCTAAACTAAACAAGTCATTGTTTGTCTCTCCCTCAATGCTTGATTAGTCTAACTGGAAATGCATGATAGGGAACTGTCGAACTCATTGCTTTCATTTAGCCATATTACTAGTCTAGAGCTTGATATGTATAGAGGAACATTATCTCTTTCGGCCCAAAATGATCAACCAGAGTTCCCTTTAACCCTCTTTACAAGCCACTATGACGGTTGATCATAAAACCTACCCTAAGCTAAGGACCAGACAAACGCCTCTCATGAGCCAAACTCTTTATCCCTTAATCGAGTTGCAATTGTCTAGTTCTCCTTTGAGTTCCTTAGCCTCACAAAGAAAATTGAGTGTGAGTTCCCTTAACCTCTCCACTCAAAATGACCTTTCCAAAGATCATGGGAACTGATGGGCAAAAGCGAGGAAACACTAAATCTGAAGAATGAAACGTCACTTGGGAAGCGGGAAATTGTGTCAGAATTCGAAGCATTATGAGCCAAGCATTTGAATCTCTCGAAGTGAACTCCCTTGGAAGAAAGTGACACGCGTCAGCGGTGTGCTACGGAAGTTGAAACGCTCCTCCACATTCATTGGCCAACGGTTATCGAGGTCTTTCTCAACTTCCCTTTCTACCCTTGTCTCTCTCTCACATAAAAACCCTACTTTACTACTTTTGGGTTCCTTCCTCCTCATCCTTCTCTGTCATTCTCCTCCTCTGCAACTTTGCCTCCTCCCTCTTTCGAGAAAACTTCCAAAAATATTCTCTTTCCCAAACTCTTCTCAAATGGCTCCAGCCCATACTTATGCCGAGATGAAGGCTTGGATTCAAAACAATCCTAAAGCCCTTTTCCTCTCCATGATGGCTGACATCGAGAAGGAGCAAAATGAAGCTCTTCGCGATGTTCTCATCGAGGGACTCTACAATTATGTAAGTCCCTTTCTTCCTCCTCCTTCGGCAGCGCAACTCCCAGCGCCGCCGACCTCCACCCTTCCTCCTCCTCCCTCTTCATCCGGCACTGTCATCGTCGACAGTTTCGGATCCGAGCCTCCCTCTAAACATGAAAAACCCAAACAATCCAAACACAAACACTCCTCCAAAGATCCCTCCAAATCCAAACACCACTCCTCAAAATCTAAACACAAATCCTCCAAACGCAAACACTCTGAGATCTCCTCCTCTCTTTATTCGAAAAAGAAGAAACCTTTCTTCAGATTCGACGAGTACCTTAACTGCTCCAAACCCACCTCCTGTGTCGAAAAACCCCCACTCATCTTTCCCCTTCCTTCCACCTCTGGGAACTCTCAATCCCAGCATCAACCTCCACCACCTCCTGTTCAAACCGATTCCACAACTCCCCCATCTTCTCTTCCCATTACTGAGGGAACTTCCAACCTCCCTCACTCGTCACCAAAGAACACTCCTCCACCATCCCCCTCCCCCAGAGTTCCCCCACCCACCTCCCCCATTCCCAAATCACCCACCTCAAAATCTGCCCCTGGGACCTCAAGTCCCAAGGCTCAAACCCCTACTCCTCCTCCTTCCACGCCCAAGGTCCCAACTCCACAAAATTCTCCTCCACCTCCATCCTCTCCTACCACACTAAAACTCCCTTCCCCTCCTCCTCCTCCTTCCACCGCCATAAACCTCGACTCCGACGAGGATGATCTCCTCATCGGAGTCATCGCTCGCAAAAAGACCCAGCAGCCACTGCCCATATTCATGGGAACTGCTGAAGAGGAAGCCCAACTCAAAGCCCTCGAGGAAGAATTCGGAGGCGCACTCAAAGGGCCTTCCGACAACCAAGGGACCAAGCTTCCAGAAGAAGGGAACCCAGCACCAGCTGACGGTGCTGGGCGAAGCAGTCGTCATCCAGAAGACGACGAGGAGGAAACCGGGCTGACCTCCTCCGAAGATGAAGGGACCTCCAGCGACGACGCTGAGGACCATGAGGAGGTCCCTACTGCCACTGAATCTGCCGGCATCCCAACTCCCGAACACCAATTGGTGGTGTCGGCACAGGTCCCAGAAGAGAGGCACCGCCCTCTAATGATCGAAGCGGCTGCATCCCCCCAGCCAAAACGCAAGGCTACTGCCTCCAGGGGGAACAAGAACAAGAACAAGAGAGGGAAGGGAACTGCCCCCAAGAAGGTGCACGTCTCTGAAAATCGCAAGCTCCTTTCCCCTCTCATCCTCTCTGAGAAACAACTCACAAAACAAGGACTCGGGCAACTGTGGGAGCTGATCAAGGCCCAAGAATGGGACCATATCTGTGCTGAGGCAGTGAGTGTGGATCCCTCCCAGGTGCGGCTCTTTTACAACCACTTCGTCGTCCACGACGAAGGCACCAAGGGAACTCTCTCCCTCAATGGCGATAACTTCATCTTCACAACTTTTGCCATTCGCCATCAACTCCAGGTCCCTGTCCAGGGCCTCAATGCCTTGCCCGCCAAGAACTGGGGCGACTACGATAGCGAGGAGATCTACAACACCATTTATGAGGGCCGCGTTCCCACCACTGGAACGTCGACCCATCACTTGTCTCTCATCGCCAAGTTGGCCCACCACTTCATCATCAATATGGTGATCCCTCGCCAGGAGAAACGTCTAGTCATCAACATTCCTGACGCCATTCTCCTCTACCACTTCCTCCTGAAGAAGCCCATCAATATTCCCCGCATAATCCTAGGGCACATGGAGAAGTGCATGGCCTCGGCATCACACTCCCTTCCCTACGTCGGCCTCATCAAGAAGCTCCTGCTCAAGGAAGGCCTCTATGACACCTCCAAAGAAGAGGTCACCATTGGCAGGGAACTGGACATCTCTGTGGTCCAGAAAATGCGTCACTCTGAGCTAGTAGAGGAACAAGAAAGACTGGCATCTGGTGACGGCACCCAAGATGGGAACACACGAGTGTTGATGCACATTGCAAACACTCTAGACAAGATGGCAAAGGACCAAGAGCAGCTTATCCGCGTCCTCACTCGACTAAGTGATGCCCTGTTCCCACCAAGCCCATGATCTTTTCCTTCCTCTCTTCTTTAGCCTCCCTGTCTCCACAAACTGTACTTGTGTTCCCTTGTACATATTTTTGCTTAAGTATTGAAATGGTTTTTAGTATGATTGCGTGTTCATTTCCTTCCTATTTTATGTGTTATCTGTTTTCGATGATGTCAAAAGGGGGAAAGACAAAAAATGCGAGATGAGTTAGTTGAAGTTATCACAGAATATGCTTAAGCTAAGGGGGAACAATTGCATAAAAAGCTAAGAACGATCTAAGTGTTTCACTAGAAGTGGCTCCCTAGAAACATGCTTAGGAACTCATCTGCACATCATATGTAGAAATACTTGCTTATTTTGTGATGGGTTTGTCATCATCAAAAAGGGGGAAATTGTTGGGACGGTGTTGGGACCTCTGGTTCTAAACAGCGTAACAACGACAACGTTCTCCAGTTTTGATAATGACAAACACCATATGGGAACTAATGTGTTTTATTCAAGTGTTTCAAAGGAACACAGGTTTAGCAAAGAACTCCAATGAATGACCAAAGGACACAGAAATATATAATGAAGAGTTCCCCATCAAGGGAACTCTGAAGAAGAAAGTTCCCAAGAAATGGGAACTCCCATGAATGTCCAGAAATCACAGGTTTACACGATGAAGAGTCTCTCTCAAAGGAACTCTGAAGAGGACAGTTCCTACGACATGGGAACTCACATGTGAAGACAAGGACCGACCAACGCATATCACGGGATCCTGTCTTGGACAGGATGAAGGCACAGTCTGAGGAGCAGACTGTCACGATTGATCCAACGGTCCGATCATTTCAAGAAGTTGACCCAGTTCAAATTGAAGTCACATGTGAAGAAAGTACAACTTGGGCATCAAGCAAAGGGCATTTCGGACACAAATGAAAGATGCGATTGAAGCCCAAGTTCAATCGAGTATAAAGCCAAATGAATAGTACTCGGACTGAGCACTTCTCCCAGAACTTACAAATACCCACAACAGAGAAAGAAGAAGAAGAAGAGAAGTCCCCGGCGGCGAGTGTCTGATCTCGACGAGGGTGAAGTCAAGTTCCCAGGAGCAAGGGAACTGCGATCCGGTGTAAGGTTTAAGTTACTTATTTAGTGATTGTTGTTAGCTTAGGAACTCAGTTGAGAAGATTCATTAGTGTTGCTAGAGTTAGGTAGAACTCGTAAGAACAGAGAAGTTTGAATCTGGCTGTTTGTAACTAAGGAACAAATCAATAATATAAGTAAGTCATTCAAAATCCTCCAAGCGGAGGTAGAGGTTTACCCATACAACTAGTTGGTTGTAGTGGGGTTACTCTATAAGGAACTGTGTTCACTTTGTCCTTTTAATACTTGCGATATTTTCTTCCGCTGCCTTGGGAACAGCTTAACAGCCAGTTCCCAAGCTCTAGCTAACCGGTTACGATCCAACATCAACAGACCCCTGTACTTACACTTTTTTTCCTATTGGACCCCTGTACTATGAAATGTTCAAATAAACACCTAAACTTAATCAAATTTGTTCAATTGAACACTTATCACATAAAACTCGTTGGAGTGAAGCTCACGCGCGATGATGTGGACAAATAAGATACCATGTGGAAAAAATTATTTGCCACATAGGCATTTTGATTTTAATTTATAAAAACATAACAAATAATATTTAAATTACTATTTTATCCCTATCATTTTATCAAATTTCCTATTTCTCCATATCTCCATTCTCCTCCCCTCTTAAACCTAGATCTAGATCAAAAAACCTCCATCCCCACACTTTCTCCTCCTATCCTCCCCAACCCCTAATGGCTTCTCCTCCATGTGTCATGGATCTAGATAGTGTCGTGGAAGGGATATAGTTAAAGGTAATTTTCAGATCCTTCTCCTCTGTCGCCGGTGAAGAATTCGAATTCTTTCTCCGAGCCCGTCGTTTCATCATGACTCTCTCGATCTGGTTCTTGTTCCTTGAAATGCCGGCGGTGAAGCATTCAAATTCTTCCTCCTAGTCCGTCGTTCCGTCCTGATTCATTGACGATTTTGATTCTCTCTGGTTTTGTGGTTCCTTTCTATGGTGAAGTCTTTAATTGGAAGAAGACAAGAAAAAACCAGATCTATAGATCTGAGTCCGTTGTCCGTCGTTCACTAGTTCTCTCTCTCTGGTTCTGTGGTCCCGAGTTTGGAGTCCGTCGTTCCGCCCTGACTCTCCCGAGTCCGGAGTCCATCGTTCCGCCCTGACTCTCCCGAGTCCGGAGTCCATCGTTCCGTCTTGATTCTCTCTGGTTCTTCCTCCTTGATTGAACCGGCAACACCAGATCTGGGAAAGAATTAAAGAAAAAAGAAAGAAGGGAAAAAATGAAGGGAAAAAATAAAGAAAAAAAATTAATTTCTTTATCATGTTCAGTTCATCCATTATCAAAAAATAAAAGAAAACGTGGAAAAAAGGAGTTTTGATCTTGAAGATCTGAGAGAAAAAGGAAAAAAGGAAATAAAATAAGAAAAAAATAAAGAAGACAAGAAAAAAATAAAATATTTATTATGTTTGTACATTATTAAATAATAAGCAAAAAAAAGAGAAAAAAGGAAATTTTTTAGAAAATAAATCCACATCAGCAAATCCAAAACACCTAACACTATCAAATGTCGATTGTAATTCACGCACCACGCCACATCATCATAAAGTGTTCAATTGAACAAATTTGATTAAGTTTAGGTGTTTATTTAAACATTTCATAGTATAGGGGTCCAATAGGAAAAAAATGTAAGTACAGGGGTCTGTTGATGTATTCTGCCATTTAATTTCATCTCGAATATTTAAATTCATACTCCGTATTTAACAATACTTCAACACATTTGATAATTTTTCAACTTTATATGCATATATATATATACATATATACATTAAAAACATAATAATTCAAGCATAAAAAAAGCATATATATGGAAAATTTTCAAAAAAAAAATTATAGACCGGTCAACCGTTGGGATAATTCCGACCGTTAACTAATCTTATGTGTGGAAGTGTATATATGTTAAGAGTTTAGATAAAATACCTAGATTTTAATTTCTATTCACTTTTTTATCTAAGCCTCCTCTTTATTTGAAACTCTCCCTGCATATATATTTGCTGGTGGATATAGAATTGTGCTAATTTGGGTAGAGTAAATTAATAGTGTATATAGCACATGCATGTTATTAATGTTGCATAGATAGGTATACATAATAGATGGATGCATGCATGTTCTTAATTTGCGTAACCCATGTGTTGTTCGATATAGTAGAGAAAGACATCCTCTCTATCCCATATGTACTATCTTATCTTAATTTGCCATGTCATGGCCGATCGAGACGTATGAATGGTATGATTTATCTAATAATTTTCAAGAAATTACGTTACTTGGAACACATCTATATTAGTAATAACTATTTACCGATCAACGCTTCATCAATATTCTATTTGCTTCCACCAACAAAATATTTATTCTATTCGCTTCCTTTTGCTTTGAGATGGGCATTTGTAGTTGCCTTTTTTACAAGAACAAAAAAATCCAAAATTTACGGTACCTAGCTCGTTGTTATTTTATTTTATTGTTATTCTAATATATGTATGAGTTTTGTTATTTGAGAGTTAATATATCATATATGTATGAGTTGGGAATTGGGAGTAATAAAAGAAGGAAGAATTGAGGAGGAGGAAATAAGGAGGTGGTGGGGACGCAATGAAACACACACAAAACCAACCCGAAATTAATAGAGGAGATGAAGATGGGCACTCATGAATGAAACGCAAGTGTACGTTACTACGTTAGGTGGTGAAACTATCAAGTATCAACACAAACACACACACCCATCAAACGTCCCTTTGTCACGTGTCCTCCATCCAAAATTGTCTTCACAATCACATTATTATTCAACTTTCAAAAAACAAAAACTATTCAAAACAAAAAGTGCACAAACAGTACCCGGACCGGGTCTATCTAAGTATCTAACCCCAACCCCAACCCCAAAATAGTCATTTTTCACTCCCATCATTTGGACAAATATGAGTTGCATTTGAATTTGCATCCGTAATTATTGAGCCACGTTTTTTAGATTGACATTATTATGCGGAGTAGTACTTTGGACGGAGTTGATAATTTTGACTCGTTGATTTAAAAAGTTTGATGAAAATTGAGTGGAATTAATTAAATGGAAGATGAAAACCGATTCACGTCATAATAACATTAATAAATGAAGGGAATCCAAAGGGAAATCACTCAATTCAAATCAGGGTGCTGGTATACTAAATAGCCCCACACCACAGGCCACACAACGTACAACTAGCAACAAACTGAGACCCGATCTAGTCAAGAAGGCCTCCAATTCTCTATCAATTAAACTCCAATCAATTTTCATTTTCTTCTTCTTCTTCTTGTTTTCTTTTTAGCTTGGATGTTTCTCTTTCACAATATAATACTGTACTACAATCACATTTCCCCATTCCCACCTGCTTCTTTTATCCCTTTTGTCCTGCAAATCTTACCATTTCTTGCCCAGACACTTAGCTCTATCACCTCGCACCTAATTTCCCCTTGCCTTCTCATTATTTTCCTTTCTAAAATTTATTCTCTTTCTTTTTCTATATATATATCGTCTGTGTTTGTCAACTTGGCGGGACAAGAATACGCGTTCATAATGTATGCCTGATTGATGACAAAATCGACCCCTGACTAACCATACATAATGTAAATTCATCATCATACGTACCTAACTATTCTAATTTGGGCAATTGTATGGTCAAATGCCAAGTAAGAAGAGTATTGATCGAGAGCTAGTACGTAGTTGATATAGAGAATTGCCCCTTCAATTCATTTATCTTATTGACCAATTTTTCCTCGAGTATTTTACTAATACTATCTTTAATCAATACATTTTACATATTAAACTGAAAAAAGTAAAATAAAGCATCAAAAATAAATTAACCAATAACAAAGCCAGGGGAGAATTAATGCCTCCCAAGCACCCATACATTTTCCTCCCCATGACTTGGTATTTTTGCTACTATACTCATGAATCATGATCATCCGACTCCTCTTGTCTAGCTTTCTCCCTCCCAAGATTAACCTCCTCCATCTCTATATTTACACAAATATATTGCTATGATTCCCCATTTAGGCCTCCAAATTGCAACTCTTGAATCACACACCTAAAACCGACACCGCTACTCGACTCGGTAGCCAGTCACCGTCCTTTCGACCCTCGAGCCTCTCGTCTATCTCGAGCCGAGCAACGATGCGTTCTTCGGGTGAAGCATCCGACATAGTTGTTTTAAGCTCGCGAATAGCAGGCGCCAAGGCTTCCTCCACCCATGATTCCAACCCACAATTCCCGAGCCAGGCTCCTCCCAAGATCTTATCGAGCGCTTCACTCTCTATACTCACCGACATCTTCTCCCCAAGAACCGCTCGGAATCGAGCTGTTATCGTCCTCTCGACGTTCTTTCGGAGCAAACCGAACTCAACCGGTTTGAAGATGATCGACTCATCCACCAGATCGACAAACTCCCTTGAAGCTGAGGTGGTCGTGGGCGAGTGTCCCTCCTCGTATTCCACCGTTAAGTCAGAACCGTCGATTCTGTCTTCCTCCAAATCCGCCATTTCATTGAGGTCGAACGAGAGCGACGGAGACCGCTCCGCCTCCCGCCTCTGTTTCAAGGCTCGTTCTTCATCTTCAATGAGCCAATCGAGATGGCGTTTCGGTTTACGCTTGCCCACCGACAGCCTAAGCTGCCAATCACTGCTCCCCAAAGATACGAGCTTCTCTTCGTCGAGCTGATTACCGCGTAACAAAGGCAGTCGGTTGTTGGCGGTGAGGATGAAGATTATGCTTCCTAAGCTGATTTCTCTTCCATACGAGTCGGTGATCCGACCCTTTTCCATTGCGCGTTTGATGCTTCCACGCATCAATGTATCAGCCTCGTCAATGTCCTGAAGCATTATAACTGAAAACGGATTTCTTCTCACTGCCTCTGCGATTCGATCCAATACAGTTTTACCTCGGAAATTCATATCGGATTCATCCTTGTCTCGTGTTGATCCCAAACAGATTATCACTGGACCTGTGCCACAAACCTGTTCAGAGAGAGCGGTTACCATCTTCTTCTTTCCCGTCCTGTCGGGTCCCGAAAACAGCATCCAGATATCGCCTTTTGCTCCACCGGCTCTTTTTCTCCCGTTGCCAAGCTTGCAACGGGTCACGGTAGTTGTCACAGTAGAGGCAGCGTCTCTCTGCCACCATACTTTCTCAATCAGACCCTTTAGAAGCTTCTTGAAGGAATCTGCATCCAATGGTTTATCACTCTGAAGGTCACTGTTTTTGGCCGGTGGTTCTGATGATATGCAACTGAGCAAGTCCTTGACTTGGTCAACATGGGTATTCTTGGTTGTGGTGGTGGTGGTTGACTCTGGTGTCTTGGTTTGACCCAGAACTAGGTCTGTCCTGACTGGGCTCAAAGGCGGACTTTGCAGACGACCCGTTGGTTGGCTTGTCAGTGAATTCATGTTCAGACGCAAATCATCCCCAAGAGTTTTGGCTTGAAAGGGTTGGCGTCCAAGGAAACTTGGATTTGCATACAAGCTGGTGAGGGAGAGAGGTTTAGGATTGATCCTCTCAAGAGTGCTATTCTGGTGAAAGCTGGGATGAAGAAGCAAGCATTTGTCACTCCATTTCTTCATCAGTTCTTGAGATTTCTGCTTCAAGGCAGGATCTTGATCCTTACTCTGGAACAATGTAGAGAGAGAAATAAATATTAGAACAATGAAAGGTGAAATGTAAAGGAAGATTTGATAGAATAGGACTGAAACCATACTTGAGAGAGAGTCAATGTTCCTTTATCATCTTTGTTATGCACCTTAGCATTCTGCAACCACTGAGGCAATTGGGGTTGTTCAGAAACAGGCTTGTCTGGTTGCTCTGCTGATAGATTTGAGAGCTCCTTGTCGTAGTTGTCCAAACATTGAGGGCAACAGCTTATCTTTCTAAATGGATCCATGTGCAGAGGAGCACTTTTTTCAGTCCTCATCATAGGATGCATGGTTGTGGGCAAGCTCTTCAGGTGACTATACGACTCCAGGGAACCGCTGCTAAGGATTCCATTCGGCACAAGCCTAAGCAACAATAATAGGTGCAAAATCCCATCAATACACAAACAAAATCATAGAATTTCTTCACACTCAAAACAAACAGAATAGGCATAGCATTGCACAACAAGCAACAATCTGAATCATGAGACAGATCAAAAATTCAGTCACACTCAAAACAGAGACTGATATATTTATACAATATTTACCTAGGAAATTTGGAGTGGAGAGGAGCTCTGGCGGCGATGGACACAGCTTGAAGATCCCATTCATTCTCCATTGAAGGGTGATAGACCTGACACCTCAAATAAGTCTCGCAAGTGGCGGTTCCGATCACCCAAAGCCTACCACCAGCACCGCCACCGTCCTCTCCTCGGAATCTGGCAATTAGCTTCCCCATGTCGGCGACGGCTTCTCTGGCGGCATCGGAAACGCCTTGGTGGGGCATTCCAAATCCGGGAGGCTGATCCACCAGCCATTTCAAATCACCCAAATCGAGAATTAAACCGCCGCCGGCACTCACAAGCATCTTCATCCTCATCTCAACAAGGCCCCCCAATTCCTTCAACCTAAGAGGCGCGGCGGATTGCACGACTCCAAGCTCCTTGTCCACCGAAACCACCTCCACGTTGCTCAGCGGCCCCGATTCCCCCAACTCCCGTTTCTCAATCCTCCTCAGGACCTCTCTCAGCACGGTTTCCGGTTCCGAATCCCCCACCAGGACCGGATTCTTCTTCCTCGTTCTCGACAGGATTTCGATTACTTTTCTGACGTCATCGCCGCTGCTCTGCGCGCCCGGATTGGGGTTTGTAATAATACTACTCTGTTGGTGTTGATGTTGTTGCTGATGATGGGTCTGGAGGCGCGGGTTCAAGTACAGGGCCCGGCCCGAAATGGGCGATGGATTGGCGGTCTGAGGCATGGGCCTGAAGCCCAGCCCGATCTTGGAAACCGCCGGAGAAGAAGGGGAAGGAGAAGAGGAGGAGGAGGGGATGAGAGAGTGTTCGATGGCGGATTTGACGGCGGGGCTAGAGAAGCTGGCCTCCCTCATGACGCGGCTGACGCTGGGGTCGTCGAGGATGGAGATGATGAACTGGACGAGCTCCACCTTGACGGCGAGCAAGGGCTGCTGCTGCTGCTCGGGGCAGCCACGGCGCTGGTGGGCCTGGGCGCGCTTGAGGGCGGCCATGAGGGCGTTGGAGAGGGGAGGGTCGGAGGAGGTGTCGGCGGCGGCGGTGGTGGGGAGGCGCTCGAGGGCGACGGAGAAGCAGAGCTCGAGGGCGCGACACTGGAGGGGGTGGGAGGAGTTGGGGTGGGAGCGGATGCATGCCTGCCGGAGGAAGCCGGTGGGGGAGCCCAGCAGGGTCGCCGCCACGTGGAGCGGGGTGGTCTGGCCGTGGTTCCGCCGCCCGGCCTCCGCGATCGACTGGTTCAGAACGCTGGCCGCCTCCGCTGTTAGGGTTTGCTGGATTGTGCTCAGGCAAGCTTTCATCTCTGGTAATTCTCCGGCCACCGACAGTAATTGTTGTCCGATTGAGCCGCCCGGGTGATGGGGGAATCTAGGATTTGGGATCGGGATTGGAATTGGAATTGAGATTCAAATTGGGATGAGCCCAATTCATCTAAGATTAGGACAAACACCCTTACTTGATATTACTTGGTATTCCGCTGTTGCTGCTGAATTATCTAATCTTGAGTAGTAGTAGTAGTTGTTGTTGTTCAGTCTGTAGATTCGGGGTGGGGTGTCTGGGGATTGTGGAGAAGAGGAAGGAGGAGGAAGAATCGGATATAGAGAGAGAGTTTCAGTGATCTGGGGAAGACCCACGAAGGTGGGGGTGGGGGTAGGGGTGTGAATGAGCTGAATTCATTTGGGGAAGAGTTGCGATGTGATGAATTCTTATTATGTGATGGAGAGAAATTGTTTGTTTTTATGTAAAAGGAAATCAACAACAAAAATCAACTTGTGTGTGGCAACGACAGAAAACCGACCCCCATAAATTTGAAGCCAAAAGTAGAGAGGAGAGAGATAAAGATCAACTTTTCAAGACAACAAACAACACGTCCAGTAAAAAGAGAGCATAATAAGCTAAAGCCTGAAGCTAAGTTTAACTTTTTATTATAATAAGAAATAAAATAAAATATACTCTACTGAATAGAATGAATCTTGATAGTAAGGCCTAATTTGATTAATACCGTATCCTTTCCATCCGAATGAAAATAAGCAGAGGATAGTTAGTAGTATAGAATTCAGTGTTAGCTTAGGTTGGCTAGTTTTATTAGTCCTACAATTAATATTTTCTGAAAAATATACTGGATCATGAAACATTAAACATCTAATCGACATATAATTTCAAATTAAAAGACGTGTCCAGTTTACTTTCAAAACAAGCCTTCTTAATAATATTTGTCATACTAGTGATTTTTTCTTCTGTTTTTTTTATTTTTTTTGTTTCCCTTTCTCTTAAAGTCTAGTATTTACTTGTGTTTTCAGAATTTTGGATTTGTTGTCGCACATAAAGCTGTTGAGCATCCCTTTATTATTAAAAAAAAATAAGAAAAGGCAGCTGGGTAGAATTCAACGCGAAAAGGAAAGGTGAGATCCTCATCCTCCCGAAGGCAAAGGCAAAGGCAAAGCCAAAAGGCCTTGGGCTTCACATGAAACCACAAATTGTTGGTTTGGGGATAGAAACAGGGGGAAGAGAGAGGACACCGTCCCTAATCCCCATCTCATTCAATAGCACCACCTCTTCCCCCCACACAAGTATGAAATATCAAATATTCCACCAACTATTTCTATTTTTTTTAATAAATGGAGTATAAAAAGAAAAGAAAGATTAAAAGGAGTCTTTTTGAAATAATTGAATTCATACTTATAGAGATAAAAACAAAGACAACTTTTTTCAGATGTTGATTATTACAAAATGGAAACCCGCCCCAGTTGTCTCGAGGGGTAAATTGGGGATTTCGGACGCGGCCGGTCTGGGTGGACAACTGTTGTGTACTTTGTGTTTGTCTGGGTGGATGGGAGATGGCTTTTGTTCGGCTCGTCCGGCTATTATTTTTTATTTTTATTTTTTAAATATAAATAAATAATAAAATCAAATTCGAAAAAGCACCTTTTTGGGTGCAAGAATTTCTGGAAAAATGCTCTCCGGGCAGAGCAAAATCCTCTCTCCTTTTGGTGTCATCTTTTGCTTTTTTTATTAATATATTCTATTTTGGGTGTCTTCTTGTGGAATGACATCATTAGTTAAAAGCTAACCAGATAATTATGAGAGAGAAAGAGGATTATCAACTACTGGTAATACTTTATTTCCATTAGTATTATTTATAACTTTCATCATTTTCATGGTACATGGAATGGAAGATTAGTGATTACCACTCTCTTCCTCCAAAGCCCAAAGGGGACTGTGGATTGACTGCCCTTTTCATATCTTCATTTGTCTTGCTTTAGTTTATTACTTACTTTATTAATGCTCTTCTCCTTCATGCCCCTTTTATTTTCAAGGAAAAGCTTCTTATCTCACGCCCATTCGCTTGGCTCCTTCCCCACGCGCTGCCTCAATCATCATTAATTAATTCGGTGTTTTGTTAAGCTGATTTAAAATTGGACCACCGTAAATTTGGACCGGATCATAATTTATAGTAGGAATGTTCACGAGTTGGGTCGGGTGACCCGAAATTGTGGGTTATGGGTCAACTCGTGGCCAGCAAAAAAAAATTACTTTTGACCCACAGGTCGCGGGTCAACTCTTTTGGCTAAGTCAATCGGGTCAAAAATGATTTTTTTATCTAAAAACATGTATTTTTTAAAATAAATTCATAATGTTTGCAGGTCGACCCGTAAATACAACGACTTTTATAAAAAAAAGTTTAAATATTAATAAAATTATAAAAATATATATATTTTTTAAAATATTGGGTCGCGTGTCGACCCCAAACCCGCGCAGGTTTAACCCGACCTGACCCGCGACTCGCAAAATAAAAAAATTCGACCCGCAAATTGCGAGTCGGGTCGGTGCTGGTCGGGGGCGACCCGACCCGTTGAACACCCCTAATTTATAGTACCCCCACTAGGTCTGTCTCTCTTATCAGTTTATCCGACTGTTAATTGACCTTTGAATTTATAAGTTATGTTTGGTACATCGAATCACTTTCTTTATTGAAAAAATAATAATAGTTTGATCCACTTTTAATTATACAAATACTTACCAAGATATCAAGATAAGAACATTATATGGATAATAGAAAAAAAAGTATGATATTATCATTTTAACTTAGGATTTTAAATTACTAGTATTAAAAAGAAAAGTATGGCTCATACACGTGTTGCATAAAATAAATTTTTATCAATAAATTCAGGAGAATTAATAAGAAATTAAGATTAAATAGCTATTTAAGTGCTATGAGAAATTCTAAGTTTTCTCTATGTTATAGAAATACTCCCTGTAATCGACTATATAAGTTAGTTTTAAAAATTTTCACATATATTAAGAAAACAAATTACTCCTACCCTACTCTATCACCCTAGTTGACAAGCTTTTAAGTTCTTTTTTACTTCTTTTTTTGTTTGGCTTTATCTCACCTTTTATCTCCTTATTACGTTCATTTTAGAGACAATATGTGCCCAAAAGCTGAAAAGTAAATTGAAAAGGGTGATTACTAAATCAGAAAAATTAAAAATTCTTACAGTTATTGAATTAAAAAAAGAAAACGTCTAATAATACTGATAAAGTAAAAAAGGTTAAAACGACTTATATACTTGATCGGAGGAAGTAACCTTTATTGAAGAAGAATTGGAACAAAGAATAAAATGTGGTAGTACTATAAATATAGGAGGGGAGGATATGATATGGATGGAAGTGTAGAGAGGATCACGCGCAAGAGTTTGAAAGTAGGGAATGTTGGGGGAGTTTTTTGCCTGCTCAATTTTTCTGGTGTTCACACGCAAGCCCCCTGTAAAGGGAATCGCACGGTTTCCACCTTTTCATACTTACTCCTCCTTTTATCATTTCCTACTCTCCTTTTTTGCCTTTTCTTTTTTTTTTCTTTTTTTTTTTTTGCTCTCTCAAATTGTTTTCCCAACTTTTTGCTTTCATTATTTTCGGAAAATTACGCCTGCTATCCCTCTAACTTTTACATCTTTCACATGGCGGACAAAGCTTTTCTCTATTTCATATGGCGCCCTTATCCTCTATCACCCCGTTGTCACATGAATTAAAATCATCCTACAATCCTTAGAGGAAGTGTCAAAGTGTCACCACTAATTTCACATCTGATCAAATGATCTTAAAAATTGACATGTGTACATCCAAATCCCAAATATCCCACCCACTCTAGATAGAAACCTAAGACATTGGGTTTCACCTATGCATGACTCTAGAAGACTGATGATGTATAAGAGCATCTACATTGGTGCTATGCACCGATGCATATGCTCAAAATAAATATAAAAAAATGTGTCTGTTGCATGTCCCAAGAAAATATGGTGCAAAACTTGATCCTGAAAGACAAAACAAATGCACCGATGCAAACGCGTGTTGCTCGCGTGAAGTTAACAAAATGCGGTGTTCTGTGCAAACAAGAGGAAAGCACTGCGTTTGTAGGTAAGAAATTAACGAGAGTTAATTTAAATTGCCCAATTGCATGTATATATTTGTGTACCCAAAAAAATATATTATACTTTTAATTATATATCACTTGTGTTTTTGAAGCAATTGCATTTTTATGTGGGTTATGAAATTCTTATTTATTAATTAATAATATAATATTTATTTATTACAAAGTTATAGTCAAATTATAAATAAATAATTTATAATGAGTGGTATATATGTAATTTTTATTATAAAAAAGAGTATATGTGGTTGTATATGGAGAGAGAGAGAGAAATGTTGAAAATGAAAAAAAAAAATAGGGGTGCATGGGTGCATGGATGTAGAAATAAATTATATTAGGTGCATAGATGATGTGACAAAGAGAGAAATGATAAAAAAAAATAGGGGTTCATAACATTGTAGCGATTCATTGTTGCGGATGCTCTAATCAAACACCGCGTGTCTTAGAGCATGTTTATTGGGAGATGCTTTAAGTGAGATGTTCGGGTAAATATATATTATTTTACTCCCTTCGTTCCATATTGTATGGGTTTTTAGCCCAAATTTTTTGTCCCATAATATATGGGGTTTTGAGTTTATTTATGATTGTTTTTCTTGGTAATTGTCATTCTAAGTAATTCTATCTAATGAAAATGAGGATGACACACTTTTCAAGTAATTAAAATTTACTTTTAAGTAAAAGGAGAGATAATTATTTGATTTAAAGCAAAAGTAAAAATTTTCTTAATATGTGTGCACAAGGCTAAAACCCAATATATATTGGGATGGAGGGGGTATTTAATTAAATCCAAAATTCTAGCATCTTTACGCCTTTTTCATCCTACTATAATAAAAAATTGCATTTAACCACCCTTTATTTTACACTTGTTGCAATTAACCACCCTTTATATTTTTTTCTACACTTAACCACCCCTTATTTGTAAATATGTGCATTTACCACCCATTTTGATGAAAAACGTTATTTTCTTCGTTAAGTAAAGTAAATTACGTTTTTGTCCTTCTTTTTTAATTTTATTTACAATAAATAAAATAATTTAGAAATAAATTGAGGTTTGAATGTCATTATCATTGGATTTCGGCCTACATCTCAACCTTTTGAATCTCGAGTTGTCGTCCATCAACTTAGACACGATTGACTCCAAGGGAAGCTCAAAGTCGTCAGAATCGGATCCAAAACCCATGGTCTTTGCATCGGCGAAGTCGTGGTTCTTCTTCGCCATTGGATGGAGGGAAGGAATTATTACGGAGGAAATTAGGCCAGGGTTGCAAAAATCGATCGGCGTATTGGAACTTGAAAGTGTCAATTATGGTATTTTCTTTATTTATTTACTTTAAATAAAATTTAAAAAGAAAGGGAAAAACATAGTTTACTTTACTTAACGGAGAAAATGACGTTTTTCGTCAAAATGGGTGGTTAAATGCACATAATTACAAATAAGGGGTGGTTAAGTGAAGAAAAAAATATAAAGGGTGGTTAATTGCAACAAGTGTAAAATAAAGGGTGGTTAATTGTAATTTTCCCTTATTTTTTCAAGCATCTCTCCCCTAGCATCCCCATAAAACATACACTTATAAAGAAAGAAGAAGAATATTACATTGATAAAATCTATCAATTCAGAATATATCTCAGATAAAACACACAATTATAATAAATAATTCAGGTGAACAACGCAACTTAAATAACATGTGGTTTAAAATGGAAGAAGTAAAAAGCTATGAAGCCAGGGGAATCCAACAATGGTAATTTTAGGCAGGGTATGTCTGCATGTTAGATGGTGTGATGCTCCATTACAAGGCAAAAGACGTGTTGCGTTAACAACAACAACAACAGCATCTACCCAGTTGCAGTCCAATACAAGCGGGACATGTGGTCAAGATGTACATACCCTTGTTCCGAGTAGACGGGAGGGTATTTTTGGCAGACCCAAAGCAGAGGGGGGGAGATGGGGGTAGTAAAAGGGGAGAGTGGGGAGGGGGAGAAACGAAAGTACGTGCACAAAAAACACCCATGAGCGAAAAGGCAAACTAAAACTAAAAAAATTAGAAACTAAAAACGGGAGAAAAGAGCAAGGCAGTCCCTCAAGGTCTTCGCTACTACTGCTCTTCCACTGTAATCTTCTCACGCCATTGATCCCTACACATGGCGAGGTTTGTTGAAATGGCCAGAAAAGTGAGATATTGCTTTATGACTTCCTTCCAGCTCTTTTCCGGCCTGCCCCTTTCCCTGCGAAAATCCGTAGAGATCAGACTCTTGATCCTCCGTACTGGGGCATTTGGCGGTCTCCTTTGTATGTGCCCGAACCACATGAGCCTCGATTCTCGGAACTTTTCTCCTAAACTGGCCACTAATCACCTCATTTCTGATATTGTCCAATCTCGTATGTTATTTTATTTGGAAATAAGGAAATTTGAAGTCCTTAAAATGAATAGGCAATTGTAAGTATTATTTAATTTTTATTCAAAAAAGCTTGTATATATTTGTTATAATTTAATATTAGTAGAAACTATTATTAGAGTATGGAGCATTTATTGAACATAGAGGGACACCTTTTATAGTTGTTAAGATTATTTTATCTTTATTTATAAAAAAAATTAGGAATTCAAAATTTATTTACAAAAAATTAAATTATCTTTATATCCATTTGTATAAAAAATTTCTTAAATCAAATTTTGATAAAAAAAAATATTATCTATGTCTTTTTATTCATTTATGATGTAGAAGATTTTTAATAAATCAAATTTTGATTAAAAAATGATAAAAGCATATCTTAACCCATAAATAATTTTATCTCTTATATAAAATTAAAACTTATTTATTGAATTAATTTTTATTTTCCCTTTATATTTTATTTCTTATATGGACAATATAAATCTTTTTTATTTTCTTTTTGTTTTATCTTTCTGATTAAAAACAACTTCTAAAAATAACTAAATATTTAACAACATGTCTATACATT
Organism: Fallopia convolvulus; assembly: GCA_964016875.1. NCBI lineage: Eukaryota > Viridiplantae > Streptophyta > Magnoliopsida > Caryophyllales > Polygonaceae > Fallopia > Fallopia convolvulus. Next base: position 37,682,578 of record OZ024733.1, read on the forward strand.
TTTAATATTTCAAAAATGAATACATCACGTTTTTTGATAGGTAAAATTTTATTTCAATAATTATTATTCCTAATAAATGAATATCATTCTCTAAACAATATTTATAAATAAATCATGATTGTTCTTGAGATTTTTATATCATATGTAATTTTTAAAGTTTTTTATTTGATTCTAAAAATAAAATAAATATCATTGGCAAGTATAAATATTCTATCTTCTATTTATCATTATGTTTAAAAAAGCATGCTCATACCTAATTACATTATATTTTATATTATATTTTTTTATTTATATCCTATTTATAATATGTTTAAAAATAATTTTAAAGTCCAAGTCGTAGTCGTGCATGATAATATGACACGACGAATATAACTAGTTGTAAATAATTTTGGTGTACGAGAGATATTTGCATCCATAATGTCAAGAAAAACAATCATATAGTACATAGTTTAGAATTAGATAACTTTTTTAGTATATTATTATGGCGTTTTTATAAATTTGAAATTTCTGAAGAATAGTGGTGTACTATTATTGTATAACGTGTACTGTATTTTCTCATACGGATTATATTTTCAGTCAAATAACTTTAGATTGAGTAAATTTAATAACTCAAATTCGCTTATACATAATGTAATTGGAGGTTGGATATGATCTACTTGGGCGGGTTTTATTTGCCTATCCTAAGTACAGTGCGTAATGATGATTACAAAAGTAACTTCTGGCAAGTGGCAACGCACGCGGTTTAGGAATTTTGAGTCTTTTGAAACCTTTTCACTCTCTCACAATCAATATCCATCCTTCTACCAAAAAAATCAATATCCATCCTGAATTATTTTTTTACTCGCAAGTCCCAACCCTTTGCCACGGCGCAAATTCTCTATACGGCTATACCACCCCATTACTACGACAACACCAATTCAGTGTATAGAGGTTATGAAAAAAAACACGTGTAATGAAAATAAGGAAAGAGACGCAAGAGAGAGAGAGAGAAAAAACGCAGAGAAGAAGGATGAGAGCCCTCCCTTGCCGACTAGCCCGCTATCGCTCCTCTACCGTTATCTTCTCCCTCCAAAGGTCTCTATAGTCTATCAGGTCCACTGAAATATCTAACAATACGAGATTATGCTTTATAACTTTCTTCAAACTCTTCTTGGGCCTACCTTTTCCCTTGCGAAAAATATTGAAAATCATGCCCTCACATCTTCGTACCGGGCCACTGGTGGCCTACTCTCTATGTGCCCAAACCAGCGCAACCTTGATTCCCTCAACTTCTCTCTTATACTAGCCACACCGACCTTGTTCCTAATCACTTCGTTTCTGATCTTGTCCAAACTCGTGTGCCCGCACATCCATCTCAACGCACGTACTCTGCTGCCAACAATTTATGCTCCTGCACCTTCTTGGTAGGCCAACATTCCGCCCCATACAATATTGCGGGTCTAATTTATGACTTGTAGAATTTGACATTTTTGGATAAATTATAAATTATGTACAAAAATGTTTATGGTTGTTTTTTATGTATGTTGATCAAAATTACAAATATTGTACGATAATATATTTTAAATTATTTTTTGTACAATAATACAATACATACATGATATTTTTTCAATTATTTTATCTTTACATTAATTTAGGAGTAACTTTTTACAGAATTATTTTTTTATATTTTTGTATTCCAATTACCTATTTTAAATTATTATTTTAACATAGGGTGGTGTGGTGCAACGTGTTGATATAATTTGGCTACCACTTTAATTATTAGTAATAGATTAGGAGAGTTTAATTCAAATGAAACAAACTCTTATCCTGAAACGTGAAACGAATGCACTTTTTCTAGTTCGTAGTACACTTTTCATACAAAAGTGCAATCTGAAAAAGTGTACTACATAAACTACGAAAAGTGCACTGCAAAGTACGAAAAGTGAAAATCCGAAAAAGTGGACTCCGAAATAGAAAAAGTGCACTACGAACTAGGAAAAGTGGATTCGTTTCAGGATAAGAGTTCGTTTCATGATAAGAGTTTGTTTCATTTGAACCAAACTCTAGATTAGGGTAGATTAAATTTTATATAATCCCTAATATTAGGTTTGATGATTTGGTGAATGTAGTAGAAGCTTTGCATAAGGATTATGATAGAATTGTTGAATTTGCTTTTATTGCTGTAGAGATTGTGAGAAATTTTACCCTTGAGACTTATGAACAAGTTGTTGGTTGCAAAAATGTTAATGAATGGTTGTAAGTTATGCATGAAGAAATACAATTTATGCCTGGTAATAACACATGGTCTATTGTTCCTAAACATGCTAAGACTAGACTAATAGACTGCAAATGGATCTTCAAACTTAAAGACATAGTTGCAATGCGATTCATCCTTAGAAGAGAGCGAAACGCTCTTGAACTCATGGATCTAGTCTTGTGCATGAATCTTTTAACCTGAACTTGTGGAACCCTTGGCTTTGGCCTTGATGTATTGCATGAAGTAGGGTTTTGACTTTTGAGATGGATAATATATGGAGAAAGTTTGATGGTAACACCACAGAATACCGATGCTATGGTGCAAGAAGACGCAACTCGAGAGGAGATGCGTCAGCACTGGGACTCAAGAGGCTTCAAGATGTGCTCGATTAGATCAAGTCGACTAGTATTGTAGCGTGGGCAAGGGGAATTGAGTTTGAGAGGATTAGAGGGGACTCCTAGGTCGTTGATGGAGGAGAGACTCGACTATAAAATGTGGCAAATTCAATTAATCAAGACGTAAATAATAATGTTACATCGAAGGTCTTTAAATAGACAAACAAGCAGGAATCAAAACTAACTTAATGGGCCTTATTCTAGCTTAATGGGCCGACCCTCTTAAACATAAGAGAAGCACACACCCAAAGTAGCAATAATTTGAAATAGAAATGCTTAAACAAGAAACATACTAAAATAGGGAAATACATAATAAAAGACTGAGTCCTAAGCCAAAGTGGACACCATGGTCTCGGTCGCCATAGACTAATCGGGATCGGGCTTGAGCCAGGGCCAGGTCGCATCAAGTTGCTAAAACTGATCCTCCAAGTTTTAAAAGCTAGGCTACCAAGCCTACCAGCCAAGCGCTTTACTCAAAAAGAGGGTGTTGACTACAATGATATTTTTGCTATTGTTGTCAAGTATAAGATTATGCGTTTGTTAATTGCCATGATTGTTGTGTTTGATTGGGAACATGAGCAAATGGATGTGAAAATTGCTTTTCTGCATGGTGAATTGCATGAAACCATATATATGCGCCAACCAGGGACGGACGAAGGATTTAATATTAGGGTGGGCTAATTGTCACTAAATTTTTTTGGGTGGGCTAAATTACCTTAATTTAACAAATTTAACACTAAATTTACCCTTTTTTATTTTTTTATTATTAAATTTACCCTATTTTTATTATTTTTTATTTTTTTAGGGCGGGCTGGCGCCAACCTAAAGGTTTTGTTGATAAAACTAGAAATGATCATGCTGGTTTGTTTAAAAGATCCATCTATGGGTTAAAACAATCTCCTCGACAATGGAAGAAAAAGTTTGATTCCTGAATGACTTCTCTTTGGTTTCTGTTGAAGCAGTTATGACACTTGTTTTTAATTCTTGAATGTTAAGTCAAAGTCTCCCATGTATATCCTATTATATGTTAATGACATGTTGTTAATATGCAATTCTAAAGTGATTATTGTTGGGGTGAAAATGACTTGAAAACAACATATGAAAAACTTGGGTCCCGCTAAGAAAATCTTAGGAGTTCACATAATAAAGGATCAATCTAAGAGAACTATCTATGTATCTTAATGCAACTACTTACATAAGGTTATTGACAGGTGATGGTGCTCAAAATGGCAGAATAAGAAGTGGGACCGAGGTACGAGGATTGACGGATCCGGCGGGATTCCCAATGTTAAACTCGGGGCCCATTGTCGTACCTAACTCTAAAAAACAAACAAACCCCTACCTTTGCGAGTCCTCGAAACCTCGGCAACGAGGTCTAAACCTCATTGCTCAAAAGCTGACACCCCCGCCCCGTCTAAACCACTCAACGGCCATCGCTCCTCCAACCAGTGACAAAATGCCTCACACTCGACCAATCAAAAGGCATGATCTCGGGCATCCCACATCGAGCAAGCACCAAAACCCGACTCCTCAAATCTCTATAAATAGAGGAGAGCCTCATAGGTAGAAAGGGGTCGAAAACCTCTTGAACTCAAGAACTATCTTGCTCGTTGAAGATCGACGTGTTGAAACATCGTCAAAGACCACGCTACAGACAAGTGAAGGTCTACAAAAAGACTTCAAGTCACCCAAAAGAATCCCCGCTTCAATCAAATATCTCGCTATATCGACTCGTAGGTCACAACACCGCGTGCTAAATCAACCCCTCGACCTCGCCACTGGAGCTCGACACTCAGCCTGCGGGTGATAGAACCTCGTTGTAACTAGGAGATCCCGAGACTTGTTAGATCAAGATCTCGAACATTCTAAAAGAGATCTAGGGCATAATCACTGGTTGTAACCTCGTTAATTGTAACCTCACAACCTGTAATCTCGCATTAAAGGCATAAATAAAAGAGCAAGTGTTTGCACAATCGAATAAAAGTAATCTCATTTCTTGTCTTCTAGCGCTGGTTTGTTTCGGATTTCATCACTGGCGCCGTCTGTGGGAACTTCTTCATCCTAAGCAGTTTCTCGATTTGTGCAAACCTTGGCTTTTGAATCCCTCAAAATGGCCTGTCCAAACAACTTCTTCCCCCAACACCCCGATAACATGCCCGAAACCTCGCCATGGATGAACGCGGGACCACCACCGGGTTGTCCGTTTGGGGTCCCTCCGGGGTGGGCGTACAACGCGCCACAAAACCCTTACCCGTTCCAAGGGTACGAGCTGGGCGGCGCTCCCCCGAACCCATATCCCTACCGGGCTATGGGCAATACCAACAAGGCTTCGCCCCTTCATACGTCCCCATGCCCGGCCCACGCCAGCCCCACTCCGAGTACGTACCTGCGTACGTTCCCGGGCATGTGCCAGGGCACGAGACGTCAACCAACGACTCATCCACGGAGAGGCCTCCCCGGGACCCCATGCAGATCTCGAGATCCCGCTCGCGTCGTCGAGGATGCAGGACCCGGAGTTGTCCGAAACGGCGGGGAGCGCGATGCACACCCTTAAGTAGCGATCGCGACGTCACCACGTTGAGGCCGAAAGCCTCTCCCCGTTCGTGGACGAGATTCAGAGAGCGCCTATGCCCAAGGGTTTCCATAGACCACAAATGGGGCTTTACGACGGCGCGCCAGATCCGGAGGAGCATGTGAAGCATTTTGTTGTCCAGATGAACGTCAACTCCTACAACGACGCCATCTTCTGCCGCATCTTCCCGACCACCCAGGAGAAGGCCACGATGACGTGGTTCATAAGTCTCAAGATTGGGTCTGTGGCGTCGTTCGCTCAATTGTGTGAGTCCTTTATCGCACACTTCAGAGGTTCGAGGAAGCGCAAGAAGAACATGCGGGATCTCTGCGGTATCGAGCAGGGAGAGGGCGAGTCGTTGGGCACCTTCTTCACGAGGTTCACAACCGCGGTGGCGGAGATCGCACACATCGACAAATCGCCGGTGCGAGATACCCTCATGGGCAACCTATGCCAAGGGGCCTTCAAGAATTACATTTTCTTGAAATGCCCGACAACGTACGACAGCATGTGCGCCCGGATCACTGCCCAGGTGTATGCCGAAGACGCCGCCAACCAAACCTCGCACCCGAGGACCGACAAGGAAATCGTCGCCGAGGCTAAGGGAAAGGCAAAGGTGGGCGCGCCAGCCGCAAGGGATGCGTATGTAACGCAGGCCCAAAACCCCGTCAACAACAACAACAACAATAACAGGAACAACAGCAACAACAACAACCGCAATAACAACCGCGGTGGTGATGGCGGGAGTTGGAGCTGCTTCGGCGGGAGGCAACGAGGTTATAGGGGCAAGGGCGGCCCTTTGTATAATCCAAACGAGAAGGGGTGCGCCAACCCCGCCTCGGGAGCAAACACCGTGCCGCAAGGCCCGGGTCAAGCTAGAGCCAACAATGTCGAACAACAGGCTCTCGCGAAGCAGGCACGGTCCGAACAGACGACAACACCCGATGGGTATATTCATACCATCTCGGGCGGTCCTTCGTTGGCTGGATCCAGCCAGGAGAAAAGAAAGAGGTACGCGAGGGCAAGCCATCATGAGCCCTCGGTGTTCAGCGTCGCACAGACCTCGCGGTCCCACGTGGGGCTGGCCTTCACCTCCGAGGACGCTGAGGGTCTGCACATGCCACACTCTGACCCTTTGGTGGTTCATGCTCAAGTAGGCTCGAAAATGGTGAAGCGGGTGTTGGTGGACAAGGGGTCCTCCGTGGACATCATGTACTACGGCGCTTTCGAGCAGCTGGGCATCTCTGAGACCTCCCTGAAGCCTTACGCTGGGAAACTCACCTCCTTCTCACGGGACGAGGTTGACGTCGCAGGTCTTATAGACCTCTGGATGACGCTGGGCACCGGTTCGACGAGACGAACCGAGATGGTGGAATTTACTGTGGTACACCTGCCCTCGGTCTACAATGCAATCATAGGGAGAGTATCCTTGATGAAGTTCCAAGCGATGGTGTCTATCTACCACCTAAAGATGAAGTTCCCCATCGATGGCGGGGTCGGAGAAGTGAAAGGCAACCAAGAGGAGGGTCGTGTTTGCTATGCGACCTCTGCAAAACAGAAATGCCCGGTGTTCATGGTAGAGTCCCCCGGCGAGTCCGACCTCAAAGTCCGGGACTTCACGGTCCCCATCCCAGAGGTAGAGAGAAGGGTGGTTGCCCCCTTCGAGAATGAAGCCGAGAGAATCTACCTGGGAGAATGTCTCTCCGGGAAAACAACAACATCGCTGGAGGCCTTGCTTTCCAGATCCCGCGACGTGTTCGCCTGGACCGCCAAGGACCTCCGTGGCGTCGTGCGGACCATGGCCCAGCACTCCTTGAACGTCGACATTACCACCCGCCCCGTGGTGCAAAAAACGAAGGAAGATGAACGAGGAGAGGGCAAAAGCCGCGAATACCGAGGTGGGGAAGCTGCTGGCCACGGGGTTTACCCGCGAGGTCCAGTACCCTAGATGGTTGTCCAACTTTGTGCTAATAAAAAAAGCCACCGAAAAATGACGGATGTGCGTGGACTTCAAGGACCCCAACAAGGCTTGCCCTAAAGACAGCTACCCCTACCTTCGATCGACGAGCTGGTCGACTCAACTGCGGGTCACGAGATCTTGAGTTTCCTCGACGCATACTCAGGATACAATCAGGTCTTGATGAGTCCGCGCGACGAGGAGGAGACCTCCTTCATCACGCAGAGGGGGACCTATTGCTACAAAGTCATGTCTTTTGGCCTAAAGAACGCGGGGGCAACTTTCCAGCGCCTCATAGATCGGATCTTTAAATATCACCTGGGGAGGAACGTGTCGGGCCACGTCGACGACATTGTGGTCCGAAGCAAAACCCTCGAGGAAGATCTGGTCGACCTCGCTGAGGTCTTTGCAACACTAAGGCGCAACCGGCTCACCCTGAACCCCGAGAAGTGCGTAGTCATCGGGAAAGTTCTTGGGCTTCATGATCAACGAGCGCGGGATCGATGTAAACCCCGCTAAGATTGAGTCAATTCTCTCAATGAGGTTGTCGCGGTCTCGTACTGAGGTACATCGGCTCAACGGCGCGGTAAACTACCTTGGGAGGTTCTGCTCCCGTTTGGCGGACAAGTCTCTACCCTTCTTCGCGACCCTAAAGAAAAACGACAAGTTTGTTTGGGACGAGGAGCTAGAGCTCGCCTTCTCTGGGTTGAAGGCATTCTTATCGAAGCTCCCCACATTGTCACCTCCAATGGCGGGCGAGGACTTGCAGCTGTACATAGTCGTAAGCCCGGAGATAGTCAGCGCGGTGCTAACCAGAAAGGCTATGCACCCGGTCTACTTCATCAACCGCGTGCTCCAACCTGCGGAGCAGCGATACTCCCCGGCAGAGAAAATGGCCCTGGCCGTTGTAACCGCCGCGAGGCGCCTGCGCCCTTACTTCCATGCACACCCTATTCAGGTCCTCTCCGACCTCCCACTTCGGCAAATCCTCCATCAGCCCGCCCTCTTGGGGCGGATGACAAAGTGGACAGTCGAGTTCTCTAAGTTCGACATCAGCTACCTCCCCAGGACTGCAATGAATGGACAGGCTCTCGCCGACTTCGTCGTGGAAGTTACCTTCCCCGAGACTGACGCGAGCTCGGAGGAATGGAAGGTCTTTGTTGATGGCTCGCGGTGTGATGTCGGGGGTGGGGCTGGCGTATTCCTCGCCGGTCCCTCAATTGAAACAGAGTACGCCCTTAACTTCGCCTTCGATGCCACCAACAACGAGGCCGAGTATGAGGCCATGATCGCCGGAATAGAGATGGCGCTCCTCAATGGAGCTCGCAAGATCAAAGTCTACACCGATTCTGAATTGGTGGCGAGGCAGCTGAACGGACAATATGACACCCGGACGGGGTTCCTGCCTGCGTACCGAGAGAAAGTTAAGGCCTTGGTGTCTTGCCTAGAAACCTTCGCGGTAGAGTCCATCCCACGAGCTACAAACACCAAAGCAGATGCACTCGCGAGGTTGGGATCGGCTCTCCGCTTGGAAGTAGGAAATCGCGTGATGGTGGAAAGGAAGCTCTCACGAAGTGTAACCAGCGAGGTTCTCTCTGTCACAGTCGGGGGCTGGAGGGTTCCGATCACGCGATATGTGGAGAGCGACGTCCTCCCTGAAGATCCAGCGGAGGCTAGAAAGCTCAAAATGCAAGCGGCCCACTACTGCGTCATCGGCAGTCAGCTCTATCACCGAGGCTTCGCTGAACCCAACTTGCTGTGTGTGCCAACTGAGGCTGCGGAACACATCCTGTATGAGGCGCATGAAGGGGTCTGTGGTGGCCACCCCAGGTGGCGCGCCTTGTCACATAAAATCGCCCATTTGGGATATTTTTGGTCCACTCTCAAGTAAGACGCGAGGGCCTATGTCCAGAAGTGTGACGGATGCCAAAAGCACGGTAACCTCCAGCACGCCCCAACCTCGCGCCTGCGCTCGATCCATGCCCCCTGCCATTTCGCGATGTGGGGGATGGACATCCTAGGGCCATTCCCCAAGGCCGTTAGCCAGGTGCAGTACATATTGGTCATCGTCGACTATTTCACGAAGTGGGTCGAGGCAGAAGCAATGGCAAAGATCACAAGGACAAAGGTCTCCAACTTCCTATGGAAAAACCTCGTGTACCGCTTTGGGGTCCCCGTGACCATCATGACTGACCATGGCCCCCAATTCGACAGCAAATAAACTCGGACCTTTTGCTCCGAGCTGGGCATAACCCTCAAATTTTCCTCCGTGGCCCACCCTCAGTCCAACGGCCAGGTGGAGAATGTCAACGCCCGTATCCTGTCCGATCTAAAGAAACATTTGGGCATAGCGCAAGGCCGTTGGGCGGAGCTTCTCCCACTCGTTCTATGGACATACCGAACAACTGCGCGTCGCGCTACAGGGGAGACACCTTTCGCTCTGACCTACGGGGCAGACACACTAGTTCCTGTAGAAACATTAGTCCCTTCGACAAGAGTCTTTGAGTTCGACGAGAAAGAGAACGAGACCAACCTCAAGGTCAAATTGTTGTTCAGGGAAGAACTTTGCGAGATCGCAGCCTTACGCTCCAAAGAATACAAGCGACATGTGGCGGTGTATCACGACAAGAAGGTTAGGCCCCGAGTTTTGGTCACAGGTTGTCTCGTCTTGAGGCATACCGAAGGTGGAAAACTGGATCCAAATTGGGAGAGTCCTTACCTCCTCGGAGAGGAGGTCGCGCTCGTGGCTTTCAAACTCAAAGATAGCGAGGGGCGCACTCTAAGCAAAACATGGAATATCGTTCGACTCAAAAGATATTGCATGTAAACTCTCAGAACTCTCGGCGTTTCCAAAATTTTTGTGAATAAAGGGTTTTGCAATGTTTTCCAAATATTGTCTCAAATATGAAAACCTCGTCGTGTGTCGACGACCTGTTCAATTCCACCCCTCGCTCCCCGCTTGGGGTTCGAGATTCTTGGTTCTAAGAGTTCAATTCCACCCCTAGCTCCCCGCTTGGGGTTGGAGATTCTCGGTTTTAAGAGTTCAATTCCACCCCTCGCTTCCCGGTTGGGGTTGGAGATTCTCGGTTTCAAAAATTCAATTCCACCCCTCGCTCCCCGCTTGGGGTTGGAGATTCTCGGTTTTAAGAGTTCAATTCCACCCCTCGCTCCCCGCTTGGGGTTGGAGATTCTCGGTTTTAAGAGTTCAATTCCACCCCTCGCTTCCTGCTTGGGGTTGGAGATTCTCGGTTTCAAAAATTCAATTCCACCCCTCGCTTCCCGCTTGGGGTTGGAGATTCTCGGTTTTAAAAATTCAATTCCAACCCTCGCTTCCCGCTTGGGGTTGGAGACAATCAAAACAATCATGCGGATCCGAGCGAGGCTCGTGATCGTGGCATAAAACCTATCATGCGCGATCCGAGCGATGCTCGTGATCACGGCATAAAATCTATCCTGCGCGATCCGAGCGAGGCTCGTGATCGTGGCATAAAAACAATCATGCGTGATCCGAGCGAGGCTCGTGATCGTGGGGTAAAATCTATCATGCGCGATCCAAGCGAGGCTCATGATCAGGGCATAAAATCTATCATGCGCGATCCGAGAGATGCTCGTGATTGTGGCATAAAACCTATCATGCGCGATCCAAGCGATGCTCGGGATCGCGGCAGAACGAACGCCCGATGTGCCCCGAGCGAACCACAAGTCTTGCGGCGCTCGGACCATGGGGTTAGATCGGGATATGACAAGCCCTTGGAAAACACGCAACACGACCACAAGTAAAAGAAGGAAAGAAAATTGCATAAAATAGGGCAGCGAAGGCCAGAGTATCATAATTACAGACCCCAGCGGGGCCACCAAATAAAAAACAAAAAAACACAAAAACTACAAGGCAGGCACCCTTCACTCCTTCGGGATCTCGGCGGCGGGGTCCATGGGGACTTGGCGGACGGGTGAGGCAATGATCACCTCAAGGTCGGAGGTTGGCGCGTTCAACGCGGGGTTGAGGTCACCAGCGGTGAGGTCCAAATCTCCCTGACCTGGGGCCCCGGCGGTGGGCACCTCGGTACTCTCGTTCGGCGCGGCCCCGTCCTCGTTGTCGAGGAAGAACTCGCATTCTCCCTCGGGCTCTTCCCCGGTTTCCTCACCCATGGTCAGCCCATAGTTGGGGATAAAGAAGGTGATGCGAGGGTCGATATGCCCATACTTCGCAACCGCCTGCCTTACCCCCGCACGAATGGCCTACCGGTACATCTTGTCGATGCTGCTCAACAGCTGTTCCTTGTACTCGGCAGACGACACGTACTTAGGCCCCGCAGCCTCCACCTCCTCGTTAAGCTCTTTGATACGCTTGTGGAGGCTGCTGTTCTCCTGATCAACCTTTCGGAGCTCCGACTCTTTCTCCCTGAAAAAGTTGTGCTCCGAGGAGAGTTTGGTCTGGAGCTCCTCGATCTTGGCCCTTAGATCCCCAGCCAGGCCCTTGGCCTTCTCCGCCTCCTCCTTGGCCTTCTTCTCCTCCTCCCACCTTGGCCTTGGCGACTGCCTTGGCCTCGTCCGCCGCCGCAACCTCCACGACCCGGGTCCTCCTCGTGGCATCCGCGAGGTCCTTCGCCTTCTTCGCACATTCAGCTGTGCGAGCCTCGAGCCTCGCCTCCAAGGTGTCCATGTTTTTCTGAAGGAGGCTCATGCGACTACAGTTGTAGTTCTCAAAGAAGTGATGCTAAAAACAAGAAAAATCAAAAGATACATCAGGGAAGAGAAGGCATGAGGCTAGCAAGCGAAGCCTAGAAAAACGAAGCGAGACATACCATCGCCGAGTAGCGGAGGGCCTCGTCAGTAACGGCTTCGTCGGAGAGATTGTTCGCCCACGCAATCTCCTCCTTCCAATCGTCCTTCTTCCAGTTCCTGAGTGCCCCCTTGGATGGTCTGGGGCAGTGGAACTTCTCGGCGGGGGGACCGTTGCGAGAGAGAACCCGACTCACGGGGTCGGAGCTAACAACGATCTCCTTCCCCGGGGCACCTGGTTGGCTGTCCCCCTTGTGTTTCTTCTTTTTCTCTTGGCGGGGGGGCGCCTCCGCGTCCTTTCTTTTGGATCCGGCCCCATCACTGGATCCTCGAGGGGCATGGGAGGGCGCTCTGGTAACGTCTTGTGTTCCTTTGGTAGCAGCCCCCTCGGTAATCTTTACCCTTGCGTCCCTCGCAGGGGCTGTCGCCTTCGCCAGCGGGGTTGGCGGCTTCGCCGAAGATGCTAGCGCCTTTATGATAGGGCCCTTCGGGGCCCTGGGGACCTGGGCGGTGGAGGTCGCGGGTTTCTTCCCCTGCGCCCTCGAGGCTAGAGCGTTAAAAAGGTCCACTGCAAGAGAAAAAAACAAGTTAGATAAAAAGAGCAAAGAACAGAATATCGCAAACAGTCAGGTTGTATGATCCGAGCGAGGCTCGTGTCACTAAATAAGCAAGGTACTCCCTCGAGGCTATGCATAGCCCAAGCCAAAAACAATAATAAAACGCAGGAATAAAAGAAAAATAAGTGTCCTCTTCGCCCTCGCGGGGTGGAGGGGTAAGACTCAGGTCGGCCCGCTCAAGCCTTCCCTGTGCCAGGTACTCCCAGTACGGTGCCTGGCACGCCGGAGCGTAACGAGCCTTGAGATCGGCGGCTTTTTGCGTACCCTTGGGTCGGACGAAGTTGTCCGGAGCCGTGGGGAAGTTGAGATACCTCCCAGTGGGGTCCCGAACCAAGAACCATTTATCCTTCCATTGACCCACGTTTGACGGGGTCATGGTGATCTTGAGCCCGGGCAAGCTAAGGTTGACAAGGCAGGACTCGTGTTCTCTCCTCACCAAAAACAAGCTCGACATAATGTCCAGGTCCGGTCCCTCCTCGAGCTCGTAGCTTCGGATGGTATAAACGAACATAAGCCTCCACGCGTTGGGGAACATTTGCGCGGGGCAGACGTGCATGGCCCACAAGAAGTTGACTATGTGCTGGGCTAGCGGCAACCTGAAGCCGGCCTGGAGACTGGGCAGGTGTACAACCACGCACCTCTCGTACAAAGCCAAGGAGCAGCCCTCCCCTTCGGGAAGCGCCAGCTCAACCCGCTTCGGCCAGGGGAAGTCCTTGGCAATCTTCTCGAGGTCATCCCGCTTCAAGACTATAGGAGCCCCCTCGGGCAGATAGATCTCTCTCGAGGGGTTCAGGTACATGGGTATCCTCTCCTCGAGGATTGGAGGGATACTCAACACGGAGTCGGTGATATACTCCGCGAGAAAGCTCACTTGGTCGTTGGAGTCAGACGACCTCGCAGCAAACTCGACAACCTCCTCGTCAGAAATCGAAGACGAGGCCATTTCAACCCCAGAAGATGTGCGCAGTCGAGGAAAGCACGAGCTAACCAAGATGACAAAGTCGCTAGAAGAAGGGTCGCTAAAGACGAGCGAAGGGGACCTCGGATTCTGGGAATCACTGGTCTCGACACTCCCTTCGGTCTCAGAAAGCTCCTCGTAAAACCTCTCTTGAGCCTTGAATGCGAAGCCTGGTGGGGGGCTCGAAGAAGTTCCTCTAGGCATGAAAGAGCGAGGTCCAGGCCACGAAAGGCGAACACGTGGAAAAGAAGAGGTTTTGAGACATCGAACAAAGCCACAAAAGAAGGAAAACGTGAGGTGATAACAGAAAGACAACACGTGGCACCCAAGGGCTACTCTGACAGACAAGACGTCCTAGGGAAAATGTGAAGCGCCAAAAGTCGGAGAAGAGAGTGGAAGCCAGCGGTTGGAAGGCCAAACGTCCCGTCAGTCAAACATCATGACGTTTGGCTTTCCGAGGAATTCGAAATTCGAAAGCAAGGGTGGTGAAGAAGCTCAACCGTCGGCTAACACGCGGAAAGCTCGAGAGCATCGCCAAAACCACCAGCGCCACCCTCGCCCCCTCCGTTTCGCCGCCGTGACACTGGCGCGAAACGCCAGAGGGCAATCGTCCCCCACTAGGAAACGAAGCGATAAAAGAAAAAAGAAAACAAACACGCCGAAAAAAGACTCGAAAGAATTCGCCAAAACCACCAGCACCGCCCTCGCCCCCTCCGTTTTGCCGCCGTGACACCGGCGCGAAACGCCATAGGGCAACCGTCCCCCGCTAGGGCATGAGACGGGGAGAGAAGGAGAGAACGCCAAAAAACGCAAAGAAAAGGGGAGTCGGGGACTTACTTGTTCGAAGATTTGCGCGAAAGAGGCGGTGGCATTCCTAGAAACCGTCGGAAAACCGTCAACTGCTCGCCGGAGATCGGAAGAACGAGAGAAAGAGGAAGCATGCTTGAAGAAGAAGATGAAGATGAGGCGTTGGGGGGCATAGAGAGACGCTCTTATAGAAAGCGATCTTAGGCCCCTCCCCGCTCCTAAAAAAGGCTTAATGGGCCTAATCCACCCTAGCGGCCCATTAATGAAATGAGGAAGAACATGCCCAGAGGTCGCCGCGCACGTAACGGGGGAAAATACCTAAGGAGGAAAATACCTAAGTGTCAGGCCTCGCGAAAGAGTTCCTTGCCAAGGAAGTCCTCGCAAAAGAGTTCGCCCAACCTCTAAAACCTCGTTCCTCGCAATCCTAAGGCAAAAAGCCTCGCACCCCGGGTTTGGTGAACCAGATACCTCTCATATATGACCTGCGGTCCTCGGGAGGAGATCCTCAGGCCATGGGATTGTGATGGTGCTCAAAATGGCAGAATAAGAAGTGGGATCGGGGTACGAGGATTGACGGATCCGACGGGATTCCCAATGTTAAACTCGGGGCCCATTGTCGTACCCAACTCTAAAAAACAAACAAACCCCTACGTTTGCGAGTCCTCGAAACCTCGGCAACGAGGTCTAAACCTCGTTGCTCAAAAGCTGACACCCCCGCCCCGTCTAAACCACTCAGCGGCCACCGCTCCTCCAACCAATGACAAATTGCCTCACACTCGACCAATCAAAAGGCATGATCTCGGGCATCCCACATCGAGCAAGCACCAAAACCCGACTCCTCAAAATCTTTATAAATAGAGGAGAGCCTCGTAGGTAGCAAGGGGTCGAAAACCTCTTGAACTCAAGAACTATCTTGCTCGTTGAAGATCGACGTGTTGAAACATCGTCAAAGACCACGCTACAGACAAGTGAAAGTCTACAAAAAGACTTCAAGTCACCCAAAAGAATCCCCGCCTCAATCAAAGATCTCGCTATATCGCCTCGCAAGTCACAACACCGCGTGCTAAATCAACCCCTCGACCTCGCCACTGGAGCTCGACACTCAGCCTGCGGGTGATAGAACCTCGTGGTAACTAGGAGATCCCGAGACTTGTTAGATCGAGATCTCGAACATTCTAAAAGAGATCTAGGGCATAATCACTGGTTGTAACCTCGTTAATTGTAACCTCGCAACCTGTAATCTCGCATTAAAGGCATAAATAAAAGAGCAAGTGTTTGCACAATCGAATAAAAGTAATCTCATTTCTTGTCTTCTAGCGCTGGTTTGTTTCGAGTTTCATCAACTTGTTCTTTATGAAGGATTCCAAAGCAACACCTATTCCATTAGGAGGTCATTTCATATTCTTTAAGAAAGATTGTCCTACCACAAAAGAAGAGAAAAAGAAGATGTAGACTTTGTCATATGATGTTGTTGTTGGATCTTATCTATGCAATGTCATATACTAGGCCATATATAGCTTTTGCTATTAGTGTTCTTAGTAGATATATGTCTAATCCTAGGGAAGCTCATTGGGCAACCATGAAATATCTGCTCAAATATGTAAAAGGAATTGAGAACATTGGCCTTGTATATGTTAAGCATAGTGCGAGGAATAATCTATAAGGTTATATAGACTTGGACTATGCCAGCAACTGAGACAATAGAAAATCTACTACTACATACTACAATGCATGGGCAGGGAGTTGCATTTCCTATAAGTCCCATCAATAATTGATAGTTGCACTCTCCTTAACAAAGGAAGAGTACATAGAAGCAATTGAGGCCGCGAAAGAGGCTACTTGGCTACTTGATATCTTACTTGAGATTGAGTGCAAACAATACACGCACATCCTCTTCACTAATAGTTAGAGTGTTTTGTATTGGTGCAAGGACCCTATATATCATGAAAGGAGATGTTTGATATCATTACATAAGACAAATAGTAGAAGACCGTGAGATAACTATGAAGAAAATCTCTGGCGAAGTGAATCTTGCTGACTTTGGGACAAAAAGTGATCCTACTAAGAAATTTCTTTTCTGCAAGAACTCACTTCACATCATTGATGTAACGTGAGATGTGGAGAACTTAGTCAATGATGTTAGGGAAACTTGCTCAAAATCCACTAAAATTGTTTTTCAGATTTTTTTCCTAAAGTTTAAACTCGATTTAAGAGGGCATATTGTTATGTTTTTTAATAAACCTTGTGTAAGCCTTAGGTGACATAAGGCACTTGGTATAGCATATGTACACTTGATTCATAATCTATGTAAGAGAAGAATCGGGCTCTTGCTTGATTTGGACAAGACCCGAGTTAAACCGGGTTTGCATCCTTCCCAAGTCTTACTTGGTTCAGAGGTAGCTCGCATGGACTTAGCTCATTATGAATAGGCCGCATCCAAGCTTGTGATTCGTTTTGTTGGTTGATGGGCCAAAACTGAAGACGAAGCCCAATATCTAACTCTAGGGCTCGCGTTTTAATGAAACACTACGTTGAAGGGGAAATACATTGACCTAGATATAAAATCTTGCTTCTCCTACTTGCTAGCTAGGTCTTTCGGAATTGGCGGTGCACCAGAGAAAGAGAGAGAAAAGAGAGAAGAGAGGGAGAGAGAGAGAAGAGAGGGAGAGAGAGAGAGAGAGAATGAGGCTCGTTCGGAGGTGGAGAAACTTGACAACAAAGGTGACGTTGTGTCCTGCTCATGGAGATCCGACTGCGACTTCTTAAAGGATTTATCTCAGAGCTTCCACAACCTTGATAAGGGGCTGAAACTCTATTGCTACCTTCTTTTACCTTACTATACTTGTTACTTTCTATTTTTTTGTTCCTTCTTCTTCTTCTTCCTTCAGATTTGAGATCTTATGTACTCTTTTAATCGGCCTTTGAGATTTCCAAAAAACTTTGTGGAATTTTGGGCGAGTCTCTCCCATCCAGGACTCCGCAAAGTAGGCAAAAGCTAAACTGCATTACCAATCCTTGTGTCACTTTGTTTTCGACTTCTTTAGTTTTGTTGTGTGTGTTCTTTGCTTTTGCAAGTTTCGTTTTGTTTTTCAAATTAAAGGCTAAAAAGGTAGATAAAAAGATTGGATTGATTAAAAACTAATTGATGAATTAAATCTAATGTTTATCTTAACTTAATAGCTATGAGCTTTTCTCATCAGTCAAAGTATTCTTAAAGCAAGTATAATGTTGTAAAAACCATTTAAGCTTAACTCCCACCCTTGGTTACATATGTGATATGTGCAACTTAAAAGCCGACAACCATTATCTTAATTCATTTTTAGGGCGAGGTTAGAGATGTGATTTTCTATAATTCATATAGATTAATGGCTAATTTTACACAATAACTCGTTGCATAAGAAAAGCTAATTCTGATTATACAAAAATCTCCTTATCCCGCCTAGGGTTTTGAAACAACCGTACGCCGCCATGGCGTCGACTAACGACGCTAAAAAACCACCGGATCTTCCGCCAACGGCGATGGACGTGGATGCCCCCCACCAGTATCCCCTTCTACAGTCGACAACCAAACTGCTAATGCTCCGGCGACAACAACTGTCTCATTCAGAGACAAGGTGGCGGGTTCATCGATGACACATGACTCGGTGGCAGAAGCCATTGCATCTCTAGAAGAACGCCCGGAGCTATATGACACGGATAATGATGAGATTCCGGAAGAAGATGACCCAGCATGTCCAACCATCACTTTGACAAAGCAAGAAAAATGTGAGCTTCGAAGGCCTTGGGCTAACACGTTGATTATCAACATGTTCGACAAGGGGCTTGGCTATGTGCAACTCAAGAAGAAACTGGAGTAGAAATGGAAGCTTAAGGGGGCTCTAACTTTGGTGGATATTGGAAATGCTTATTGCGTGGCCAAGTTCACAAATATGGAGGATCTAAACCATGTGCTCTCCCAAGGACCATGGATGATCGGCGACAACTACCTAATGATCCGACGATGGGTTCCAAACTTTGACCCATTTGAGGACCAGGCTAAAATTCTGACCGTGTGGATTCGAATCCCGGGATTTAGCATGGAGTATTTCAATGGGAAATTCCTAAGTCGTATTGGGAATACTATTGGAAGAGTTTTAAGGATTGATAAAACAACAATGGATGCTAATCGAGGCCAATTTGTAAGACTTGGGGTGGAGATTAACCTCGATCATGCTTTGCTCTCTAAGTTTCATTTCCGGGGACGTACGTGGTCCATTCAATATGAGGGAATCCGTGCTCTTTGTTATGAATGTGGCATAATAGGCCATACAAAAGATAGATGCCCTTTACTGCTGAATCAACATCAATGCTCGGAAACGACGCCAATAAGGCCACCTCCCGCCACGAAACCAAGCAGGCCTTCTGTGCCGGTGGATGAGAACTTCGGTCCCTGGATGCAAGTTAAGAAGCCGGTCCGCAAACCAAAGTCCCAAATTCCGAAGCCAACCAATGTTACTGGTCAAAACCATCAATCAAGCAATGCAGTCCAAACAAATGAGAGTGGCACGAGATCTCGTTTCGCTACCCTAATGGAGTCATCGAATGCTCATATGGAAACGGACGCTTCGGCATCTAATTCTAAAGTGCAAGTTCGTCAGACAGAGAAAGGGAAGCCGTCGATGGCGACGAATGCCACAACCTCATGCCCTAACCCTAGCGTGTCGAACAAGCAACAACAAGAGATCAAGGCCGTTATTTCGGCAGAAGCAACTCACGCGGGAAATATTGATTCCATGGATCTTGGTGCAAGAATAATGGAAAGTATGTCTCAGGGGCCCACAAAATCTGAACAGAATGCCAACAAGAATGCAAAAAAGAAAGATAAAAAAGGAAAACAGAGATTCTACGTTATCTTCTGTTATCAAGCCGCAAAAAAAGCCATCCTCAGTCCCTATTACGACGACTAAAGATTCGGAATTTCGAAAAGCCCAGCTCATTGCGGAAAGTCTGAATATATCCAACGACTCTACCAATATCTCACAAAATCACCCACCAACGCCAAATCCTGATACGCCGTCCATCACCGCCATACCACCATCGATAAACCCCCCACCACCTACTCCGCCAGCTGACAATGGACCCCCGGACCCTGATCCAGCCGCGGATGGTACTCAACAGCCTAAGCTTGGTGGTTTCAAACCTCCAGACGGGCCCGTTCCTGGCAGCTCTTCCTCGCTTGGC
The DNA here is from genome assembly GCA_964016875.1 of Fallopia convolvulus. Taxonomy (NCBI): domain Eukaryota; kingdom Viridiplantae; phylum Streptophyta; class Magnoliopsida; order Caryophyllales; family Polygonaceae; genus Fallopia; species Fallopia convolvulus. Next base: position 37,702,122 of record OZ024733.1, read on the forward strand.
AAACAGAATGCTGGTGGACTTTCTACTGATGGAAACGGAGACTCAAACACTGTTGTGTCGAGTCTCAATGCCAACAAGACTTTTTGAGGCTCTACGTAGCATTGCCTATGCTGCGCTAGCTTTTGCGGTGTCTACTATGAATACTACTACTCCCATCTTTGGGGATCTTATTAACTCTTTCCGTTTTATGGATAATCTTAGCTTACTTGGATGGAATGTCAGAGGGGTGGATGGCACCAATTTCATGACTACTATCAGGGATCTTATTCGGGTACACAACCCTACTATCCTTGCTTTAGTGGAACCAAGAATTAGTGATCTGAGAGCTGATGAAGTTTGTCGCCGTATCGGCTTTGATGGGATGCTTCGGGTGGATGCAGTGGGTTTCTCTGGCGGAATTTGGCTTTTGTGGAGGACGGAGAATGTGCTAGTGATACCTTTGTCTCTGAATACCCAACACATTACGATTGAAATAATTAGGCGAGGGGATGAACCGTGGATGCTCACCACGGTATATGCTTCGCCAGACCCGACTAATCGCCTTGCTTAATGGAACAATCTGGAAATTATGGCTCGTACGAATAATCTTCACTGGCTTATTGCGGGGGATTTTAACGCTACTCTGAACGACAGTGAGCGCTCTAGCTCTTCTGTCGGTTCAAACCGTGCGTCGATGGCTTTTGCTGATTGTGTGGAGAAACTGAATCTGATTGATTTAGGCTATGAAGGCCCTCGTTTCACATGGTCCACAGGAAACTCTTTGGCCACTTATTAAGCGGCAAGATTGGATAGGGGTTTATGTTCTGATTCTTGGAGGCTAAGTTTTCCGGAGGCGGCTGTTAAACACTTAGTGTCGCTACATTCGGATCACACTCCTCTTTTAATCAGTACTTCGGCTTCTCCTACTACAAACTTCACTAGCCGACCGTTTCGATTCCAAGCGGTCTGGCAATTGCATGATGATTTTGATGTTTCTTGAGGAATAGCTGGCCGATTTCTGGTGATCTGTCCCATTCTCTTGATGGACTGGCTTCTGATTTAAACCGGTGGAATAAGCAGGTCTTTGGAAATATTATTCTTCGTAAGCGTAAACTTTGGGCGAGATTGGATGGAGCATGTAGAGTGCTGGTGCGTAATCCGTCGGAAGGGCTTATTCGACGTGAGAAGGAGTTGAGAAAAGAACTTGAATTAGTGTTGCAGTAAGAGCAATTGATGTGGTTTCAGAAATCTCGCGCTTCGTTTCTTATTGATGGTGACCGGAATACGAAATTTTACCACCTTTCTACGGTCATCAAGAGACGAGCGAACAAGATCACAACTTTACAATCTGTTGATGGTACATGGTTTACTGATGAGAATGAAATTAATGGTACTGTGCTTAATTATTTTGCAAATCTGTATACCGCACCTCCTTCTGATATGGCCAATCTTATGCCACCACCGGGGCTAAGCTTCCTGCAGTTAGAGCAATGTCACATTGCAGATTTAGCCAAGTCGTTTGTATCTGCTGATGTGTGGAACGCTTTGAGTATGATGGCTCCGTATAAAGCTCCAGATCCTGATGGATTTCCGACGATTTTTTACCAAAAAAATCAGGATATTGTGGGGACCCGTGTCACTGATTCGGTTCTTAAAATGGTGAATAAAGGGATCTTTCCGAATGGTATTGCTAATGCTTTAATGCATCTCATACCGAAGCAATCTCCGCCTACTACAGCCTCTCACTTTCGGCCGATTTCCCTTTTGAATGTGACGTTTAAAATAGCCACTAAGATGGTTGTAAATCGCCTCAAAACGGTGCTTCTACTACTTGTGTCGCCAGCCCAGGCGAGTTTTATTCCGGGGAGACAAATTGTGGATAATGTGGTTATCGTACAAGAAGTTCTTCACTCCTGTTCTAATGCTCAGAATTCTGCCAAGTTCATGATCCTCAAGATTGACTTGTCTAAGGCTTACGCCCGCATTAGATGGAGTTTTTTACATGAGGTTCTTGTTCAAGCTCAGCTACCAGATGCTTTGACCGATTTCATCATGCGTTGTCAAACAGGGGGTTACATGGAGATGTTATGGCATGGTTCTAGGGCCGGCCAGTTTACCCCTTCACGTGGCATTCACCAAGGGGATCCTTTGTCACCGTACCTGTTCGTGTTATGTATGGAGTACTTGTCTCAAATAATCCAGGCAGCGGTAATTAATGGAAGCTGGAAGCCGGTTTATGAGGGCAATGTGGCTTTATCCCACTTGTTTTTTGCTGACGACTTGATTTTGTTTGCGGAAGCTTCTCCGGATCAAGCTGTGGTTGTTAAAAGTTGTTTGGAAAAGTTCTGCAATTTTTCTGGTGAAGAGGTAAATTATCAAAAGAGTAGTGTTCTCTTTTCTAGAAGAGTTACTGAACCTCTCAAGACACACATCATCTCTTTGCTTTCGATGCCAGTGTCGGAGGACTTTGAAAGTTATTTGGGAGTGCCGGTGGCATGTGGGCGTATGTCTAATGACAGATACAATTATTTACTAGATATAATCACTTCAAGATTGGGTAGTTGGCAATCCAAATATCTTTCAGCTGCAGGCAGAGTCACCTTGGCAAATTCAGTCCTCTCTAGCCTACCAGTCTATGCTATGCAATCTACCTTGGTGCCTCGCTCAATTTGTGACGCTATTGACCAGAAAATACGTTAGTTTATTTGGGGCTCTACTCAGGGCAACCGTAAAATCCATTTGATTTCATGGGAGAAGATTGCTCAGTCTAAGAGATTTGGTGGACTTGGGGTGAAAACAATGCGCATCACTAATGCCGCTTTGCTTGCCAAGCTGGGATGGCGTTTGATGCAAGAGCCGGATGCTTTATGGAGCCAAGTTCTTAGGGGGAAATATTGTGGCCATCGTCTAGATGTGGATGTTTTTCAAACTCGTCCAAGATCTTCACATATGTGGAAAGGGGTAATTCATGGCGCTAAGGTGCTTGAACAGGGTTTGAGTATGGTGGTAGGGAATGGACGAGCTACTTTCTTTTGGACCCACTCCTGGCTCACTCATGAACCGGTTGCTGATCTGGCTATTCTCCCTGTTCCTGATGATGTTTTGGGGGATACAATTGCTGATTATTTCTCGTCATCTGGATGGGATTGGCCAAGCTTCTCGCAATACCTGCCTAGTGATATCTTGCAAAGGTTAGCTGTTGTTGTCATTTTGCCTGATGACGATGCAACAGATAAAATCTCTTGGAAGTTCACGTCTTCTGGTGAATTTTCCACCAAGTCAGCACGAGATTTGATTCAACCTGTTGAACATCAAATTCCGAACCAGGTCTGGAATGCGATTTGGCGCACTCCTACTCAGCAACGCGCTAGACATTTTTTGTTTCTGGTTGCACACAATGCAATTTTGTGCAACTCCAACAGGGTCCGGCGGCATTTATCGGGGGTGGCCCATTGCCATAGATGTTTGAAGGAGGAAACTGCTCTTCATGCACCGCGCAATTGTGATAAGATAAAAGAAGTTTGGCTTGCTCTAAGTGGGAATGGCCTTAGTTTGAACTTCTTCACAACAATGGACATCCATCATTGGCTTTATGACAACATTAGAGCCAAAGATGGATGGAGCACACTCTTCTCAACTATGCTTTGGCAGTCTTGGAAGGTTCGCAATGCACTGGTTTTTCAAAACACTGATGATGTTGGCTTGCTATCGAGAAGGGTGCTTTCAATTGTGGAAGCATTCACGGCTGCTGCACATAAGACAGGATCTGCAGCATCGAGCCTGAATACTATTGCAACACCAGCTTCTGCTGTTTGGAAACCCTCGCATGTCAACTGGATTGCGCTCAATATTGATGGGGCATCTAAGGGTAATCCGGGTGAAGCAAGGGGTGGGGGTGTTTTTAGAGACTCTAATGGTGAGTTTATGCACGCTTTTGCTATCAAGTTCGGAGTGTTGGATGCATTCACCGCTGAGTTGAAAGCTATCATTAAGGGACTTCACATTGCAAAACGAATGCACTATACCCACTTGATGTTGTAGTGTGACTCGTCTGAAGTGATCAGGATGTTGAACTTGCCATGTTTAACCCCACACAAGGATTTCTATTTGATCAAAGAAGCCAGAAAGATGCTTACGGAGATTCCAGGGCCCTTCTGTTTGACTCAAATTCGAAGAAAGGCTAATTCAGTAGCCGATAAGTTAGCCAATTTGGCTTGTGAATCTCATGTCCCTTTTATTGAATATTTTTATGCTCCAGACTGTATTATGCCTCTGCTTATGACAGATATTGTAGCCCCTAGGGGCAACTAATTTCTTTTATCCTAATAAATTTCCGCAAGGGACCTACCCCGTTTCTCGACCAAAAAAAAAAGATTAATGGCTAATTTCTATTTATAATGCATGGTTACAATTTGCCTTTGGTACAATGAAATTTTGCACACGAGAAGAATTGAACATAAAATCTCTTACTAAATGGATAGTTACTGTTATAGGGAGATTATTCCAACTGCCAAGTCTAATATATAAATCTATTAGGATTTCATCTCAAAACTAATTGATAATAGGATAAGTAATTGAGCCCAACTACCCTCTTCACTTATAATTCCTCACAAGCCTGACTGGTGAACCTACCCAGTCCTTAAACCGAACCTTCAGTTTTGATACAACTTGTTATAGGGGGACATGCCCAACTACCCAATCCAATATACATTACCAATGGGGTTCTATCCCAAAAGCAATTAGCAATACAAGGAATAACCCATAATCTTATGTATTAGACTTGTATCTCTCAAATTTTTGATGTGAGATTTATAATTGAACCCAACAATTTCTCTTTTATATGAACGCATTGGAACCTTACACCACCATTTTTTTTAGTAGGTAAAAATTAGGCCAAAAACACGATTCAACCTGGTGCATCATTATGGATGAGGACGCGAATTAAGTCCATAGTAGGTCTGTATTTGATTGATATTACAAGAATATCGTAGGCAATCAAATCAGCTACTTTGTTGTAGTCATGAGGCACATATTGGATTCGAACTGCCTCAAAGAACTGTAGAAGTACGAAAGTGTCGGTTATCAACATCTCAATTTGCTAGGGGTTAGATCTATTTTCTTTTAGTGTAGTTATGACATTAAGAGTATTACCTTCAAGTTCAATTTTTAAAAATTGTCTATTTTTTGCTTCACAAACTATATCGTGCATTCCTCTCGTTTCAGTATGCAGTACGCTCCACCAATCTTTAGATGATGCATTGCTAAACCATCTGAGTTACCAATATCTCTAATTAACTTGTGTAATTTAAGGTTTAAAAAAAAAAGAAATAAAAGATTCAATGGCTCATCATCATTCATGATTTCAAAAAGGCTTCTATTTCTAGCTTATTAGATGCTCTCATTGAAGGAATATAATGAGACAAGAGGGACCCACATATCTTTTCACTAGTGTAAGCCAAAATCCCACCACCACTTTGGTGCTGGTGCAATTCACATTCAAATATGATCGAGTGTGGTGTGTGTACATATATGTATATTGCTATTAGGAGGGAGGGGGAAAATTGAAAAAGAAGAAAAATGAGACAATCATGTCATGAGTGTCAAACTTTCAAGCCAAGACATAACAAGAAGCCCACTCAAAGATAAGAGGAGGAAAGTAAGTGTTCGACCCTCGCTCTTCTTTTTAATCCTATCGCCCCACCCTCCAAAAAGGTTTTGGTAGCTTCTTGCACTCAAAGCAAAGAGACTTTTGTGAGTGAAACCCCCTTTTTTTTCTCTCTTCCTTTTAGTTTATAATATAAGGAAAGTGGCTTTACTTTTTGCAATACTTTAAAATATGAATTAGGCAAACAGAAACATCAATCAAAGCAAATATAAAATTTACAATTTGACACATTACTTACTGAAGATCTATTATTTCTATTGATTTATCACTGTGAAGAAATGGGCAACTTTTTTGTTAGCTAGGATTGTACTAATGTATGATTATTTAAACAATTTCCAAGTATCAACCATAATCTATTTGGAATTTAATATTTCGCAATCTTGGATTCATGCAGTTCCGGTAGAGTTAAGCAATTACTCCATAGTGTAGTAGATTTGGTACAATTTTAATCAATGATAATTCAATGCTTAGAGTTTTCTGTCTCTGTGATATTTTGAATAAATTTTTAGTATTTAATTCTCAAATTAAAGTTATTTTAATTATTAGGACGTACTCTACTTTTTGTTTAGGTGTGAGAGAGTATTGGAACCACATATTCTCTTTTTTTTTTATCCGGTAAGATTTAGGATAGCCCAAGTACCACTTGGACTAGCCTAGAGCACCCTTAAACGGGTGAGAACTGATACAGTTCTAGAAAAATTAATGTTTTTTGATTTCGTCACCGGTGGATGTCGAACCGGCGACCTCGGGGTTTTTCCCCCAAGGCCCAACCAGTCCGACTGGGCTCCGCACCCAGGAACCACATATTCTCTTCTTATCATTTGTAGCATATAAAAGTAAGCGAATTATTCTATGGCTTGGGTTGAAGCACAACTAGTTTACTTTGGGGGTAAATTACACAAAAAGGATCTATCATAACCCCATTTCCGCTTAATCATGGACACGCTATAATGGAAAGTATGTATTAGGATATATTATTATATGTATATTAGAGCATGTGTTATGAAGGGGATTTCCAATCCTCTCTTCACTTTCTCTCTCCTCACCTCCTTTTGACACCTCACCTACCCTATATTTTACATCACTCTTTCCTCTTCCTTTTCCTCTTTCTCTATATTCACCCACAACAATGAGAATAATTTCTTCTCGGCAGAATACATCAGCAGATCCCTGTACTTACACTTTTTTTCCTATTAGACCCCTGTACTAAAAAATGTTCAAACAGACCCCTGTACTGCCCCTAATTTTACCTATTGAACACTTTCAATCTTATTCTCCTTCCAGTGTACATCACGGGCCTTATGTGTCATGTTATTTTGCCAAATAAGCCAAAATGGTCAAATACGTACATGTTATTTTGCCTATTGAACACTTTCAAGTCTTCACGCGCCTTATGTAACATGTACGTATTTTGCCAAAATAACATGTACGTATTTGACCATTTTGGCTTTTTTGGCAAAATAACATGACACATAAGGCGCGTGATGTACACTGGAAGGAGAATAAGATTGAAAGTGTTCAATAGGCAAAATTAGGGGCAGTACAGGGGTCTGTTTGAATATTTTTTAGTACAGGGGTCTAATAGGAAAAAAAGTGTAAGTACAGGGGTCTGTTATGTATTCTGCCATTTCTTCTCCTTTCTTCCAATTTTTTATACATATAGTTTATCACATACTCATATTATCAATTTATGATTTATTCACTCCTTATGATTTTAATTAATTAATAAATTAATTTAACATTCAATAAAAAATATATATTACTTATGGCAATATAAATTGATTACTACTAATAATTAAATCTTGATTACATTAAGATAATACAAACAACAACATAAAATAAGATGTAAAATGAAAACATTAAGCATAAATAACAACATTATTGTCATAAAAATTTAATCACAATCCGAATCCAATGCCAAAAGAGGGGGTAGTATATTGGGAATTTGAATTATTTTGCAAGTTTGGGTTAGTTGGATCATGATTATCCATGGGATGATGAGGGAGGAAGATAGTAAGATAGGATGAGATGAAAAATGTATGCAATATTAGGTTCAATTTATAGAGAAAAAAATTGTAAGATTTTTTTTTTAAAATGTCATATTTTTAATATTATTGTTTGTAATTTATTAATGCTTAATTGTAATGAAAATAAATGATTGTGTTGATAGATGAAAAAGATATGCAATATTAGGTTCAATTTATAGACAAAAAAAATGCAAGAATTATTATTTTTTTTTTTTGTTTTTTAAAATATCATCTTTAAAATATTTTTATTTGTAATTTGTTAATGCTAAATGTAATGAAAATAAATGAATGTAGTTGATTATAAGAGACACATGTCAAATTTTGATTGGGTGAATATAGAGAGGAATGCACAAAAGCCAATGTGCACATTCCTCTACCCATAGAGGATTTCACCTCATTCCTCTCTCAAGAGAGGATCCTCTCTTCCAACCCACATCCAAGAGTATCCTCATTTTGAATAAAAAATGGGTAAAAAAAGGAAGAGGGGATTACCAATCCCCTTCATAACACATGCTCTTATATTTTCCTTATCTTTATGTATTTGTTTCTATCTTGATACCAAGAAAAATAAGATCCGTTGGATATCTCAATTCAAACTCTTTGGAAATTCAATAAAAGTCAAGATCCTTTCACACAATAATTTTCACATAATTATAGTACGTACTACGTAAAGCCACCATTTAAAGGCATTTTTAGCTATTTTCTAGTGACATTTTACAATAGTTGGACCAACATATTTTTTAAATTTTGTTATTACTTTTATATTTAATAAGTTATTTATATAAAATAGTGAAATAGTTTAACGAGTTTCTTTTTTGATAAATATAAGGTATTTTAGTAAAATACCCACAATTTAAAAGGTGTTTTTCTAAAATATATAAAAGTGTTTTTTGTTGAAAAAAATTATTTATACAAAGCATGTACATTATAACTAGATGAAAGTGCATCAAAATTAGTTGCATGAATATACGTTTGTGCCTTAAAACTAACTGTTTTGTGTGCATCAAAAAGATTTATATCTGCATCAAAATAATTAAAAAGTGCATCTTGTTTGTGTGAATATCAAAATTGACAAATATGCATTACGTAATGGGTCAATACGGACGGAGGGGATAACCGTCCCAGCGCATATGTGCGACAGGCCCAACACATATACCCAATAGAGTTCCATCCTAAAACTAATTACTAATAGGAGGAGACATCGAGGAGTAACCTAAGGGTATATATACCAAGCAATCCATTCCTCAATTTCCCAATGTGGAATACCTATCTTCACACGCACTCTTAAATGCCAATTGGCCTAGCCTAATTGGCACTTGAACACATCATGGCCTTAAGCCGACAAATTGTCGACGAGCCCAAGCAACTAGCACAAATCACACCATCATGGGGGCTAGCCCAATATAATGGATGGAGAGCACTTTGCCTGGCCCGACCCAAACAACTAGGGCCTAAGACTAAACAAGCTCTAATACCATGTTAAGTTCGATGGGCCAATATAAACGGTGGGGGTGACCGTCCCAGCGCACTTGCGCAACAGGCCCAACAAATAAGCATAGTGGGATTCCTTCCTAAAACCAATTGACATTAGGAAAAGTAGTCCAATGGTATATATACTAGGCAATTCATTCCTCAATTTCCCAATGTGGGATAACTTTCTTCAAAACTATGTACATAAATATATGTTTGTGCATCAATATGACTTAGAAAAGTGTCTCTTATTAATGTATGTGCATCAAAACTAACTTTATGCATATCAAAATAACTGAAAGGAGCCTCTTATTTATCCATGTGCATCGAAACTAACAATATTTATATTAAATCTAGCTAACTATAGCATTCATACATATAACTAACGTCAAAAACTAAAAAATTATAAAAAGTTCAAAATCGGTGCACAATGTACATAAAAAATCGATGCATATTCAACTAGTTTTGATCATATAAAGTTATTTTTTATGCATATCCAAGGCAAAACCTATGAATAAGCTACTCGCGTCCACGGAAACGAATTTTTTGAAAATTACCCTAATAATTAGGGAAAAATACTTTTGTGTCATTTTTTCTCCTCTTTAATGAAAGTCTAATTTGGAGTGTTGATTTTTTTCCACGAATCGGATGAGATACATTCGTATTTTACATATAAAGGGTCTTTCAAATGTGATCCATCTCCACATCGGAGGCCTTATTCTATTTGTTTGGGAAAATAATTTTTATCCAAAAACTATTTTAACTTTCTAAAAATCCTTATATCTCTTTTTCTTTTTACATTTTTTAAAACACATAAAACAATTTTTACCCAAAAAGTACTATTTTACATCTATTACTAATAACTAAAACCGAAGCAATTTCTGCAGCACGTTGCGCCACATCACCCCTTTATTAAAATAATAGTTTTATAGTTAATTATGCAAAAAATTTATCTCCAAATAAACATAAAGATAAAATAATATTAGTATATTTTACCAATATAGATAAAACGGACATTATATTTATCATATTTGTAAAAGATAAATTAAAAAAATATAAGAAAAAATATGTACATGTGGTCACATATATATCTTTGAAATAAAAATAGCTATATAAATGATAAAATCTTTGAAATATCTATCTATCTATAACTATATATTGAAGTCGAACCTTTTCGAGTCACCAGAACAATTCTGGTCTCACCTTATATTTAAAAAGTAATTTTTTAATCTTATTATTTATAATTTGTCCTTTAAATTTTCTAAAAATCTATCTGATTTTAATAAAAACTAATGTTCTAATATATTTAATAATAAATTAAAAGAAAGGAAAAATAAAAATAAGATTTTTTTTAATATATAGTGATAGATTGTTATCATAATAAGGTAGGAAAATATTTTTATTATTAATTTTTTCTATCTCAAACTAACATTACACTATATTTTATATTTGGAAAAATTTAATTCGGATTTTAATTAAAAATAAAAAAATTTATCTTATCTTTATCCTTTTATCTATTTATGTAAAAAAATTTATCTTAAATCAAATTTAGATAAAAAAATTAAAAAATTTAAATATGTATATATATACATTATATATAGACAATAAATTACTTACATTAAATTTTTTTATTAAATATTTTTTATAATATATCTAAAAAATACCAAAATCACATACGGGTACAACTAGTTGTTCAAGACAGATAAAACAACTTTTTATCCAAAAAAAAAAATACCTATAATGGGTGGCTTTGTGTAATTTTGATAAGGCGGCCAAATACAATGTCGGGCAATTTTTACCCAATTTTTTTTTATGAAAGAGTAAAAAAGAATTCTCCTGAGTAAATAAGGTGAAACGTTGACCCATTCTGCACAATATAAATAAGTAGTATAGGGTCAAACATATATTTATTATGTAAAATCACTATCACTTTACAAAATGATAGCATATTTTTCAGGTGATTTAACATCCAAACAAATTTAAAATGATAAAGATGGAAATTCAATTCGAACCGAAACTCACTTTAATTTCCGTAATCCAAATGATAAAGATGGTATTGTAAGTTTAAGCACTAGCTTGTGAACTCTAATCCAAATCCATGGATTAACTTAATTTGACCCGTGATGGTTACGGGAGGCTTTTACATAGCCTAATATATATTTTATTTTTTAGATATACGTATTGATTAGTTAGTTTGAAATATGGCATATCTTTTTTACCAACAGTATATAATATAGGTTATGAGATAAAGGTGAAAAGTAAGAATGGTGATAGAGAGGTAAAGGGTACAAGCAAAAGATGCCAAATCTCACACCTAGAAAGCTTTGTAACATGGCATCTCTACTTTTCTCAAGCTTTTCTTTAGGTGACAAAAGGGGAATCCTTAAGAATTACAGTACTAACATAGAAAGCAACACTTGGAAGAAGCCAATGAAGAAAAGAAACCTGCTTTTTCTCTCCACTATTGCTCGATCTTACACATTATATAATAATAATTAAGGGTAATGTACAAGTAAAAGGTTTACTCGATCATATGGTATCCAATATCATGGCAAAAATAATCAAGTAGACTTTATATACAAGCATATTCAACTTTTGTAAAAAGCTATAAAGCCGGTTGATTCTTTTGGATACTAATGTAAAAGTAACACGCACCTACTGACTGACACGCTTAATTAAACTTAATTTCAAAAACATACTACTACTGTATATAAAGCTGGTAATCCCTTACTCCATTAACTACTACTCCAACATAATTAACTACTTAATCCTACTCCTATTTATTAGTATAATATTACTCCGTACTGTAGTAGTTAATTAATTTGGTCGATCGAGTTATAATACTACCGTACCCAACAAAAAGTTTATATTTATCCACTCTTCTAGCTAATATATTTCGACACACACAAAAAAAAATAAAGGTACGTACGTAGTCTCAAGTTTCATATGAAATTGAATACTCCGTATGATTTTTAATTATATTATTTGTTGAATTACGTAGCATTTACAAATGATTAATTTACGGATGGGTTAAAACATGTAAAATAGAGGATAATTGTATTGGAAATCAATGAAACTTATATTGTACGGTTCAAGTAAGAACATGGTTTTTGATATTCCAAATTAACAAGGAACATATACAAAACGCAAATGTGAGAGATATTTTGTGCATGAATGGGGAGACCTTCGATCGCTATCAATATATGAAAGATTTCAAGATTTAAATTAATGTGAATATTTGAAAAGCTAGCTAGCATCCCTCTTTGACTTTTATATTTTCAACTTGTGTTTTTTTCTCCCACTTTATGAGTACATTCATAAAGTTTGAAATTTCCTTTCAAAGTTGCATGAAGAATAGGAATTCTTTTTGTGCAAAACGCGTTAGCATAAAATTGAAAAAATAAGTACTCTTCCTTTGAAATTAGAATACATTTTAGTGATCGATAGACCGATAGCATTGGTATTATTAGAATTAGTGTGATGAGACTTTTCTTAAGTCGGTCGATCATATAGAGATCGAGTTGGACCAATATATAGTAGTACAAATTATAAAGAATATGCATGCATGAAAATAAAGCATATGGAATCACCTACAACAACATGTTTGAATTAAATTTGACAACCCCACATCGCCTTTTAATTGTACGTTCAACCATACACATTAACTGCCTAGCTTCCCCTTCTTCAAGTGCTATCCACCACTCATTCACTTGATCAAATTTTAACTTTTCTTGGCCGGGTTGGCACATTTAATGCTAAGTTACACTCTATTTATGAGAAATTATAAGAGATACTATATGTTTCACTAGATTACTTTCACTTTCACATTAAATCTGCATTTTTAATTTGCCCCCTTGCCCTTGTGATTATTTGATACACTAGAAATCCTAGCGTACCAAGGAAATACGAACCAAGAAACCGAGAAGGAGAAGGGCGTGAGGCCCGAGATAGAGAGAGACGAGAAAGAAAGGGAAGAGACAGAGGGTTAGGGCAGAAGACATTATTTCTTGGATAAAATCCTCACTTTAGCTTACAAGGGTTTATATAAGCTATGCCCTACGGGTTCAATAAAAGCGACTCAGGAAAGAACCCGAAAGAAAACCTGAGAAGGGAGTAAAACTCCTATTTAAAAAATTACAATAATTAAAACAGATAACAAACTAAATAAATTAATCTCTAAATCTGATCGGGACACGCCGTTCCCGAACCGGTCTAGACTTCGGTCCATCTGGCGGGTTCATATGCATATCAATCACACCCCCGGTGAGATTCGGCTTGTCCTCAAGCCGCAAATCGGGGTAAGCTGTCTGTAGTTGCTCGACCGGCTCCCAAGTTGCATCGTCGATCGAGCCATCATCCCACACCACCTGCCACTCGCGGCGTGGCTGTCCGTCCACTAAAACTTGTCGTTCCGCAATTGCTCAGACTGGCAAAGAAATGGGTCGGTCATGGAGAAAGTCCGACGGAAATGACGGTATCACCGGCTGATTAGTAGACGCAATGAAAGTCCGTAATAATGAGACATGGAACACATTGTGAATCTTGGCGTTTGCCGGGAGATCGAGCCGATAAGCGATCCGACCCACTCGTTCCGTGATCGCAAATGGGTCGTAGAAGCGACGGCTCAGCTTGTGAGAGAGAGGCCGAGCCACCGAGTGTTGTCTGTAAGGTTGGAGCTTGAGCAATACAAGGTCGCCTACGGTATATTCCACGTCACGACGATGGGTGTTGGCTTGCGCAGTCATCCGCTGTTGCATCTTGCACAAATTCTGTCGGAGTAAGGAGAGTACCTCCTGGCGCTCACGTAGAGCTGCAGCGGTGGCCGATGAGCTCGACGTCGGAATCGTGCAACGCACCAGTGGTGGTGGTGTCCGGCCATACAAGGCTTGAAACGGCGTCATGCGCAGACCTTCATGAAAATGGCAATTAAGAGCAAGCTCCGCCCATGGCAAGTAATCAGACCATTTCTTCGGTCGCCCTTGAGTGAAGGCACGGAGGTACTGTTCCAAGCCTCGGTTGCGGACTTCAGTCTGACCGTCTGTTTGGGGGTGGTAAGCCGTGCTGTGAGTCAATGTCATACCACTCAAGCGATGAAGTTCCTTCCAAAAAGAGCTAGTGAAGATAGGGTCGCGATCCGATAGGATCTTGGAAGGGATGCCATGGTGTTTGACTACAATATCAACAAACAGAGATGCCACTTTAGGCGCATCAAAGGACGTCCCAAGTGGCCCGAAGTGAGCATATTTCGAAAGACGGTCCACAACCACGCAGATAGCAGTGAAACCCCGCGACGACGGCATGCTTGTAATGAAATCCATAGAGATCTCGTCCCATACCTGCTCGGGAATAGGCAGGGGTTGTAATAACCCGACAGGCTTCTTCGTGATATATTTTATAGATTGGCATATAAGACAGGAATCCACAAAACTTTTGACATCATGATGCATGCCACGCCAATAGAAAATTTCAACGACCCTACGGAATGTACGATCAACACCCGGATGTCCAGCACTCGGTGAAGAATGAAACTCAGTAAGCACGACTGACTTCAGAACAGAAGACTGGCCTAAAACAAGCCGATGACCGTAATATAAGAGGCCACCATGCACCTGAAACGGTGCCTGAAGAGATCCAGCAGCCGCTGCTTCATGCAGCTCGAGCAAATTGGGTAAGGTGGCGTTCTCGGCGGCTACTTTCGGCAGGAGGTCCGGTAGTGGCTGCGAAAAAGAGAGAAACTGGCCTAACTCTGACTCGTCTGGGATCATGCAGCGGGATAATGCATCCGCTACTCTGTTACTAGCTCCAGTTTTGTACTCAATGCGGAACTTATACCCCATCAGCTTTCGAATGAAGAACTGCTGATCCGGCGTCTGAATAACTTGATGTAAGAGTTCCTTGAGACTCTTTTGGTCAGTGCGGATGACAAACTCATGGCTTAATAGATACTGGCGCCATTTCTGCACAGCGAAGACAATAGAAAATAATTCCCTGTGATAGGCAGACGAGCCCTGGCGGCGGGTCCCTAATGTTTTGCTGAAGAACGCAATGGGGTGCTCATTCTGAAGTAACACCGCTCCTACCCCGTGATCTGATGCATCAGTCTCTAGCACAAAATCAAGGGAGAAATCAGGCAACTGTAACACAGGTGGAGAAAGCATAGGTTTCCGTAAAATAAGAACGCATCATCAGCAATAGAGTTCCAAGAAAACTTATCTTTCTTGAGCAGGTCTGTCAGGGGTGCCGCTAGAGTGGTGTAATTCCGAATGAACTTGCGGTAATATCCGGTAAGGCCGAGAAAACCGCGGAGCTGGCGGGCGGATTTCGGAACCGGCCATTCGACCATGGCGGCTAGCTTCGACGGGCCAGCCAACAAGCGTCCGCTGGAGACGATATGCCCCAGATATTCCACCGATTTGGTTCCGAAAGAGCACTTGGAACTCTTGACATAAAAGTAATTAGATTGAAGAATTTGTAAGACCGTATCAAGATGCCTGCTATGGAGCTCCAATGAAGGACTATAAACCAGAATGTCGTCAAAAAAGACGATCAAAAAATCACGCAGAAACTCTGCAAATATGGAGTTCATCGCAGCCTGAAATGTGGACGGGGCGTTAGTCAGCCCGAACGACATCACCAAGAACTCAAAGTGGCCATCGTGTGTCCGGAACGCCGTCTTAAATATGTCGTTGGCATGCATTCGGATTTGATAATATCCGGAACGCAAGTCGAGCTTGGTAAAATACACTGCTTTCCCCAGCTCATCAAACAACTTGTCGGCCGTGGGAATTGGAAACTTGTCCGTTACAGTTGCCGCGTTCAAAGCACGACAGTCGATGCAAAAGCGAAACGAACCATCCTTCTTCTTAACGAGCAGGGCAGGAGATGAGAAGGGACTAGTGCTAGGCTGAATAATACCTTACTCAAGCATATCGCGTACTTGACGCTCAATCTCGGATTTCTGAAAGTACGAATAGCGATAAGGATGCACATTCACCGGTTTGGAGCCTGCCTGAAGATGAATCCGGTGATTCCAGGGACGGTTCGAATCATTCTCATCATCCGAGTCGTCAGTCCCTAAGAGAGCCAGGAGCCGATGTTTACAGCGGTGGCCTGCCACAAATTTCTCATCACAATTCCAGCAGAGGCCTTTCTTTGATCGCTCATCCCGCTCTGCCCGTGTGAGCTTGCGGACCGACAATTTAGAGAGAGTAGTGGATGGCGTAAGCTGGGGATGGCCCCCAATTGGGGTCGGTGCCGACGGGCCAGCCATGGTTGTGGGTGTCCGAAACGGCTGCAAACTCCAGCGTCGCGTGGACTGCTGGGCCGCAACAGTATCCTCGAATGAGGACGATAACTCGCGGGCAAGAGCGAAGGCCTGAGCCAGCGATACCGGGTTCCGAAGGTTGAGCTCACGTTGGATAGGTTGCTTGAGCCCGGCTTTAAAGAAAGAAATCAGAGTTTGCTCAGCTAGCCCTGTAACCTTATTTAAAAGAGCCTCAAATTCAATTTGATAGGCCAGCACAGTCGTACGCTGTTGTAGCCTAGACAAGAGGCCAACGTAGTCCTCGTAATACTGAGGATCAAAGCGTTGACGAATATCCCGAAGAAATTATTACCAGGTTGCGCCCATAGTATTTTGCTTGTAATAACGATACCAATCCGACGCGGGATGATCAATCAGAAGACCTACGAGATTCAAGTGATCAAGATCAGCAGTATGAAAATAATTGTAATAAGCTTGAATTTTAAAAATCCATCCCTGAGGATCGGATCCGTTAAACCGTGGAGCATCAATGCGGAGCCGGGGAATGTTTTCTTGGCCGAGTGGGGCACGAATCTCGATGCCGGCATTGGCGGGCTGTGGAACGACCGGTAACACGCCCTGGATCGCCTCGGGAAGCGCGGCGGCTTGCAGAGATTGGAACCCTAGGGCACGATCCGGTATGGGTAATAACCCGTCACCTGCGGTCTGAGGCGGGTCGGTGGCCGGGTTGTATGCTGCCGGCGGTGCGGCCTGTCGCTGCCCTAGCGGAATGCGGTTCGCACCGGTTGCCGGCCCTTGACGACTATTCAAGATGTCGTAAACGGTATCGGTACGAATCCGAGTTGCCTCTTGTTGACGAAGAGTAGCATCTAGGGTTTCCATCAAACGCGTCAAAGCGGACGCCATCTGTGCCTGAGTTTCGGCAATGCTGGCGAGTGTAGGCGCCGTAGCGTCGGACGAACTTTCATCGGGAGAACTCATTGACAAGAGTTCGATCTGAAAGCACCAATTGATACACTAGAAATCCTAGCGTACCAAGGAAATACGAACCAAGAAATCGAGAAGGAGAAGGGCGTGAGGCCCGAGGTAGAGAGAGACGATAAAGAAAGGGAAGAGACAGAGGGTTAGGGCAGAAGATATTATTTCTTGGATAAAATCCTCACTTTAGCTTACAAGGGTTTATATAAGCTATGCCCTTCGGGTTCAATAAAAACGACTCAGGAAAGAACCCGAAAGAAAACTTGAGAAGGGAGTAAAACTCCTATTTAAAAAATTACAATAATTAAAACAGATAACAAACTAAATAAATTAATCTCTAAATCTGATCGGGACACGCCGTTCCCGAACCGGTCTAGACTTCGGTCCATCTGGCGGGTTCATATGCGTATCATTATTTCCCCCATTTTTCACTTATTATACAAACGAGAGACACTCTTATTGTAAAAAGTGCAAAGCATACTCTTAAGAAAATGAATGATCCAAGATTAAATACGTACTTGTTTAATTCATTCTTTTGAAATGTTCATGTCATGTATATATATATATATACGCCGCGCTTATATAAACAATCATGTGTGAGTGTATGAACAAATTCTTTCTTATGTGTCTACAAACCAACGAACCTACAAAAATTAATGGAAATGTATTTGTGCAATGAAAGTCTAATTTAAATTGGGTTCGTAAGACAATTCATGTTGCTCTCACTATTTAATTTAGTGTAAGAAGTCTTTTCAATGAATTAATGCAATTATAGCTTTTGAAGGGAAGGTAAAGTGATAATGTATGTACGTAACAAGCATTGACTCATTTTTTGTCTAGCTAAGTGTGATAGGTCATATTTAATTAATTCGGGAACGTGAAGTTAATTAATTTCGTGCCAGTTCAAAAGTCAATTAAATGCTCAATGACACTATATATGTTCATTTATGAAAAAGGCCAAATTGTTTTACTCCCTCCCTTGTACATCGCCTTAAAGAACAATTCTTACTTGATCCATTGATGTGAATTTATGTGAGCTTCTAAGCTTACAACCAATATATGTACGTACATTTTCAACTAACCTCTGCCTGATTGATAATAAAGTCCAACTACAAAAGTAATCAAAGCACGCTAACGCTAGTCTACTATGGAATTAACTTGCGTGTGTGTATCTCAATATCTCATATATCATCATGCCACAAAAAACCAAAAAAGCCCGGTTCACTACTAAAATTAATTGCATCCATGTGAAGGAAGTGAATACCGAATTAAAAAAAAGGTTTATTTCCTGATTGACTATGTAAACAAGTCCGTATTATTAATTTATTATGGAGGTCAATTATCAAACTAAGCTATTGATAATGTAGGGATGGTAATTAAATTTATTGAAGATTACCACTCTGATTTCAAGCACGATATTCGAATCTTGCGCAAGATTCAGGCTAATCAATCACCATGTGACGATCGAATCCGGCAGATGATTAATTTAACTAACTAGATCATCACTAACATAAGTATAGTCGTACTTTTAATACAAAGGTAAGCATATTTTTTTGAAAACAAGATGTATAGTAGTATTATTTTGTTTCAAGGTTTCTGCCAAAGGAATCAAACTGGGCCGGACCAATCACGTAGTGGGCTTGGGCCGCCACACGCGGCCCAAACCCAACTAAGCAAGCACCATTATAAGAAGGAAAATTATATAAAAAAGGAATTTATTTGGGTGCAGGCAGAGAAGATGATATCCCTATCTAAAAAGCTGGGAAATGAAGAGCTGCAATGATTCCTGCGTGGCAGACACCAAAACCAGAGCATGCCATGCACAAGGCAGATGCCCTTGGCTTTTTACCCGGGAATCCCCGGCAATCAGAACAGATAAATCAACAAACACTTCAAAACCCCTTTCCTTCATTTACAATTCTTTTAACAATTAAAAATTCAACTTTTCTGCCTTTAAAATGAAAAGCTGTAATCGACATGCTTTCGGTAGACGAGCTGACCTGTTTCTTTTTATTACCAACTTTTTGAGAGAGAAGGGGTTGCCTTTTTCCACAGAAAAAGCCTGCCCAATGCCCAGAAGTCCAATTTTTACTTGCTTTTTTTTTTAATTAATACTATCACAGTCACAGGGGTAAAAGAGAGCACCAAGAAAGTACACACGTTCGCTTCGTTTTTTTTACCCTTTTTCACTGTTGCCCAAAAGGAAAAAATGGATTCTTTCAACTTTTGTTGCAGGGGGTTGAAGCATGCAATTGCAAAGCAACTCCAATTCCCTTTCTTCATATCATATGCTTCTTTGATTAACCTAGCTTTGCAGACTTTGCAGTGCTTCAAACTGGTGGAACAGGTATAAAAAAACATGGAACTTATTAGGAAAGTGACCGATGACAATAATGTGTTAAAGTATAATATTTAGTATATTTATTTTCTATATTAATGTTGTCTATTTAGAGAATATCTTATTTTAGAATTTAGTTAGTATCTTTAATATTTGGTAATCCTAGATCTTATATCTTGCTTGGAGCCTAACCTTATTGTAATCCTTATTTAAGGAGATCAAATCTCATAAATATATTATCAACTTTTCATCATTTTATATAATATTCAGAGCCTGATCCGAAAATCTTCCAGAAAAATCAACACACATTTATTTCAATGGTCTTTTCGAATCATTCAATTCCGTATGATACATAACCTAACACAACCAACCAAACCTCTGTTTGTTGTTCATTTCAACATTGTTATCAAACTAGCACCCTCCAATTACATCATCGGGAAAGCACAAATAAAGTCCATCTTAGTCGGTTATAGACTATTCAAGTTTCTTGATGAGTCTCATCCATGTCTGGCGGCGACTCCTCTTGGTGTGGCTCTCACAACACCAAACCCGGCGGTCATCACATGGAAACGCCAAGATCAATTAATTTTTGGCGCTTTAGTTGGCACTCTTGCCTCTAATGTCGCTCCTCTGGTTACCCAAGTCGACAACTCTTATGCAGCTTGGAAAATTCTTGAAGAAACCTATGCCAAACCTTCAAGGGGCATAACTAACAACTTAAAGACAAGATCCAAAATCTCAAGAAAAGCACATCCTCCATTATTGACTACATGCAAAACGTGAAGAATTGTGCCGATCTCCTTACATCTCTTGGCAAGAAACCCGACTCCAAAGACCTAGCTCATTGACTATGTCTTGAAGAGTCTTGATTTTACCTTTCAAACTATCGTTGATGGGGTTCACAATTGGGAAACTCTCATTAGCTTTGAAGAACTACATGAGTGACTCATTCTTCATGAGTTGGAACTCAAAACTAAAGCCTCTTTGTGATCCACCAATGAACCCGCAAGTTCCATGTCCATGCAGACACGCTCTCGTTCCAAACCCAAGTCGCCAACCTTGAACTCCTCTTGGACAAATCAACAAACCTACCAACGTCCACAAGAACCCCAACAATCTTACTCTCAATATCCCATGCAAAACCCCTACCCAACACCACCACCCATGCAACCCTATTACCCAACTCCATCCATGCAACCTCCAACCCCTAATCACCCTTCACCATGACCTTTCCTTGAAAAGTGCCAATGGTGTGGCAAACCTGGTCATGTTGTCAGATTTTGCAATGACTTTCAATGCATTGACCCTCATCTACCGCAATCTTCCTATCGCTCCCAAGCATCATGCCCTAATCCACCCCCTACGCCCAATGGCGGAGGGAGAGGGGTGCCAGTGGGGGCTATAGCCCCCACTCAATTTTTTAATTTTTTTTTAAAAATATGTATAAAAAATACTAGATTATTGATGAGAACTAGTTTATTTGGCCAAAGATTTAGGAACATTTTATATTTTTATGAATACAAAATAAGGGTTTTCAAATATAACATTTTTTGTACAAAAAAATACAAAATTTTCTACATTGTTCAAAAAATCCCCGCTTAGTTACGTCTAGGTTCTACCTAGGCGCTGAAAGGTCCTATCCCGTTTAGTCTTCCATCCCGTTTAGAAGACCACCAATTCATCGGCGAGACGAGCCGTTTATCAGAGAAGCGGCATACTGTTAAGTTTCGTACAAAAAATAGAAAAAAATTCTATATTTTTTAATGTAGCCAAGAATTTGACTCAGTGAAATTTAGCCCCCACTGGGTCCGAATTCCTGGCTACGCCCCTGCCTACGCCTCACGGCCATCTCGCCTCCACTTCGTCCTAACCATGGCTCCTAAATAGTGGGTCAACCAAGCATGTCACTAATCACCTTCAAAACCTTAGCTTGCACTATCTATATGATGGTTCTGATGAACTTCTAGTTGGTAATGGTAAGGGCTTGCAAATTTCTCACCTTGGAAAACTTGCTTTACATTCTACAACCAATTTTTTTGATCTTGAAAATGTTCTCCATGTCCCTTAAATTTCCAAAAAAAAAATTTTTGTATCTCAACGTACTTCTCAATTTTTGCAAAATCATCTTTCTATTGAATTCTTACCCAATTCTTTCCTTATGAAGGATCTACCAACCGGAACAACTCTTCTTAAGGGTCCCTGCGTCAATAGTGTCTACCTTTGGCCTTCTCATGTCATCCCTAGCATTTCTACGGCTCATCTCTTGTCTGGCTCCTCTTGGCACCACAAACCAGGGTATCTAGCGCCACCCATCCTCAAGCTTATGCAATATAGTCTTCAATTTAATAGTTCTAGTTCAAATTTAATTTTTGTTCTCCCCGTTCAATTTCCAAAAGTCATAAATTACCTTTTTTCTTTGTCAATAATACAGTCTTCTTATACATTGGAAGTTATTTATTCAGATGTTTGGAGCTCACCTGTTATTTCTTTTGAAGGATATCGCTATTATCTTTTATTTGTTGATCACTTTATAAAATATATGTGGCTCTATCCTATAAAACAAAAAAATTCAAAACAAAATCTATCTTCACCAAATTCAAAGCTCTCATTGAGAACTACTTTCATACCAAGATCAAAATTCTCTACTCCGACAATGGTGGAGAATATATTGCCCTCACCTCCTTTCTTGCTACCACCGGCATCTCCCTTCTCACCACCCCGCCTCCACACTCCCCAACATAATGACTATTTCGAACGACGACACCATCATATCATTGAAATGGGTCTTGCTCTTACAACTCATTCTAGTCTTTCAAAAACATTATGGACGCTTGCCTTCCAAACTGATGTCTATCTTATCAACCAAATGCCTACTCCTACCCTTCAAAATCTCTCCCCCTTTCTTAATCTTTTTCAAACACAAACTAATTATCAAAAATTAAAATATTTTGGTTGTTTAATTATGTTTTCCTTGGTTAAAGCCTACATTGCCAACAACCTCAACCCCAAATCTATCCCAAGTATCATTGTGGGCTACTCGCTCACGCAAAGCGCCTATCTCTGCATTGATCCAAACACATATCAAGTTTATACATCTCATCATGTTCGCTTTGTTGAACATGTCTACCCATTTCTTCAACCCACTTCTTCCACTGCCTCGTCTACCTCACCTTTTGAACCATTTTCTTGATGCTGAAAGGAAGGTAAGTAACTATGCTGTAAAGCCACTGACATTTCTGCTTTTACTCAACTGCTTTTACTTAAGAAGGTAAGTGACTCCTGCATCCTTTAATCATCAATACTTCTATTTATATTACTAGCAGAGTAGCAAACTCCTCTATAATCTCTCTAGTTTGCTTGTAGTTCTACCTAGATACGAAGACGAGCAAAGCACTCTTCAATCTTCTGCTTTGAGCGTTCTTTGTCAAGACTATTGCAGGCTTATGCATCAAAATTCACCATTAATCAAGCTGATAGCTTCATATTGCTTGGTGGAACTGTTTAAACAGCCAAAGGAACTCGAATGCACAGTGGGAGCTTTGAAATCTGTGGTTGTTGTATTTGAAGGTCTCATCTTCCATAGCGATCTAAGAGTAGCAATCAATATTTGCTTCACTATGCAGCAGTTGGAGTTTGCTAGCCTATCTTCTTCACCTTCTAGATGGAGCAACACTTTATTAATGAGCAAACACTTTATTAATGGAGGATCAGGCTTTCTAGGCCTATGTGGCTATGTGTATTTAAAATATTCAATATTTGCTTCTCTAGTGATAATTTGGTCAATTGCTCGATTCGCACTGCATGTTTTCTTTTTCAAACACGTATTAAAGCTGAGTGATGACACTTGATGACGGTTGTTTGTCTTCAAGACCATTGTCATCAAGGCGCTTTTGATGACAAATTAATCGAACCGTCATCAAGTAGTGATGATAATTGATGACAATCGAAACATCATCAAAAGTTGATGACGATCAAACCGTCATCAAGTAGTGATGACGGTTTGATGACACTTGTTTGTCATCAAGGCCCTTTTGATGACAAATTAATCGAACCGTCATCAGGTAGTGATGATAATTGATGACAATCGAACCGTCATCAAATAGTTGATGACGATCAAACCGTCATCAAGTAGTGATGACGGTTTGATGACACTTGTTTGTCATCAAGACCCTTTTGATGACAAATTAATCGAACAATCATCAAGTAGTGATGATAATTGATGACAATCGAACCGTCATCAAATAGTTGATGACGATCAAACCGTCATCAAGTAGTGATGACGGTTTGATGACACTTGTTTGTCATCAAGGCCCTTCTGATGACAAATTAATTGAACCGTCATCAAGTAGTGATGATAATTGATGGCAATTGAACCGTCATCAAATAGTTGATGACGATCAAACCGTCATCAAGTAGTGATGATAGTTTGATGACACTTGTTTGTCATCAAGGCCCTTTTGATGACAAATTAATCGAACCGTCATCAAGTAGAGATGATAGTTGATGACAATCGAACCGTCATCAAATAGTTGATGACGATCAAACCGTCATCAAGTAGTGATGACAGTTTGATGACACTTGTTTGTAATCAAGGCCCTTTTGATGACAAATTAATCGAACCGTCATCAAGTAGAGATGATAGTTGATGACAATCGAACCATCATCAAGTAACGATGACAAGTGATGACAGTTGATGACGGTTCGAACCGTGTGATGACGGTTTGAACCGTGTGATGACGGTTGTTTTTATATGGTTGAATGCCTTTGATGATACTTTTTGTTATCAAAAAGTTGTCATGAAGACATTTTCATGACACTTTTTGCCTTTTATTACACTTTTTGCCATCAAAAAATTGTGATGAAGGTGAAATAAATTGTGATGACAGTGATGACGGTTGTTTTTATGTGGTTGAATGCCTTTGATGATACTTTTTGTCATCAAAAAGTGTCATTAAGACATTTTGATAACACTTTTTACATTTTATTACACTTTTTGTCATCAAAAAATTGTGATGACGGTGAAAAAAATTGTGATGACGGTGATGACGATTATGAAAGTGATGATAGTGATGATGGTCAACGGTCGGTCAACGCCGTTCAACGGCCGGTCAATGATCGGTCAACGACCGAGTCAATTCGGTGGGAGTGGGGTGGGGGTGGGTGATGGGGTTTTGCTATTTACCTAATTTTCACACCCTCCTAAATATCCACCTAATTAGTTTTTTTTTTGCTATTTACTTAATTCATCCTAGAAACAATAATTTATACATACAAATTATTCTCTCCATAGAAACAACTAGTTATATCTTATAATTTGAATTCTTACCTTATCCAAAAAATATAATACTATACATTACAATATCTCTAGATGGAATGACTTAGGAGCAATTAATTGGTAACTACTAACTAGGTGTTTAGCGAAGCAAAACTGGCTTTCTCAACCCAAACTAAATGAATTCTTTTTGGGAAATTACACGTGGTAACCCTAAGGTATAGCTTAATTCGTAGGGTGTACAAAATTTTGACAATATTCACACGGTAATCCTGAGTTTGCATTAATTTTATCACATACCCAAATCCGTTAAAGTTAACCATGACAATTAACTTTGATTTAAAAAAGGAAAATAACAAATTTTAAAATCAAATTAAACACGGTTTTACATTTTTATCGTATCTTCATTTCAAAGTAGTCGGTCGGTACTTTTCCATCCTCCAATTCCCGCTGGCCACTGGAGAAGACCAGCTTGACCGATGTCGCTTTCATCCCCGACCCCGATGCTCGTCGACTCGTAGCTGGAGAAGACAAAGTTGAGGTCGTCTGTTTGCATTACTTTTATCAAAATTTAGGACTTATAAATTAATTAAAAATTAAAGGTTTGAATTAGATATATATGGATTGTTGTTTACACAATTACACTGTTTTGATTTAGTCATTTAGGGATTCATAGGATTTTTTCAATCATATACATTAAAAGCATATGGCCGGTAATGGTTTCAACAAAATTACATATACCAATTAATTATTTTTTCAAATTAATTAGGATTTGCAGTGAATTTTAGTAGTGGATTTCAATAGAAATGTTCAATGCTTGTAATTTCATCTCTAAAGCAGCCCAACTATAAAAAATAGAATGTTGGAAATGAAAGCTTAGTTTCATTGTGCTCTCAAATAATTTAGACATTCAGTAAAAACTGATAAAAGAGAGATTGAAATCATGTATTTCAATTTACAAAAAAGATCACTCAATTACTTCTACTTGAGTATAAAAAACAGGGCAATTTTGAGCGAGTAATTAGGTTTGTTTTTTCCCATACAAATCCCTAAATCTAAATCAATAAAAAGCCCAATATTTTTGAAAATTGAAAGCACAAATTGAAACTCCTAAATCAAAATTCAATCCCTAAGATGTTCTTCGACACCGTCACTTCGTCGTCGTGTACTTTGTCACTGCCCATCAGTCGATGTCTTCTAATGGAATTTTCTTCGCCGTTGCCTGCTAGTCGGCGTCTTCAATTTACCAAGTTCTTCGTCCTCGCTTGCCAGTCGGAGTTCAATTCGGCGTGAATCCATCTTCTCCACAGTGAAAACGCTTCTTTCTTTTAATTTTCTATTTAGTTTTTAATTTTTAAGTAAACAAAATTAACGGTAAGCGTTAACTTTAACTTTTTTGGGTATTAGGCAGATTTCAATAAACTTCAGGGTTGCCGTGTGAATATTGTCAAAATTTTGTACACCATGTGAATTAAGCGATACCTTAGGGTTACCAGGTGAAATTTCCGATTCTTTTTTCTACAACACGTGTAAATAATCAATGTGAATTAAGTCATACTTTTTTAAAAAATTATTTATTAATTTTTAATAAACTTTTAGAGTTGATTCAATATAATTTAATGTAATAATTTGAATATCTTTAGAAAATATTAATTATTTACGTATACTTTGTTCAAATAAAACAACCCCTTATCCTATAAAATAAGGAGCGTTTAGAATTCTTGGATCTCTTTAATCTCTTTGATCAAGGGTTGATGTTCTATTCCTTGTAAGGATGCGGTGTCATTTTCGTAATTTCTCGAAAATTACAAAAGTGTATCATTATGGTGAAAAAGTGCATTACAATATCCCAAAAAGTGCATTACTAACCCAAATATTTTTGTGGTTTTGTAATGCACTTTTTGGTATTTCGTAATGCACTTTTTCACCATAACGATGCACTTTTACAATGAACCAAACATGGAGCACGTGCCCCATTGGCTTCATTTTTGTCAGCACGTTTTTGGTAGTAATGCACTTTTTGGCATTTCGCAATGCATTTTTTCACGACAATGTGCACTTTTGTAATTTTTGAAAAATTACAAAAAATGTTACCACGTTTTTGAAGAGATAGAACATCAGCCGCTGGATCAAGGAGATCTATGAATTCTAAACCTTCTTCATATTATGGATTAAAAAGTTATTTTATTTGAACTACACTCTACTCGTTAGAGATACATTAGAAATATCATTAGAAGGATTATTAGTACAAAAGTCAGCTCGATGAAAGTTTCAACGTATCTGGGCCTCTATAGCAATACTTAGAATATCTTATTCTGAGACAAATGGGCCAAGTGCTACCTAGTAATATGGGCCTTTCTTTCTACCAAACAAAAGTAATATGGGTCTTTCATACTAGAAATCACCGTTTATACTGTTCTTTTACTTGCATAAAATTTGTGAGCATAGTACGGACAACAAAAAAAAATCCATATGAATATACCTCCGCCTAATAATATATGAGGTTCCGATACAATGGGTACATACTTGCAAAGAAAATTTTTAATTGTCTATTTATGGGTAACTATTCTTTATTTTTTGCATTTTCTTTTTAATGTTGTGTACAAATTGATTTTCTTTTATGCTCAAAGAGAATGTTCATGGTCGTATAACAAACAACATATATAAATTTAATATCAATATCAGAATATACTAAACACTAGATATAGATATCGATTATATCCATACTCATATCTGATATCCTGATATGAATACTAAACGGACCCTAAATACATACTATATAAAGATATAGCAAACTCTTATGGCTTACTCCATGTTGAAAAGTAGAAAGAAAACAAAATAAACATACATTATGTAAGAAGAAGACATGGGATGAACAAGAAGATTTGATCAAGAGAGTACTAGAGTTTAGTGAAGGTGCTTTGCCGAAGATTTCGGTAATTCACTTCAGTGCCGCAGTGCGGCAGGTGGAGTATGTGTTGGATCTCGATTTGAAAGTGTTAAATAACAAGTGTTGGTTGAGTGATTCTAATAAATAATTGGTCAACTTTTTTAAAAATTAAAATAAATGTGCTGTGTAAAATATCCAGTGGGGAAGGAATGTGGGAGGCCATGTTGAAAAAATACAAAGAAAAACCGAAGACTCTTCTTGGGCGTGGACCCGGTTTTTGTCTCTCGTGTTTGCTTTGCTGGGGGATAAAAGATGCTCTTTCCATCTCCCGCTGCCAACTGCCTCCGGCGCGGTGTTTAATTTCCCGGCCCTTCGCCACTTCCGCTTTTCAGACTACCAAACCATCCACTAGTAGTATTGTATTGAATCTCCTTAGAACCGTCACGATCGAGCAAAAATCCACCGATTGGTCCAGTTGGACGTTACTGCACAGATTCGACGCTAACGGCTTCTGGCCTTAAATCCGGAGTCACAGGAGAGATGGACCGGCCGGAGGCCAAAGACTCCACCCGGATCGCCGCCCGGTCGTCGATGATCGACTCATTAAGGGGATGCGGATTTTCTGGAGGCCGGATCGACAAGGAGGATCTGAGGAGGAGGATTTCCATGCCCCAGTATCTCCGCCTCGCCGTTCGCCGTGCCATCAACTCCAAAGACGTCTCTGCCGGCGTTGACTCCACCATCCACGCCCTCGCAAACGACGGCGCCGTTGAAGCCCCCGAATGCCCCGTGGTCGTCTTGGTCAATTCCAAGAGCGGTGGCAGGCACGGCCCCGAGCTCAAGGAGCGGCTCCAGCAACTCATGGGCGAAGAACAGGTGTGCTGCGTTTCTCTATCTCTCGCTTTTGTTGTGGAGTATGATCATGTAAATTTGTGTTTTTGGTTAAATTGGTGATTATAACTTCCGAGTGATTTTTGTGTGATGTTTAATCATCTTGTAGCCTGAATATTCCGACTGCAACGTAGAAAGATGGTATATATGATTAAGATCGAACTAATTGATATATTGTAGAAGTGAAAACAATCAACCAAATGTTCTCCCTTTTTTTGGGTGCCGGGGGAGAGACCCAAATTTTTTGGGGTTTGAAGAGAATTGTGGAAATATATATTAGGTGATAATTTACTGACTGCAATGTTCATATGCGTGAACATGTTGATGAAAATGGCGAGAAGAAGATGTTTTTGGCTGGACAAATATTGCAATTTCTGTTGTTTGCTTTTTGAAATCCAGTGTGCAAAAGTTCATGGGGTTTCTGCTTGGGATTGCCAGATCACTAGATCAGCTCTCAAAGGGTGTGCATTTTTGTAATTTTGTAGATCTATTCTGAAAGTTTGCATGAATGATGTAAATTGGTGCAAAAGGTGTTTGGATATAAACTTCTTGCATTACGGTGAGTGGTGACTAGATTAGCAAGCATGTTTGTGCTAAGGATGAAGGTTCTTAATCCTCGTTTTCTTTTTTTTTTCTTTTTTTGGTGGAATCCTCATTTTCTTTTTAGTTTTGGTAGGTGCGTTATTTGTTTAAACTATAAGCTGTCAAACTAGGAGAGTTGCCTGGCATTTTAGCAGGCAAATTAGGCATAGCAACTGGCATGCTTGACTTGTCATGAACACGGGCAACAAGAGACTATAGAGACATGTTTGTATTCCCACATTGACCACTATGGTTGAAATTATTGTGTAGAAATTCTGATTTTTTTTTTATCATTTGCAATTATCTTGGTTGTCTAGGTATTTGACCTTTCAAATGTGAAGCCCCAAGAATTTATACAGTATGGTTTGGCTTGCTTAGAGCAATTGGCTACTGATGGTGATTTGTGTGCCAAAGACACCCGGGCCAAGCTGAGGATAGTGGTAATTTATTCATTCACATTCTCTACATTTTAAAAGTTTTCAATAGGCCGCTGCAATTTCTACCTTTCAACACTCCTGTCTTCACCAAGTCTTAGTTATTGAACTATTGAAAGTTGCATCTAGTTGTAATCATACATTTTCGAATATGTTTGACTTACAGGTTGCTGGAGGAGATGGTACTGTTGGTTGGGCACTCGGAAGCCTGGGAGAACTTCACAAGCTAGGTCGAGAGCCAGTCCCTCCAGTTGCAATTATTCCTCTTGGCACAGGGAATGATTTGTCTAGAAGCTTTGGTTGGGTAAGTTCTCATTTGTCCTCCTATACTGTCTTCACTCATTCTATATTTCTTTTCCTTACATGCCAATTTAATATTCATAGGGTGGCTCGTTTCCATTTGCCTGGAAGTCTGCTGTTAAAAGATCTCTCCATAGAGCGAGTACAGGTCCCATCTGCCGTTTGGATAGGTAAGCCTTATACTAGTGCTGATCAGTAGTTGTTACTTGTGCTCTCTTCTTAGCTGTTTGGCTATCTCATTTCAAAAATCTCAGTTGTTTGCAACTTTTTCTCTATCGGATCTGATATATTCTTGCTATCTTTATTATAGTACCTGCTTATGGACTGATATGTCCAAACAAAAAATCCAATAAGAAAAGGCAAATTGTGTTCATTTTGGATTTAGCACATGTTTTCTTTTTCTTTTAATTCCTAAAATACATGAGTCAGAAGGTACACATTGTTGACTGTATGTATTTTCTGATGAATCAACTTATCTGTAAAATTTGCAGAAAGGGAACTGTTAGATTTATGCTTACATCTTAATAAACATGTGTAGCCTATAAATATACCTATTTTTTGTTTCTTAAACTTGGCCTTTAAATGTTGCAGTTGGCACGTCACAGTGACAATGCCAGCTGGTGAAGTTGTGGACCTGCCATATTCATTGAAGCATTCAGAAGAATGCCCTCTTGATCAGGTTTTGATATCAACTACCTCCCAAGAACTTGCTTGTTTTGCTTTCCAGTAGCTAGCCTGTTTGAGTTTGTTATGAATCTAGTGAATTGCAGTCTCTCCCTTTTTTTTTTTCTTTGATGAAAGGAATTGCAGTCTCTGCATGATGTATTGTACCTGTACTTTACATTATCCTTTTGGTGATTCAGTGACATTTTACAATCAATTGGTGAGTAAATCAAGAAACACACACCTGCTTTAGGCCCTATAGTTTCATTGTTGAGTGAAGGTGTAAGATTAGGTATTGCCCATATAACTAGCTCATTTTTATACTTGGGAACCATTACGTGCTTCCATATTTTCCTTGTTCGTAAGTTGCATTTGATTAATCTACTGGGAATTCTATGATGTATGCTATTTAAAGTCTGAAACAGTATGTAAAAGGGGAGGTGACACTCGTAACAAAATTGCATATGGCAATAAACTTATCTGTCTTTCCTTTTTTTTCTCTGTTCCAAGGTGTCAATGTCATCTCTGAAACAGTATGTAAAAAGGGAAGTGTACAGTGTTAATATGATAATTGATAAGGATCTCACTTCCTAAAATGTGCAGAATCTGTTGTTGAACATATTGATATTGCAGTGATCTTATTTACTTCTTGAATATTCAAAATCTATGTGGTCTGTTCTATTTCCCTACTACCTTAAATTCTTGGTGATTTGTCTGTAGTGTGATAGAAGCGGAGGTATCATCATCGATAGTGTAACTGTGCATATACTTATTGTCCAATTTTTGGCTGTCAAAAACTTTTTATCCCATACATATCACACTTCATTATCACAGATATAGTAGCATGTCATATTCTTTAAGACAAATCTGCTGCTTTCTAGGACTTTGAAGTGGGAGGTTCCTTGCCCGACAAAGTCACTTGCTATGATGGAGTATTCTATAATTACTTCAGCATAGGTAATTTCTTCCCTTTCAGATGATACATGATATAGTTATATGTTTATCTGTATGTTATGGAATATTCATCAAATATTGGTATGAATCATATGATACAACTATGTGATGCTGCTATTGCATCATCGTCAGTAACAATTAACTAGTGTAAGGAGGCTGTTTCCTCCCTCTACTTTGTGAAAAGTTGGCAAAAAATGGCTTATTGGCCTGGTTAAAATTCATTCTAATAGAAAATGTGCATTTACTGTATCTGACACTTTTCTATACAGGAATGGATGCTCAAGTTGCATATGGTTTCCATCACTTGCGTAATGAAAAGCCTTACCTTGCGCAGGGGCCAATTGCAAATAAGGTCCGTCTGTTCGTCTTCTCCAGATTTGAGCTTGACGTTTTTATCTTAAAATGCTGAACCTCTTTGATTAACTAATCAAGTACTAAATCCATCTTTTCAGCTTTGTTTCTATGTTCATGGTACGTAGCCGACACCCTGATAGAAGTGACCATAACCATGTGAACTATTTCATAGTTGTTATAAGCTGATTTTTTTTTTTTTTTGTGAAGTTAGTTCTATTATTTGTATTCTTGTAAGTTGCTTGTTCTCATACTTCTTCTTTAATGAATAATCTTAGTGTACATAACCATTCAGATATCCTCAAAAAAGGAGAAAAAACCTATACATATAGTGTAATGTAAAAGTGCTTTTCAATTTTATTACACAAATTGTCAAATACCCATGTTACGAGTCATGAATTGAAGTTGAACTTTAGCAAGCAGTTAAGCTTGAGGATAGGCTTAATTGTTGAATGTAAGATAGTTTTATTGTTTTAGGAAATATTACTGGAAAGAAATTTATTTATGTCGACTTATTATAACTAATTACAGATTGAGCAATTTAAAGTGCACTTACTCTAAATTGCTCAATCTGCTATTGTATCACCATCAGTAACAATTAGCCTCTTTACTTCCTTTTGTTTTGGGCCCGCCAGAAATACCCTCTCGACTATCACTCGGGGCAAGGGTGCGTACATCTTCGACCACCCAGATCCCGCTCATATCGGGATCCACCTGGGTAGATGTTGTTGTTGTTACTCTAATTTTAGGCTACTTTGTGATATTATTTATTGTTTTATCATTCATTTAGAGAAATTTGCAGCGATTCTTAACTTTGTTCTTTTTGAAAATTTACTGTGGCAGCTTATATATTCTGGATACAGTTGTACCCAAGGTTGGTTCTGCACTCCTTGCACCAGTGATCCAGGCTTAAGGTCAGCCCCCAACCCCTCAACAACATGAAAACCAAAGGAAAAATAAGAAAAAGGGAAGCTATATCTTCAGTGATTTATGATTAGATAGGGGGTTTGCATATAAAGTTTGCTTATAATTAGATTTTTACTCTTTCTGAAAAAAATATTAGAATACCAGCTTTTTTCACAATGGTTGGTTTAAGTAGGATACTAGAATTAATTCTTCTAACAATAACCATGAATAGATATATCGGTGTCCTGTTTTCCACCTACAAACAAAACGATAGAATTTAGAAAATCACCTTTTTGTGATATACTTCCTGCATCAAATCATTGGAGCAAGTGGTATCATGCTGATAGCATATCTTGAATGCAGGGGCCTAAGAAACATTCTGAAGATCCACATTAAAAAGGTCAATTGCTCAGACTGGGAGGAAATCCGTGTTCCTTCGAAGTAAGTTTCAAGTTTTGCCCATTTTGAATCAAATAATATGTTCTTTTTAATACTAATTGCTATGCGAATCAATTGGAGCATAGTAGAGTTAGAAGACAATTCAAGTTATTGAAATAAAAGTTTTAAAATCCTAACCAATATCATAGATAAGTTCAGTAATATTCAAGTCTGAGAAAGTTCAAAAGGCTCTACGTCCTTACTTCTTCAAAACATCCCCAATATTTCAACCGATTGCTGTCTAATATGTGTATAAATTTATATTATTTTGCAGTGTGAGATCCATTGTTGCTCTGAATCTTCATAGTTATGCTAGTGGAAGGCATCCATGGGGCAATCTCAGTCCAGAATATCTGGAAAGGGTAATCTCTCCATTATGCCCCCTTAATTTATACTGTGTTATTTTTCCTGAATCATTGCCTTTTCTACCTCTTGAATTCAAATTGTTTATATCTTTCAGAGAGGATTTGTTGAGGCTCATGCTGATGATGGTCTTCTAGAAATTTTCGGCCTTAAACACGGGTGGCATGCATCCTTTGTTATGGTAGAACTCATCTCTGCCAAACACATTGCCCAGGTTGGTGATCTGCTACATATCATCATATATAGTCTGAAATTTGCTTTATCATTGACATTATCAGTTTTTTGTCTAGGAAACATGATCAATCGGTTCGATTTGTGTGTGTTGTCTGCAGGCAGCTGCAATTCGAATGGAGATTCGAGGTGGGGATTGGAAACAATCATTCCTGCAAATGGATGGTGAGCCATGGAAACAGCCATTGGATGACAATTACTCTACATTTGTGGATATCAGGAAGGTTGGCTTTCATTCTTTGATGATCGGTGGCGATTCATAATCACAAGCCATAACGTATTAACATCATCTAGCATTGCCCACAATTTAACTCCTCTTCTTTGTGAATTTGTTCATATTCTCCTGTTAAGATGGCTCACTTTTGTGTATAAACATTCCTGGTCAGCTCGGCGTCTGTAACATAGAGTGATATGCAGGTTTGCTGCCTTCTGAGCTTGTGATGCATTTTATTAGCATAAATGCATAATCAAAGCGTTATTTATCGGTCTGTCCAAATTGTATTTCTGGCTTGACATTGTACTGAAAGTGGTCGACACAACTGATTACTCGCACCTTTATTTTTAGTTGTAAGTTTGCCTGCTGAATTTATCATGATATCTGTGTACAGAAGCTTGCTTGGGTGGTTTCTCAATGATGTCAATATTTTCTTTTTTCTTTTCAAATATCATTTCGGCTTTGCTGTAGGATGGTCCTTTGTGGGCCGTCTTATAGTATGGCGTAATCATAATGTATACCCACTTGAATTTTGTGGCCTTTGCTTCGTCCACCTTTCAACTTGACTTGACCCGAATAAGCTTAAAAAATATTAAAAATGCTAATACAATTCAATCCAAGTAAGTAACACAACGAATATGATGTGCAATATATTTCCGCAACAATGGAATATATACATACTAGATTTGTTTTTTGTTTGGATGAGACACTTGGGTCATATCACATATCATGCAACTTTTTGTGGATATTGATCGGGGTTCCACATTTATCTTTTTCGCACTCAAGTTAGGTGATAATTTAATTTCAGATTCAGATAAGATATTTCCCTGTTTCATTGTTGTTTGCTAAAACATCATGTCATTCGCCGCATCTGCTGTTGTGCTACGATTTGCTTGCATTGATAGCCCTGCCTCCAAAAAGCTCTAGATTCAAACAGCACTTGTATAACAGGAAGAAGAAAATAAAAAAGAGGCATCTTTGTACAATCCATGGATCAGCTGAAATGAAAGCCATATCCATATCTGTCTGCCAATACTTTTACTGTAGGGCCTTCCATTCCACCATCCTTGCAAGTACGCATTCTCTCTCGGGCAAAAGGTATCTTGTCCATTTCTCACTACTAGGAAATATCTGCCAATTGAATAAAGTGAGCCCGTTTGGTTGCAAGGTATGGAAACAGAAAGGAAATAAATCTAGTCCACTCTGATGTCATAATACATCAATGGAATTTTTTTACCCCGGCACACAATTCTAATGTTTGTGTGTATAGAGGGGAAATAATTTCACCATTTATTTCGGAAAAATAAATACCTTCAAGTCCATCCTTGTATGAAACAAATGCGGTTTCGTAAGCCAAGATAAAAGTTGCTATTGATGTATCATGATATATACCAGGTTGGGCTAGATTCTTTTCCTTTCCGTTTTCGTTTATCTAATGTGTAACCAAACTGGTCCTAAATTCATCTCAGAAAGCAAGTTGAAATCTATAATTGCACGCGTTACCCGAATTGTTTGATTACTAGGGAGAAAGCTTTAGGTTGATTGTTGTGTTTTGCTAACGCTAGCTGTGTCCGTGAGAGCTGAAAAAATGACCATCTCTCACTTTCACCATATGACTATCAGAGGGGCCTGAAAAATGCTTTATGTTCCTGACACTTGCTTCTTCTCTTTTTTAACCCTTTCCAGGCCAAAAGCACAGTGACAAACAAATAAATCCTAGCTGGTTTTGGTTGATGATGGGTCAGATGTGTTTCTGATGAATGTGCGAAAACAAAAGCCAAAAAGACATTAATTCCTCTCACTTTTTTCTCTGCATCAGTCTGGTACATGATGGCTCTTGGAGGAGCTGATGGCCATGTTCTGTTGGTGGAGAGTGGAGATGATTGAGCACTAGCTAGCTGACGTATGAGGCCGGGCGGGGGACCCATTCACCTTGATTGCTCTAATATCACTTGTTACGTGAAGATATAGTGAAGGGCCCAACTACCAAATCCAACTTATATCAATTCTAGCTACTCTAGCTAACCAAGTTTCATCTTTAAAATTAATTGGTAATAGCAGAGATAGCTTTTCAACCTTAATTATATATATATATATATATATATATATATACTAGTTTGAAACCCTTGTCACCTTCAATATGGAACTCACAATTGGACCTAACACACAATATATAAATATTGTAAGTATGCTTTTGGATTCATGTGTTTTTCTCTTGGCCATTTGGGTGTCGGATAGATCATGTGCTTTTGCTCGGGTGAGGATGGATGTACTTACTGTACAGGTTTTGTACATTTTATGTGCATGTGAGCTGTGAAAGAGTATTGGCCACACCACAATGCAATTTCTGACATAATTTTTGCAATATCAACTATGCCTTTTCTTCATGATTGCTAGCTTGACTCTAAGATAAATTATTCATTGCTATAATGCTAATTAATTAAGTACATTATTAAAGTCTACCGTGCAATAATAAAGTGGAAATGCTATTTTTAATATCGATCTTAACGTACGTTCATTTTCTTTCATTCATATAATATCTGAACTAAGAAATGATTTTAGGATCTATGTGTGTCAGTAATATATAAGAAACTATGTAAAAATTCGATCAAAAAAAGAAACTATGTAAAGATAGTTTTTTGAACAACGGGGATAAAATAAATATAATGCAAGTACATAGACACAGTTCCTTATAGAGGAATCTCACTTCAACCAACAAGTCGAATGAGTAAAATAATTATAATGCAAGTAAATAGGCACAATTTCTTATAGAGGAATGTCACTTCAACCAACAAGTCGAATGAGTAAACCTCTACATACCTTTCTTAGAAGGAATTTGAAAGATCTCTTATATTATTGATAGTTCCTTTATTACAATGAAGTGACTAAAACATTTCTATTCTAGAAACCTACTCGAGTTCCTGAAACAATAATTAGACTTCCTATAACCTCAAATTCCAATTCAACTAACATGAGTTACCTTCCTTCTCAGTCGCTATCTCGATCGCCGTAGTTCCTTCACTAGGTTCGAGATTGCTTCTTTACTTTCGAGATCATGCTTTGTTCTCTCGAAAACTCTCTCTCAAATTATTCTCTGTGTAAGCACTTGTATTTTTCTCCTAGAAAGCCTGTGTATTTATAGTATTCGGATATGAAATTCTATCTTTGCCAAAACTATATTCCATCCATAAAACAATCTATCCTAATATATACACACATCTTTCCTAAAATAAAACTATCTTATATCTATTCTTATGAACTAGATAAAATTAAGATAACTTAGAAATCCAATCTTTAATTCCTCCGGTCTCTCTTTCCTTGATCGAAGATTGCTTCTAGATGCTCACCATCGCCTTTAATAATTAAACGAAATCATCGGCTCTGCCACAGTTCCGTATGAATAATATTATAGTTCCTCTCTGTTTCAGCGTAAACTATATATGTTTGCTTTCACAGTTTCAGTCCGTCACTTAGTTCTGAAAACTCTTAATCAAATAAAACGTAAAATTTACATTAATTTATCAATTATCACAATAAGATAAGGAACAATCCCAACATTGTTCCAACAATGACTTTATAGTAATTTCTTTAATTGTTAAATATGTGTGAATTTCATAGCCTGCAGTGGGCTCGCAATGAAGAAATCAAGTGTTTGAGGCTCCATATATCTGACTTCATGCATATAATATGAGAAATTAATATGATTGAAAGTCCAACTGGATGTATATATAGTTATAATTAATTAATTAATCCGTAGTAATAAAAAATACTTAAGCGCTAGCTTCCATAATGAAAAGTAAAGCATTTTAGACTTTGATAGAGGATGGTTTAATTCTTCATTGAATGTAGAAAATGACGTACAGGTACCAACAAAATTGAGACTAGTGGGTACAAAGTTTGAGCAAAACCGGAAAAAAGGAGTGTCCACTTTAATCTCCAACTTGATTGTTCATTATTGAGTTTAAGATTTCATAAAAGATCAATATTCTTATATAGGATTTTTTAATCTTGGTATAGGATAAACATTTTATTTTAAAATGATCTGTTATTTTTATTTAGTTTGGGATTTAAAAAAATTCCTGATAAATATATGTATTTTTTTTAAAGGTTTTAGTTTCTAAAATCTAAAAGCTTATCATATATCCTAGAAAGACCGTTCTTATATATATACGGGCTGTCGAAGCACCCCGTTTCACTTTTCCAACGCCCTAGTTGATCATCTCGACCGACGTGTCGGGGCCTCGAAAAGGTGGAATCTGGGGAATTTAGTCGGTAGAGGTGACACATTACACTCGGTCGAGATGACCGACTATATCGGTCGTTTCAACCGACGAGCCACCCGTTGGGAAATATTTCCCAACAGGTGGATTTCTCGTCTATATAGACAGATAACACCACAATTTTCATGTACAAAAATTCGATCTCATTATCCTCTCGAAAAAATTCATTCTCAAACAAATCTCAAAAATGGATCCGATAGAATGGTTCATTGCAAAATTTAATGCAAGTAAGTTATTTATTTATTTTAATATTATATTTGAATTTAGAATGTATTTTTGTGTTAAATTTCATACAATACGATATTGTTTTACAAATATTTCGTAAATGTACGTAGTTATTATAGTGGGAGGAGCAAAATTACCTGCTCCATTTGATTTAAACAAGGAGTATGTGGATGAAGATGATGGAGAAGATGAGATTCCAAATGAGCACAATCACGGTGTTGTTTTTAATTTAGAAGAAGAACTGGTATGTAAATGTCTTTTTATTAAGTTTAGAAATTAACATTAAAAATAATAATTTCACTTTTTATTGT
This sequence comes from Fallopia convolvulus, assembly GCA_964016875.1. Taxonomy (NCBI): domain Eukaryota; kingdom Viridiplantae; phylum Streptophyta; class Magnoliopsida; order Caryophyllales; family Polygonaceae; genus Fallopia; species Fallopia convolvulus. The sequence continues at coordinate 37,741,148 of OZ024733.1, forward strand.
ACTAGGGTATTCAGTTTCCATATTTTTCTAGCTATTTTACAAATAATTGTGAGTGGTCTATTCACAAAATTATGATAGAGTGGGCATGTGAAACAGGGAAGGGATTGAACATTGTACTCACCACCAAAAACTCATGACCAACAAATATCATTTTGGGATGTGTCTTAGACGGTGAGTACAAACCGGGAAAAAGGGCAAATCCCGCAAAATCGTGTAGAATTTAAATGTCGGTGATGAACTTAGAGAAGGTCCTCATAGTAGAAAGATCGGGTGCCCATTCGAGTTGATTGGTTCTAGGGATAGAAAGACCAAAAAGTGGCACTTAAGGGTGGAATGCAGTCACCACAATCATGACCTTCCCACCAACCTGGATGGTTATCCGATTGCAGGACGAATGAACGAGGGGCAAAGGAAGGACGGAAAACAGCTCGCTTTGGCGGATATAAGATCCGAGGGAATCTATGACATTCCCAAGGGATAAGTATTCGGAAATGACCACATCAATGAAGCACTTGTACGATTTTCAATATCAAGTGTTTGAAAAAGAGATGAACTCAATGACGGTGAGCCAATTTGCGCTCCATTTTTTAGAATATAATCAATACTATGTCGACTATCGAACTGAGAAGGGTAGCAACAAGGTACTAGACGTGTTCTTTGCACATCCCAAGTCGATGCAGTTGCTAAAGTTGTTCTCTTATTTCGTTGTGATGGACTCAACATACAAAACAAACATGTAAGTGTTTATTAACTATGTTGTAGTTAGTACATTCAGTTACACGTATTAAATCTCATTGAATTGACATTGTAGGTACAACATGCGTTTGTGCGAAATTGTTAATTTGGGATCCAATTCGGGATTTTTCGCACCAAGAAGACTTTCTGTATTGCTTCTGCGTTTATGAGAAGGGAGATCCAAGAACACTACGAATGAGTATTACTCCAATTGCTAGAGGTGTATAAGCAAGTTGGAAAAGATCTAGAAGCTATAGTGACCGATCGAGATGTTGTTGAGGTGAATATTGCCAGGGTCCTGTTTCCCAACGCCGAACATATGATTTGTTGGGTGCACATCCAACGTAACTGTAGGGAATTCGCGTTGGGACATAGGTTCTTGGATAAAATGATGGATTGGTTTGCTAACAAATTGTGGGAGCTTTTTTGTTCGACGACCGTGGGGAGTACGAGGCGCGACTCCGGATTTTGAGATTAGTCGCCAATCCACTCTTGTTTGCATATCTCCAGAACACCTGTCTTACCCCTTGGTGCAATCGGATTGTATGGGTATTAACTGACCATTGCTTAAACCTTTTTACGAGGAGCACAAATAGGTAAAATAAGTTATTTTTGCATTTCATACTGTTTTTGAAAATTGAGTTTTAATTTCAAAATATTTGTAGGGTCGAGTCGTAGCACTCCACACTGAAAAATTACTTGAAAACATCTATCAGAGGGTTCACCACTATATTGAGGAAGATACACAACTCGATTAGAATCCAAGTTATCAACATACGCGGGCAGATGGAAAGGGATCGTACCATTGTTCCGCTGGACAACCATCACATAGCCAAACCGCTTCGAACAGTATTATCTCTCCTCCCAATGAAGGTATCCAACAATTGTATTAAACATTTGTTCGAGCATGTTATGACCCCTATAAACCCAGAGAGTGGATATCGTCCGATATACGACGATAAGTGGTGGACAACTACACGTGGGCTCTTGTGCCCTCACCAAATCCAACAATGCATCAACCAATGTGAGCCATTGATCTTTCAATGATCCATCCTTTTTAGAAGCAATTGGTATGGGAAGGCTTTCCGACAACCGAGCATATAGATTCGTTCGAGCAGTATCGTATTTTATATAGGTTGTCTCGTTACTTTGCTTAGGAGTTTGGGAAATTGTAATAATTGTAAATCCCCTCTTTTGAACGTGGTAATAATTATCTTTTTTTTTATTGTTTTAGTTTTTGAATGTATTAATTTATGGTAAATCGTGTCTAACTAAATTAAACTACAAAGTACTCGACATCCATAGTCAGCTATTACACATGTCCAACTAAATTAAACTATAAAGTACAACAAAGATAATCAACCATTACACTTGTCCAACTAAATTAAGTACAACGTACAACAAAGATAATAAACCATTACACATGTCCAACTAAATTAAACTACCTATAGTGTCCAACATCACTATGGCGTGCGACTTGGAAGGAGGGGGAGCGGCGACGGCGGCCACCTACACATGGCGGGATCGGTGGTGGGGGGTCTCCCTAAATGCAATGAATACTCCGATGTGAGATCATGCTTTAACACGAGCTGCAACACTTTGATCCACGCGCCATCACCGTACCTATCTTGTCAATAAATAAGGTGCTTCCCAACAGCTCACACACATATCCTGACGCTAGAAATCTTTGATCTCCTCCTTCAGTTAGCAAGTCATATAGGATAGTGTGCCAACGTTTGATGTTAATGTTGCCTCTGGTTACTAATGCGTTCATCTCATCGGCATCTACGTGGTACGCATTACGGATAAAATCCTTTAATTCTTCTTCAGTGGCAGACCCAACAACCTTAATCCCGTTCAACGGTAGGCCCAAAATGAAGTGGACATCATAGAGGGTGATCAATCATTACACCATTCTGCGGATTTAGCGACCATAATTTAGCGACCTCCCAATATGGTCGCTAATACTCTTTGCGACCAGACTTTTAGCGACCACTATATGGTCGCTAAATCCATTTAGCTACCAAATTTATGGATTTAGCGACCACTTTTAGTGGTCGCTAAATCCACAGTTTTTTGTAGTGATATTTCTCCCAAAGGAAAATGGATATTGTTCGTTTCCAAATGATACCTTTCGACAAACACCAAAATCAATGCTTCATTTGTTTCTTTGAACTTCCAATTTTGTAGGCGCATTAATCTGCTACGTTGAACTAAAACGACCCACTCCGACTCTACATCCAACCTTGTGTTTCAATCACTAAGGGTCCCTCGCTTATGCAATCTCAAGAGTCTAGCCAACTAAAACATTATTACAAAAATTATTTAGTATAATTAATTATGCTTAAATATAAGGTAATTAATTAAACGTTCTTACTGTCGGGTCGTCCCATATGGCCTTCGCTATATGCGTGTTGTAGCTGACCAACAAACTAGTATCGATAGATCCGCTACCATATCCCTCTTGGTGGAAAGGATCGGCTTGGATGTTGGAAGGCCCAACATGAGGATAAGATGGTGGAGTCTGGGAATAAGAAGACCTGACTTAAGTGTCTGGTGGTCTAGCTTGAAAATAAGGAATGACATGTGGAAGTGTGGTATTTTGGAGGTCAGATAAGACTAAACCAAGAATAAATGAAATTGCATTTTGGAGCCATGTGTCACCCTGTGGGTCAGTCTGTGTGTCGGTCCGTGGAGTGAAAACATTATCAAATTCAGTATACAGATTTTGGGTAGGCTCAAAATCAAGGGTTAGGTTGGGGTTGCGTGGAGTGTATTGGGAAGTGGAGGACCCTCACAAATTATGATAATTGGGAGTTTTGTATTGGGTGGGTGGAATAGCCGGGTTAGGTGGATATGGATGCGGAGAACTCATGTGGTGCTTGGGAGTTTGTAAACTTGGACGTATACCACTCCAAATATCGGGGATCGCTCATAAATGTGTTTACACATAAATAATTATGCAACACCACTATCATATATGATCCGACGTGAATTAAGACTTAAAATTAATGATTTAAAATGTAAGTTACTAAATTACATACCTAAATCAAGTTCCTCACTAAGTGATATGACTTCCTGATGTGTGAAGTCATACTCAAAAGTAGAGTCATTTGAAGCCGTTGGTTGGACGTGAATCTCCTCATGCTCAACATTAGATCCGGCAGCTCTTTATTCACCGTCTGATTCAAATCTATATGCGACGATGATGTCAACATTGACGTTTTCGAACGACTTTGACTCTTATATTTTCCTTACCCTAACCAATTAAGTGTTTTATTAATTTATATTTCACCCATTTTTTTCACTCTTATTTTTTTCCACCTAAAATGATCGGTTGATATGGTGGGAGAGGACTTATATAAAGCCCCCAAAGGAGTCGTTGCCTCTAAAAGAGCGAGTTATTGAAGACCTGGGCTCCATACACTATCTGTAATTGCAGATAGCGTGTTTAAAAAAAAAAAACTATCGGTCACATCGACTGACGTGCGACTCGTCGATCGAAATGACTGGCTAAAAACACAGTGCGTTATGAAAAGCTATACGGTGCGATTAGAATTGGCATTTACTCCCTCAGTTATACAATTTAGGGGCTTTTAATATTCAAATGAATTTTCAAAATATAAGTCCATTTTCTCACTATTCAATGCAAAACATTTCAAATTAAGTCATGGATACATTTACTTAACATAAACTTTCATTTAAACAACAATACTAGTTTCAATACATGTCATGAAAAGTATAAATTAAAATAGTTGTTTTTAATTAGAGAGAGTCACAACATTTTTCTATTGGATTACAACATTGTTAACCATAAGTGAGTTCATTAAATTTACTCGTAAATTGTTATATTGAAATACTTATTGTAAATTTAAAATCAAATATTAAATATAGGAGTATTCTATTTTAATCTTGTCTTAATATATGTGCAAAGTTCTAAAAACCCCTAAATTGTAAAACGTAGGTGGTATATATCACCATAAAAGTACTTCGGATCCACGGCAACGTAACCAACACGAAACTAATAAATGTATGTTACTCAAGGACACGGTATGTAAACTGAACTTCTATCTATCTGTGTCCCACAACATTTAGATGATGTACGCGATGATAATTAGTTGATCAATTATTGTAGTATTATCTCTTTGCCAATTTAAAAGGGAACAAAAACTCCAATAGAATCGAATTTCAGTGTACTATGTGATTAAGAAGAAAAATAATACGCCTTAAACAATGAAGGAATAAAACATGAAATTGGTACGTGGCCGTGGTAGCCTACCACATAAATTATATAACCAAGAATCATGGCATGGGTGACAATAATTTGGCCATGGTTCTTAACAACTTTACGTCTCAAACTAAACGTACACCTTTTGTAAAGTTAAGTATTTCTTCAATGCTTAGAGATTTGTACAATCACGCACATAACCCCCAGCTGGTTTTCCACCATATACAATTAAATCAATTTAAGGGAATAATTATTCTATCATCTTATATGAAAATGTTGTCTTTTTTTTTTTTTCTGTAGTTATCTATTAGAATGCTTGCTTACGCTTAGCAGCTGAGCTAATTGGTCTTCACTCAGGATGTTAAAGGAATAGCGGTCGGCCATCTTATGAAATATATTCCGGTTTCTTAAAATTGTGTCGACCGGCTCGATCCAATGACAAGAGGAATTGTGAGACTTAGGTTTTCACCGAAATGAGGGACGGAGGTAATTAATTATCAACCCTAAAATCTCCCAACATCTCGACATACCACTTACCACTAGACAATCTCACGTGGGACAAAATAAGAAATTTCTTTGCGTATTAAAAATGTAATTTATTTATTGAACGTTCCCCGTACGTATAGGCAAAACGTAAGTATTTCCAGGATGCAATAGTATGCTAGAGTTAAGCATTGAGGAAAACCATATTGTACGTAGTATCGATCTTACGTATAAAATATGTAATCGGTTTAAATATCTAATTAATACCAAAAATAATTAAATTAAGTAGACATAATGAGCCAATTGAATGAATTGATCGAATATAGAGATCACCGACAGAGGACTGAGGACAGCCCTAATGTGGGTTTTTTTGTGGGGTTGAAAACCAGAAGATTACTCGTCGACTGGGATATGAATTGGTACAAAATTAGGTAGGTCATAAGTCATAACAAATATTCTTAGATCCATCATTAAAAAAAGACCTATATGTATAGTATAATTTGCGAGATCATTTTCACGTGATCCATAATTTGCGTGGGTTTTAATTTGAGTTCGTTCGATCATGATCCTTTCATTTCTTTTATTCGGGAAAACGCCATAGTTGCTGAACAAGTGATCACCACATTTCCTGCAACCGTTACTTTGCTTTGCTAATCGATCATTCATCGGTAACACTCAACTGCGTTGCCTATATACATACGCCTACTATTTTACTCTTAATTGCTGCAGTTGCAGATTGCTATTAATAACATACTAGTATAAAATAAAATGACGAACTCTTTAAATAATGAAAAAAAGGTGATTAAATAAAATTGGTATTAATAGTATTAAAAAAACATTTATTAAAAGGATATACATATATGAATCATGATTCGGGTGGACCCACCCAAGTGATGAAGTTTGCTGTGTGGTGGCGTGTTGAGTTTATAAATACTAGCCACCAATTCCCCTGTTCTCACCAAATTCCCTTCCTTTCAAGTTTCCAGTTTCATCATCAAATTAAAAAACCCCAAAGATCGAGATGAGGCTCCTACGTGAAACAATATTATCCGTTGCAGAGGCGCCGGCGCCTGCCGTATCAGCGCGTCCAGTGGGCTGGCACTCTCCGGTGCCCTACCTTTTCGGCGGCCTGGCGGCCATGCTGGGCCTCATAGCCTTCGCCCTCCTCATCCTCGCCTGCTCCTACTGGAAACTCTCCGGCTACCCCTCCGACGAGCCCAACGACGCCGGCGCCGAGTCCGGCGACGGCGAGAAGGGGCAGAAGGAGTCGTCGGGGTGGGAGAACAACGTGCTGGTGATAATGGCGGGGCAGGTGATCCCTACCTTCTTGGCTACACCGTCCACCAGCAGATCCTCCTCCTTCGGGGACACCGCCAGCAATAGCACCGCAACCACCGCTGAAAATTGCGACGGCCAGAAGGGGGAGAAGGTGGCTGTTCAGCTGTCGGAACCTGTCTCAGAACATCAACAACACCACTCTGCAGTTTAACTAGTCCTTCTCCAAATCTTTGTTTTTTTTTTTAACCTTTACTTTACTTTACTTTACTTTACTTTACTTTACTTTGTGTTCTTTTTTTTTTCCCCAATCCGGTAGCTGAAGTGGTGATTTTTTGCTTGGGGTGCGAGAAATGTAAAGCTGTATAGAATTGGAAATTAGAATTTGATGGAACCAAGGCAACTTTATTGGAGCTAAGAATGTGTGTTTGCCTCCTAATTTTTATAGCACTAGTACATACTGTACTTTACTAGCATTACTCCGTACTATAATTTTACATGTGTTGTTTGCAATTGACGATTAATTTGATCTTGGAAATGGGGTATTTTAATTTTCTGGACACTACAATAAATTATGTTTTTTTTTTAACATAGGGTATGGGGTAAAACATATTTTTGTTGGAAATCGAAACTGTTGTGGTAAAAAAATGGATATTCTTCCCACAATGGAAAAAACATAAGAAAAATAAGCATGCAAATAAGGTGAAATCTCAACCCAATGGCTTAAGTTTTTAAGTTGAAAAGGTGGATCCTGATATTATATGTAAGTTTAAATGGTTAGAAATCCGACATGTCACCCGTCTAATGTTCGCCCCCGGAAATTCTACACTTACATTAAATTTTAAGAATCGAATACAAAATTTTTAATGAAATATAATTAACATATTTTTATTTAAAGTTCTTAACTAGGTTAGGAAATTCGAATTAAAACAATAAATAATTTTGCACAAGTAACTGATAAAATAAATAAATAAATGTTGTATGTCATTTTAATTGAAGTAAGATGCCTATATGGTTACATGTTTCGGTTGCAAATCAATAAATATATGCTTCTGTTGGAAGTAAGCCAGGACAATCTTCCAGTTAACATTCCTGCATTTTTACAATTTTCCCATAAATGAGTATATTATAACCAAAATAATTTTATAAAAGGAAAAATATGATGTGAAATAATAAAAAAGTGTGAAGCTAAACAAATGAATGAGTTATAATATAATGAGTTAATGACTAACATTTGACAAACTCACCATAAATGTATTTATATATATAAATATAAAATTGTATCTAATTTGAGCTCTCGTGAAAAGTTGTTAACTAATTTATGGAAGCATTTGTGATCTTTTTTTTTTGTCAAAACATTTATGTTCTTTGAACTTCATTATAATTTTTTTTCAAGATATGAAAATGATATTATAAATAGAAAATATATTTAAAATATTAAGCTGAAATTATAATATGAAAATATTATTATAGATATAAAAATCTGTAAAATAAGATAAACCTAGAAGAAAACACCCTAAACTGAAATTACAAGGAGGCATGCATTTACCAATTAGGAGAATGTCGTACCTTAAACCAAGATGAGTGTACTGATGTACTAGCTTAAGCTTGCATTTTCCCAATCCTTCTACCAGTCAAAAACTCAAATCCACAGTACCAGTTTTTTTTAAAGCTTTTCCGCTTCAGTAATTACAAAATTTGCTTGTTTGGTTAAAGTTTAAAATCACATAATCTTAAAATTTTTTAAAAAATAGTTCTGTGTTTAGTTAAAGATTATTCTAACTTATTTTAGTAAAGACGTACAGTTATTTGTATTCATTCACGCCATATCTTCTGCATTATTGACCAATATTACCTAAAAACATATCACTATAATGCTATCCAATGTGTCATGCATGTAATGTTATTGCTTTTTTGCATCAGCATCCACCCATCAAATATTATTGGTTAATAGTAGTATCTTATAATTTATAATTACAAATGACATCAGGCAACATTATGGCCATATGTTCCATATTTTCTCTTCTTTATAGTACATTTTTTTGGTGATATCTTCTTTTTAGTACTTGTTGCTTGAGTGATGCGACAGTTTCTAGTATTTTATATTTTTATCGAGGTAATTGATTTTGATTATAATATGGGAGTATATTCCTAAATTGATGATAATGCAAAACACACATCTCACTTTTTGTTTTCAAGTTTGAGCCTATTTTTAATCCTTTAATTGTATTATGGTTTTGTGTGTGTCTATATTTTAACCCATTTTAATAATATAAAGTTATATTTATATTTATATTATCCTATATCAATTCGGATGACACTCTTATCTACTAAGACATTAAAAAAGCCGATTGTTATACTACCTAGCGTGCGCACACTAAATAAAAAGTGTGATTGCAAATTTGAGTTGCTTGAGGTGCGGAGTAAATTAACTGGAAAGTGGGTCCTAACAGTTGTTTGCGGAGTCCACAACCACGACCGACCGAGTAGTCTACTTGGTTATGCATTTATGGGTTGAACGACAGTAGCCTAAAAGGAACTAGTCAGGAAATTGAGCTATATATAAGTCCCCCAAGCCGTATAGTGGATCAGTAGAGAAAGCTTTACCCGGGTAATGTGACGTCGGCAAAACAAGTTGCAAATCTAAGGGCAAAGTATCTAACAGAGGATCGTTCGCTGCATTTTTTGCAACAAAAACAACTACCGAGTATTCCCCAAGAGGATACATGGTTCGGATCATATCGATATCCTCTTCTTTGTCCACCCGACGTCCTTGCATTTGTTGGAGCAATGGAGTTGTTTCCGTATGTCGTCATTATGGACAACACATATATGACCAATAGGTAAAATCTTCTAAAATTTGAATATGGAGCCATTTATTTTTATATAAGTCGTTTAACCATTTCTTTTTGTGATAAGTGCGACATGGCATTGCTTGAGATGGTTGGGTTTACGTGCACCAACAAATCTTTCAACATCGATTTTGCATTTCTCTAAGAAAAAAGACATTGTTAGTTATACCTAGGTGTTGGAGCGTTTTAGGAATTTAGCGACTAGCTGGTCTCAGAATAGCGAACACATGGTTGCGAAATCTGGCCCAAATTTAGCGACCACATGGTTGCGAAATCTAGCCCAAATTTAGCGACCACATTATCGCCAAATCTAGACCAGATTTTAAGACCATGTGGTCACAATTCTATGACCAGTTGGTCGCTAAATCTGGGCCACGATATGACGACCATGTGGTCGCCAGGTTCAAATAGCGACCACATTTTAGATTTAGCGACCACTTTCGTGTTCGTTAAATCAGCCTTTTTTGTAGTACATTAAGCACACTCCAACGTTCCGTCATCAACACTGATCAGAAACAAATGATATGCACAAATCCATCAATCTAGTGTGTGTTCCAATCTCTCAACACTCCTCTTGTAGATGCCAAGCTCCCTTCCTTAACCGCTTCATCCGTATTGACTTTAATCCATCTTTCTTCCAGTTTGCACCACAAGACATCCTGCATATTTTTACGAGAACCACATTTATGAATGGAGTACTTACCTATCGCGTCCCAAGCTTCTCTCTCCCTTTCCATAACAAAGGATGTTTTGCTCACAATCATCACCTCTTCGTTAAATAATCTTCGCATTCCTCCACTTCCACGTTCATAAATTTTTTTTATAGAAAAGAACGTGCTCCTTTTTCCAACTTCCACCAATTTATCCTCCATAATATTCCTTCTAGTCCAGCATGCAAATTTATCCCGAGGGAAAGAAGAATAAAAATTAGTCACATGAAGCTTTTCCATATACATCTTACCTATGGCCAATCCTTGAACAAATGTTCATAAGATTCCTCATCGACATCGAAAAGAGCACAACTTGTATAGGAAGTGTTGGTGTACAAAATCTCGCCTTCAATTCGCTTTTAATACACTAATTAAGAATTCCTCCTCTTCTGCTCCTCTTCGATCTCTTGACCTAAAAAACATGCAAAATAATGGACACAGGGGGCGAGGACCCCCTAATCCACATCCGATGCCTAAGTTAGAAGAGAAATTGTCGTTTTGAGCGACGAGGTACAACAAGAGAGCGGTGAACCCCTAAACAGTCGAGCTAAGCAAATATTAGTCTACCTAGGGTTTCTGAATATGCCGATGTGCACATGTGTCTCTCCCTACACGCCTAGGGCGTGTATTTATAATGGAAGAAGGAGATCAGGGGGCCTCATTTAATTATTTCCTAGGGTTGCTTAAAGCCCAAGCTAGGAATATTCTCACCTTCTCCGGGTTTAATTCTATCATATTTGCAGGATAGAATCTTCCATAAAGTTGCATAACCGCCATATAATTTTATATAGAAAATAACGAAAAATAACTGCGCAGTAATTTAAGAATACCTTTTTAATAACGAAAATAATTATGGTAATTATGTTTGTTTTACCCGCTCACAAATGCCCCACCTACACCGCCTTACATGTCTTACCATGTTTGGCGACGTAGGGTACAGAGGGTTTGGAGTGACCAAGTGGATTGGTCGATGTCAAGTCCCCTTAGCGCTTTCGTATATTCGTATATTCGTATATTCGTAAATCCGAGTACACATGAGCGAATATCATATGTGTCATGAGCGAATATCATAAACTTTTTCATACACGCATATGAAAAATCCATTAGTGCGATTAACTAATGTTGCGCGATATTTTTTATGCAATACTCAAACTAATGCAAAAAAGCTGACTTTTATTAATAAATAAACGTGAATGTTATGAGCTACAAAGCTAAACAAAATGAATGCAAAAAGTGAAAAAACCTAAGGGCCTCATCAAAACCACGTGGGAAAAAGAGTGCCTTGTCTACATGAAATCCTAGTCCTGAGATCCCTGCGCAGGGGAAGATGGGTGATTACGCTCACGATCTTCGTCTCGTGAAGCGCGGCTCTCAATTCCGTGGTCGCGGCATGGCGATCCGCGACCGCGGTCTTGCCCCAGAATCGGGGTCTTACGTTCGGCTCCAACGCCGCGGTCACGGCCCTCAGGTCCGCAATTGCGGTTGGCTCTCGGCTTTCGACTCGTCTTCTATTTTCTGCATGAATTCCGACTTAGGACAACTTCATTTGGATCATAGACGAGCGTCCAACTGATTTGCCCAGACTCGAACAATGGCATCTCCATCTCTGAATTGGACCATTTGATGGAGGGTCGATGGTACCGCTCCAATCCCATGGATCCAAGGCCTTCCCAAAATTAAATTGTAGGGAGAAGGCACGTCAACGATCAGAAACTCAACGGTCATCACTTTATTGGCAAGGCTGACTTGGGTCTTATACATTCCGAGCGGATATGTCGGATAGCCACCAAGTCCGGTTAGCTGCATCTTGACCGGGATCAAATCTTCACTACTTTTCCCAAGGAGCTTGAAAACTTCAAAGTACATGATGTCAACCGAACTCCCTGGATCAACAAGAGCACGGCGCACTTTAAACCCTTCTAGCTCGAATGCTAGAACCAACGGATCGTTATGAGGAACTTGGACTGTAGCGAGGTCCTTGTCCCTAAAGACTAGTCCGTCCACCGCACGCACGGGGGAAGGAGGTCGTCGTGGCTCGGCTTGTTGAACTCTCATAACCTCTAGCTCATGGCAAGACTTTCTGAAGTTACTTCTCGCTTCATCATCTTCATGTCTGTAAGACGCCGAAATTGTCTGGATAACCTCAATCTGTTTCTGCCCCGGTTCATCATTCTTCTCAAGCTTCTCTTTCTTGATGAACTCTTGCAAGTACCCCTTTTCCACCAGGCTCTCCAGATACCGCTTAAATGGCTCACATTGCTCGGTCATATGTCCCCGATTTCTGTGATATATGCAATATTTTCTGCTCCGCGGATCGTCGTCACGACATTCTTCTTTTGGGGGATACTGGAAGAAGCCTTCATGCTTAATGTGAGGCAGGATCCGATAAATCGGCACGCTAAAAGTGGTGTAAATTGCTCTAACTTGGCTTTCTCCCTTGAAGTTCTCAGCACGGCGGCGGATTTTACGAGGAGGAGAGGACGACCTTCCTCTTATCTTGAGATTGGACTCCTCTAACCGCACATACTGATGAACACGCTCTTGAAGCTCTACGATCGTGGAGGGAAGACGAAGTGTCAATTCCTCTCTCAGCTTACTGTCTGTGAAGATCGCTCTTTTAAAGGCAATGATAGCGGTTCTAGGATCGCACCCTTCAATTTCCGCATAGCATTCCATAAACCGATTGAAGAAGCGACGCAAGCTTCCCCCTTCTCTTGCTTGAGACCGAAAAGTGTGTCAAGCGAGGCAGCATCTCGACTGTTAGCTATGTATCGTTTCACGAACTTAGAAGCCAATCGTCCCCAACTTCGGATCGAACCCGGCCTCATACTCTTAAACCATTTCAGAGGGCCTTTACCGAGGCTACTCGGAAACATCTTACACATGATAGCGTCCTCAGTTACCCACAACGCCATTATATGGGTGTAAGAGGCTATGTGATTTACAGGATCCGTGTTCCCGTCGTATACAGCAAAGGTTGGTGGAGAGAATTTTGACGGCGGCAGAGCTCGTTGAATACCTGGGTGGAACGACGTTGATGTCAGCAAGGCCAACTTGTGCTCTGCTTGATTCCGAGCCGACTGCAAGGTATTGCCTTGCGCTCTTAAAAGATCAAGTAGCCTGTTTTGGGCACGCTCAAGAGCTCGGGATCTTCCTTCAATTCTCTCGAGGCTGACACTCCGACGCTGGCTGCGCTATCTTTTCCTGTTTTCCAGACTTTGATCGCGATTAGAAGGGACATAACGATCGTTCCGCTCGCGCGAAGAATTGCGCCGACCGCCAGACCCGCGATCACGGTCTGATCTGCCGCGATCGCGGTCACTTGAGCCGCCATCGCGGATTCGACCGCGACGATTGTCGCGGTTGTTGGCTTCGCCCGAGTCGCTGGATGATGGCCCGCTAGGCTGAGGAGGATCTGCGGCCCGCGATCTCTTACGCGGGGGCGACTCGTGGTGGTGATCTCTTCGCCTGCTCCTTGGTGCTCTTCTATCGCTGTCGTAATCGATTTGCATATCGCCTTGCCCGTCAGAATTGATCGATTGAGGACTACGACGGTTATCAGAGAATTCAATAACACTAGCAAGCCATCGAGTAGTCCTCTAAATTTCTGATTCATCAACAGGGCGCTTACCTTGGACTTTATCCAAGGAGCGTTTTAACCTGGCGACCTCTTCCAAGGCATGTTCTAATTGGGACTCGGCTTCCGCACACCTCGTTTGATATTTCTCGTTCTCTCTCAGAGTGGTAGCCAATGCGTGGGTGATCTCGTCTTCTTCTTCATCCACGTTGGTGGTAGATGCCCCATTCCCGCCGTTTGGAGCGGATGACAAGACAATACGGTTGTCACCTCTCACGGGATTGGACCCGGCACGGCTAGATTGGCCTTGCTCTAGACGAGGGCTAACCAAACTAGGGTTTGGCTCGCGAATAGAGAGCAAAGGCTCGGAGATGCGCAGCCCGCGGTTGCGGTTCCCAAGACCGCAGGCGCGGTTTGACTGGCCGCGGTCGCGGTTTTTCCCGGCGATCGCGGTCGCTTGTACAGGTTCGCTTTGTCCCTGTACTCTTCGGTCTCCTTCGTTCTCGGCCACGCGCATGGCTGATTCCCACAATTGATCAAATCCGGTTGACTCGGGCCTTGGAGTATCACGATTGACGATTTCGTCGCTTGACTCGGACCTCAAACGGCCTGTGTGATGAACAGAAGTATTAGCAAGAGGGGCCGGGTCACGGTTTGAGTCGTTTTCAGGTACCAAGGTTTGATCTTCCGAGCGAGTATCGAAACTACCCTGATCGATCTCCATTAGGGCACGGTTTTCTGAGCGAATTTCAAAATCTTTGGCCTTGGCCGCCGACCCATGCTCGCGGTGTACGACACCCGCGATCGCAACCGTTGACCCGCGGTCGCGGTTTCGCTCGCCAGGGACGGTTCGCGCGACTTCGTTTCACGACGATGCCCCAATCTCTTCAAAGTTGACTTCTTGATTCTCCATTATTGATTCCAACACCATGAATGCGTGGATTGAATTCTCGTTTCCCACAAACGGCGCCAATTGTTGGTGTACAAAATCTTGCCTTCAATTCGCTTTTAATACACCAATTAAGAACTCCTCCTCTTTCGCTCCTCTTCGATCTCTTGACCTAGAAAACCTGCAAAATAATGGACACAGGGTCGGGGACCTCCTAATCCACCTCCGGTGCCTAAGTCAGAAGAGCAATTGTCGTTTTGAGCGACGAGGTACAACAAGAGAGCGGTGAACCCCTAAACAGTCGAGCTAAGCGAATATTAGCCTGCCTAGGGTTTCTGAATATGCTGATGTGCACATGTGTCTCTCCCTACACGCCTAGGGCGTGTATTTATAATGGAAGAGGGAGATCAGGGGGCCTTATTTAATTATTTCCTAGGGTTGCTTAAAGCCCAAGCTAGGAATATTCCCACCTTCTCCGGGTTTAATTCTATCATATTTGCATGATAGAATCTTCCATAAAGTTGCATAACCGCCATATAATTTTATATAGAAAATAACGAAAAATAATTGCGCAGTAATTTAAGAAATACCTTTTTAATAACGAAAATAACTATGGTAATTATGTTTGTTTTACTCGCTCACAAGAAGTGATGTGTCTCCTTCTTCTCTCCATTTTGGACATAATTTTGCCCTTGCAAGCAAGCCAAATAAAGCATCATATCCTCTTGAGCACCTAAAGTCTCCAAATCATAAAAATCTTTATCGAAATTCCCCTAAACAAGATTGTACCCTGAAGAAATCGAGTAATTAGTAGAACGCCCAATATCATTGTCTACATATTTCCTTTTTAAAACCGACGTCCACAAATTCCCCTCTTCCATAACAAAATTCCACCCCATATTCCCAACTAAAGCAACATCTAAATCTTGCATAGTTCTACTTCTAACTAGAACACCCCTTGGTTCTTCAGTTTAATGACTTTATCCCAAGCCACCTTGTGCATACATCTATTCTCCCCATTACTGCCCTATATGAAGCTCCAATTAATCTTATCAACTTTCTAGCATAAACTAATGGGAAGAACAACATTAGATGTAGAATAAACCAATATGGATGTTAAGACTGACTCAACCAACGTAACCCTATTGGAGAAACTAAGAGACCTCGTCTTCCAATCACCCAACTTCGAGTTGAACTTATCTAAGAGACTAGAGAACGTATCCTTATTAAATTGTTTATGCAATATGGGCATCCCAAGATAGAACCCCAAGTCCTTAGTGATAGAAAAACTACTAGAAGCCTTCGACCTACATATTAAAGGGTGATGAACATTGGTGGAGATGAATATCTTAGATTTGGCGGCGCTAATTTTATGACCAGAAGCAGAACAAAAGACATCCAAGCAAAACAAAAGAAGTCCAAGCATCGTTTAATAACACAAATTTTTTCAATCGAAGCCTTCGCAAAGAACATAATATCATATGTGAAAAAATGTAAGAGAGAAGCGGCGACCCATTCCTAGTCAAATTGATAGGCTTACAATCTCTAGTCTCAACTACATAAAGAATAATGTGACTCCGTTCAATGCAAAGTAAGAAGAGATAAGGAGAAACGAGGTCCCTTGACGAACACCCCGCGAAGTTGTAAATTACGCCATCACCTCCTCATTCCAAAGGACTTGCATTCTCTAGGAGGAACTAATTCGTTTCCTCTTATTTGGAAAGCCAAAATCCACTTAATCCACTTATCTGGAAAACCTGCCTCCATAAGAGTGGACTCGATAAAATCCCAATCTAGACGGTAATAAGCTTTTTTAAGATCCAACTTAAGAATTAAGGTTGAGCATCAATTCAAAATCGAACCGAAAATCGAAAGTTGGTTTAAGGAGAACCGACCAGACCGAAGTGGTTCGGATTGGTTTTGTCAGCTTGAGATGGATAGAGAGTTTTCTTTGGGAAATTCGAATCAAACCATAATTTAACCGAAACCGAAATTTGGGAAATTCCTAAAGTGAACCATATAATATCAGTTTTGGTTCGGTTCGGCTTAAAATTTCAGTTTGAACAGACCCATGCTCAGTCCTATTAAGAATCAACCCACCTTTAGGGCCTTTCTTCCTCCTCATATAGTGGACCACTTCCAGAGCAATGTCGATATCGTTTGTAATCAATCCCTCAGGAAGAAAAATACCTTGTGTAGGACCAAAAATACCCAAAAGGATAGGTTGCAATATGTTCGCCAACGCTTTCGCAATAATCTTGTAAAAGACATTGCAAAGACTAATAGGCCTGAACTGATTGATCTGCTCCGGTCTCGCAACCTTAGCCAACAAAACAATCAGAGTGTTGTAAACCCCCTCAGGCAGGACCATTGAGCGGAAGATCCCAAACAAAACTCAAAACCGATCCACCTACGGTCTCCTAACATTTTTGAAAAAAACCTAGTTGAAAACAATCTAATCTTGGTGACTTAAAGGACCCATACCCTTCATTGCTCTCCGAATTTCCTCCGCATAAATCTCTCTTTCCAATATCCTAAGACGCTCTTGAGGAAACATTCGGAAACCCACAACTCAGATCAGTTATATTTGAAGACTTAGTTAAATCTTTATTGTAAAGATTACAGAAAAACTCCGCCGCCAAATTCTCCAATTCCTCATTCTTTTCGACCCATTTGCCATCTCTGTCTCTAAGCCCTTCAATACGATTATGTTTCCTTATAATGATTGTGGAAGTATGAAAAATGAGGTATTCTGATTCCACAATAAAGCAATTGTTCTCTCAATTTCTAGAACCAAAGAATCTCCTTCTCTTATAATTATGTTCTCTTGTAAAAAACTTAAAACTAGTTGAAGTCCCGTGATATTCACGTGATAGTTTTACTTAAAAATTCTACAATTCTATGATATTAATTTAAAATACTAAATATTTTTATATAATATCATAAAAAAATTATGTAATAGACAAATTATTTTTTTAGATTGTATTCCATATTTTAATTAAATATATTTTTAAATATTTTTTCATTATTTGTGGAGATCTTGTCAAAATTTAGATTGAAATTATTAAAATATTGATTTTAGTTTTTATTGAATATTTTTAAATAATATTTTCTTTTTTTTAGACACTAATATTATAAAATACTTGGTTTTTTATAAAGATCATAATAATTAGGATAGATTATCTACAAAAAAGTATAATATAATTTATTAAAATATTTTTTTAAAGTTAATTTATTAAAATTATATATTAGGGCTCTTATCTCTTACTCTAAAATAATAAGAATGTTTGTAAATATGAAAAATACAATATAAAGATTAGTATAGAAGAGAACATTGTCCTTGATTTAAGAGATAAAATATAGAGAAAATTATCTATGTATTATTTTGCAAAATTCAATCCATCTATAAAGTTGTTTACCATACTAAATTTACATAACGAAGAAATAAAATATAAAGGAAATTAATGTATATGAAAATTTACAAAATTCATTGTATTAATCAACCTATCATCCATATTAAATTTAAAAAAAACATAGAGATAAAAAATTTAAATGTAAGGCGGGGCTAGATAAAAAAGTATTCTATATTTACATAAAAAAATAAAAAAGAAATGAAGAAAAATGTAATGTAAATTTTTATCAAAATTAAATTTAAGCAAGAATTCATCAAGATTTGTAAAGTTTTCTATTTTTTTTTTATCAAACTTTGATTTAAGAAAAAATATTTAATATAAATGCATAAAAAAATAAATAAAATCTAATTTTATTAGTTTAAATTAAAATTCTAATTTTTATTTATTTTTTGACATTTACATTTAATCTTAGTTATCAATATAAAATTATAGCTTTTTCTCAAAATAAAAATATATCAACATGAAAAAATTTATTATTTAAAATTATATCATTATATAGATATATATTTTATACTTGGAGCTGAAGCCTTGTTAAAAGATAAAAAAAAATATTAAGACCCTAAATCTTGTTAAGAGATAAAAATATTAAATTAATATGGAAAATATCATCTCATAGGAATTTATGTATATAAAAATTATATAAATATGTTATCTATTGTAATAAACTAATACATAATCCATAGATAGAAAATTATATATAAAAAAAATTATATAAACATGTTATCTAGTTAGTATATATAGCAAGTATACTATAAGTTGTTACAAAATTTATTAAAATATAATTTTACATTAATTTATTCAAAAATGCCACGTGGCGCAAATTTTACAACAAATTTGGGTTCTGCTTTATAATGTACTAGTATGTATTCCCGTACCTTGTACGGGTTTTGCTTAAACAAAATATTAATAATAGTTTTTTTTCAAATACATGAATTATCTAGGAACAAATATTCATCTTCAAACGCAAATTAATTTTGAATTTGTATATAACTAAGAAAAACTTAAAGGTTTTTTAGAATCTAGAACTTTTTTTTATTAGTAATATCTCAATTTAATAATAAATCAAGTTATCTTAAATAAATTATTTTAATAAAATCATCTTTTAAGTTCTTATGGAATTTAGAACTTATTATTATTATTATTAATATTCAAATTGAATAATACTTTAAAACAAATTAAATCAAGTTATCTTAAATAAATTATGTGAATCGGTTTTTTTTAACAAATCAATAAAATAAATATAAATAATTTTTTTAAGATATAAATAAAATATTTATACATTGGTCTACAATTAGATTTCAACCAATAAAAAATAGCCGAATTATATAGGATATTAAAAAGATGGATGATGTGGTTCAATGTGTGGTTGACATGTGTCATTTTATATAGAATATTTTTAATAAACTATACATATTTTATCTATAAAAAGTTATTATTTTCAAAAATAATAATTATAAATTAATATAGGCGAGAATATTTTTAAAAAACTATACATATCTTATCTTTAAAATATTGTAGTATCTTATCTGAAAATAATAAATAAACATTAATATATGTAAAGATATTTAAAAAAACTAATATATTGATTGTTTTATTTAACATATAAATATAAATAATTAAAAATAATCTACTTAAATTTCAACCAATCAAATTGATTTTATAAAAATGGATGATTTGATTTAATGTGGGACTGTTTTATATGTTATTTTAACCTCCTCTTTAGTATATCGTAATGATAATTAACTTTTACACCTACTATAGGAAAAAGACAAAAAAATATCTTAATAATCTTATTAGTCTTCCTATTTATCATATCCAAAAATAAAAGATTATTTTTAAAAAAATTAATGGTTATTTTTCCAAAAATCTCCAAATTCGAATCTTATAGAATATTTCACATGGATATAAATAATAATTTTATTATATGTGGGATCTACAATTACTTTTAACTAATAAAAATACTCAATTAAATTTCAACTAATCAGATTGATTTTAAAAAAAAGGGTGGTGTGATCCAATCTAAAAAGGACATGTGTGATTTAATAATTTTTTAACCTCCTGTTTAGTATATAGTTATGATGATTATATGTGGGACCTACGATTATTTTTAACCAATAAAAATACCCAATTAAATTTCAACCAATCAAATTGGTTTTTCTAAAAAAGGAGTGGTGTGATCCAATCTAAAAGTGACATGTGTGATTTAATAAATTGTTTTAACCTCCGCTTTAGTATAATCCGTAATTATAAAAATGGAATATAAGGAAGATAGAGATGAAAATAATGCGATGCATTGTATATGATAAATATGTGCAAGATCTTGTAATACATAATTAATATATAAATATAATTAAAAAATATTGATAAAAAATTATTATTAACATATGGATAGAAGATATTTACATATTATATATAATAAACATGAACAAAGATAAAAAAATAATGAGTAGAGATAAAACTTATCCAATATCTGATCAAAATATTATTAAATAAGATGAGTGCATAAAATTGAAAATTGCATAATGTGATTGAATTACATAATATATGAGATATTTAATTTTTTTTTTATCAAAATTTGATTTAAGATAAATCTTTTACACAAATAGATATAAAGATAAAGATAGAATAATTTTCGTTATTTTTAATTAAATTTAGAATTTAAAAATATTTTTTCACATAAATAGATAGAAAAGAATTTAATTGTAAAGACTAAATTAATATAAATAAAAATTAATTTTTAAATGTAAGGTGGGGCCAAAATCAACGTGGTGGCTCAATAAAAGGATAAAGAAAATAGTTTTTGTTATTTTTAATTAAAATTCGACTTAATTTTTTCCACGTAAAAATATAGAATGGAATTTAATTAGAAAAACAAAAATTATATACCTAAAAATTATTTTTTAAATATAAGGTGGGGCTAGACTTAATGTAGTAGCTAAAAAAGGTAAAACTTTATTATATAGTTATAGATATATTTTCTATTTTTTATTGATAAAAAATTATTATTATTATATGGATAGAAGATAATTACATATCATAATATAATAAACATGAACAAAGATAAAAAATAATGGGTAGTGATAAAAATTTATCCAATCTCATAATAATTGATAAACAAATTTTTAAATAAGATGAGTGCATAAAATTAGAAATTTCATAAGGTGAAAACTATTATTTTAACAAAGGGGTGATGTGGCGCAATGTGGTGGCAGAAATTGCTTCGGCTTTAGTTATTAGTAATAGATTAGGGTAGATTACTTTTTCCCTAACTGGAAGCGGAAAACATGTGAATCCTTTCATTGCTATGAGCCTATGAGCTCATCAGATACTACACTAGTTAAAATTAAGAAACCAACCTGAATGAATCCCGAAGACTCGGAACCCAAACCCAAAAATGGCCTTAAAAATTATCTGGCTCCAAATAATGGCCCTAAACCCAAACCCGAAAATGCCCAGTCCATGCTGAAATCTATCATGTATCAAATTGGTGGTCAATATAAAAAGAAAAAAAAATGCAAATTGGGCAACTTAGCAGCTAGATGACATGGGCTTAGAAAAATGGGCTAAGTAATTCATCTACCTCAGCCCAACCATAGTAAGAGTAATACAGCTACATGTTGCGATTCAATCTATGTATATATATAAAAGACGCAAGGAATAACGCCACCATATTGCGCCACCTAGGATTTTCCTACGTGTCGTTCCCACGTTAAGCCACCTAGGATTTCGCTACATAGAATTTTTTATTTTGAAAATTTATATATGTTGATATTATTTTAGGATAATATAGAAATATGATAAATTAATCTAGGAAAGATTCTATCTAAAATAAAGATGTTATCTATTATATATTAGGAATTAGGATATATAGATCTAAAATTTTATCTAAAATTAAAACAAATAAATTATAGAACATTAGATATTATATATTAAGATAGATATTAATTTAGTTTT
Organism: Fallopia convolvulus; assembly: GCA_964016875.1. Lineage (NCBI taxonomy): Eukaryota > Viridiplantae > Streptophyta > Magnoliopsida > Caryophyllales > Polygonaceae > Fallopia > Fallopia convolvulus. The sequence continues at coordinate 37,763,264 of OZ024733.1, forward strand.
TCCAATTAAATTTCTATCTATTTATATGAAAAAAAAATTCGAATTTATATTTAAAATGAAAGAAAATTATTTTATCTTTATTAATATCTATCTATTTATATGAAAAAAATAAATTCGAATTTTATTTAAAATTAAAGAAAATTATTTTATCTTTATTTTTTTTATCTATTTATGTAAAAGATTTATCTTAAATAAAATTTTAAGAAAAAATAGAACTTTCAATCTAGATAATCTATTACTAATAACTAAAGCCGGAGCAATTTCTGTCACTACGTTGCGCCACATCACCCCTTTATTAAAATAACAATTTTAAATATTTAATTATGCAAAAAAAATTATCTTCAACTAAACATAAAAATAAAATAATATTTGTAAAAATTTATCCCCAAATAAACTTAAAGATAAAATAATATTAGTAGATTTGACCAAAATAGATAAAAAATACATTATATTTATTATATTTGTAAAAGATATATTAAAAAAAGATAAGAAAAAATATGTACACGTGATCACATATATATCTTTGAAATAAAAACAACTATATCTATCTATAACTATATATTAAAGTTGTAACTTTTCTAGCTACCACATTAATTCTAGCCCCACCTTATATTAAAAAAAATTATTTATATTATTTTTTTCCAATTAAATACCTTTCAATTTATTCATGTGGAAAAAAATTAATTCGAAATTTTACTTAAAAAATGAAAATTATTTATCTTTATATTTTTATCTATTTATAAAAAATATTTATCTTAAATCAAATTTTGATAAAAAGGTAAAAATTTCAAATATCTATATAATTAATTGCCTAAATTAAATTTTTATAAGAAAATTATATTATATTTTCCTTAATTTCCTTTTTGGATTTTTACGTAAATATAGAAGATTTTTTATCTTTAAAAAATCTATTTTTTTTCTTTTCTTATTAACTATCTTTTTTAATTTTTATTGAAAAGATTTTTAAAGAATTGAATTTGATTAATTTTTATTTTATCTTTATGTTTATTTGGATATAAATTTTTACAAATACTATTTCATCTTTATGTTTACTTAGAAATAACTTTTTTCCATAATTAACTATAAAAAATTATTATTTTAACAAAGGAGTGATGTGGCGCAATAGAAGATTGGATAAATTTTTATCTCTACTCATTATTTTTATCTTTATTTATGTTCATTATATTATAATATTTAATTATCTTCTATTCATATAGTATAGATAAAATACAATGTATAATAATTTATATATTTATTTCAATTTATTATGAGATTGGATAAATTTTTATCTCTATCCATTATTTTTATCTTTGTTCATGTAATATTTAATTATCTTCTATCCATACAATATAGATAAAATATACTACATTTATCTATAACTATAAATTAAAGTTAAACCTTTTCGAGCCACCACATTAAATTTGGCCCACCAATTAAGTTCCTTTTTATCTATCTATAATTTATATATTAATTTTTGTTTTCCAATTAAATTCCTTTTTATCTATTTATATGAAAATAAATTTAAATTCGAAATTTTAAAAAAATAATGAAAATTATTTTATCTTTTAAAGTCACCACATTGAATATGGCCACATATTATATTTAAAAATAATAATTTTTATTTATATTTTCAATTAAATTCTTTTCTATCTATTTATATTTTCTATCTAAATTTAAATAAAATAAAAAAATTATTTTATCTTTATCATTTTATTTATTTATTTATGTAAAAGATTTATCTTAAATCGAATTTTGAAAAAAAAATATTCATGATCTAGATAATTACTTGCCTAAATTGAATTTGGATAACAAAATTACAATATCTTTTCCTTAATTTTCTTTTTTTTTTATTCATGTAAATATAGAAGATTTGTTATCTTTAAAAAATTCAAACTTCATTCATATTATTTTATCTTTTCTTATTAATTATCTTTTTAAATAAAATTTTTATTTTCTATAAATAAGAATGATAACTTTTTAAATTTTCAACCATAAATATGTTGAGTTTTATATATTAGTTTTCTATCTATAAATATGAAAGTTAAATGCAATATTGTCATTAAATTTAAATGTCTTAGTCACCATATTGTTAGTTAGGAAATTATTTATATTAATATTTTATCCATAATTATCACGACCTTTTCAAATAATATGAACCGTAATAAATAAAAATTATTGACCTATTAATCTTAAATCGGTTAATCACTATCCATATATATGACACATAAAAAATACTAACTTAATCTATTAGAGTAAAATATATAAGTTTTTTATCAATAAATGTGATAAATATAAAAAATATATATTTTTCCTATTTGTAAGTATCTTTTAATTATAAATTTTTAATATTAACTTTTTATCCATAGGTATGAAAAATATAAAATATTGATTTAATATCCCAAATACCCTTTTTTAATTAAAAACCACATTAAAATTAATTTTAGTATCTCTAAATGAAATAGATAACTTTTATATCTATGAGTATGATGTATGGACCATATTTTAAATTGTGAATTTTAAATATTAGATTTTTTATTTTTTTATATTAACTTTCAATTCAAAAGTATAATAAGTTTTTTAATTAGTTTGATACATTTTCAATCATGTATTTTATATTAATTTTTAGATTTTTATATTAATTTTATTATTTATAAGCATGATAACGACTTTAATTACCATATTTTTCATAGTAATTTTGGACTTTTCAATATTAATTTTCTACAAATAAGAATGATAACTTTTAAAATTTCCATCAATAAATCTACAATGTTTTATATATTAATTTTTTATCTATAAATATGATAGTTAAATGCAATATTGTCATCAAATTTTAATGTCTCAATCACCATATTTTAGTTACTAATTTTTTTATAATAATATTTCTATCCATAACTCTAAAAAATTTTTAATTAATATGGACCATGTTTTTAATTGTAGATTTTATATTAAATTTTAGATTTTCTTATATTAATTTTTTGTTCAGAAGTATGATGACTTTTTAAATTTTATCCATAAACATGTTGATTTTCTATACTAATTTTCTATTAATTAGTATGACAATTTTTTAATTAATTCTGTATGGATATGTTGTGTCTTATAATGTATTAAATTTCTATTCATATGCTAATTTTTTATATTACGGATCCGTACATAAATAAATAAAAATTATTGATCTCTTATTGTTAAACCGATTAATCGGGTCAGTTAAATTGAGTTTAGGTTTAGACATTTCGGATTCGAGTTGTATACGGGTTCATTTTGTTAAAATTTATGGATTAATTAAGTCAATTCATCGCGGTTTTTGTGCGTGTTCGAGTAAACCCTACGAGTTAAGAACATCAACCCAACTTTTTTATAATTATTACATAAATATTAAAAATAACATTTTTTAAAAATAAGATAATATTGGTATACATTTTAATAATAAAATATATTATTATAATTAAAATAATTACATGTTTAATATTTTATTTAATTATTTATACTATTATTTATTATTATATAAATTATAATACCTATATCATATTTAAATTAAAATCTTACAATTTTTATTTAGAAAAGTTCCCGGGCAAGACCCGGGTCATCAACTAGTATTTAAATAATAATGGGAAGGATTCAAAGCTCAACTATCATCCAATCGTTAATCAGTTCTTTGCGCTCGAGTTGAAGAATATCATGCAGCCCCCACCTTAAAATATTACGTTTTACTGTACATGTCGCATCCAAAGATTTATGGACACTAAATCCTCATTAGAAATAATTAATTTCAGTATATTGTTTGGTAGTTTAAAATTTGGAATCGATTCCAAAAAAATTTAATTTTCATCTTAAATCTTAAAATCCTAAAACTTCTAAACCTTAAATAATACTCCATCCGTTTTATTCTACTTTTCTTTCTAAACTCAAAATTTTGTTCAACAAAACTTGTCCATTTAGGATTTTTATTTAATTAATATGTTGGAAAGTGTTCATATTGACTTTTCTCTCTCTATCTATTGGCTATAAATGGTAGTTAGTAATTAATTGGTGATTACATTTAGAAATTTTTAGATTTTCAATGATATTTTTTATATTTTCAATGAGTTTCTTAATATATGTGAAAAAAATCTAAAAAGACAAGTAGAATAGAACAGAGGGAGTAGATTCTAAAAACCATAAAACCTAAATTATAAGGTCTAAAACCTAAACTTCAAACTATAGTTCTTAAAAAAGGTTCATTCCGACAACATACCAAACAACATGTTACAGAATTGGTTCCAATCCGATTCTAATAGCATATCAAATAGGGCCTAACACGTTATTTTCAAACTAAACCTTAAATTTCTGGATCTATCATCTATTGCATCGTATTGCCAATGAGTATATTAATTCAAGAGTTAACTAGTTGTCCCCGTCGTGCCCTGCACGACTATGACTCGATATTTTCAGATATACTATAAAAAAGACATTAATAAATAAAAATATAATATAAATAATAATTGTAAATTGGTGATTTATATAAATTGTAAAAAAATCATATTCTAAATTAAAGATGTTGATAGCAAAAATGAAAATAATGGGACATTTAATATGGATTAGCAAATAAAATTGACTTGACATGTACGTATATTATCAAAAAATCATTACCGGGAAGTTATAATTGAAAATTACAATTGAAATTGGCTAGATTTGTATGTAAATTATTAAAAAAATAAAAATTGAAAAATCAAAGATATCTCATAATTGAAATACAAAAATTTGCCAACAAAAAGATTCGATCCTATCTAAATATCATAATGAAAAAAAATATATAGGTTAAAAAAACTTGACTTGATAATTTAATAATAATATATGTAATTGAGTATATTTATATTTTAATATAAGAGAGAGAGAAAGAAACAACTAAAATGTTAAAAAGATTAAGCATATATATTTTATTGGCTTATAAGGAAAAAATTCAACCATTAGTTAAATTCTTTTAGTTAAGATATTATCTTCTACCAAAAAATAAGATATTATCTAAATTTGGGAAATAAATAAATTTTAATTAGGTGAAAAAAATTTGCCATGTGTAATAGGAAGTGGAAAGAATAATTAATATAAAATTTTTATGGAGCAAGGATTAAATGACCTGTGGCAGAATCCTATGTGGAATAATAATAGAACGATATGTGGAAAAAGCTGATGTGGCGCAACGTGGAGGCTCCAAACCTTATTGCTTTTATATATATAGTAGATTGAAACAACTCGAGTTTCAAGCCATCGTGTTTCAAATTTTTTGGTTTCACTCTTTGCTGGAATAATTTCAACACTTGTATTCACAAATCTGTTCTAAATATATTTTATTTTGAAATGACCGATTAATTATTATTATTATTATTATTATTATTATTATTATTATTATTATTATTATTATTATAGACTAAAATGGATGTTAAATAATACTCCGTATATAAATAGAAAGTATTATGGATTAAGATTCTATTTGGATTACAAGATTTAATTTATTAAATTACATTAAATGATATTAAATTTTTTGTTAATGTAATTTAATGTATGAAATTGACAATTCAAATAAGGACTAAGTAAACCAATATTAAGTTTAAGCAAAGGCTTGATAAATTTTATTAATGAAGGTATCTCAATATTTATAGTACAAGGTATCCTTGAGCCACAAGCAAGATATATCTTAACCTAGTTTGGATAGAATAAAATCTAAACTAAAAGGATAGAAGATAAAATTACAAGGAAACAATATTGAACATAAAATTATATCATAAACTATCCTTAATATCCCCCCTCAAGATGGATGGGAGAGCAGAAAGTCCAAGCTTGGAAAGCAGCAAATGGAACTTGAATCGCGCCAGTGGTTTAGTGAGCGTGTTAGTAATTTGGTCATCAGTAGAAACATAGGACACATGCAAAAGACCTCGCTAGCCCAATTTGTGAACAAAGTGGAATGCGAGAGCTATATGCTTCATTGTCGAATGGAACACAGGATTAGAGCTAAGACTCTTGGCACCCAAGTTATCACAGTAAAGAACCGGTTGTCGCTTTAGATGAACATCCAATTCTGAAAGTAGTGAAGTAGCCCACACGAGTTCAGCACAAGAATCAGCCAGGGCACGGTATTCAACCTCTGTAGACGAGCGAGCCACAGATTTCTGTTTACGGGAGCTCCCTGAAATGGGCGTCGAACCCAAGTGCAGTAGATAGCCAGTAGTAGATGTAAAATCATCTTTGTTGCCAGCCCAATCGGCATTCGAAAAACCCATGAAGAGAAAGAGGTATATGCTTGTGTATAATAATGCCATGAGTAGAGGTACCTCGAAGGTAGCAAAGAAGGTGTTTCAATGCAATCCAACGAGCAATGGAAGGAGAGTGCATGAATTGTGAGAGCTTGTTGACAGCAAAGCAAATGTCTGGGCGGGTTAGAGACAAGTATTGTAAGGTGTTAATTGTCGCGCGATACTCAGTGGGAGAGTCTAGTGGAGTTCCTGATGTCTTCTGCAGCGTGGTAGACGAGCACATAGGAGTCGCAATGGCATTGGCATCAGCCATGTTCATCTTGATCAAAAAATCAGTAACATATTTATGCTGATTGAGAAACAACCCTTTGGGATGAGGATGTACTTCTACTCCAAGAAAATAAGACAGGTGCCCTAGATCTGTTAAGGAGAACCGATCAGAGAGGCGGCCAAGCATAGATTCAAGGAGCGAAGAATCACTTTCGGTGACGATAATATTGTCCACGTAGACTAGTAGATACACCACCATCTGATTATGCCGATAAATGAACAAAGATGAATCAACTACGGAGTTAACAAGACCAGCATGAAGGTGAAAATTACGTAACTCAATATACCACGCCCTCGGGGCTTGTTTAAGACAGTAAATCGCCTTTTTAAGCTTGCACACATAGTGAGGGAAAGCTTTGTCAATGAACCCGGGTGCCTGTTCCATATACATGTCATTAGTTAAATGGCCTTGCAAAAAGGCGTTGTTGACGTCAATTTGATGTATGGACCAACCGGAGGAGACAACAAGGGTGAGAACCATGTGAACCGTGATCGATTTGATGATAGGACTAAAGGTCCAGTATAGTCACAATCAGGGCGCTGATGAAACCCTTTCGCGACCAACCGAGCCTTGTACTTATCAAGAGAACCATCGAGTTTGTACTTGACTCGAAAAACCCATTTGCATCCAACCAAATTAACACGAGTCTCGGGCAAAACAAGATCCTAAGTATCGTTACAACGCCTCATATTCCAACGCCATTGCATGACGCCAATCAGGATCTTTGAGGGCCTGGGTAATGGTGTGTGGTTCACGATGAGGTTGGAGTTGGGTTGTGAGGTTAAATTGATTGATGAATTTAAAAATATTATTCTTAGAGCGAGTGACAATGTTGAGATTGGGAGGCGATGGGGAGGGGTTTGAAAGGGTGTTGGAGCGGAAGCATAGGTTAGAGAGGTAGAGTTAGAACTCGAGGATGCGGAAGTGGAGTCGGGGATGGAGTGGTTAGGATTGAAGGAGATTGCTTGAGGAGAGGGCAATCTTGACTAGGAATTAGGGTTTGAGGGTGTGAGCGGCGGGGAGGGGATATGATTAAGGGGAGCGACCGGTTCAGAGAGGGGTTCATGAGAAGGTGCAATCGGGACATTAAAGGAAGTCCACGATGCAAAAGTAGGAGATGTGAGGGGCATGGTGATTTGTGGGTTTGACATGGAGAGAGGTGGGTTTAAGAATGGATAAACATGTTCAGCAAAGGTAACATGGCAAGAGGTGTAGACTTTGAGTGTGGAAGGATCAAGGCAAAAGTACGCACTTTGAGACAGAGAATAGCCTACAAAAACACAAGGCTTGGATTTGGGTTCCAATTTGTGGGTTGTGTAGGGTTTCAACCATGGAAAGCATAAGCAAGCAAAGTATTTCAACTTTTGATAATTTGGAAGAACACAAAAAAGAGAATGATAAGGAGAGGAATGTTGGAGAGTGGAGGTAGGCATTCAGTTGATTAAGTAGACCGTAGTTTTGAAGGTGTAAGGCCAAAGGTGCATAGGGAGACCCGAGAATGACATAAATGATAACCCGGTTTCGACAATATGACGATGTCCTGGTCTTGCTCTTTTCCAAGAGAAGCGAGACGATCGATGCAGTTCTTCACTTGTTGCATGAATTCAGTCACAGATTGTGACCCTTTCTTCATATGGCGAAGCTTATCTTTGAGTTGATGAATATGCCCCCTCGAAGGTTTGGCATAGGTGTTGGCCAAAATTGTCCATGCTTCTTGAGAAGTGGTGGCACGAGTTATGAGAGGCGCCACTGAGGGAGAAAGAGTACCCACCAGGGCACCAAACAACATGCGATCTTGACGATGCCAAGAAGAGTACGCAGGGTTTGGTGTAGAGACATCAAGATTTACAAAATTTGGGAGAGTTTCGGGTGGTGGGGTTGGAATGTTGGATATGTGTTGTCAAGAAACTAGAACAAGCCATAACCATTCGACGTTTCGGGTGGGGTTGTTAATTAGTTGCTCCTTTACAGGGACTCTAGAACCTTCTTAGGTGTCTCCTTCAATAATTCCTCTTTTCTACACTTCATCTTTTATTTGTTATAACACGGAAAGTTTTATTGGAGAAAAATAATAAAAAAAAAACACTGAAGGCTAGAAAGCTATTTCACTGAAAGAAAGACTTTTGTAGTATTTCCCATTTGAGCAAATTATAACAAACTTTGGAACCGCCTATATCGGGTTATTCTTAATAATGACAAAGTGACTAACCGGATATAATAAGGTAAAACAGAACCACCGTGCTCCGTTCATACGGGCGGCAACTCATATCTCCAATCTTTTCCGGCGACAAATAGAAAACGCTAGTAATTAATTATAAGCTTAGCTACGACTACAAGCACCGGATCTGAATTATATGGAACCTGTAAAATATGAAGTTCCATTTGACTATATTTATAATCTAACTTGGAATGAAGTTGCATTTTAGAAGGCGATTGCTAAGTCAACAGAACGGATCCTAAAAGCCGCGCTCTGCGCTCTGCTGGCTACCGGATCTCTAGAAAAGCGGAACGACGCCATGCTCGACAATGAATCCGATCTGCTCCGCGTCGCAATCGGCGTCGCCGTTTATGCGCTTGGCGAACCTTCCTTTGATCCTCGGCCGCCTCTCAGCGTAGGCTTTCCTGGAAGCGTACCGGATCGTCTTCTGGAACTTTCTGTTCTTCTTCTTCTCCCTGTATCTCATCACCCTCGCTTTTCTGTCCATCTCTGACAGCTGTAAGGGCTGCGCGAAGGAGCCGCCGTAGCTGTTTGTGGAGTTCGACACCTCCGACATCGAATTCGAAATTCCGTCCGGTACTACTCCCGATTCCGATGACGAGACCTGGCGGACACAACAACTAGCTAGATTAGTTAAATTGCAATTGGAATTATAAAATTGAGGTCAGTTCAATTGTTTTCTCAATATGAGCTGATTCGATTTGGTTTGATTTGAAAGAAGAAGGGAGAGGAGAAGATAATTACGCTTTGGCTGATGCAATGCGCGGAATGATTAAACTCTGAGAGCTTCGACTGGGAAAAATCGATCTGGAAGCCGCTCTCGCCGGCGTAACTTTCCAGATAATTAATACTCTTTGTCTGAATCGGAACCTCGCTGTCAGCGACGTAACTCCGAGTGCTCGGCGTCGGATGGTTGAGATTGGCGAAATTGTTTGGAGTTCCGAAATCCAAGAACGAAGATATTTCAGATTGGAGAAAATCCGTTCCGGCGTGAGGATTGGGAATGGGCCAATTGTCCTCCGTAGCGGCGGCATCGGTGTCGGCGGGGAAGAGGCAGGGCGGTGGCTTGACGGCGGAGAGAACGGAGGGCGTTTCGAAGAAAGGGAGGACGGGGAGGCGCTGGTGGCGGCCGGCGAGAGGGTTTGCGGAGTGGATGTGGCGGTCACAGGAGGCGCAGAGGGCGGCGGAATCGGCCTTGCAGGTGACGTCAGCGGGAAACTGCTCGCAGACCTCGCAAATCCACACGCGCTCGTGGCGGGGAGTGAGGAGTTCGTCGTGGACGTTGGCGTCGCAGGCGCCGCAGAGGAAGGCGGAGTGGGGGCGGCAGAAGAGCAGCGCCGCCGAGGTTTTGCAGGAGTCGCAAGGCTTGGCCGCCAGCCCCCACGTCGACAGCAAGCCTTTCATGTTTTCGTCTTCCAGTATCATCTCGATCGATCTCTTCTTCTCTCTTCAGCGCCTCTGTGTTCTGCTTCGTGTGCGGCGGGTTACCAAACTTGGATTTTGTGTTCTGTTATTTTTTGTTTTCCGGGAATGGGCTTAGAGTGGGCTTATATATCAAAATCTAATTTTAATTAAAATAAAGTACGCATTTCCTAACATTAGACCATCAAACACTCCGGGAGGGAGTGAAAAGTTATTTCCGTTTCATCAATTGAAAAAAGTGAACCACCAAACGGATCCTTAAGCTAAAAGCTTTTTTTTTTAGCTAAAAGCTAAACATTACACAAAAGGTGTGTTTGGATTACAATGATTTATAGTTTATAAAGCATTTCTCTCCCTTTTTAATATTTAATTGTTGAGTTGAGTTTGGATGTTTTTATACATTCAACTTTTTTTTTTCAAATTTCAATAACAAGGACTCAATTCCCTATGAATATAGAAAATATTTTTCTTATAAAATATGAATAGTATGGCTCAATTTTCTATGAAAAAAGAAAAATAATTTTTTTTAAATATATATCATACAAACACATCCTATCAATTAAATATTAAAAAAAGAGTAAAATGTTTTATAAACTATAAAATGTAATCCAAACACACCAAAGGGGGAATATCATATTTTGAGTATTTAGAGATGTTTGATTGAGCGGAAAACCGCCCCCACAAAATAAAAAGCTTACTCAATTAGATAAAAAAAATTGATAGATTACATGTAGATTAGCATGTATTGGGGTTAGGTTGGGGTAATAGTGACAAGTCAGAGCGGAGGGGCCGAAGTGGGTGCTGATGACGAGTATGAGTGGGACAAGTGGAAGGACAACAGCCATAAGTATGGGTTTTGTATATCTTAATCTGCAAGGATAGAGGGGGCGGGGTTGTCATTGAGATAATACTAATCTAATTCATTGATATAAAATTAATCAAATTAAATAGTTGTCAACGCCAAACGGGTCACTTCGTGGCCTGTGCCGACTTCGACCCCACCTCAAATCGAGTGGGCCCACACGTGAGATGGCCCCGCCGTCTTCTTTCCACAATTCCACAACTCACACTAGTACATTTCTTCCCGTTAATATCCGATTTCAACCCGTCGTCAATTGCTCATTTGCTCGTGTCACTGACGTTAAAATATGTGTGATTAATGGCCCATTATTGTTGCTCGTGTTAGTATAAAATATTTGTAATGAATGGAACAATAATTAACCGGCTTTTGTCCAAGTCTACACTATGTCACCATTGGCCATCGTTTTCACTTATTGACGACCCTTCATATAAATTGATGAGTAGGTGTGAATATTGTTTACTTAATTAGTAGAAATATTTTATACACGATGAAGTAGTAGTCAGTAGTCACGAGTTCAAATTACCCCCACGTAGTATATACATGCACTGATGCACATATACTCTATACTCGTGTTGGGTCCAATTGTAAACTTTATATCAAAGTTGAAGAGGTTCCAAAGTCCAAACCAGTATATAAGGTCGATGATCTATACTACCTATTGTCAATTAATTTTACAACTCCATGCAATAAGTCAGTTGAGCCCATAAGAGTATCTCCTCGTAACAACTCAGTATTCTATAATGTCATCATCATCATTGACCCAATGAGACTCCGCTACAGCGAAATCTGGGGGGTCAAGATGGGGTACCTCTGCCCAAGTAAAAGAGGGTACACCCGATAGACCCAAGAAAAACTAAAATTCAACTATGTAACAATAATAACTGAATAGAATGCACCAAAATTGATATAGGGAATAAATCCGTCTCAAAGACGGTGTATAACTGAATTCAGTATTCTATAATGTGTGTGGAATATTTTACAATTGGTATTAAGGAACAAAGTTATAAATTTAGAAATAATAGTATAACATTCAACTTGCTGGATTAAGAATAACAAAATGTGACGACTGTACACGAATTTTCCAGATTTTAGTAAAGATCATGTGTGTAAGGGATGTTAACTTCATATCTCTGATACTGCAAGTTGTTCAAGCGAAGTTCGACCAAAAAAAAGAAGAAAACGCCATCAATACATAGTCAAGTTTTTTACTTCCGAAAAATAAAAAGTCATCGAGTGATTCTCAAAAAGCTTAATTACACTTATTTTTGGCTCTTAATGCGTCCAATTAGGTTAAAGTCTAGCTCTGATGTTAAAATATATCCGATCAAAACATCATGCCAAATCCTTTAATAAGATTTGTACCCTCCACCGGTTTACTTTCCTCCATTATTTTGGGGACCAGACCCAAAGATATTGCACTTGATTACTAATACTTTTCTCATTATAAAGCTAAAGATGGTAGAAAATAGGAATGCATGTTTTAAAAGGAGACTTTTCATCTTAAACTGGAAAAACACGTTCGTAGTTGTACAAGTAATACCATGAGTAAAGTTGACATAAAGAGCATGTAATAATGAGACATTTACCTCGTTCATATGGTTTGACCAAAATCATACAATTTGTATCTGTGGTGTAATCATGGGCCTTTTATCTACATCTTCTCTGATAAGCAATAGAGGTTACTAAGTATAGCACATGCTTTCCTTTGTTCCTTCTCGGTTGTATAATTCATTTACTATCACTTCAAACAACAACTTACCCACTTGACTTCAATGCATTGCTCAACCTGCATTAGTTTTGTATTTCCCTCTTGTTAGTAAAAAGAATACCAGGAAATTGCCTGAAACATGTTTCAGTTTTTTTTTTTTTTTTTTTTTTGTGTGGAATTTTAAAGACATTTTTTAGAATAATTTTTAAGATGTTAAACGAGTACAGAAATCAACTTTTACCAATCCAAACCCTCAAAGAGGCCTTCTCCTTTAGTAGCAGATGTCTTGAAAATAGCCCAGTGACGGTTTTGAATCTTGTACAACTCTAGTGCCTCGCTCACTGCAGCAGAATCTAGTGCTCCTGGAAGATCCTACATATTCAAATTCAATGGACCAACACAGAACACTACCATCATCAACAGAGTTCAGAGTAAGCAACATAATCTTACAAGAAAAGCATTGCAGATCGCAGAGCTCATAAAGTCACAAGTACTAAAAATTCCTTGTCAGTGGTATTTAAACCAGCAGCCCTGTAAATATGTGCATGGCGTAACTTCAAATTGATTTAAAAAACCTAAACATGTAAAAATGAAAAGAGAAAAGAAAGGTGGACAGATATTGAGCGCGGAATATTTCTGATAAAACATCTATAAATTTCGAATCTGAAGCTAAAGATTGCTTACTATCTAGATCTATTTTCTCAACACTCCAGAATACAATTCAGTTGCCTGTACTTATGGAACATAGGTAGCTGAAAGACCACTTGACTAGAGAACATACAATTAACTAGGGTTACGACTTAGCTTAGAGATCATTATTAAATAAGAGAGGGAATAGGAATGGGGCATTCTAGCTGCTTATGGGCTGTTAAGCTTAGGGCTTTACTTTTTGTAATGTAACAATCCAAATAAATTGTTCTCTCTATTTCCTATAGTTGCTCCCTACACATTTTTTGTTGCATTTTTGAATGCCTTAACTGGTGTCGGACAGGTTTCTTCAGTATTCATCAGTCCCCCATTAGGGCTTCTACGATATTCTTTTTTGCTCTTTTGCCTAAAAATGTCATAACGATTTCTTTTTGGCCTTATTTTTTGAAAATGGTTAAAAAGACCATTTTGGTCATATTTTATACAACGGTCAAAACAGCTTTGTTTAGAGCTCGTTTTAGAACATATGATGTCATTTTTGGACCCATTTACTTTTCGACATGATAAGCCGCCCACCCCTGCGACAAGCCGACAACACACTATCCATGACTCCCATCACAGTCTACTTTACAACTTAGAATTTGTGTCCATGCTTTCAATAAGTTTTGTGTCCATCATTGCCCTTTGAGGTTGGTTTCTACGAGTCCACACAAGGAGTATCTCTGTATCTGTGAATTTTGGCAGATATACAATCTACACCCTCTAAATTAAAGCTCAAGAGTTAGTTTTACTGAGTTTTTATCCTAAGGCTTAAAACAACCTCTCTCTTTTTTTTTTTCAAAATGTTGTGCTAATATACCCTCATTGGCCCTACATGCATATTCTCGGCCAATCAACAAGTGACAAGAGGCTTTAACATTGTCAAATTAATCACTTTTTGCTGATAGCGCACACAAGAGTCCACTTGTACCAACATCACAAGTACAGTCATGATAAATGATAATGCAGCTATATAACTAACCTGCTTGTTTGCAAAGATGAGAACAGCAGCACTTTTCAGCTCCTCCTCCTGAAAGAGGACCAGATATACGAATTAGCTTTCTATGTTTTTCACTAAGCCGAAAGATGATTGCTGATTGATCGAATATATAGATCTTCTTATTAAACAATGTTTCAGGGTACAATAGTACAAAAGATATAAAGGCCACTTAGGCAAAACAGGAGTACTTGAAGTCCAGAAACTCGAGAATGCTGATGCAATACTAAAATGACATAACATTTTTACCTCTTGGGGTTTAGCATTATATAATGGTAAAGATATGTCCAAATGTCCAATCAAGAAGAATGAATGATACCATGAAATAGATTAACACAATAACTAACACAAGGGAAGTGTTTATTTCTAGAATAAGTTCATTCCAATTTCCAAGTAACATTTTCATTAGAAAAATCAAGCAATTACCTCCAAAATTGCAAGAAATTCATCCTTTGCTATTGAAAGTCGATCAGTGTCACTCGAATCAATAACATAGATTATGGCTTGAGTATTAGGAAAATAGCATCTCCAATATGGCCTGATGAAAGAGTAATGAAGGTCAGAGTTCCAAGATAATTGTTTCAGCCTCCATGCTAGCACAACTCAAGAAAGTCCCATTTCAATTGCATGATAATTACAAATAATCACAAAAGAACTTAGAAGTTAGAACTATTCCAGTGGTATACTTGATTTGCTAGAAACTTTGAAGAAAAATCAGATGTACTGTAATCGCACAGTATCTTTAACCACCAAAAGAGAACTTGAAAGTGTAATCTACAGACTCAAACATTAGAAATTCAAGAGATCCAGAAAATCAACAAGTTATGAAGTCCCATGATTTGGATTGAGAAGAGATACCTTATACTAGTCTGTCCACCTGCATTATAAGTGAAAGCAAAAGCTAATCAGATCAAGGGAATATGTCAAAATAGAAATCTGATATGTATGTAGTTCAATGTTCTACTCAGGCAGTCTGGTTGAATTAAAGCAGAAGCTCAAATGTTAAAAAAACTCTTATTGGTGACCATAGCAAAACCCGAAAGTGAACATCCTAATTCAAACCTAGCTCTGCAATTGCATGGATATCTCCTACCATAAGGCCTTCTATCGTTACTGGTGATAATACAAATTGCTAGAATTGTGTAACATTTCTGTGGACATACTACGGAAACGTTCCATTCCATGACAGTTCATTACTTTCTTTCATTTATTTATGGTTACAAATGTTTAAGTAAGCAATTTCAAGCCACAATACACAGGGAAACTCAAACAGAAGTAAGAGAGTCAAATACCAAGATCCCAAACTTGAAACTTGATGTTATTATACTGCACTGTCTCCACATTGAATCCAATGGCTGCACGCACAAATCAAAACTGATTAAACCAGATAAAAGAAGTCATCATCCCAGACAATCAATCGGAGCAAAGTACACAGGATGCCTACTTGGAATGGTCGAGATCACTTCGCCCATCTGGAGCCGATCTGAAGGCGCAACGAAAATCAAGTAAGAATCAGAAAAATTGGGAGAAATCAGCAATCGTCCAGATTAAGTAAGGATGAAGACTGTAAGAAGAGGGAGTGGATGTACAGAGAATAGTGGTTTTGCCGGCGTTATCGAGACCGAGGACAATGATTCGAGCTTCCTTATTGCCGAAGAACGAAGAGAAGAGACGAGTGAACATTATACCCATCTCAAAGAAACTTACTCTTCAGATCGAAGTGTTGATCGAATCGGGATGAAAATTGTTTTCAGATCTTACTAGCAGTACCCTATTTCTATTTGTACCTGTTGTTTGGGCAGATTGTATTCATTGGAAGAGAACGCCAATTTCTTTGTTTTGAGGTTTAGGTAGGGGGCTGAGGATTCGTACAAGACCCAAGCGAATTGAAAACCGAAATTTAGTTTATGTTGAACTGAAAATCAAATTGAATTGGTTCGATTTCGGTTTTGTTGATTTAAGATGGATAGAAGGTCATCTTTTATTAATTTGAATTGAACCGAAATTTAATTGAAATCAAAGACGAAAATTTGGAAATTTCTAAACCAAAAACCGAACCGAATGATATTGGTTTCGATTCGGTCGGTCCGGCTTAATATTTTGGTTTGAACCGACCCATGCTCAACCTTAAGATTAGGCATGTGGCCGGTTTGTCCCCTCCTGTTTGCCGATTCCGCTCTAGTTTTGATTTGGACCGATTTTTCTTCCCGTTAAACTGTCGTTCTTGTTACAATCCGGGTTCGGTTTGGACGAAAAGAAAAAAAAACCGGCCAATAGCTCGGTCGAGCACCTCCATTGTTTATTTGTTAATGTTTTAAAAATATTTAAAAAATTAAAGACAATTTCATCATAATAATAACTTTGTTGAGTTCGATTCAAGTTCTTTTGGGAGGTCGAAAATTAAAAAAAAATATTATTTGAACAAATATAGTAAGATTAATCGTTAACGATTGACAGTTTTAATCAAAAAATTTCTTTTGGAAGGTCGATAATTAAAAAAAATTATTACTTGAACAAATATAGTAAGATTAATCGTTAACGATTGACAGTTTTATTCAAAAAAAAATCTTCGATACAAATCATATAATCATTCAATAACTTAAACAACAAAATAGTAACTCCTCAACCTGGAGTTCCGCCAGAAGAAGCGCTATCCTTCAAAAGAAATAGCCTGATTTGCCACAGAACGAATACGTTTATTTTTCAGCAGGAAGGAAGAGAGTCGTCCCCTAGCTATTTGTTTACACCCATTGGTTTGTAAATGATTCAACGCAGACATTGATGTCATCATTTCAACGGCTAACTCTATTCCGCCTTCAACGCACAAAGCAAGCAGCGAAGGAACGACTTCTTATCCGCGTTGATGCTAGGAAAACGAATACTCGCGGGAAAGGAAAAACGAGCAGTTTACGCTAGAAATATCTTTTGGAGGATTGCAGTCTTGACGGGAAAAGGATTGACATCGAGTTCTAGCTTTTGAGATCAAAGGCATTTTCAAAGACAAGGAATAATTTCTTCCGAATTAAAACATAAGAAACTTCAGAATTCTGGAACTTCTATTCTAAATCACCGAATCTCGCATTCACACATGCTTTTTTTAGGGCAAATCCGTAATTGTAAGAATCACCAAGACCATGATTGTCGACCTAATCTCGATTAAAGTCAAGGAGAAGGAGGCGGCTTTACCGGTGTTGTATCTTTCCTGCGCTATCAAGAAGCAGGAATAGCGTTTATCTCCTTCTCTACGAAATAACAATAATCAGTTCGATTCTTGCTCTCCAACTCTTTCCAGTAGTCCGCTCTTGCTTGGTTATATTCTCTAGTATGCATTCTTTTAGTATGACATAGCAATGTGCAGGGCCGGCTTATTTGGGGAGCGCGAGGAGGGGCGGTCGCCATGGGCCCCTAAAATATAGAGGCCCCCAACAAGAAAATTACTACTAGTAAAAATAGGCCTATTAATGTTAAAAAAGCTCATTATTGATAAAAAAAAGGCTATAATTTATTATCTAATATAAAAAATAAATAAAAGTTGTATAGAAAAGCCTATTTATTTGATGGGCTAAAAAAAGGTCCATTTATTTGTTAATTCAAGGGGCCCCTAAATTTTATTCCGCCGTAGGGCCCCTGAAATAATTGAGACGGGCCTGGCAATGTGCCATAACCTCCTCCTTTATTCATATGTATCTACGAGTATAATAATTACATTGAACATTGTAGTTAGTTTCATATGTATTAGGAATCGGATCGCCCCTTTGATAATGAATTGTAAACACTTCGGATGTTAAATAGTTCATGGTGGAGTTGGTGCCAGTTGACCGACTTGACCCGCCTCATTTACTTGACCTTCCAGTTTGCCCTAAAAATTCAAGAAGTCGTAATAATATATTAAGACTTAAAAGTTAAGAGAGTATTGAAGAATGAAGATTAGAGAGAGAAAAGACTATAAGAGAGAAGGAGAGATTGAGAAGTAGTGGTTTTACCACCTACATTACTACATTATATAGTAGTGTTATAGAATTTTTTTTAAAACAAATACCGCAAAGAGTCAAACGGCTAGTTTTTTTAAAAAACTAGCGGTTAAAACAGATGTTTAAGGCGATTCAAATGTGAGATTTGAGTGAAACACGTCCTATTTAAACACTTGAGAGAGAGCGAAAAGCACATTATCCTAAGTGAGGTCTAGAGTGAATATGTTGACTCGGTTTCTTTGAATTTCACAAATGCTTGCTATGATTTTGATTGTCGTTCTTGCTTCTAAACTCTTTGTCTAGTTCGTTGTCGAGATGGATGCATGACTTGCTTGTCTTGTGGGGTGTTGGATTTAATTTCTTACTTGAGGACAAGTAAGGTTTAAGCATGGGGGATTTTGATAGCATGCATTTACATAGTAGTTTTAGGTTAGTTTTAGTCTCTTTTAGTGGTTTAATTTTACATGCTTAGCTTAGTTTCTTAGTATTTTTAGTTTTCTTGTGAAATCGGGATCTACACGCCTATATGTTGGATTTCAGGTGTTTTTGGAGACCCAAGGAGGTTGGAAGACGAGTCAAGATGATGGAAGAGTTGCCATAGAAGATTTGAAGTAAGAGCTTGAAGAAGGAGGACGCTAAAGTTGAAGATTGGAGGCCAATTGAAGCAAAAGGAAGAACATGGGCCAGGACGGGTAAACCGCAACCAAGTTCTGGCTGTCCTGGACCATGTTTTGGACTGCAGGGAAGAACGTGGGCTAGGAAGAGCAAACCGCGGCCGCGGATTGGGCCGAGATTTTTCTTCTATCTTGTTGCTTAAAATATATCTTTAACCTAGTTTTTGAGATTATTACGTATTATTCTCTTTAGCCTCTCTAGAGAGAACCCTAAGTGGAGATTACTTGGAGACTTTTCTAGATCTGTTAGGATTGAAGATTGAATCGATTTGCAAACAATTTGGTATGTTTATTGAATTTGATTTTCTCTCTTCCTTTACCATGTCTAGCTAATTTTCTTATTCTGAGGTTGGGTGAACCCAATTATGAAGTAGGTAGATCTGAATTGTGATGTTTGGTTGAATGGAAACTTGATTGAAGTTTGATTTAATCTTAGGTTGCTTTATGCCCTATTTGCTTTGCATATATGATTCTTGTTATAATTTGAGACCGACCGGTGATAATCGTAACAAGATATTGATTTGACAAGTACCAAAATTTGGTTCTGAATGAGATCCCTAGGTATTAAACTAGAGAGTTATTTATGCGAAAGCAACTTAATTTCTCTTGTGTGAGTTTCAACTATCGTAGTAGTTCTAGGGTTGGATAATTCTAGCAGAACGCGACAACGAATGCTGGGTTTGTTTTCCCCTAGTCTCTAAAGATCTTAAAGGGTCTAAAACTGATTAATCTTACGCGACAACGATTATTAGTTGAGTCTAGGCACATTCACATATTTTCTAAAAAGAGATTTGTGTTGGTTTTAGATAGTGAGTTCCTTCAAACAACATTCAATTTGAAATCCAAATAGACATCGCTTAAAATCTACTGAAACATCATTGTGGGAATCCTAACCTTGGAAGCTTTTCTCCACTGATATTTCCTAGTTATTTTCAATTACTTGTTAACTTTCCAATTCAATCATAAACTCTTTTTCTTATTTATTTGGCTTGATCTACTTGTTCGAATTTCAATTGGTACTACAAAGTTCCCTGTGTTCGACACCTTGATACTACAACCGAATCGTATACTTGCGGTGTAGGAAAATAGCCTATCAATTGGGTAACTTTACATTATTATATACATCATTAAGTTACTGATGTTCGTTTATCTATCTTGCTGATAATTAGTAACATTATCAGTTTGTTTGCCGTCAAGTTTTTCCTTTTTGTTTTGTTTATCAATCTAATTTTACATTCTTGTTTGTTATGGCCTTGTTCTTAATGTCAATAGGGTCGAACAGGCCAAATAGCTCAAACTAGTTAAACGGGTCAAGCAGGTCGACCCACGACCCAACCCGTTAGACCCGCGACCCGTGGGTCGGGTCGCAGGTCAAAAGTAAATTTTTTGCGGGTCGCCCCGATTGCTTTTTTCGCTGTCAAAGTGCCTATGGTACCAGTTCATATTTGGTTACCCGAACCCGCAATTTCGGGTAACGGGTCGACCCGACCCGACTCGTGAGCATCCCTACCATCCTCGACCTCCCGTTTAAGTGACACGGGCTGAGACTCTTCTCGAACCTGTGCGGCCCTTAGCTAAGTCGATTCCCCTTGAATGGCTAAGTCAGGCCTTGACCCGAGTGCGTAGGAGCGAAAGACTAGATGGGTTTTGTGGGAAAGAGGACTTGTATTTATAAGAAGGCTTTTTACAAGTGTTTGCTTTACAAGAGAGCTTTGAAGGCTATGCTTGGATGGTTTGGCAAATGAGAGGTGAGGCCTATTTATAGGTGAGGCCACCTCCTTACAAAGGAAGATTCTAGATATGGACTATTCTAGACTATCCTAGTCTAATGGAGAAGGGTGTGCCTATGGGAAACCCTTCAAGAAGGAGAGTGCCCGTCCTAGAAGTTTCTAGACGCGGGCTGGGGAGGCGCGCCTGGGCGCGCCTCTGTTTGAGCGTCGCTAGATGGGGCGCGCCCCTTCTGGAAGGATCCAGAAGGGCGCGCCCGTGTGTGCGCCGATACCAGAAGGGCGCGCCTTGCTTGCCTTACCTCCAATATGGGCGCGCCTTGCCTAGAAGGCTCTAGAATGGGCACGCCTTCACTAGATCGTCCCGAAAGACTCTAGAATCTCCTAGGCTCGTGCCTAGGACTCTTGTCCCGTGTCCGTCTTGGCCTAACGCGGTGCGTGACATTCTCCCCCACTGAATCTCGCGACGTCCTTGGAACGTTGCTCTCGAATGCCCCGATCTTGTCCCTAAATTGCCAGAGTGCCTTGGCTGGTTCCCATGACATCTCGATGTCGGGTTGTCCCTTCCATCGCACTAAGTACTCGAGCCTCGGTCTCCGATATTTCTCTCGTACCACCCGGTCAGCAACGATTTCTTGAGCTTCCTTGTCATAAGATGACTTGATCCCCATCGATGCCCGTTGTGCGTTCCCTCAGAAAGGATCGTCCCGGTCCTCGTGATAAGGCTTGAGCATGCTTACATGGAACACCGGATGAATCTTGAATTTTGGTGGGAGCTCCAGCTTATAGGCCGTTGTCTCGACCCTCTTGATCACCACGAACGGTCCCTCGTAGCGCCGGACAAGTGCCTTGTGTAGTCCTTGATGTCGCATGATGTAGTGAAGCTTGACCATGACTAAGTCTCCAACTTGATATTCGATGTCCCTCCGTCGTTGGTCCGCCCACTTCTTAGTCCGCTTGCTGGCCTTGAGTAGGCATGAGGTGTTTAAGTCAAGTTCCTCCTGCCAACTCTTGGCAAACTTATACGCCGTTGGTGTTGGTCCCTTGTAGCCTGAAGCGATGGTGCTGGGTGTGCTTGCTTGGAACCCCATGACGACTTCAAATGGACTCTTACCCGTGGACTCGTTCCGTTGCAGGTTGAACGAGAACTGAGCCACGTCAAGGAGCTTGGGCCAGTCCTTCTGCGATGCGCTCACATAGTACCGCAAGTAAGTCTCGAGCAAGCAGTTGGCCCTCTCGGTTTGTCCGTCGGTCTGAGGGTGGAAGGCCGTTGTAAACCGCAAGTCTGACCCCAAGAGCTTGAACAACTCGGTCCAAAAGCGTCCCGTGAATCTCCCGTCCCTGTCGCTGATGATGGTTTGGGGCAAGCCCCAATACTTGACCACGTGCTTGAGGAAGAGCCGAGCCGCCTCCTCTACAGGGCATTCCTTTGTTGCTGGGATAAATGTGGCATACTTGGAGTATCGGTCCACGACCACCATGATGCTCCCATAACCCTCGACTTTTGGCAGTCCCACGATGAAGTCCATACTCAGGCTCTGCCATGGATGCTCCGGTATTGGTAATGGTTGCAATAGTCCCACCGATAGTCGTTGTTCCACCTTGTCTTGTTGGCATACTAGACAAGTCTTGACGTATACCTCCACATCGTCCCGCATTTGTGGCCAATAATATTTGTCCTCTAAGAGAGCAAGTGTACGATGGGTATCTGGGTGTCCTGCCCACTTAGAGTCGTGGCATTCTTTGATGACCTCTCTACGTAGTCTCTCGTAGCTCGGCACGTAGAGTCGTTGGCCTTTGGTGTAGATAAGTCCCTCTTCGACCCAAAATCTCCGTGTCTTGCCGTCCTGGATTAGCTCCATTAGGTTCTTGGCAGTTGGATCCTGGGTGAGTCCCTCTTTGATGCGATCTTCCAGAGCGCCTTGTGCCCGACTAATGGCTGCTAGTTTTGCTTTGCGCCTTAGTGCGTCGGCGACAAGGTTGGCCTTGCCTGGCTTGTACTCCAGCTCGTAGTCAAACTCGGCTAGGAAGTCTTGCCAGCGTGCCTGCTTGGGTGTCAGCTTTTTCTGGCTCTGGAAGTAGCTCGTGGCGACATTGTCGGTCTTGACCACGAAGTGCGACCCTAGGAGATAATGGCGCCAAGTCCTTAGGCAGTGGACGATGGCAGTCATCTCCTTTTCTTGTACCGTGTAGCGCCGCTCGGTGTCATTGAGTTTCCGGCTCTCATACGCGATCGAATGTCCCTCTTGCATTAGTACCCCTCCAATGGCAAAGTCGGATGTATCCATCTGGACCTCGAACGGCTTGGCATAATCCGGTAGGGCTAGAACTGGCTCCTCGGTCATGATCCTCTTGAGTTTCTCAAATGCTGCTTGGCAACCATCGTCCCACGCCCATGTTTTCCCCTTCTTAAGCAACTCCGTGAGGGGCGTGGTGATGTGAGAGTAGCCCTTGATGAACTGTCGGTAGTGGTTGGCTAGCCCCAGGAAGGATCTAAGTTCCGTCACCCTTGTCAGGGGTTCCCAGTCCACGATGGCTTGGATCTTGGCCGAATCCATGCGTATTCGTCCCCCTCCAACTATGTGGCCTAGGAATGGCACCTCCCTTTGAGCAAAGGCGCATTTCTCCCTCTTGACATAGAGTTCGTGTTCTCGTAGCACTTGAAATACTTACCGTAGATGCTCCACGTGTTCGCCAAGGGTGCGGCTGTATATGACTATGTCGTCCAAGTACACCACCACGAAATGATCAAGGAAGGGATGAAGTACCTTGTTCATGAGAGTGCAGAATGTTGCCGGTGCGTTTGTTAGTCCAAAGGGCATGACTAAGAACTCGTAAGACCCATAGCGTGTCACACATGCCGTCTTTGGTTAGTCCCCTTCCGCGATTCGGACTTGATAGTATCCCGATCTTAAGTCCAGCTTGGTGAACCATTGTGCCTCTCCAAGCCGATCAAACAAATCTGCAATGAGCGGGATCGGGTACTTGTTCTTGATGGTTAGCTTGTTGAGCGCTCGATAGTCGATGCACATTCTCAAACTCCCGTCGTGCTTTCGTTGGAATAGCACGGACGCGCCATATGGTGCCTTGGACGGTCGGATATATCTAGCGTCGAGCAGCTCCTTGAGTTGTCTCCTTAGCTCCTCGAGCTCCGGTGGAGACATATGGTAGGGCGCTCGGGCTGGTGGGCGAGCGTCGGACACAAGCTCAATCTTGTGGTCGACCTCCCTCTTTGGTGGGAGCTTCTTTGGAAGCGCGGGCGGCATGACGTCCTTGAACTCGTTTAGCACCTCGTCCACCTCCGATGGTGCCGGCGTGTCCCCCGTGGACTGCTCCTCTAACTTGAGTGTTGCCAAGAATGTTGCCTCTTCTCGCTTTAGCCCCTTAGATAGTTGGATCGCCGAGACGACCCTCGGACTTGGACCCTTCTCTCGGTAGACCGGTACGATGCATTGGCAGCGAGGGTCCAAGACGCAAAGGCAGTTGGCGAATGGCACAAGGAGTGCGTTGATACGATCGAGAAATGTTAGACCAATGACTAAGTCATAGTCGTCAAGTGGGATTACCTCGATCGGGACCTTGCCGGTCCATTCTCCCAAGCGCACCTCCACTCCTTGTGCTACTCCATATGTGGGTACCTCTTTAGAGTTTACGGTCTTGATCCAGCCCTGGCTCTCGGTCACCTTGAGTCCCAACTCCTTGGCCTTGGATTCCGAGATGAAAATGTCCGATGCTTTGGTGTCCACAAGAGCGCTAACCTTGGTCCCCGTGATCAAGGCGTCCACGAACATCAACCCCTTCTGGTTCGCGAACCTCTTCGTCTTGATGGCGCCTAGAATCATGGCCCCGAGCTTCATTTTGTCTGCCTTGGGTGGATCCTCTCGTGCGACAATGGCGGTGAGCTTTGACCGTGATGGGCAATCTCTCATTAAGTGCTCTCCTCCGCAAAGGAAGCAGCTTAAGGGTTACCGCTCCTTTTTCTTGCCCTTTTCTCGATCCCTGGAGTACCGCTCCTTTGGTTTAGACGAGTCCTTGGATGACTCGTCTTCTCCCTTGTGTGGCTTGGCCTTGCTCTTGTCTCCCCCACTTTTACCCTTGTTACTGGAGGAGTCGCCCCGATCTGGAGTCTTGAACTCGATTAAGGAGTCGGCGGCGGTCATGGCGTCGTTCAAAGTCTGCACGTTACGCCTTTGTAGCTCTTGCCTGGCCCATGGCTTGAGACCGTCCATGAATTGGAAGAACGCCTCGGTCTCAGCCAAGTCCGAGATTTGGAGCATGAGCTCGGAAAACTCTTTCACATACTCCCGAACAGTGGCCCGCTGCATGAGTCGGCGAATCTTGCCTCGGGCTTCGTCGTTGGCATAGATAGGATAGAATTGTTTCCTAAACTCTGCCTCAAACTCGGCCCAAGTTGTGATTGGAGACCCGCCGGTCTTTTCACAAGTACGACACCTCCACCAAAGCAAGGCCGTGTGGGCTAGATAGAGTTTAGCGGTACTCACCTTTCTAGCGTCCTCCGTGATGCCCACGCCATCGAAATATTGCTCCATGCCGTAGATAAAGTTCTCGATGTCCTTGGCCGATCAGCTCCCCTTGAACTCTTTCGGCTTCGGAATCTCCAGCTTGTGCGTCGTAGTGATCATGCCCGCCCCCACGACGGCTTTATATGTGTCCAACACCCTCTTGAGTTGGTCTACCTCCTCCCGCATAGCTAGCATGGCTGCCTTGAGAACTTCGTTTTCCTTGGCTAAGTCGTCGTGGGACTCGTTGAGCGTGCGCAATAGCTCCCCCTTGAGCTCGTCCATAGAAGACTCGAGAGTTTCGGTGTCCTTGTTCAAGTCTTCGATGGAGTCTCGCACCTCTCCCATGGACAACTCCACCCTTTGCAAGCGCTCGTCGAAGCTAGTCACCCGATCCTTCGAGGTGTCCCTAGTCTTCTTGTTGGACTTCTTAGGATTGGCGTTAGGGTCCCCTACCTCGGATACGAATCCTTCGTGGCTAGACATCGTCTCCCTTGGATCTTGACCTCGCTCTGATACCACTTGATATGGGCTGAGACTCTTCTCGAACTTGTGCGGCCCTTAGCTAAGTCGATTCCCCTTGAATGGCTAAGTCAGGCCTTGACCCGAGTGCGTAGGAGCGAAAGACTAGATGGGTTTTGTGGGAAAGAGGACTTGTATTTATAAGAAGGCTTTTTACAAGTGTTTGCTTTACAAGAGAGTTTTGAAGGCTATGCTTGGATGGTTTGGCAAATGAGAGGTGAGGCCTATTTATAGGTGAGGCCACCTCCTTACAAAGGAAGATTCTAGATATGGACTATTCTAGACTATCCTAGTCTAATGGAGAAGGGCGTGCCTATGGGAAACCCTTCAAGAAGGAGAGTGCCCGTCCTAGAAGTTTCTAGACGCGGGATGGGGGAGGCGCGCCTGGGCGCGCCTCTATTTGAGCGTCGCTGGATGGGGCGCGCCCCTTATAGAAGGATCCAAAAGGGAGCGCCCGTGTGTGCGCCGATACCAGAAGGGGCGCACCCCTTCTGGAAGATTCCAGAAGGGCGCGCCTTGCTTGCCTTGCCTCCAATATGGGCGCGCCTTGCCTAGAAGGCTCCGGAATGGGCGCGCCTTCACTAGATCGTCCCGGAAGCCTCTAGAATCTCCTAGGCTCGTGCCTAGGACTCTTGTCCCGTGTCTGTCTTTGCCCGAGGAACACGGTGCGTGACATAAGTACGTCGTCCACGCTTCCTTTAATGTCTCAGATCTTACTCCTTACGTGGATCCCGAGTACCATGACGAGGGGTGATATGACCCCGATACTAACGGTTAACCAAGAGGAGGAGTCCATGTCCGTGCACTCCGACGAACCCATCACTCGAGCCAGGACCCGCGCCATTGCTCGAGCCACGATGTCCATCGTCGCGCGCACACTCACCAGCCACGGCGCGCCCACGGCCGAGCTAGCCTTCGTGTGCCTATGCGCCATCGGCATCGGGCCACCGTCAACCTTCGGCATCGAGGACCTAACCTCGGACGCCCTTGACATGTCCGCGTCGGGCCACCCTGGCGTCGCGACAAGAGGTTCTTGTGCGTCGCGCCTAGGCTGTGCCACGCCGCTCTCCGTGTGTCGCGACACACCTTGCGCACGTTGGCGTGCTGACACCCTTGTCGCGCCGCGCCAACCCTTGTCACGGCCTTGTCGCGACATTCGCGACACGACCACCTTGACCTCTATCATTTATTGCCTTTATTAGTACTTTTTCCATTCTAAAACTTGCTAAATAAGATTGTTCTATGTTTAGTATGCCATTTATTGGCTTGGTCTTGACGTTGGGCCACATGCTTGCGCATCACTTGTCATTCCACGCCTCTTAGGGTTTCTTTTAGGGTTTTCTAGGAGCTCCTCTATATAAAGGAGCCTCCTCTCTTGTTATTGCTTATGCTTGAATTTAGATGTCGGATTGCATCCACAAATATCTTTGGGCGTCACAATTATCTCCTCAAACTCTCTTCCTATTGTCGAGTTCTCCCTTGAATCCGATGATTCTAATCTCTACACCCTGATTTCCCATCTTAATAGGCTTACACCTCACTTATTGATTCGAGAGACCCACTACTAGTCCAAGTTCAAGATCCGCTCGTGAATCCGAAGACGGCTTCACATCACAGGCTCTATTTATACATGGGACAAGATGAAAGCATCGTTCCTTGAAAAGTACTTTCCACCTACCAAATAGAACAACCTTAAGAATAGTTTGAGTAATATTGAACAACATGCCAGTGAGAACATGTATGAATTCTATGAGTACTTCAAGAGGTTGTGTGCTAGTTGTCTCTATCATGGATACTCTGATCGGGATTTGATGCTTTATTTTTATGGAGGTCTACTTGATCAAGAACACTGGATCGTAGATGCAGCTTGTGGTGGTAGCATTCTGAACAAGAGACTAGTTGAAGCTCTTCTGCTATTTTCCGAACTCTTTGAGAGCACAAGGCAATTTAGCAAGAGGACAAGTGCCCAAGGAGTTAATGGTGTTGTTTCCTCATCTTTTGTCCTACATTCTAAAGTGGCAGATTTGAAAGATATGATGAAGAGGTTCATGCTACAAGCAACCCCTCAACAATTGAAGCCTTGTGGAATTTATGTTGATACACTTCACCCTACTAACGCTTGTCCTCAACTCTAAGAGCCTCAGACTGAGGTTAATGTTGTAGGAGGTTATGGATCTCCTAGACCTCGCTATGATCCCTACTCCAACTCTTATAATCTGAGGTGGAAGGACAACCTTGCCTTTAGATATAAGAATCAGAATGAGACTTAATACCATCAGCAAGAAGCTTAGCAATAGTTCAGGCAACTGTATGCTCTTGGACCTCAAGCATAGAATTAAAATTCCTCTATTTCAGTCGAGGAGATGATCAAGAACCTTGCATCCATTGTTGGCCAAAACAATCAAGAAACAAAAACGAGTCTCAAAAATTGAAGACCCAAATTGGGCAGTTGGCTATTGTTGTGAGTAAATTGGAAGCAAAGGACTTGGGAAAATTGCCTTCTCAACCAATTAACCCGAGGGAGAATGTGAGTGCCATCACATTGAGAAGCGGAAAAGAGCTAAGTGATGACGTGTTGCATTCTAAAAATCTGCGCCTACGAGAAGATAATCGCCACCATGGTTTGGTCTCAAAGAACGAGGACAACACACTGGAATAAAACCGCAATTGCAACCATGAAAATTGCGATCGCGGTTTGTTAACTAAGAACACAAAAATCTCAGACAAGGAAAACCGTAATCGTAGTATAGAAAACCGCGACTGTGGTTTGTTAATTGAGAGTTCCCCAAATTCTCTGGAGGAAAACCGTGGCTACGGGTCTGAAAATCGTGACCGAGGTGACGATGATCGAAATTTTCTCGAAAATCTTGAAGAACCGCAACCGTAGTCAGAAAACCATGACCGCATTACTGCTCCAAAAGCTGAAGATCAATACATACGTCCCGATTTCCCTCCTATGAGCTCTCAAAATCAACTTCCTCTTTACCCAGAGGCACTCAAGTATACTAGAAGGCTAGAGAACAACAAGGAGATCTACAAGACATTCTCGAAGTGTGAGGTAAATATTCCTTTGCTCAATCTAGTTAAAAGTATTCCTAGATTTTCCAATTTTCTTAAAGAGCCATTCAAAATTAAAAGGAACCAAAAACTAAAAGGAAAACAAAAAATTAAGGTTAGCTAGCTTGTTTCCGCTGTATTTCAAAGGCGCATGCCTAAGAAGTGTGGCGATCCAAGCATGTTCAACATCCCTTGTGTAATAGGTGACACTAAAATAGATAAGGCTATGCTTCACTTGGGTGCATCTATTAATGTCTTTCCTTATTTGTGTATACCCCACTAGGCTTAGGATCTTTGCATGAAACTAGAATTGTTGTGCAAGTGTGCAACTAGCTGATAGGTCCACTGTGTACCCGAAAGGGATTATTGAAGATGTGCTTGTGTTGGTTGGCAATCTTATTTTTCCTGCTGATTTCTTTGTCCTTGATTATGATATGGACTATGATATGCATGTTGTAACTATTTTGCTTGGAAGACCTTTTATGAAAACTGATCAGACCAAAATCGATGTGAGTAGTGGAATGCTGAGCATGGAATTTGATGGGATAAATTTTGAATATAACATCTATGATGCAATGAAATACCTCTAGGATGATCATTCTCTATGTTCTATTAATGTCATTGATCCCATAATGCAAGATGTTTTTTATATCAATTGTGATGATGAGCTAAAATCTATGCTACAATATGACATTGACTTTCCTAGTTTAGAATATGCTTTGTCTGATAGATTCCATGAAATTTTGGCTGAGTTAAATGCTTGTTGTGAACCCCCTTCTAATGCTTTGGCGATTGGGCCCATGTCACTAACTCTCTCAAGCGAGAATCTTCTACATTTAGTGTTTTAAGCTCTAGTAATTGAGTTGAAATAGCTCCCTAATCATTTAAATATGATTTTCTTGGAGAGGGTGATACTTTACCCGTTATTATTTGTAACAAACTCTCCATGGAGCAAGAAGAGAGATTGGTGCAAGTACTTAAGGAGCACAAGGCCGCTTTGGGATGGACCATTGTTGACATTAAGGGGATTAGTCCCTTTACATGAATGTATATGATCCTCTTGGAAGATGATGCAAAACCATCAAGGCAACCACAAAGAAGACTCAACCCACCTATGATGGAGGTAGTGAAGAAGGGGGTGTTGAAGCTCCTACAAGCAGGTATGATCTACCTCGTCGATGATTAAAAATGGGCTAGTTCTACACATGTGGTGCCTATAAAGGGCAATATTATTGTTATGGAGAACCAACAAGGTGAGTTGGTTCCTACTAGGGTCCAAACAGGTTGGAGAGTTTGCATTGACTATCGTAAGCTGAATGCGGTAACTAAAAAAGAACATTTTCTTTTACCATTTATTTATCAAATGTTAGAGCGTCTTTTTGGTCATTCATACTATTGCTTTCTAGATGGATACTCATGTTATTTTCAAATTTCCATAGCACCGGAAGATAAGGAGAAAATGACATTTACATGTCTTTTTGGCATTTTTGCATACCGTAGAATGCCTTTTGGATTATGTAACGCACTTGGTACGTTCCAGCGGTGTATGGTAAGAATCTTTTTTGTGTAGATAGAGCATTTCATTAAAGTGTTTATGGATGATTGTACAGTGCATGGAGACAATTTTAATGCATGCTTAAACCACTTATCACTAGTCCTTCAAAGATGTGTAGAAACTAATTTAGTTCTTAACTCTGAGAAGTGTCATTTTATGGTTGAGCAAGACATTCCTTAGGACATATTGTGGCACCCAAAGAGATAGAGGTCGATAAGGTGAAGAATGAAATCATTCAATCTTTGCTTTATCCTACTAATTTGCGTGAAGTGTGTTCTTTTCTAGGCCATGCAGTTTATTAAAGACTTTTCAAAGATCTCAGCCCCTTTATGTGAGCTTTTGAAGAAGGAAGTGCTCTATGATTTTGATGATAAGTGTAAGAATGGGTTTTATTAGCTAAAGACTTGCCTCACTAGTGCACCAATAATTAAATCCCCTGATTGGTCTCACCCCTTTGAAATCATGTGTGATGCCTCACTTGGAACCGCGACTACAGTTCTCAAAACCGCGACCACGGTTTCTCAATTGAGAACAACTAGTTTCAAGGTCGTGAACACAGATTCTTAAGTTGCGATCGTGGTATTACACTGCCTTGGAGGGTCAAGATAGTCAAATTGTGATTGTAGTTTCCAAGGCCGCAACCGCAATGTAGCTAGTTCATGCGCGTCGAAGACTTTTCCGAGATTATCTTTATTTACTTATTTTCTTATCTTTTAAGTTTCATTTTTCCTTAGTTTGAAAGACCTTTTGTTAAACTTTGTGTTTATCTTTTATGCATTGTTATTCTCTTTCTTTCTAAGTTTTAGAGAGATTTCCTTTGGAGAACTAAAAATCTTATTTTCATTCATTGTTGAAGCTTTGGAATTCAAGTTGTGAGATTCTAATTTCAAGTTTATTCCTTTGATTGGATCAATCTTTCTTGTACTTAATCTATATCGAATGTTATTGATTTCTTCTTGTTTGGCCGGCTTGTTGAGATTAATTACACTCTATTGCTAGGATCTAGGTTTTCTCATTGAAAAGGCTAATCTTTGTAGTAAACTCATTGTTCTAGGACTCATTTGACTAGAACAATTGATTAAAGAGAATTGATTGCATGCTAATTGTTTAACTTGTTGTGAATAAATTGCATGTATCATATTTATCCTTGTTTTTACTATTGATGTCAATTTAATTCATGATCGTTTCAATTTTGTTTGATGTCAAGTATTTGCATGACTCGTTGTCATGTTTATTACATTAGATCAAGATAGGAGTAATCTTAGGAAGAGAATTAATTGTTAAGAATCAATGATTAATAAACTTGATGAACAAAGTGGATGCTTTGAATGAATTTGTTTTCCTAATTGATAAAAACCAATTCTTTTACATGCTTATTGTTTGCTTTGCTTTTCTAGAGTTCGAAACCAAATCAAAATCCCCTCTTTTACTTACTCTAGTTGATAAAAATATTGACCTGGGAATACAAGATTCTCTAAGGTTCGACCCCGACTTACTGGCTATACTCTAGTTTAGTAATGTAGATTTATCTTTGATTAGGAACGACAACGACTTTAAGCCTATCAATATTCCAAAATGATCACTCCATATATAACTACAAATAGAAATTTAATTATACATTTTTACTAAAAACTGACACAAAGAACGTTTACGAGTTTCAGAAGCTTTCATCGCATTTTTTTATAATTAGTTCTCTGGAAAATGATTGATAAGCGAGTTAAACATGATTAGTCATCTAATCATTAAAACCAACACTCTTGGCACATTGAAATGCTAAATGACCAACACATATAGATTCTGAAAAAACATACGTATACTAGTTTCATGATTGTAAGTAAGTAAATGAGGATTATAAGAAGAAGAAGAAGTTGCAAACCCGGTGAGTTGTGTTTGACCTTGCATCATTCCTATCTTGTCGGAGTGTGTCCTCTCCATATGCATATTCAATTTTCCATAGTCTACTCCACTTTCCATTGGTATAACTTGCTACAATAATTACATTGACTGATAAATCTATTGGTAGGTCTATCACAAACTCCCTTTTGAAATTCGTTTGATTTTTTTTTGCATTGAAACTCTCAATTGGTCGATGATGATGGTGGTGCTTGAGATAATTTTGGTTCTCCCACGCTTTCTTGGTGAGCAATGGGAGCAAGCATCATTGGTGGGACAATAGGATGAGCATCACTCTCTTGTGAGCCACAAAGATGGTCATATAATCTATCCATATCCATTTTTAGAAAAAATATATAATTAAGAAAGAAATACAAGGTACTTAGTAAAAATATTGTAATGTAAAACAAAAAAAAGATAAATACTGAAAAATCAAAAACAAGATTGTAATGATAGAAAAAATCGAAATATGAACTAAACAAATTAATTAATGAAAGATTAAGAAGAACCATTAAGCAATTTTGACAAAGCTTTTGATTTGTAAAAATATATAAGAACGAGAGATTGAGATTAGTAGACAAAGAAGAGAGAATGTGATTGGTGTGGGTTGGAATTGAAGATAGATGGAATATTTAAAGTGGTAGATTTAGGTTTTTTTTGCGTATATTTTGAAAAGAAAGAAAGAAAGAAAGAAAAAATGGGTATATTTCTATCCATCTAGAGAAAATTAAAAAAAAATAATATAGCCAAATCGACAGTTTAGCTAGTTTTGGTTTCCAAACTGTCGGTTTGATGGTTAAGGGTTATGGAAAACCGGAACCTAAATCTCCTCGGGTCAAACCGGTGGTTTAGGTTCTAGTTCAGTTAGTGTTCAAGTTTGGATCAGTCTGATTTTGATCCGGGTCACAAGTTAAAACCGGACCGGATCCATGACTATTTGAGATGTACATGAATTTCTCACTAATCACAAACCAAAGTTACATGTAATAAAAGTCACATAACAAAATATAGAAATATATTTCACTCACAACCAAATGAGCACTAAATAAAAACTACTTTAGTGCATGTTTCATGCTCATAAAGCTAATTTAGAAATATATTTGATAAAAATATAAATTTTTTTTATTTTTTACGAAAAAATAATATTTAATTTTTTTTGTCGATGAAAAGTATTAGTAACAAATATAAGTTAATATATGGGGTTTAAATTTTCAACTTTATAAGAAAATAAATGATAAAAGTTGCAAAGCATGTGCGCATACATCATATATTTACTTATATTTGCAACTTTTCAAACTGAAGGAGACAATAAAAAAACATTATACATTTTAAGATTGGTCAAATTTGGAATAAATATATTTGTGAAAGAGGTAAAATGATTGTTTTGGTTTAATTAATTTATTGTATACTTTTTCTCATCGATAACTAAATATATATCATGAGAAATGATATACATAAAAAGGAATGCTAATCTATTGATGGAAAAGAAACAAAATATATTGTGATGGTTAAAGGATTATACTAACTCTATTTATCCAAATGAAAAATAAAAAATCTTTTGAAAGTATTAAAGTAAAAAACCTTAAAATCTAACTATTAGTCTCGAAATTTTTATATAAATATGATTGTTAATTATAATTACACAAATTATAGTATTTGGAAAGAATTATAAGTGACATACTTTAATTAGTTACATGAGCGGTTTAAAAAAATACATAGAGTATATTGTTTAAGAAAAAAAAACTTCATAATATTAATATTGGTACCATGTAATCATTTTTTACGTCAATTTTCAACTAAAAAGAATATAAGTTGATCAAATAAGTAATGAAAATGACATAACTCTAAAATGTAAAAAATCTCAATATATGTTGGATCGTGACGCGTTAGTAACAAGTCAGGGAACTAGCAATGTTCCCTGTGCAGCGGAAATAAATACTTAGAACACAAAATTTATAGAGGAAAACTTTATGTTCGACCAACAAGTTGTAGAAAGAAAAAACCTCTACCCTTGAGACTCCTTCTCAGAGGATTTTCAATAGAATACTTTTATTAAGTTTCAACGGTTACAAGGCAAGTCAAGTTCCTGGTAACTAAGGCACCAACCAAAGTTCAACCAACTAGACTTCTACAACCCTAAACGTAAACCTAAGAGAAAGTAAAATACTAACTTACTTGTGGATTCTTCACCGGAAAAAGCCACGCACTCGTACACTTGAAAAGCTCTCTCTCCAAGTTCGCCGTTAACAACCACATTTAAACCCTAGCTATAACCTAGCCATTTATAAGAAATGTCAAGTCTGATGTCATACGTAATTCATTCCTAATTACGCTGATTTTCCACTTAACAAATCCCACACTAATAGGAGACAGTATTGTTTGTGATTTGGATCCTCAACCATGCCGATTCTTGCCAAAACCGAATGATCTCGGATTTCCTAGATAAGATCATGTGAATTTTGATCTTATCCTTCCTTTGATCTCCTCAAGCAACTGCCTACAGCTGTCGTATCTTCGCAGAAGATTGCTCGCAAAAGATCTAGTAACTTGCCATTAATAGAAAGTCGCGTTCCTTTCGAGACACGCTTCCTAAATCTGTCACCCGTTCCCTCCATCGTTCCTCACAATGCTCTATCACTCGTGACTATGTACCTGTTTTCTTGGAACACTTACATGTAGAAGCAAGTTATACCAACTAAGTTTGTTATCATCAAAACTAAGAGAAACCATGGAACAACGATTGTTCCAACAATTTCCCCCTTTTTGATGATGACAAACCTATACGAAAATGCACATCTAGAAACCAGTAAGAATATAGATTAAAAAAAATTCTTGTGGTTCCCCCCTTAACAGATGCACAGTTGTTCCTACTCATCAGAGGTAACAACATATTCCCCCTTAGCCAAAGTTCCCTCTGTATTTCCTGGATAGAACACATCTCTGTATTTTTCCTAACTTCCCCCTTTTGACATCATCAAAAGATCAACAATCATCAAGAAAAACGTAGAGCAAATGAACAAATTTAATTGAAACTCAAACCATTCATAAGCAAAAGATAGTTAATTCATAGATAATTGTTGCAGAAATCACATCCAGAAAAAACAAACATAAAAGTCTTAACATCCAGGAGAAACAACTTAAAATTTAAAGTGGGGATAGATAGGCTAGGGAAATAGAGAGGATCCACATCATGGTTCGGAGGAGGTGGAATCAGCAGCAGCAGTGTCAGTGTCTCTCTTAGCCAAGTAACCAATGACGGTACTCAACTGAGAGGAAATCTTTTGAAGCTTGATCAACATCTTGGCAGTAACACCTTCACTCAGCGAAGAACTCCCAACATCTATCTGGGTAGGCTTCTTTGCAGTTGTTTCCTTTGAATCACCCTGGTAGTTCATCCTCGAGATATTGCGCATATCCAGGGGTAATCCAAAAGACTCCTCACGCGAAGGAACGTACACCTTCTTTTCCTTCAGAATTGCCTTCACAAACCGTGGGTAAGGAAAACCATGATTCTTCCCAGTGCTCTTGGCCATGTGCCTCATCATGATCTCAGGAAGACTGATCTTTTCCCTTCGTAGAAACTTTACCAGCAGAATCATGTCGTTGATGGTGAGATTGCTCCTCTTCTCCAGCCTGGGAACGACAACCTTGATTAGAAACTGATGTGCAATCCTTGCAGTGTAACCAAGATCCCCAATAGAGTAAGGACCAGCCTCAGATGCCTTCCCCACAACACGCTTGATGAGTTGAGCCTTGTTCGTTGGCCAGTTGCTTGAAGTATGCAACTCCCCATATCCTCCACTAGGTACCTTTAGAACCTTTGCCACAGACCCCAGAGAGAAAGAAATTTCGGATCTTCCAACAGTAGAGAATCCCAAGGGACTAGTAACAAGATCAGCCAGTTGGTAGTTTGAAAAGAAATTAGCGAGGACAAACACATCTACCTTGACCTTTGAAGCACAAATCTTTTCCCAGCCTTGGAACTTGAGAACTGCCTTCTGGTTCCATTGGCAACTTTCTTTTGCCTTTGCAGATTTGAGGTCCTTCTCAACCTCCTCCTCAATTTCCTCCTCCTCTTCATCTTCATCCTCACCACCAGACTCCACCTTTTCCTCTAACTCTACCTCCTCAGGTTCAGAGTCAACCTCCTCCTTTGCTTCCTCGGGATCTTCTTCCTCAGCAGACTCCTCGACCACCGTTTTCTTTGAAGTGGTGGCGGTAGATCGAAGGTTGTACTTCTTGCCGGAGGGAGCTGTCTTCGCCCTTTTGGCGGCAGGAGAAGGGGTCCTTTCCGAATCAGAGATATGAAGAATCTGATTCGGATGGGGAGGAACTCGCTTCCTGGCCTTGGTCTTGCCTCGGCTGGTTGGTTTTACCCATCCAGGACGCAAGTGTACCGGCCAATATTCCACCTTCCCTGGCTCCATGGTGGCTTCCTTAGGGGGCGAGTTCACTTCTTTCTTTTCATTGTCACCGAGCTCTTCTTTACCCTCCTCTGTTTCATCAGGTTTTTCAGAGGGGTTTTCCGAGGGGATCATTGAGGGATCCTTCTCTGACTCTTCGGGCAAAGCGTCCTTCTCACTCGAGGCCTTAGCAGGGGCCTCTGCTTCGATGTCGGCAACGACATCAAACTGGGATTGAAGCTTTGTGATGGGAGAGGGGGAAGAAAGCTTAGCCTTTTTGAGGGATTCGAGTCCAGCTTGAAGAGCTTCGATCTCGAAAGCATCCATTCCTTCGAGATTTAGGACATGGGTGTTCGAAGAAGAGGCCATTGAAGGAAGAGAGAAAGAAAGATTGAAGCTTGAAGAAGATTAGGGTTTAGAAGGTAAAACAGAGGTGCGCTGAAAAATAATGATCGAGAGAGAAAAGATTATAAAGCACACCTCTTTCCTTGTTGATAAAGATCACAATCTTCTCAATATCTTCTATCGATATCTTAACGGCTAAGAATTTCCATAATGATGATTTTTACACCGCCATTAATTCAAGACTGCACAAAACGTCCTATCGTTCCCTGCAAAAGCATTGTGCAACGGCTAGATTTTCAAATTCACATTCACAACGGCTAGCACACTGTGTCCAATCTCAGTTGTATAGACGATTGTTCCTTTCCAAACAAATCTTCAATTGTAATCAAAGGCGTTCCCTTTAAAATTGCAATCTACTAACCACTAGTTCCATACCTCGTTACCATGAGTGGATAAAAAAGGCTTGTTTGAACAGACAAGGGACAAGGGATGTTCCAATCAAACTTTTGTGGGCTTGGGATATTTTTGTCATCCAAACAATTATTCCCCGTTCAAAGGTAATCAAAGGGGGTTCATAGGAAACGTTTGTTTTGTAGGCTAAAGGACAGCTTATAACCAACCATCATTTCGGCTTGAAGTGAGGGATATAATAGATCAAGTTGGTTATTTTGGGCTTAAAAGAAATTCTTGGATGTAGATATTTTAGTTTTAGTTCCTTTTAGCATGCAACACTTAACAATTTCTAATGTATATAACATCAATGCATAGAGGAAAGATATAAGCCATTAGAAAACATGTCAAATGATACGTAGTTTCCTGAGAAGTTACCTCTTTAGCCAGACACTAAGGGAATAGAGGATCGGGACTTGTTTACTCCAAGAAAATCATTCCTAGAAGCATCCTCAAATGCTCATACGGTTTTCTGTCCAAAGCCTTGGTGAAAATATCAACCATTTGATTTTCAGTCCTACAATGATCCATCTTGATAAAACCTTTTTCAACATTATCTCGTAAGAAATGATGTCGAATATCTATATGTTTGGTTCTAGAATGATGCACCGGATTCTTGGAGATATTGATAGCACTTGTATTATCACATAAGATAGGGATAGTTTCAAGAGACATACCAAAATCCATCAGTTGTTGTTTTAACCACAAAACCTGGGAACAACAGGCGGCTGCTGCGACATACTCCGCTTCAGCCGTGGAAAGAGCAACTAAATTTTGCTTCTTCGATCCCCAAGACACCAAGAAAGGGCCAAGAAATTGGGCCATGCTTGATGTGCTCTTCCTATCTACCAATTGACCTGCAAAATCTGCATCCGAGAATCCAACAAGATTGAACGACTTATGTCTTGGATACCATAGACACAACCCATCGTTCCCTTTCAAGTAGCGCAGAATTCTCTTCACTTCTTTCAAATGTGTTTCTTTAGGATTAGCCTGGAATCTAGCACAAAGACACACACTGAACATAATATCTGGCCGATTGGCCGTTAGGTACAATAGGGAACCAATCATGCCTCGGTACATCGTTTGATCAACATCAACACCATTAAGATCAGCATCGAGTCGAGTATTAGGAGAAATAGGAGTATCAAAAGGTTTCGTTGAATCCATACCATACTTCTTCAATAGCTCCTTGATGTACTTTTGTTGATGTACCTTTGTTCCCTCATCACTTTGTAACACTTGTAGACCAAGAAAGAAAGTGAGTTCACCGATCATGCTCATCTCAAACTCACTGCTCATCAGATTCTTGAAGCTTTCTACAAGTTTAGGGTTAGCAGAACCAAATATAATATCATCAACATATACTTGAACTACTAAAACCTCACCGTCTTATTCCCTTAGGAACAACGTTTTGTCAATCACACCACGTCTGTACCCATTTGATAATAGAAACTGGGCGAATCTATCATACCAAGCACGAGGCGCCTGTTTAAGACCATAGAGAGCCTTATCCAGCACATAGACATGGTCAGGGTGATGAA
This sequence comes from Fallopia convolvulus, assembly GCA_964016875.1. Classification (NCBI taxonomy): domain Eukaryota; kingdom Viridiplantae; phylum Streptophyta; class Magnoliopsida; order Caryophyllales; family Polygonaceae; genus Fallopia; species Fallopia convolvulus. The sequence continues at coordinate 37,802,377 of OZ024733.1, forward strand.
CATCTTCAAATCCCGGAGGTTGCAACACATAAACCTCCTCTTGTAGGTACCCATTCAGGAATGTTGTCTTCACATCCATTTGATAGAGTTTGAATCCTTTGTGAGCAACATAGGCGATTAGAAGACGTATGGCTTCTATTCTTGCAACATGAGCGTACATTTCATTGTAGTCGATCCCTTCTTGTTGATTGTACCCTTTTGCTACAAGCCTCGCCTTGTTCCTTATGACAGCGCCGGTGTCATCAAGTTTGTTCCTGAATACCCACTTTGTTCCTATAGCCATTTTGTGCTTTTGCTTGGGAACTAATCTCCATACTTTGTTTCTCTCGAACTGGTGTAGTTCCTCTTGCATAGCAACTATCCAGTCAGGATCTTTTAATGCTTCCTTCACATTCTTTGGCTCTACAAGAGAGATAAACGCATTGAAAGCACAAAAATTCTTAAGAGAGGAACGAGTAAGCACACCTTTTTTGTATGGAGTGATGATGTTGTCAACAGGATGATCCCTCTTTTGGTGATAATTTCTGACTTCGATTTGAGTGGGATATATGCTTGACTCCTCTTGTTCATGTTGAGTAGTCGTTCCAGGAGATATTTCTTCCACTTGATCTTCATTTTGTGGAGTGCCATCTTCAAGATTCGATGTACCTCCTGTGTCATCTCCATCATCTCTAGGAGGAGTATTTCCTCATTTGGAGCTTGTGTACTTGAATCTGGATCGACTTCATCATTTGAGTCTGTATTTAGAACCTTCAGTACTTCCTCGTTACTTGACAAGTTACCTCCATTTTTGGACTCGTCAAAGACAACATGAATGCTTTCTTCAAACTTCTTTCTCCTTTTATTGAACACCTTATAAGCCTTGTTGTTGGATGCGTAGCCCAGAAAGATGCCTTCGTCACTTCTTGGATCAAACTTGCCTAGCTCGTCTTTTCCGTTGTTGTGAACAAAGCACCTGCATCCAAAGACTTTCAAGTGGGAAATATTTGGGTTTCTTCCCCTGATTAGTTCATATGGAGTTTTAGAAAAATTGGAACGTATGGTAGCTCGATTAATTATGTAGCAAGTGGTACTGACTGCCTCACCCCAAAAGGACTGAGGCAAGTTACTTGCCAACATCATAGTACGAGCCATGTTTTGCAGCGTTCCATTCTTTCTTTCTGCTACGCCGTTTTGTTGAGGAGTCCTTGGCGCAGAAAAGTTTTGAGACACTCCATGTTCATCACAAAAGTTATGAAACATGGAGTTCTTGAACTCTGTTCCATTATCTGATCTGATAGCCTTCAGTTTCTGTCCTGTTGATGCGTCTACCTTCTTGATCCAGCTTTTGAATGCAATGAACGTCTCATCTTTGGAACCTAGAAAGAGAGTCCATGTATATCTAGTAAAATCATCAACAATAACAAAAATATACTTGGTACCTCCATGACTTTTCACCCACATGGGACCATACAAATCCATGTGTACCATCTCAAGGGGATGAGAAGTGCTGATTGACAACTTTGGCTGAAAGGATGATTTGCTTTGTTTCCCTCTCACGCACTCTTCACACAATCTTTCCTTTTCTGCAAGAACTTTGGGAAGTCCTATCACCGGGTTTTGTGAGTAGATTTTGTGAATTCCTCGATGATTTGCATGACCAAACCTTCTATGCCAAAGATCAGTCTCATAAAAAATTGTTACAAAGCATAACTCTTCTTGTGGTTGGAAACTTGAGTCGACAAAATACACAATGGTGCGCCTCTTTCCCTTCAGGACCACATGACTTGAATTTTTGTTCTTGATTGTACAACCATCTGAGGTAAATGATACCTCGTTGTACCTTGGTCACAAAGCTGAGCAATACTCAACAGATTGTAACCAAGACCCTTCACCATGCTCACGTCTTTAACACTGGTCTTTTCATTTAGCTTGACTTCACCTATTCCAATGATTTCTCCTTGATTGTTGTTGCCAAAGGAAATGTTTCCTCCAGCATTTATTTGAAGTGAGGACAAAATACTCTCGTTCCCTGTCATGTGACATGAACACCCGCTCTCAAGGATCTAGCGGATGTTCCCCCTCACTTCAACCTGCAAGAAAGAAATCACGTTTTAACGACCCAGACCTGCTTAGCCTTCCCAGGTCGGTTAGCAGAGCTCACAACATGATAAATTTGAGATTGAACTAGAGTAGCTTTATGTGAACTCTTGGAACTAGAAGCAATATGTGAGGGATCAACATGGTTTTTCCCTTTATCAGTTTTAGAATCTTGCTTCTTTTGTGGTGAGTGAGCTGGTTTCTTTTTGTTCTGATGAGATTTGTCATACCCTTGATTTTTCTTACCAGACCACTGTTTCTTGTTGTTCCCTGTATTCTGTTTTTGAAACATTTTGTTAGACACTTCTAATATAAAATTACAGTCCTTTTGGACATGACCTCCCTTACCACAGTGATAGCACACCCTATAGTATTCGCCAAGATAACGTTTAGGATGTGCTTTCTGAAGGGTTCGTTCCTTCGCACGTTCCTTCGAAGGAACTCTGTGTTGGTTCCCTTGAGACTGTTTCAGATATATCTTATGAGCCGTTTTACCAGAATACCACTCTGAGTGTTCATTTAATCCACTCTCAAGAATTTTAACCCTACCCTCTAAATAATTAACTTTATCTCTAGCAGATTGAAGTTCCCTAGCTTTTATTTCCATCTTTTCTTCAAAGCTAAGGTCATCTGGAGGATATTCAGATTTATCTTTACCGTAACCAATACCAAACTTAGCTGGATTAAACACAACACGAGTTCTTTTATCGAGTTTAGACTCCAGTTCTTCCTTTTTAAGTTTGAAAACAAGCAAATCGGTTCTAAGTTCATTATTGGTTTCAGTGAGAGTCTTAACATCTTCTTTTAATTCTTTACACTCAGAGCAAGGAACAACACTAGTAACGGTTGACTTTGATAATTTTTCTTCAAAATTAAGACATTTCTCATCAACAACTTCTATTTCATCTTGCATTTTCAGGTTATCTTCAAAAACCTTTTTAATAAGAGTGACAAGATCAGATTGTTTAGCATTTTCTAAACCAGTAAGGAATTGTTCAAGAGTTACCTCTTGGTCGACATCTTCAGTCTTCAGAGTCATGGCACAAATCTTTGATTCAGATTCATCATCTGAGTCAAGATCCCATGCAGCGATGTAGGATAGGAAAACGCTCCAATACCACAAATGGACCATCACCTCGTGGTTTCAACTTTGATTTGCGAAGGATAGGAAAGCTCTTCTTCCTCAAATGTGTTGGTTTTTAGGGTTTTCATGCAATCATTTAAGTATGTTTACTTTGTTTAAGTTGAAGGGAAGTCGACCCTTGTAGATCCATAGGATAATCAAGGCAAGACGAGTAGACCCATTGAAGGGTAGTCTCGTGGGTGTAGGCCATGAAGGCAATCACCATCGACCCCTTATTTATATCTTTAGTTATTCGACTTGGATAAAGGCTACAAGTCACGAGATGAGATCTCGCTTTCCTTCAACGTATATTGCCCCTATTCCATGCCAAGTGTTATACAATACCGTTGTGAGATAAAACGTACCAAAACGAACCAATGGAAGTGTTGGCAAGACACAACCATTGAGAACAAGCGTACCTTATTCGAGTCTATTGATTCCTCTTCGATCTTCACTTGAACGAAGTCATCTTCCATCGACGTTTGGGGTTCGTCCTTCACTTGAACATTCTGCCCATACAACTTCTCTTGAGGTTCCTTCCTTGATGTAGAAGATCCATCCATGATGCCCACGAAGTGCTTGAATCACTTGTGAATTCCCACTCAAAACAACAAAAGTCTTCTCGACTTTGTGTGTTTAATTCTCACCGATTTCTTTGGAATAAAGGACTGATTTTCTTATGTCTCTCTTACCATCAAAATGGCCGACTTTTGCCCTTATATAGGCGTCTACAAACTGTCCAAAAACTGCCAAGACCGGCGGTTATAAAAACGGTTACACAATTGAGTGGATGAGAGTGATTTTAGAGAGTTTGTTGTAACTTCCTTCCCTCTCTCCTTGTCATCATTTGGGGCGTCTAGGTGCATCCCCCTTGGACTCCAAAATGCTTTTAATTCCAGCGAATAATAAGCCCAAAAGAGAAGCCCAAAACCCAATCCAAAAGCCCACACGCATGGCCCAAATGGCAAGGCACCAAGCCCATGCCATGCGTGCATGCTTGCGGCCCAACAACCCATGGGGCGCGCCCCTTGGGCCGGCCCACCAGGCCCACCACCTAGCTAGCATAGCTAGGTACCTAGCTAGGTCACCTAGGTAGTGTCACTACCCCTTAGCTCCATGAGCTAGCATCTAGCTAGTGGAGTTGGCTTGAGCTAGTGTGAGCTAGGTTGAGCTGAATTTCTAGCTAGTTGAGCTAACTTGAGCTAGTGTGAGGTAAGTTGAGCTTCCATGAGCTAGTTCCTAGCTACATGAGCTTCTTATAAAGCATGTACAATGAGTCTTGAGCTTGTCCAAGCTCCTAGAGTTCACTCTAAGCTAGTATGAAGCTTACTAACTTCTTTCTAGCATATTTAACTATGTGCCAAGCTAAACTCTAGCTTTGGTTCTTTCTTAAAGCATCTACCAAGCTTAGAGAAGCTTCCTAATTCACATTAGAATATGAACAAAGCTTATAGACTCAATTACAAAGCTCAAATACATACCTTAGCCTCACAACTCATGCTCGACGCCTTAGACAAATGCCCTAGGCGCGCCGAGTGCTCCACCGCAGCCTTGCAAGTGCGTCACTAGCCTCTCCGCGTCATCGCACCATCCTAGGCACGCCCTTGAAGCCGTGTGTTGAACCTCATGTTCACTCACAAGGCGCGCCCCAACCTATGCCGAGCCTCGAACCTCAATTTCGAGGTCCTCGCCGTGCCCCGCGCTTGCACCGTGCCATTGCAACGTGCCGACTCCGAGCGACGCCAACCACGAGGCGCGCCCTTGCCACGCGACGGTGCACACGAGGTTCTTTTATCTCGGTGTTGGTGTGCAATTCACTTTTGGATCTATGACAATTGTTTAAACCATCATGGAAAGTCATATATGTCAATATTCCAATCGACATTACCAATATGACTAAATAACCTCAACATGCTCTAATAGGGATTTGATGACTTGACACAAATCACCAACATTCCTCCCCCATTTGAGCCATGTCATCAAAACTCGAAATTTATTTAAACAAACTCTACGTATAGATGTAAATGTCCGTAGACTTGAATTTACACCCTGTAATCATCACATTCATGCACTAAAGAATCGTGGTGCTCCTAAGGTTTGAACCACATCAACTTGTCTAAGTACATGTAGTAACTCTTACACAGGAGTTTCTTTACACTTATCCTTTTACTTGACGCTTTTGTAAACAAGGCTCTTTCGTCCCATATCGTCTCACATATGCTTTAGTCGAGTCATCCTTAATTACTCTAACTTGGAAGAAGCCTTATACTTCCACATATGCATAGTTGAGTTTCCTATCATGCTCCACATTAGCAACCAAAACTCATTAATGAAAACTTTGTTTCAAGACTAGGTTTCATGTGGTCTAGAGCATAAACCTTGATGGGAAATTATGTATGCTCTCCAACTCCATGACTTTGGCTTTCCACATTGAATTCAGCCCACACCTTTCAATGTGGGGGAATTGGGTGTCCAAATCTTAGAGTTGTAAGGATGTTACCCCCATCCCTCGATTGAATTTAACACAAACACTTATGTAAATCTTCTCGGAGAGAAATCAACAAATTCGATGTGGTTAACAAAAATCAAACGAGTTGACTCTAAGCATGGAATGTGCCTTTGTACAAGGTTCCCTCACACTTAGATGTCACTTTCCAACTAGAAGTCGGAGTATAGCAAATTACCTCTTGGTAACTCCAAGAATGCGCGCCATCAATCAAAATAGGAATTCATAACCAATTGGCGACTAAAGGTTTTCCTAAGTTGAGAGATCCAACTTGCCTTCAAACTTTCCAACCTAGGAAGTTTCATACACATCTAATGCCTTTATGCATCCACCATATCTTTGACAAATGGCCTATGTCAAGATATCCACATCTTAATATCCACTTGAGCGTCCCCAAGTCATGACACACCTTACTTATAACCGTGTGTTCATAAATCCACGATGTTTCTCAATCATGTGTATAACCATGGAATTCTTATTTCCATCTCAATGTAATTCAACCAAGACGAAGATTTAGAACAATCTAATCCACCTTCACCTCTATACATTGATATCTTCAAAAATTATCAATGAAGAACAAGGTCTTATCATTTCAACCTTATCACTTGGTTTCTACCAAGTAAATCATGTCATTTCAATATAGATTCAATAGACACTAATCAATCATAAGTGGCTAAACTTTCTACATCACCTTATGCAAAAGCATATAGAATCTTTGAAAGACTTTCAAATGACATTCTTTTTCTTTTGGCCATTCAAACATAAAGTACACCACTTTTATGTTCCACTTTATCCTAACCACCAAATCATTGGAAGTTCCCATAGGATCATCATCTATACAATTAGATGATTCAATTCTTCTTTCTTAAAATTTCCATTTGAGAAAACTAGAAGAATTATGCTCATATGACAATCATCTTTATCACAAGTGTTTACACACATGTTAAGACTTGTCTTTTATCTACCATGTCATTATTTCCATCAATCCTTTCAATGATTTCTCAACCATAAGATTAATCAACCAAAGTTGTCACTTTTAAAGCCTTCTTGGCGCTTGACACTTTCCTTGGATCCGAGGAGTTAACACATCCCTCATAGTCTTTTCTAGACCATAACTTGTCGATTTGAAAGTCATAAAACCAGCCTTTCAAATTTCTTCAAACAAGTTCTAAACATCCAATAAAATGACACACAATATGAGCCTTCTAAGCAATCATATGGAACATGTGATAGACCAAGTTTCTCAACTTCAATCACAATTTTATTAAATCCTAAACTAGGAAAACTAACATGACTTCAAATATGGTTTCATTGAATTTATTCAAATCAATTGAATGCCTTATGGTAGGCGCGCCTCATGTGCCAATCGAGTGCACATCGATGCCATGCGTCGAGCGTTTGCCGAAGCCAAGGCTTGGTTTTAACCAGCCTCGGCGCGCCTTGCACACCCCATCATGCCAAGGTTTCGGTGTCAACCAGCCGTGGCACGCCTTGCGCACGCCAACCGTGCCGAGGTTCAAACTCATGCACCATAGGGTTCTAGGCAGCGGCCCTCCTAGGGCGTACCTAGGATGCTCCGTGGGATTCAACCACGAGCGCTTAGCGCTTCGAGGATCGATGTCGAGTCACGACACCACCCGACGCTCTTCGGCCTAGCCTAGGCATGTCTAGGTTCTAACCCTAGACATCTTATGCGCCGATCCCATTCTTTGCAAAGCAATTCCTTTTGACATTTCCATGTCTTTGTCAAGGCAAATAAACATGTTATTATTAAAACAACATCAAACCAGACTTTCTTATTAGACAAGTCATTAATCTTTAGGATTCAACCATATGATAAAACGGTCTAGTCATGAACATCTTGTCATGCTAAAGCATCAAATCTTCAATTTGACACTTTCCAAGCCTTGTCAAACTTATTTGACTTAACCATGAGAGATCTCACTCTCATACAACCATTGCTCTCTACAAGTATACCACAAGTCTCAATCTAAACCAATCAAGACTTCCTTGTTTCCCTTTTCCATAAGAAGCATGAATTTTATGAAATCACTTAGTGAATTTCCACATGCATCTTATCAAGAGACTCTTACCATCTCTTCTATGTGTTCTTTAGTGCATACATGGCCAACATGTGCATACCCTCTCACGTAGGGGGCAATCCAGTAGACCCTTACATTAGTAGACCCGAAGGTAGTCTAATTACTCTAGTAGACCCGAAGGTAGTCTAGAGCATGAGTCGTCCCAATCAAGGAATGGTCGATTCAAGGGTAGTCTGGTTTGGATCATTCTTAGTGAATGAAACAACAATCAAACTCTTCAAGTTGATTCCAAGAATTAGACTTAAGTCCTTTTCTTGCACACATGTCGTTAAGATTAACATTGAATCACACCATAGTTTATATCAAACATAAACATTCCATGATCTTATTACGATCAATCAATACACACTAGAGCCCTTTATTCAAGGCATACAAATACACACATAGTTCATAGCACACACGTACATTAATAGGAAACAATTACAAGTATAAAATCAGCCTTGGCGTCTTACGCCACAAAGAGAACAATACACCGGTTTCTTTGGCCTTTGGTCCCCATAGACCACTTGCCAATACTTGCCTCCCACCGAGGCCCCTCCATCTCCCAAGGCCGCGCCCCTAGGGACGCTTCTTCTTGGTTTAGCACGAGAGTGCTTAACCCTAGACTTGCCATGGCGCTTGAAAGCCGAGTACACATGCCTTGCCTCATGACCACGCCTTGGACCATGAGTCTCCATCACCATGGAGGGTTGAGGCATTACGACCTCACCTTGTATGGCATCATCGAAATCAGGTTCGCACCTCACGTTAGCGAGGACCCAATCCCAATACAAATTACTCTTGTTGTACTCTTCTAGCCACTCATCGAAGTCTTGAAGTCTACCTTGCACTTCAATTGGCCGAATGGGACTTGGAGGCTCTATCTTGACTTCCCTCAATTGTGAGGTAATGTCATTCACCGTTTTATCTCCTCGTTTAGCCATATCCTCGAACTTAACAAGATAACACAACAAAGAAAACATAGATATGAACAAAACGAAAGCAAATAAACATAATATATGTTGAAGATTGTTGGTTTTTAGGGTTTTCATGCAATCATTTAAGTATGTTTACTTTGTTTAAGTTGAAGGGAAGTCGACCCTTGTAGATCCATAGGATAATCAAGGCAAGACGAGTAGACCCATTGAAGGGTAGTCTCGTGGGTGTAGGCCATGAAGGCAATCACCATCGACCCCTTATTTATATCTTTAGTTATTCGACTTGGATAAAGGCTACAAGTCACGAGATGAGATCTCGCTTTCCTTCAACGTATATTGCCCCTATTCCATGCCAAGGGTTATGCAATACCGTTGTGAGATAAAACGTACCAAAACGAACCAATGGAAGTGTTGGCAAGACACAACCATTGAGAACAAGCGTACCTTATTCGAGTCTATTGATTCCTCTTCGATCTTCACTTGAACGAAGTCATCTTCCATCGACGTTTGGGGTTCGTCCTTCACTTGAACATTCTGCCCATACAACGTCTCTTGAGGTTCCTTCCTTGATGTAGAAGATCCATCCATGATGCCCACGAAGTGCTTGAATCACTTGTGAATTCCCACTCAAAACAACAATAAGTCTTCTCGACTTTGTGTGTTTAATTCTCACCGATTTCTTTGGACTAAAGGACTGATTTTCTTATGTCTCTCTTACCATCAAAATGGCCGACTTTTGCCCTTATATAGGCGTCCACAAACTGTCCAAAAACTGCCAAGACCGGCGGTTACAAAACGGTTACACAATTGAGTGGATGAGAGTGATTTTAGAGAGTTTGTTGTAACTTCCTTCCCTCTCTCCTTGTCATCATTTGGGGAGTCTAGGTGCATCCCCCTTGGACTCCAAAATGCTTTTAATTCCAGCAAATAATAAGCCCAAAAGAGAAGCCCAAAACCCAATCCAAAAGCCCACACGCACGGCCCAAATGGCAAGGCACCAAGCCCATGCCATGCGTGCATGCTTGCGGCCCAACAGCCCATGGGGCGCGCCCCTTGGGCCGGCCCACCAGGCCCACCACCTAGCTAGCATAGCTAGGTACCTAGCTGGGTCACCTAGGTAGTGTCACTACCCCTTAGCTCCATGAGCTAGCATCTAGCTAGTTGAGCTGGCTTGAGCTAGTGTGAGCTAGGTTGAGGTGAATTTCTAGCTAGTTGAGCTAACTTGAGCTAGTGTGAGCTAAGTTGAGTTTCCATGAGCTAGTTCCTAGCTACATGAGCTTCTTATAAAGCATGTACAATGAGTCTTGAGCTTGTCCAAGCTCCTAGAGTTCACTCTAAGCTAGTATGAAGCTTACTAACTTCTTTCTAGCATATTTAACTATGTGCCAAGCTAAACTCTAGCTTTGGTTCTTGCTTAAAGCATCTACCAAGCTTAGAGAAGCTTCCTAATTCACATTAGAATATGCACAAAGCTTATAGACTCACTTACAAAGCTCAAATACATACCTTAGCCTCACAACTCATGCTCGATGCCTTAGACAAATGCCCTAGGCGCGCCGAGTGCTCCACTGCAGCCTTGCAAGTGCGTCACTAGCCTCTCCGCGTCATCGCACCATCCTAGGCACGCCCTTGCAGCCGTGTGTTGAACCTCATCTTCACTCACAAGGCGCGCCCCAACCTATGCCGAGCCTCGAACCTCAATTTCGAGGTCCTCGCCGTGCCCCGCGCTTGCACCGTGCCATTGCAATGTGCCGACTCCGAGCGACGCCAACCACAAGGCGCACCCTTGCCACGCGACGGTGCACACGAGGTTCTTTTGTCTCGGTGATGGTGTGAAATTCACTTTTGGATCTATGGCAATTGTTTAAACCATCATGGAAAGTCATATATGTCAATATTCCAATCGACATTACCAATATGACTCAATAACCTCAACATGCTCTAATAGGGATTTGATGACTTGACACAAATCACCAACAAAATGCACCCATACGAGGTCGCCCAGCTTGAAAATGACTTCCTTGCGCCCTTTGTTGGCTTAGCGCACATATTGAATGGTTCACCTTTCCAATTGAAGGTGAGTATCCTCATGGAGTTTCTTGACCTTAGCAGCATGGTCAAGACCTTCACGGCTCTCCCGATCCTTGGTGGCATAAGGCATGAGGTCAAGGGGCGTAATAGGGTTGCGCTCGTAAACCACCTCGAATAGCGTCTTCTTGGTGGCCGAATGCACCGATCGGTTATAGGCAAACTCTATGAATGGAAGACATTCTTCCCACATGCGCAGATTAGTAGACAAAAGAGAGCGCAAAAGAGAACCAAGAGTTCGATTCACGAACTCGGTTTGTCCATCCGTTTGAGGATGACAACTGGTAGAAAAGAGCAACTTTGTGCCTAGCTTGGCCCAAAGAGTCTTCCAAAAATAGATTAAAAATTTTACATCACAATAAAAAACTATAGATTTAGGCACGCCATGCAATCTCACAACATTATCAAAGAATAGACAAGCAACATGAGATGCATCATCAGTCTTATGGCATGCAATGAAATGAGCCATCTTAGAGAACCTATCTACAAAAAAAATGGAGTCTCTCCCCCTCTTAGAGTGAGGTAATCCCAAGACAAAGTCCATGGAAATATCTTCCCAAGGAGCATGAGGGATAGGAAGGGGAGTGTACAAGCCATGAAGGTGTACCCTAGACTTAGCACGCATACATGTCACACAAGAAGCACAAAATTTCTCTACCGACCTAAGAATGAAAGGCCAAAAGAAATGCTCCCTAAGAATATGCAAAGTCTTCATGACTCCACAATGTCCCATAAGACCGCCACCATGGGCCTCTTGGGCAAGCAAATGCCTAATAGAACTCCTAGGAACACACAACTTAGGACCCTAAATAAAAATCCATCATGTATATAGAATTGGTCCTTACTTCCATGAGTAATACATGCATGAAATATCTCCTTAAAATCAGCATCATTAGCCTATAACTCACGCATGAATCCAAAACCTAACAATCTAGCATCAAGAAGGGATAGAAGAGCATACCTCCTCGAAAGTGCAACGGTGACGACATTGTCCTTTCCCTTCTTATGCTTGATGACGTATGGGAACTTCTCGATGAACTCGACCCACTTAGGATGGCACTTGTTGAGCTTGCTTTGTCCCTTAAGAAATTTTAGAGCTCTTAGCTTGGAATAAAGCTCAAGTTGCCAAATTGATCTTCGACATTGACTTTGGGATTTCCAATATTTGGGTTGAATGGAGCAACAAATGTGTCATTAAAACCAATTCCATTTGGAGCACCATGGCTATAAAGAATGATAGTTGGCAATGGAAGTCGATCCTCCGTATCCGAGATGATTTGCTAAGCACACAAAGAAGCATTGGTGCTTCTCATTGGAGCCGCACTTGGAAACTCAACAATGCTAAAGCGTTGTGTCGTGACATCTATGAAATTTGGAGAAATAAGGGACCGGTCGTCAGTTGGGGGAATGTCATTTCGAGCTCCCCCATTATTCCTCGATGTGCCTTCATCACTTGGCTTGCTGCCAAGGACCGCACCCCAAACCGGGACAAACTTCACAGGTTCGGCATAATTCAATCAAATCTCTGTCCTTTATGTTCTGTTGCTGCTGTTGAGACTACTCAACATACATGGTTCGAATGTTCCTTCTCCACCCTTGTCATCTCTTATGTTATGAGGTGGGTTGGCATCAGTAACATGCTTAACGGAATGATGGACTGGTTGAGCTGGTTTGCCTCATGCTGTAATCGGAAATCTGTCATTTACAAACTTAGAATTACAGCTTTCACCACTGCAACTAGTGCTATCTAGTAGGAATGAAGTTTGCTTCCGAAATGCAACTCCTTGCCCAGTTTTGTGCGCCCAAAGTGCCATTCAAACCACCAAACTGCGGCTTCGAGCAAAAGTCAAGGACCCCAAGAACATCCTCCAGCATTGGACCAGCTAAACTGTCTTTGTCTTGTCTAGTGCCTGTTGTTGATTGATTCTTGACACTTGTAATCCCTGAGCCATGCATAACTCCTACCTTTGTGCTTGATTCTAGTTTTGAGAAATCTGACCATGGGCTTGTCCATGTTAATGTGAGACTTTGCTTAGTGTAGCTAAGCCTTTTTGTAAATGTCTCTTTTACGTAATGGAAATTTACCTTTTTCCAAAAAAACTCGCGTGGCATGAGGTAGTGCTCCCATGTCTTGAGTACTCAGACAAGGGCCAAAAGCTCTTTGTCGTAGGTGGGATAATTCAACTCGGCCCCACCCAATTTCTCACTAATATATGCCACGAGTCTGCCCTCTTGCAAGAGAACACTGCCTAAGCCAATGCCTGAAGCGTCACATTCGATTTCGAACGTTTTGTTGAAATCGGGCAAGACTAGGAGCGGCGCTTGTGTGAGTTTGTCTTTGAGAAGGTTGAATGCAGTTTCATGGGACTCTTCCCACCTAAATGTGACATTCTTCTTTGTAAGCTCGGTGAGTGGCGCTGCTATGGAACTAAAATCTCACACAAATCGGCGGTAGAAGCAGACCAAGCCAAGAAAACTTTGAACTTGCATCATGGTGGTGGGAGTCAGCCAATCTCGGATTGCCTTCACCTTCTCTTCATCAACTTTTAGCCCTTCCCTACTCACAACAAAGCCAAGAAAGACCACATGATTCGAGCAAAAGTGACATTTTTTAAAGTTAGCAAATAGGTGTTCTTTTCTCAAAACGTCTAACACTTGCCTAAGGTGTTTGACGTGGGACTCAAGGTCGTGGCTATAAATAAGAATATCATCAAAATACACAACCACGAATTTACCAAGAAAAGGACGGAGAATGTGGTTCATTAACCTCATAAAGGTGCTAGGAGCGTTGGTTAAACCGAAAGGCATAACCAACCACTCGTAAAGCCCATACTTAGTTTTGAATGCGGTTTTCCATTCATCACCCTCCTTCATCCGGATTTGATGATAGCCACTTTTTAAATCAATTTTAGAGAAAATACAAGCTCCATTGAGCTCATCAAGCATATCATCAAGTCGCGGAATTGGATGGTGATACTTGATAGTAATGTTGTTGATTGCTCGACAATCAACACACATTCTCCAAGTACCGTCCTTTTTAGGGACAAGAATTACCGGAACGGCGCATGGACTAAGGCTTTCTCGGACGTAGCCCTTGTTGAGAAGCTCTCGAACCTGCCTTTGCAACTCCTTGGTTTCCTCGAAATTGGCTCGGTAGGTTGGCCGGTTCGGTAACGACGTGCCCGGGATGAAATCGATTTGATGTTCGATCCCTCTTGTAGGCGGCAACCCATTCAACACCTCTTCGGGAAATAAATCCTTGAAATCCTGCAAAAGACGAGCAATAGGTGAGGGAAGATATTCTATATCTTGGTTAGAAAGCAATGATTCATGATAAAGTAATGTTGACGGGCCTTTACTCTGGACAACAAATAAATTTATAGGTCAAGACCCCGCTGAGTATAGGGGAGTCAGGATCGTTCCACGATAAGCAAGGTTGTTTGTTTGTCGACTCCTAATAACAAAAATCAAACAAAAACAAGCGAAACACTCACAAGCAGCCTCGTTAACGACGTTGTCAGCGTCGTTAACGAACCCCCGCAAACAAATGACTAAAAATAACGACCTAAACAGGTTCGGTACCGAGGTTATGAACTCAGTAACGAATATTACTTAAGAGAATTCAAATAAAAACAAAAGATCTAGGACAAGGGTACCACAACATAGTCATGCATAAAAACTTGTAAGAAGATAAGATAATGCCTTTAAATAGATAAATTCATCAACTTTCATTGACTAGCAAGCAAATTAATCTACTTTCATAAATTAATTCACACAATCACTTGTTTCGGATCTAAAGCTTGAAACTTTCGTATTCAAACAATATCAACCTTCAAGTCTATAACTTTCTCTCTCAATCAAGTTAAAAACTCAAATCACCTTGACTTTCATCTAGGTCTAAGCACAACAAGCAATCTCAAAAATAGATAGAAGGCATTCAACACATAATCTCACTCATCAAACATGCATAACTACGCCGGGTTTAAACCCCGACCCTAGAAAAGAAAACTACTCACTACTCATAACTAAGAAACAATTAAATTCAACAAAAGAGATCATTGAAAACAAAACACTACTCAAATTAATAAGAAAAATAATTGTCTTACAGAAATTCAGAAGAAACCGAAAAATACAAAACACTGAATCGAAACCACAACTAACGACCTCGGTAACTCTCGTCCACCGAGCTCCCGATCTTCGACTCGTCTCTCTCTCTCTCCTTCGGCTCTTCCTCTTCTCCCTACTACTTTTTTTCTCTACTAGGCTAATAGGAAGGGTATTTATACTAATAAGGCTAGAAAATAAAAAGGCTAAAAGATAAAAACTTTCCTAAAAAGATAGAAATAAAATCCTAAAAGATAGAAATAAAATCTAGAAAGATAACAAGACCTAAAATACATAATATAATAACCCCAAAATTCATAAAAAACACTCTACCGACACGGAAATAAATTCCCACACAGGATCGGTAAGTCACAAAATCATACTCTCGAAAACTCTATCTCGTAACCTCGTTAACGAGCCCTCACAGCCTCGTTAACGAGCCTGGGCTTGGCTTCTTCAACACTTCTTTCTAAATAACTTAAACTTTGACTTCTTTATCTTGTATTCCTCCGTCCTTCATTATAGCACTCCCAAATTCAGCTCCAAATAACACCTTTTCCTTGCTAAAACCTACAAAAATACACAAAACGGAGTAGCTTCCATACTTTTCCCAAAATATGCAAAACTATCCAAAAACACACAAAACTAACCCTAAACTTATCAAAACTAGTCCTAACAAACTAAGAAAACATACTAAAAACTATACTAAAAACATGAACATTAAGTAATAACAAGCAAACGCTACTCCCCTTAATGGCATGAACAACTTCCCTCGGTTTGGCTAAGAGAAGAAGTTTGGAAGTGCTCATGCTATCACCAATAGCCAATGTCTTTCCCTTGCTTCCTTCTTTAAGAGCATGCCTTCGCTTTTTCTCCCTAGCCGTGTGATCAAGCATGATTTCGCGTGGCTTCATGGGATGCAACATGACCTTCTTTCCATCCCGGTGGAAGGAGTACTCGTTAGAGACGCCATCATGGATCACGCCCCGATCATATTGCCAAGGTCGTCCTAAAAGGAGATGGCACACCGACATGGGCACCACATCACATTCCACCACATCTTGATATGGACCTATGGCAAAAGAAATCAAATCCCTTTCCTTCACTTGGATAGGCGATTTAGAATTCAACCAACACAATGGATAAGGCATGGGATGAGGAGTAGTAGGAATTGAAAAACGAGAAACAACCTCCTCATTGGTGATGTTACAACAAGAACCACCATCAATAATTAGGCTACATACCTTATCTTGGATTTTACATCGAGTATGGAAGATCACCTCGCGTTGGCTTGGAGTGGTGTTGTTTTCGATGGTGAAAAGAGTACGTTGCACAACAAAACACTCACCGTCCTCGGCCATGACATGGAGCTCGTCCTCTTCTTGCTCCTCATGGTTATCTTCCTCCTCTTGAACAAGCTCCTCAAACTCATATTCTCCTTGCGGAGTAAGAATAACCTTGCGCTCGTTCGGACAATCACGAGCGTAATGGCCACGCCCAAGACATTTGAAGCATTTGAACTCGCCGGCTCGGTTCTCCCCTTCTTGCTTTGGCCTCGGCTGGTCATGCCGAAACTCATGCCCCTTAGGTTGACTCGGTACCGAGTCGTTATTCCACAGTTTGGAGCTCGGTACCGTCGGTCTGGAGCTCGGTATCGAGGGTCTGGTGCTCGGTACCGACGGCCTGGAGCTCAGTACCGAGGTTGGTGCGGGCTGGCGCCTTTGAGGAAGGTTCTTATGGACTTGGTTTGTGTAATGCAACACTTGTTCAATCTCCGTTCCCCTAGGAAAATGCTGCATATTGACAACAGATTTTAGCTCGGAATTAAGTCCATGAATAAATTTGGAGATAACATACCCGTCGGGGAATTGAACCCCGGAGCGAAAGATGAACGTGCATAGCTCGTTGTAATACTCATCGGGAGTCCGACCGCCTTGTCGAAGTTGCTCAAGTTTGGAATGGACCCTCTCGGCATAGTCTGATTGAACAAAGCGTTCCTCGAGTGCTCGCTTAAGCTCACGCCAAGTTCGGATTGGTTGGGCCCCTTCATGTCGCCTAGATTCTTTGTCTTGCAACCACAAATGGTACGCAAAATCGGTGAAATGGATGGCGGTGACAACTATTCTTCTTTCATCCTCATAGCCATAATAGTCAAACACGGTCTCGGTCTTAGCTATCTAATCAAGACATGCGTCGGCTCCGGTGGTTCCCGAAAAAGTTTGGATTTGGAGCTTGATTCCTTGGTGGCACTCCCCCCTTGCTGGCACCCATCACCATAAGTGGGTTGTTGTTGCCATGCCTCTTGAAATGGAGCTCGATAGGCCGCTAGCATATGCGCCGCGCCTTGGACACCTCCGCGCCGAGGGTAAAGATGGGCCATGCCCGTGGGAGCCGGTGTCGCCATAGGAGTATAGCCATATTGCTCATTGCCTACATTGTTAGTGTTCAAAGGCAACAAAATATTATTTGGAAAAGTAGAATATGGAGGAACAAATTCAGTCTTTACCCCTAAAGACGTCACAAACGGTTGGTGGAAATTTGACCCCGAAAGATGGCCTTGTGACGCTAATTGAACGTTGGAGGTAGAACCTTCCTCCAAATGTATGTCTCGAGTGGTGGAGATGATTGTCTCTAGATGAGAGCTCACACCGAGTGACAAAGGTGGTTCTCGGTTGATGCTTTGTGCATTGGTGGCACTAGCTTGGATGAGTTCGTCGTGCCTTGTCAACCTTTGCTCAATGTCATCAAACCTAGAACAAAAAGAACGAAGATCTTGTTGCATAAGCATAGCAGCCACGGATGAATCGGAATTAGCATCCCGATCCCGAGGTGACCCATCATTCCCTGCATCCGACATCTTGCACAAACTTCACCAAACAAGTTAAATACAACAAGCAAGTGGTACTTCGAGCCACACACAACCAATTCTCCACTTAGACTCGAAAAGTGCCAAACTTGCAAGCGTTAGGACTTTGGTGTAAAACGAACAAGAAATGGCTCAAAAGAAATGCACAAGCAAAGGCAATGCAATACAAGCAACAAGTTTGTCTATCACTTGAATTTAGAAAGCTACTAGGTACCAAGTTACATAAAGAAAAACAAAAGAGCTTAAACAAAAAATAGGACCTTTTTTCAGAATTTCTTTCTCACGGGGTCCGACTTATTCTGTGCCCGGCCCCTTATTAGCCTTTTGGCCGCCGGCAAGGTTTTTCTAGCCCCGCTTCTTTTTCTTTCCGAGCTTGAATTTTTAACTTTTAAGGCACACTTTTCAGTCTTTTACTATCAAGCATACAAAGGTTCAACAACACAAAACTTGACTTACACCTCTACTCGGTGTTACTTTTTTTTTATATATACGGCTTGGTACTTTTCCCTTATCCTAACCCGAGTGAGTACAAAATATTGTAAGCTTGAATTCAATTTTATATCATGCCAAACATGCTCGAAATATCATGGAAAATGGGCAAAAAAATTCATCCACAAAAGTGATATTAAAGACGAGTAAAATGAAAAGGCTAAAGGGTGACTCTTGCTATTTTTTTGTCTTTAATTCATTCAAGCAAGGATTAATGGCTATCTTCAACCTTTGGACAACCTCACAAATCAGATTTGATCGTCCTCCAAAGGCAGATCTATGAACTCAAGCATCGGAGACACAAAACAACGCAAGCAAGCAAGATCGGTAACGAGTGTTAGGGTTCGATTTTGCAAGGAATTTTGTGGCACGACTTGTGAAGTTGAACACTTGCAAACTTCAAGAAAATTTCAGATCTAAGAAGAGAGAAAGAAGGTTTACCTTGCGTGGCTCTGATACCACATGATAAGGATCGAATCGGTGGAGTCGGTGCAAGGCCACTTCGACGCTCTCTTCTTGTCTAGGGATTGGATGAATGGACCTCGGAGATGAAGATGAGTAACGTGTGAATGGATTTAAAAACCAGAAAATGGAAGATGGGAAAAGTGAGGGTTGTTGGATATGGATGAGTTTAGGGCGTGGATATGACTCACCACGCTCGAAACTCAAACTACGAGATTCAAGGACAAGGATGTGATGCACCTTGCTCTTGGATCTCAAGGGTGATCCGATATTACTCACAAATCAAGCTTGAAAAAAAGAACATAAAACAACTTTATTAAAAGGCAAATCGCCAAACCAAAGTCGAAAACATGACTAAAATAAGACAAGAGTTTCAAGCAATTTCAAGTGTGTTTTAGCAAGGGATACACACGACCCTTTTAAAGAACAAAAAGCTATCCATCAAGACACCAACTCAGCACAAGCTAGGCGCCCTGCATGGCCTCGGCGCTGCCGGTGACAAGCAATGTGCACTCCATTTCGTCTTCATATTTGATCAGCGCTCCATAGATCAAGAGACCATATTTAAGCTCTTCTTGCAAGACACGAGCTCGAGCCCTTGTTATCCGCCCTAGATAAAGCCCCATATCGCTGGCGTGGCTGGCATGCCTAGGTGGCTCGGTACCGTGGGTAAAAGAGTCACCAGGCAGCTCGGTACCGAGGTTAGGAGGCTCGGTACCGGGGTTGGATGGCTCAGTCCCATGAGTGGATGGCTCGGTATCGACGTTGGAAGGCTCGATATTGGATGGATTGGTACTGAAGGCGTCAAAGCCATGAGGTGGCTTGCGAGGCGTAGTCACATCAACATGACTTGAATTTTTGTTCTTCATTGTACAACCATCTGAGGTAAATGATACCTCGTTGTTCCCTTGGTCACAAAGTTGAGCAATACTCAACAGATTGTAACCAAGACCCTTCACCAAGCTCACGTCTTTAACACCGGTCTTTTCATTTAGCTTGACTTCACCTGTTCCAATGATTTCTCCTTGATTGTTGTTGTCAAAGGAAATGTTTCCTCCAGCATTGATCTGAAGTGAGGAAAGAATACTCTCGTTCCCTGTCATGTGACATGAACACCCGCTGTCAAGAATCTAGCGGATGTTCCCCCTCACTTCAACCTGCAAGAAAGAAATCAAGTTTTAATGACCCAGGCCTGCTTAGCCTTCCCGGGTCGGTTAGCAGAGCTCACAACATGATAAATTTGAGATTGAACTAGAGTAGCTTTCTGTGGACTCTTGGAACTAGAAGCAATATTTGAGGGATCAACATGGTTTTTCCCTTTATCAGTTTTAGAATCTTGCTTCTTTTGTGGTGAGTGAGCTGGTTTCTTTTTGTTCTGATGAGATTTGTCATACCCTTGATTTTTCTTACCAAACCACTGTTTCTTGTTGTTCCCTGTATTCTGTTTTTGAAACCTTTTATTAGACACTTCTAATCTAAACTTACAGTCCTTTTGGACATGACCTCCCTTACCACAGTGATAGCACACCCTATAGTATTCGCCAAGATAGCGTTTAGGATGTGGTTTCTGAAGGGTTCGTTCCTTCGCACGTTCCTTCGAAGGAACTCTTTGCTGGTTCCCTTGAGATTGTTTCAGATATATCTTATGAGCCGTTTTACCAGAATACCACTTTGAGTGTTCATTTAATCCACTCTCAAGAATCTTAACCCTACCCTCTAGATAATTAACTTTATCTCTAGCAGATTGAAGTTCCCTAGCTTTTATTTCCATCTTTTCTTTAAAGCTAAGGTCATCTGGAGGATATTCAGAATTATCTTTACCGTAACCAATACCAAACTTAGCTGGATTAAACACAACACGAGTTCTTTTGTCAAGTTCAGACTCCAGCTCTTCCTTTTTAAGTTTGAAAACAAGCAAATCGGTTCTAAGTTCATTATTGGTTTCAGTGAGAGTCTTAACATCTTCTTTTAATTCTTTACACTCAGAGCAAGGAACAACACTAGTAATAGTTGACTCTGATAATTTTTCTTCAAGATTAAGACATTTCTCATCAGCAGCTTCTATTTCATCTTGCATTTTCAGGTTATCCTCTAAAAGCTTTTTAATAAGAGTGACAAGATCAGATTGTTTAGCATTTTCTAAACCAGCAAGGAATTGTTCAAGAGTTACCTCTTGGTCGACATCTTCAGTCTTCAGAGTCATGGTATAGATCTTTGATTCAGATTCATCATCTGAGTCATGATCCCATGCAGCGATGTAGGCCTTTTTCTTCTCATTCCCAGACTCGTTACCTTTGGGACAACTCTTAGCATAGTGACCCTTTTCTTGACAGTTGAAGCAGGTAACGTCCTTGGTCTCCTTCTTCTCGGAGTTGACCTTCTCTTTTTCCTTCAAGGCCCCTTTCTTCTTGTCTCTTTTGTAGAATGCCCTCATTGTTTTGGTTATAAGAGCCACATCAGAGTCCTCCTCCGAAGTATACACTCCCCTTCCGGCAGTGATGTTCTCAATGGCATTCTCCACTTTGAGAGCAATACCCTTGTCAGAGCTTGAGGTACTACTTTTGATGTTCTCGTAGCGCTTGTAGTCTGTTAGCTTTCCAAAGATCTCATGAAGTGTGACGTCTTCGTGATAGGATTTTCTCTGAGCAAGCCTCTGGTAACAACATACTTGGGACCAAGACCATCAACAATCGTAGAGATTTTCTCCGACTGTGTGATGTCCTTTTTGATACCAAGATGATTGATGCAATTCACCAAGGCCTTGAACCAAGATTGACAAGTGGCAATGGTTTCACCATCTTTCATCTTGAAGTTATAGAATTCCTTCTTGGCCTCCTTTTGATGGCTTTCCTTCAGATATGTACTTCCGATATGCATTTGCTCAAGAGCTTCCCATGCATCCTTGGCAGTTTTACAATTCACCACCCAACACCCAAGGAATTGTTTAGCAACATATGTGCCTTGTAGTTCTTCTCCATTCCTGTCCATTTAGTTGGACCCCATTCAAACTTTTTATTCTTCTTGTCCGCAGGAATGACATATAGTCTCCGTCCTCAATGACTGACCAGGCTTGGTAGTCATTGCTCTTGAGCCAAGTAGCGAAGAGGATCTTCCAATGGTCATATTCTCCCGCAATAAGCAGTGGAGGCTTGTTGTTTCCAATCCCGACGTTGTGAGTGTTATTGGAACTCATTCTGTATTCCTGCACTAACACACAATCTAGAGCAAACCTGCTCTGATACCGGATCATGCCGCGTTAGTAACAAGTTAGGGAACTAGCAATGTTCCTTGGGCAGCGGAAATAAATACTTAGAACACAGAATTTATAAAGGAAAACTTTTTGTCCGACCAACAAGTCGTAGAAAGAAAAAACCTCTACCCCGAGACTCCTTCTCAGAGAATTTTCAATAGAATACTTCTATTAAGTTTCAACGGTTACAAGGCAAGTCAAGTTCCTGGTAACTAAGGCACCAACCAAAGTTCAAACAACTAGACTTCTGCAACCCTAAACGTAAACCTAAGAGAAAGTAAACTATTGACTTACTTGTGGATTCTTCACCGGAAAAAGCCACACACTCGTACACTTGAAAAGCTCTCTCTCCAAGTTCGTCGTTAACAAATACACTTAAACCCTAGCTATAACCTAGCTATTTAGAAGAAATGTACGTCAAGTCTGATCTCATACATAATTCTTGCCTAATTACGTAGATTTTCCACTTAAAAAATCCCACACTAATAGGAGAAAGTATTGTTTGTGATTTGGATCCTCAACCATGCCGATTCTTGCCAAAACCGAATGATCTCAGATTTATTAGATAAGATCGTGTGAACTTTGATGTTATCCTTCCTTTGATCTCCTCAAGCCACTGCCTACAGCTGTCGTATCTTCGCAGAAGATTGCTCGCAGAAGATCTAGTGACTTGCCATTAATAGAAAGTTGCGTTCCTTTCGAGACGCGCTTCCTAAATCTGTCACTCGTTCCCTCCATCGTTCCTCACAATGTTCCATCACCCGTGACTATGTACCTGTTTTCCTGAAACACTTACATGTAGAAGCAAGTTATACCAACTAAGTTTGTTATCATCAAAACTAAGAGAAACCATGGAACAACGATTCTTCCAACAATATACTTTTACGAAAAACTTACCACGTGCATATGCACGGGCATCACCGCTATTAACTTTTAACCATATTATTGCTCATACACGCAATAAGTAGGAAAGAAGGCTCTCTCTTCCTAATCGAATACACAACAACATAGGCCACATTTTTTGACCCAAGATATCCATCTAACATGCCTTCTAGCTCCACCCAATACGCAACGAAACTCAATTCTCCGAAATTATAAAGATAATCTATCTATCTATTCTATATATTAAAGAAAAGCCCTTTTGAATACATGTCAACCTTTTATTTAATTCACCTACATATCACTTTTTGGTATTTTGAAATTATTATTTTTATCAACAATTTGAGCCCCACTATATTTTAATTAATATTTACTTAGATTTTATACTTATTGAATTAATAAATACTTAACATTCCTAATATCTGGGCATTTTAAAATTTGAACATTAAAATATTCTTTAAATTAGATAAATTTGAAAAATAGTTTATTTACGCAATATATTTTTAAACAACACCCGTGCATGACATGGAAATTTAACTAGTTAATTTTTCTACAAAACTAAAATGTTGTAGATAAAATTATGCAAAAAAACTAATTAAAGAAAATACAATTAAACACAAAATGACATCTCAAACATCTTAACAACATATAAAGTTGTCCCTCTTAGTCTCATAAATGTTCCATTAATTTTTAAAATCCTATTAAAAATATTTTTTAGGCAACATAAATACCCCCATTAATTGAAAATAAAAGATCAAGTAGATAACAACATATAAAGCTGTCCCTCTTAGTCTCATAAATGTTCCATTAATTTTTAAAATCCTATTAAAAAAATATTTTTTAGGCAACATAAATACCCCCATTAATTGAAAATAAAAGATCAAGTAGATATAAGAATTTTTATGAAGAAATGAATCCCCGAAAACCTCTCTCCCCGACCCCTCGTGTATACCCCCAATTTCGAAACCCTAAAACTGAAAATCTAACTCCTTCTGCTACAATCTTCAACCCAATCTCTGTAATTGCGATCTTCTATGGCTTCTCTGATCGCTTATGGAAATTCCTTTGGTGGATGCTCCCAAAAAATCCCCGAAATCCCGCAATACCTGAGAAGAACTGGGCGGCGATTTGGAAACTTGCCATTGATTTCGAAATCCCTAGAGATCAATGGAGAACTAATCTACGAGATCTATGGAGAAGGGGAATGATTAAAGGGTTGAGATGGCGCGACCGAAGATCGGCATGGAGGCTTGGGCTTGTACGCCTTCGCTACGGTGGGGAGCGGTTCATAGAAGGGTGGATGCTCTCGCCTGGGGGCTTGTACTCTCAGTGTGTTTCCCGGGCGTCCATATCAAGAGGAATGATGAAGAACATCTCTTCCCTTCTCTGGGAGGTGAAGAGAACGGCGTTGCAGACTGCTGCACTCTTCAGGATTCAACTGATTACCACTTGTATTCACGATCTCATGGAGAAAAATAGGAAGAACAAATCCTTTAAGCAGGTACGGTGTATTAATTCCTCTTTCTCTAAAGAACAAAATCAAATTGATCCTTTAGCTGATCCATTTGAAACTCTGCCTACCATGGTCCAAGTGACCTTTAAGGGTGGCATCTCTTCCGAGCCTTGTGAGGCTGGTCCCTCGGGATCTAAGAAAGAAAAGGGGATATCGATAGGTAAAATCGATATGAATGCTTTTCTTGACCAGCTTTCGGGTGCTAGAGAAAATATAAACCACCTTAAAGAAACCCCTCTCTTTGTCTTTGTCTTGGGTGATTCCATTGAAGTAGTCAAATTAAGGCAGGAACTTAGAATTGATTGGCGTTTGAAAGGTGATTTAGATGTCCATTTGAGAACTAAGGACTGGTTATGGGCAATTGTATGCCTTTGTTGGGGGATTATGATGTGTAAACCACTTTCATCCTTTTGGTGTACTGGGGTTGGGTACACAGGTGTTTTGGTAATGATCATTGGTTTGCAGAACTTGAAACTATTGTACTGTTGCTTGAATGAATATATAAGCATGTTATTAAGTGTTTACTACAGTAGTGTTTACTTTTATGTTATTTTGGAAGAGAATGATATTAGACACAATAAAAAAGAAACATTAAGAAGGATCAGTAATGAGTATGAGATATGGATGTTGATTACAAGTGGTGATGCCTTTAAAATGAAAACTTGGTTGGTTCATTCTTGGAGACCTATGCTGGAAAAAATACTTGAGAAGCATATGAATGTTGAGAATTATGTAAAATTAATGAATTTTGAGAAAAATGGAAATAGCCAACCAAATGAATGTTTACTGGTTTTATATGATAATGTCATTCCAATTATAATCAACATCCATTCCATTTATGGAATGATGGGTTATGTGCATATGAGATTCAGGAAAATTATTGAAAACATTAACTGGTGTAGTGTGTTGATTTTATGGTGGCTTAATTATTCGATAATCATGATTCATTCTAGCCACTTGCAACTCAGTAAATGTTTTGTAAGGTGGTGTGGTAATCACTATCTATGCCATGTGAGAATTTGTAGGAAACAAGAACAAGAGGAAAGCAAAATAAAAAGGCAAAGGAGGAGCTCCTTGATGCTGGTACTAAATGCTAGCATGGTGGTCAAGAACATCGGGAAAGTTGAACAATGGAGAGGCCAATATACAATTAATAAAGAAAAGAGACTATTGGAGCAATTTAGAGTCACTCAGTTTCCCCTTCTCTTCTGCTCAAGAGGGGTTAGAGCTTCTTGTACCAGATTTTGCAGTGGTAAAGCTAGAATAGACCAAGTTGCTCTTTTATGGGGCAGATTGTGGTTGGAAAGAAGAGGAACAAAGACACAGATAACAAACATGAAGAGCATGATTTGGAAGCAAAGTGTAGAAGCATTTAATGTTGACAGAGTAATGGGCTATGTTAAAAACTACAGTTGGTATAAGCATTGGTTATTCTATGATTGGATAGAAACGTTTGTCAAAAATTGCAAGTACTATAACAACGTTGTACAGGACTGCAGAAATCTACATTTTCTTTGGTGTAAAAGGACTATATATAATAGCTTTGACTATAACAAGGACATGATAACTTCTGGTGATATGAGCAGGTTTGGAAAAGCAGACCATTACTATTATGGTAAAACAATAGATAGTAGTTTGGTTAGGCACCATAGAAGATATATAATTGTAAAGGCTGGTTGGTTGGGTGGTTTTTTTATTCGGCAAAGACAGGGCTTACAGGTTTACTACAAATCTCAACTAAGATATATGCATTATGTCCTTTCTTTGCAGAAGAGACATGCCCAATGTGAACCAACCTGTCAAAGCATTTTGTTGTGGTTCATTAATAAATTAACAGACCAAGATTATACCAAACTTAGAAAAGATGGTGCTTATGGAGCGAGGGATTACAAAGTAGTTTACCATGAAGATAGGATTTTGGAATAGTAGAGGTATTGGGAGAAAATCATTTTGGCCAGAGTTAGACTCCTTCTGCAAAATTCAAAAAATACAAATTATGGCAATAGGGGAAACGAAAACCGATACCCTTCCTAGCGATCAGGTGTGGCGAAGAGCTGGATTCGACAATGTCTTATGGTCTCCTGCCGTAGGTCGGGCAGGTGGATTAGGAGTATTTTGGAAAGCATATCAACTTGTCAATGAGGAAATCACCGTGCTCGCCCAAACACCGAGGTACATAATCCTAAAATATTTTCATGTAATTACAAAAAATACACTTGCACTATGTTTTGCTTATGCCCCCCCCCCCTAATGCTGGGGATAAGGACATTTTTTGGAATGAACTAACTGAAAGTCTACAAAATATAAACCTCCCAACTCTAGTAATTGGAGATCTAAATGAAATTCAGGAACCCAGTGAGAAAAAAGGGGGAGCTCACCCGGAACCACATAGGTTCGAAAGGTTAATAAACTTCAAAAATGATTGTCTCCTTGAAGATATTCCGTTCTCTGGGAATATCTTTACTTGGAGAAAGAATAGAACAGAAATTGATAATATCTATGAAAAATTAGACAGAGTGTTGGTTAGCAACAACATTATCCAATGGTTCCCAAATATAAGCACAAGAAATCATGCCTTTACCAGTTCTGACCACTGTAAAATATCGGTAGAGTTATGTAATGATGAAATGATTAAAGCACAACCTTTTAAACTAGAAAAGATATGGATGTATAGGAAGGATTTTCGAAATGTAGTAAGACAGGCATGGCGAGTCCAATTTCAGGGTTCCAATATGTTTCAGCTAGTTAAGAAAACACAAATGTTCAAGCAACATGCAAAGAGATGGAATAAACATACACTAGGAAATATATTTGAACAACTAAAAGATTTGGAAGAACAACTCCTTGAGCTTCAACAGAATATCTCAATATCACCACAACCAAGCATGATAGAAAAACAAACACGATTACTAAAGAAGAAAGAATGCATCCTAAACTACCATAAAACATATTGGAGACAAAGGGCAAAAACGAAGCATATTAAGATGTCGGATGCGAATTCTGGATACTTTCATAAGGTTGCAAGCTGGAGACGAAACCGAAAAATACTAAAACAAATTAGAACAATGGATGGTACTCAAATCATTGGGATTGAAAACATTCGAGACGAAATTAGACAAGACTTCAAGAAGCGATATACAAGAGAACCAACAAACTTAAGAAATGCAAGTGAATACATGAACTTAATAACTAATGAAATAACGGAACAAGATAACATGATGCTAATAAAGTCGGTCACGAATGAAGAAATCAAGAACGCAGTAATGAATTTGGGGTCGGATAAATCACCAGGACCAGATGGAATTACGGCAGAGTTTTACAAAAGGTATTGGGACATTGTAGGCCCATCAGTTACTAAAGCGGTGAAAAGTTTCTTTCACTCGGGCAAAATTCTAAAACAAATAAATCATACTTTTATAACCCTTATACCGAAAACTGAAAAGCCTGAGTCAACAAATCATTATAGGCCAATTAGTCTGTGCTCCACCATATATAAAATTATATCGAAAATCATAACGGAACGTCTAAAGAAAGTAATACGCAAAATTACGCATCCGCTTCAAGGAGCCTTTGTGGCAAACCGAGCTATTCAAGATAATGTACTTATTGCCCACGAAATACTGCACTCTTTTAGAAATAGCAAAGCAAAAGACAGGTGGATTGCAATTAAATTAGATATGGAAAAAGCATATGACAGAGTGGACTGGGATTACCTTTTGGATGTCCTAAAGAAGTTTGGATTCGATAAGAAATTTGTGGGGTGGATTCGTGAATGCATGTGTACAGTGTCGTTATCGGTACTTGTTAACAATGGCCCCACGGACCCGTTCACACCTGAAAGAGGCCTAAGACAGGGTGACCCTTTATCACCATTCCTATTTGTTCTTGCGGCGGAAATCCTAGCACGAAAATTACAGTTAACAAGTGAAATAGACCGGAAATCAATTGGTTTTCCTATCACTCGTGGGGGTACTAGGATACCCTTTCTCGCCTTTGCAGACGACATCATAATTTTTGCTAAAGCAACACAAGGCTCGTGTAATACGGTGAAAAGAATAATTGATGAATTTTGCAGTATTTCGGGTCAAAAAGTAAATTACTCTAAATCTGCATTTCAAGCCTCTAAAAATATGAACGCCCAGCAAAAAAGTATTGTCCACCAAACACTAGGAATTCCAACAATGACAAATATTGAAAAATACCTTGGATGCCCAATGATTAATGGAAAAGTTAACAAAGATACATTTAAGGAATCTATAGGTAAAGCACAGAAACAACTTACGAAGTGGAAAGCCAACTCACTTTCTCAAGAAGGAAGAACAACCTTAATCCGAGCTAACCTTGCGACAAAACCCAATTATGTAATGCAAAGCTTCATGCTCCCCAACTCCATCCATAATGAAATGGATAGAATCAATCGAAGTTTTTTCTGGAACAAAGACAGACAACATAAACCACTTGTGGGGTGGGACAAAATATGTAAGCCAAAGGAAATGGGAGGGCTTGGAATTAGAAAGACGGAACATATGAACAAAGCACTACAAATGAAACTTCTATGGAAAATCTTAGCAGAACCAAATAATATTTGGGTGAGGATTGTTAATCAAAAATACCTCAAAAATGATAATCTCTTTACATATAAGCCTAAACAAAATACATCGTGGCAATGGAAAAAACTCATCCACCTTAGGGAAGACTTCTGCAAAGGACTAATATGGCAAATAGGGAACGGAAAAACGATTAACTTCTGGCACGACAAATGGACTCTTGAAGGCCCCCTGTACCCCCATGCCAAAGATCCATCAACTATTAATGAAGCATCCAAAGTAGCAGATTGGATATCAAATGATAAGGCATGGAAGGAAGAACTACTAAAACAAGTTCTCCCGGAGGACATAGTTGACCAAATTCTAACAAACCCAATCCCGGACAACGATATTCAAGATCGGCTCTACTGGGCCCCCAGTAAAAATGGATGGTTTTCCACGACCTCGGCGATTGAATTAATAACTAATATAGGGGGTCAAACCCCAAGCCTTAATAATTGGATATGGAAAATGGACATATACCCAAAAATTAAGAACTTTTTATGGAAAATAGATAACAATGGCCTCCCCATGAAAGAAAGATTACGTGAAAAGAATGTGGTTACTCCAGGCGGATGTATATTATGTGACTGCACCACTGAAGACACTAATCATATTCTCACTAAATGCCCGTACATGATATATATTGCAAATAAAGTAAACCCGAATATTGCTCAGGTAATAAGAGGTGTCGATCCCTATAATAAAACACCAAGAATTCTTATCAATGAATTTAAACAAATACTAGGAGAAAAGGAGCTCATAGAGCTAGCAATTATCTGGTGGAGTGTTTGGCACCAACGGAACAAACTAACGTTTCAACAAAATCAATTTGATGGCATCTCTGATTTAACAAGATATATCAGAACCCAAATTACAAACTGGGAAAAAGCAAAATCGTGGTCGGAAGATGAGGAAAACATAAGAGTGGATAAACCTCGAAAACCAAGCAAACGTAATATAGCAAATAGGAAGTGGAAAAAACCTGCACAAGATCATGTGAAAATTAATTTTGATGCGTCAAGGCTTACTAATAATCAAGCAACGGGAGGAATAGTAATAAGAAATCACCTTGGCCAACTAATTGACCTAAAGACGTATAATTTCGGTAAAATCTCTACGATAAAAGCTGAAGCTTTGGCCTTTCGAGAGGCTATTCGGGAAATGAAAAATAGAGACATAAGAAAGGTTGAAATTGAAGGAGACAACCTGCAAGTCATTAATGCGGTTAAAGGGATAACTAAATGTCCGTGGGAGATTGAACTTATAATCTCCGACATCCTTGTCTCCATTTCTGGAGCCCAGGATATCTCCATTAACCATATTCCTAGGGAGTGTAACGCTGTGGCCGATAAAATTGCTAAATTGGGTCATAGTCTCCCCGCCGAGTTAATTAAGACTCACCCAGAACTTTTTGTTCTCATCCGCAAGGATGCTCTAGGACGCCCCCGTAAGGGGTGCTGCCTAATTCTTACCTAATCAAAAAAAAAAAAAAGATATAAGAATTTTTATCCAATAAGTATCTTTATTTAAGAG
This sequence comes from Fallopia convolvulus, assembly GCA_964016875.1. Taxonomy (NCBI): domain Eukaryota; kingdom Viridiplantae; phylum Streptophyta; class Magnoliopsida; order Caryophyllales; family Polygonaceae; genus Fallopia; species Fallopia convolvulus. The sequence goes on from OZ024733.1 coordinate 37,832,877, forward strand.
AGAAGATAAAAGAAGATTTTAATGGAAAAGTTTTATGAAAATTTACTATATTAATTATATATTTTTTTATTAAATAAAGTATGTGCTAAATCTATAAATTTAAATATTCTAATTTAAAAAATTATAATTAAATATCTTAATGGTACCTTTTATTAATATATACAAAGTAATTTAGTTGTAGAATAGAAAAGTAAAACAAATAAATTTCAAATTTGTATTCACCCGTATAGATATGTATATCATAATAAAATTAGTCTTAAAATTAAAATATTATCTTAATCTTCTTATCTAAATATTAATCCTAAAATTAAATATTTAATTAATTAACATTTAATTAAAATCTTAGTAAAGTTATTCATTTTGGTTAAATAAATGTGATGCCATTTTTGTATTAATTTCCATCAATGCTGAAATATAATAAGTACGTAAAGACTTATATGAAAGAAATTAAATTAAATAGTTATAATTGACTATTCAACTCATTTCAAAAACTTCAAATTTCCTTATTCCAAATATAAATAAAAATAAAAATTATGTATCATATAAAAAGCATATGAAAGATAAAATATCATTGTCGATTATTCACAATTTCATATGTGCGAGAACCACATTTATTTGAATATAAAAACAAATCATTGATAGATTAATCAAGTCAAATTAAAATAATACTTCAACTACCAAATTAAGATGGATAAGAAATTTCTATATCTTAATTTGGTATGCACCGATTAAATGATCAAATAGTTTGTATAGTTACGATTTTTAGCTTTTTGTTTTTTTGTTATACTATAAATATTTATGATATTTCATAATGTAATTCAATTGACTCTAATTTAGAATGCCTGATCACATATTTTGATTTCCAAAAATCTAAATATTTAAATTATATAAACGTAAAATACAAGCCTTGTCCCGTCCAAAGGACGAGATTAAAACTCTAGTTATTATTGAGAATTGACCACAAAATAACAAGTTAGTATTAGGCTTCAAAAATTCTCCTTTATAAATATAGAAGTGATAGGCCATATAAAAAAATCGATCCACTAAATCCAATATGTAAATATAGAAATAATGAATGTATCTCAATATTTTTTTAGCGGGTAAGTATTCGGTTAACGGAACATTCCCGATATAATCGAGAGGTCGTGCAAACAACATTCGGAAAACCGACAAGAACAAACCGAAACAAACAAAAAACCACATGAAAAGTAAGTACAACTGACCGAAAAAGGAACTAGAACGAGTAGGGTAGTGGGGGAGAGTGAAGGGCTAAAGAGCATAACATGCACCTTTAGCATTCGGTTAAAAAACAGACAAATCAGGTAAAAGGAAGCGGATCATTGACATTGTCTCCACTGGGATGAAGGATCTTTATCAGCCAAACAACGTCCAAGCAACCTCGCCAATCACAAACAATCGACACCCAATCCAAAATCGTCTCACAGTATTACAAACCAAGCTCGGTACAAAACAAGCAAAAGCAAAAGGCCAAAGCCCCACAAACATGAATGAGCAAAGTTAGCTACTCCAATTAACGTCCAAATATGGGCCCAACAGTCTAACCTAAAAACAAGGGGGAATAAAGCAGTTCTCATTTTAAATGGGCCAAAGCCAAATTCATAAAACCGACATAGTTATCAAAAGAGACACAACAAAAGGCTCACACAAAGTTCTACCAAAAAAAAAGCTCACAAAATTCCACGTTGCCTGATGAATCCAAAGAAGCACGGAAGGGCAGAAACCAGTCACCAAAATGCCAAAGAAGATGACGGTGCGGGGATAACCGGTCACCATAGCAAGAACATCTTGATATGGGAGAGATCCGGTGACAGAGGAAGACAAATTTCTGAAAGAAGAGAGAGGAACCAAGTACGAGAAGAAGAGCGACCAGATTTCAACGTGTTATCGAAGCCTAGCGATACAAGAAACGATTTTCAAACAAATGTGTCTTTGTCCTTTCAAGCAGGAAGAAGGTCAAAAGAATTGACAAATTCTGAGATTCGCAACAAGTGCGAATCCAACCAAAGCTAAGGATGCAGTTCTTTGAATAGAAATTTCACAAGTTTGCAAAGGGTTAATCGACACAAGATAAAAGATTATTCCCTTAAGATATTATGTTTTTTTTTAACGAGGGACCCACCTTTGGTGGTAAATCCCGAGTCCGTGAACTAGCCGGCAAAGCGCACGAACCAGGTAAACCGGCTTACAGCGACCGGCTCGACCTAATGATAGGAGTAATGGTGAGACTTGGTTTTTCACCCAAGTGTAGGGGCGGAGGCAAGGATCGAACCTGGGACTTCCTAACATCCCTCCATGCCTCTTACTGCTAGGCCACCCATGTGGGACTTAGATATTATGTTCAATCTAAACATTTTTCACAAAATTGTCCACATAATTACTTCTGAGGAAGCATTTTTTAAAGTTTTCTCAATTAATGAAGAAAGGAAAAAAAAAACAGATCCAACCTCGACTTCCTCAACGCCTTTGAGGTTGGACAAGCCTACAAGAGATTCTTGAATTCCAACGGAATCCGAAAACCTATTTTGTATTGGATCTAAGGCCACGTTTGGGTCGATTACCTGGGAATCAGGAATGATTGATTCCAATATACTGTTTGATTTACTAAAATCTGGAATCGATTTCATTACCAGGAATGGCTCATTCCAAGCTTGCAGGTAAAGTTGATTCCAACAGAAAATAGAAGGTATCATCCATTCCAAAAAAAATTTAACTTTTCATCTTAAACCTTAAAACCCTAAAACTCCTAAAGCCTAAATAGTAAATAGATCCAACCTCGGCTTCCTCAACGCCTTTGAGGTTGGACAAGCCTACAAGAGATTCTTGAATATTCCAAAGGAATCCGAAAACCTATTTTGCATTGTATCTAAGGCATCGTTTGGTTTGATTCCTTGGGAATTGGGAATCAGGAATGAGAATCAGGAATGATTGATTCCAATATACTGTTTGGTTTACTAAAATTGGAATCGATTTCATTCCTAGCAATAACTTATTCTAAGTTTGCAGGCAAAGTTAATTCCAACAGAAAATGGAAAATATCATCCATTCCAAAAAAAATTAACTTTTCATTATCTTAAACCTTAAAATCCTAAAACTCCTAAACCCTAAATTATAAGGTCTAAACCAAAATTTTAAACTATAATTCTAAGGAATGGTTCATTCCGACAACATATATACATTGGCGGAGCCAGGGAGGGATGAAGGGGGGCGGTCGCCCCTCCTCTGCTCAAAATGTAGTGTATATAATAGTGCGTGTAACTCTGTGTTCAATTTACAAACTTAGTCTGACTGGTAAGCTGCCCCCCTCACTCCGTGTTGTTCCGTGTTCGATTCATGTAAACACCAATAACCAAACCTTTTTTTCCACTATTTGGATGAGCCTTCATTGTTTTTTTTTTGGATCCGTGTTTGATCCTGGTTGGTAAAGCCTTCATTGTTTTTTTTTTCAACTTTTCACTAATAAAATGCAATTACGTTTTAAAAGCTATTTAGGATTAAAAACTTATTAAATTAGTTTAGTTTTCTTAAAGACATTATGATGAGAATTTATTAAATTAATCACTTAATAAAATACAATTATGTTTTTTAAAAGCTATTTAGGATTAAAGACTTATTAAATTAGTTTTTTTTATTTACTTTGTACGATATTTAGGATTAGTTATTACATCTAATCACTTATAAATGTATAATGATTAGTTGAATTAGTAACAATTTTTAATTATGCGTATAAGGAATCTTATATAAGGAATCTTATATAAGGATATAGTAGAATATATCATAATAATAATAATTTCCAGTTATTCCCAATATATCAGCTTATGTTAGAACCTATATATTATCAAAAATAATTTTGCCCCCCACCTCACGTTTTTCTGGCTCCGCCACTGCATATATACCAAACAATATATTACAGGATTGGTTCATTCTGATTCCTGATTCCAACAGCGTACCAAACGAGGCTAAAAGAATCTAGATTCTAGATGGAGCTAATCTCCTCAAATGTATCTCAATATTTTCATAGCTAAATCCGAAATAAAACCAATATTTTGATATATATCGATTCGAGAATCTCTCGTCGATTGCAGGCTTAATTAATTAATATAAACCATTATCTTCTACACATTCGCATATATCTGATATAGTTGGGTAATCATATTCATATTCAGTCCAATTATTAGGGAAGGGAAGAGCTATCCGAGGTAGCACCCTCACTAGTTACAAACTACCCATGAAAACACCTTATTTAATTAATTGTCTCTTTGGAATATGTAACATGCGCCAACCAACGTTTAATAATGGAGACAAGAAACGTTATCGATCCATCATCCTCGATCCACAACCCCAGCTAGCAGGTGTTGAGATGCATCATACAGTTGGGTTTGTTTCCTCCACTAAATCTAGTACGTGTTTGTCCCCCTTCTTAACTAAATCCTATTCATGAATTCTGAATTTAGCATTCTCTTTGTCCCTAGCTAGCTATAATATTCCATCTAATCCGTCCCCTTTTGTTTATCCAGAAAGACAAAGTTTCACGTTTATTAAGTGAATATATAAAATGGTATTGATAAATAAAAAAGTTAAATAATGTGGGAAAAAAATAAAAAAGAGGGTCTAAACTAAACTAACAATATGTAATACAAACTTTTCATAAGACAATCATTTTGGCGTATACAGATATATATATATATATATATAACTCTCTCTATATATGCATTAATTAATTTCACTCCCCTAAAAAAAATAAAATAATTAAAACTCACGTCAACTTTATAGCACGTATAACGTGTGCACGTACAAAACAGTTAAAAAAGTTTGGGGTATGAACTCGATTATTTTGCTTGAGACCCCACGAAAACGAAAAGAAAAAGGAAGAATCTCAATATTTTGTTTATTTAGCATGTGATGTGCATGTTCGTTTATTATATGGGCGTTGATTGATTCCACCGAAAACGCCTACGCTAATACTATAATTTTGACGTGTGTATTTTTATGGTAGAATTTTTTGACGTGTGTATTATTACTACTACTGTATTACCTAAACCCGGGTAATCAATCTTGAGCGACTAAATTAATGATTGCACCAAAGTTACAGAATTAATGAAGCCACTTAAAACAACGTACTTTTCATACATTATACAAAAACATAAGTTTAAGAAGATACAATTCTAACTACTCCCCACGTCTCAACGTGACACAAATCTAATCGTTAAAATTCTTGGGACAAAAAAGATCTCATGGTTTATAATTGATCAAATATTTAAATTCATCATATAAGCGAAAATCTAAATCATATATGGCGTGGATAACGTGCGTGGCGCGTTTCTCTTAATCATTCAGGTTTACATGAATAGTTAAATTAATCTGAGACATTATTTGCTAAAACTAAAAGACAATAGATTACCTATATATTCTTCTCTATTGTACCTTAATGGAGAATTACGATAAAACTTATTTTTATTGAAATTGAAAAGAAACCTACGTATAGATAGTTTATTGTCCACTATATACCTACAAGCCTAAGGGCATCAATATCGGTGGGTTCAAGGAAGAGTTCAAGGAAGAGTTCAAGGCAAAAAAAAAAAAAAAAAAAAAAAAATGGGTGGGTGAACTTTTCATTTGGGTTTCCGATGTTGAACCCCTCTCAATGGGGACTCATGACAATTATTGGGCCCCACCCCCCACAACAATAATTCACTAACCTATTTACTTAATAGGCTTAAGTTGTAATTTGTATTTTTTTATCAAGTTTAATTTAATAAAAGTAAATATAAATGATATCACAATTCATATTTTTTTTTTATCTATCCATAGACACTAAATTTATATATCTTTGGATTGTTTTTAAATTAAATTAATATTTGGACTACATTAGAGTAAACAAAAACACATTTAACCGCTTTTTAAATTAGCCAAGTTTTAATATAAAAAAAGGCATGTATAAATAAGTAAATAGTAATTAAATCATTAAATTAAGGATGTAATAATAATTGTATATATAAAAATAAGTAGTTGTTGGGAATTGAGAAAAGTAAAAAGTGGGTTTCATAGAGTTCATGGAATTCATTGACATTTAGGTGAATAGGTGAAATAAAATTGGGGAAGGAGAGAATGATGTGGATGAGAGAGAAATGGTAAAAAATAAGGGATCATGGGGTTCATTGATATTCATGGCCTAATAAAACCACCTAACATGACCTCTTTCTCGTATCAAATAGTAAAACAAATAACTTAATACAACAATATATAAAATGTACGTTCGTTTGTTTCTTAGGTAATCAAGGAGTGAAAGTATACAACAAAAGGGCCCGTTTGGTTGTCTATTCCGGAAACGTAAACGGAAAGGAAACGAATCTAGTCTATATTAGTGTCATGATACATCAATGATAAATTTCCTCTTACCTTGAGTCACCTAATTTTTCATGCAAAAATGTACCGCAATCCTCCTTGTGGTAATCAATCCCTTTCCCTAATTTTAACATGGGGTAAGCAAATCCCCCATTCTCTTCTAACCATTTCCCTTCCCCCTTCTCTAAACCCATAAAAAAAATTTGTTGTCAATGTATTGTAACACATAAATGGTCTATATTCGTTTCCTTTTTTAGACCCATAAAAAAAATTTGTTATCAATGTATTGTAACACATAAATGGTCTATATTCGTTTCCTTTCCGTTTACGTTTCCGTGGTTGCAAACCAAACGGGCCCTTAATATTTATCATTCGGGAGTCACGTGAACGGTGAACCGCTTTTCAATATTTACTAAGCATTGAAGCTAGGAAATTTCATAAATCAAACGGATCGATGTCTAGACCATGTCTGTGTTTGGTTTATAAATTAATTTTGGAAAATTTCGGATGGTACCCTCGAATTTTGGCTTTTTCGAGTGGTGCCCTGAAAAAAACTTATTCGGAGTGGTACCCTTGAACTTTTGCAAAAGTCCGGCAAATTGCCCTTATTTGTAAATTTTCGTTAATTTATAACTAAATTAGTATGTTTTCTTATGAAAAAAAACATATTTTTGTATTTAGTTAAATTAAAACAAAATTTTAGTTCAATAAAAATTAAAAAAATCATATAAAATATTAAATTAAAAGTATTATATATATATTTGTCAAGTAGATGGTATGTTGCATAATTTAAAATTTTAAGTTTAAATTTTTTTACAATATTTACATTAAAAATAAATATATTATATAACTAAAAAATTTCATGTAGGTTTTATGTAATAATTTTGAATTTTTTATAAAAAAACTAATAGAACTTTCATTATGGTGCTCTCAAGTTACATTAAAATTTTAATTTCTATCAATTTTTCAAAAAATTTCTTCATTACTATATAAAATCTACATGGAAAATGTTAATCTTAAAATATATTTATTTTAATACAAATATTATAATATTTTTGGTTTATACTTAAAAACTTAGAATTATACAACATAAAATCTACTTGACAAATATATATATAATAAAATTTATTTTAATGTTTTTATATGATTTATTTTCATTGTTATTAAATTATAATTGTATTTTAATTTAATTCAATACAAAAAAAAAAATTTCATTAGAAAACATACTAATTTAGATATAAACTAACGAAAATTTACAAGTAAGGGCACCAGCCGCACTTTTGCAAAAGTTCAGGGGTACCACTCAGAATAAGTTTTTTTTCAGGGCACCACTCGAAAAAACCAAAAACTCGAGGGTACCAACCAGAATTCCCCATTAATTTTTCAGGAAGTTCAACTTTCATATGGCTGTTTGGTTCATTAAATAAATGTAGATATTTAGTTTTCAGGAATTAATTTTTGTGTACCAGTTTGATGTGTTAAAATATTGATATGTAGAAAATTCGCCCTCCCTTTCTCACAATCTGAATCCGTCCCTGATTATTTACATATGGAGATAGAGTATTAATCAAGTAATTACTGAATCTTTCTGTAGGACAAACAACTTTAATATAATAAATGAATTCCTTAAAAGTGTGTCTTTTTTCTTTAGGGAAAACTATGTACATATATATATATATATATCTGGCTCCACGCAAGTAAAACATAGGAGATCACCCGTTAAAGAACTCTGGTCATACTCCGTATTATTTTTCATATTTTACCATGTCATTTACTAAAATGTTGAGACTAGAGAAAAAGTCGTGTGAGAATGGTCGCCCAGGTGAGAATTAAGAATAAATCTTGATCGTCCCTTCCAAAAAATCAACGTCTCTGATTAAACATTCATTAAAAATGATAAAATACGGCACAAGCGAATTTTTTCCGTATTATTCGCGTATTTTTCAATAAAATACAGCACGAACGAATTTTTCCCGTATTTTTCGAAAAATACGTTTTTATTAGACGCGCCCAGTTTGTTCATCAAAAGTAGCGATTTGTTCATCAATATTCCCAATTGTTCATCGAATTTTTTTAATAACATTGTTCATTGATTTACTCATATTTGTTCACTGATATACTCCTATTGTTCATAGATATAACCTTGTTTGTTCATTGATATACCCTATTTGTTCATGGATATACCCCTATTTGTTCATTGATATAACCTTGTTTGACCATTATTTCTTCATTGATATACCTTATTTGTTCATAGATGTACCCTTATTTGTTCATTGATATAACCTTTTTTGTTCATTGATAAAACATTGTTTGTCCATTATTTGTTCATTGATATACCCTATTTGTTCATGAATATACCGCTATTTGTTCATTGATATAACCTTGTTTGTTCATTATTATATCCTTATTTTATGAATTGAAATAAACTTATGTTTGTGTGTCAATACCATCAATTTGTACATTTAGGACTATCTATTTGTGCATTTTTGCATTTATTTTGTAATTTAAGGCTATCTTTTTTTCCTTACTCATATAATTAATTCACTCACATAATCATATAATTAGTTTCAATGCACACATATATTTATCTAGTTTATGTAGTTATTATACGATGAATGATAAGTGAACGAGCCAGCTACAAACCGAAGAGGCCAGTGCTTGTGCCTTATTTAGCTATGTTCGAAGCCCAAGAAGTAGCCACACGCTTCACATTAGCAACAATAAAAAATCCAAATTAAGGAGTCAAACAAGATAATACCGAGATCGACATCAAAACAATTAGTTTTGTCAAACGTACGGCTAATTATGATGCACACACATATATTAATGCATATAGTTTTGATACACATTCGTCCATTTTTTATGCACAAACAATAGATTTTTGATGCACAACAATGGTTTATATGTGCACAAAATCACAGTGTTGATGAACAAAATCACAGTGTTGATGAACAAAATCACAGTATTGATGAACAATCTGGACGCGCTTCCTATTTCCGTGTTTTATGAACAAAATCACGGTGTTGATGAACATATTACATGCAATTTCGATGCACATTTTTTATGTACAAACAATAGATTTTTTATGCACGAGCAATAGTTTATTTATGCACAAAATCACAGTTTTGATGAACAAAATAACAATGTTGATGAACAAATCCACAATGTTGATGAACAAATCCAAAATATTGATGAACAAATCCACATTATTGATGAACAATCTGGGCGTGCGTCCTATTTCCGTTTTTTTCAAAAATACGCGAATAATTCGCCAAAAATTCGCCCGTGCCGTTTTTTCCCCTTTTAAGTGAAATGATCAGCGCCTTTGATTTCTTCATCCAACGACTCTTGTTCTTTCTTATTTCGTACCTGGGCGCCCATTCGCACCTAAACCAGACCCTTGAGACTACGACCTTGCTAAATTAATGTGTAAAAAGCATTTTTTAAGAAAAATCACTACTTATTTACCTTGAAATATGTAAAAAATAACTAAGTTACAAAAGATAAAAAAAGAGTTGCTTTTTTCCAAAGTGTTTTTTTATACATAAGTGTAGCAAGGTCATAGACATTCTAATGAATTTACTTACAATAAGATAAGCAACGTAGAACATCAACAATAGTTTTTCCAAAAATTTCTTTCAAATGGAGAATCAAATATCATACTTCTCACTTTATTTAATCTTTCAATTCAACAATTTTTCTATTTTGGAAAATCCCTATAATATTTGAAGAATTGTCTAAATATAGAAAAACTCCTCTCTTTTTTCTCCTCTTTTCCTATTTTGGAAAATAAAATGGAGAATATGTTAGACTAAAACACACCCTGAATACTTAAAAATTCTCAATTTCTTTTATTTTAGAGCATATATATATATATTTTTTGGTAGAATTTTAGAGCATATACTGAGAATGCTCTTAAGCATATATTTACTTAATTGAATTTAAGGATGACAAACTTTGTGTAATCCCTTATTTCTAAAGAATCTGAAATTGCTTGTGGAAAATCAAAATGCATGATTATTCTTGACATTCTTCTCAACCTTCATTCTTTTTTAGGAGATGATTCACATCTTTAGAAAAGTGAACAGTATGGCTAATAAAAATGTAACAATTGCTGACAATCTCGCAACCTTTAATTAAATCGCTCACTCGTGTATATATATATATATATATATATATATATATATATATATATATATATATATATATATATATATATATATATATATATATATATATATATATATATTTGATTGGGTAAGGATTAGGGTCGCTCACTTGTATATTATGTTGGCGTGAACAAGATCATAACTTAAGTTTCTCATTTGTAAATTAAAATACTACTCCCTCCGTCCCTTTTTGTTTGTCCAGTATTCCATTTCGGGCGTCCCGAAATGTTTGTCGTACTTTCTCTTCTTTCCTTTTTTATCCATACATTTCTTACAAAAATACCCTCAATCAATATCACTTTTTACCAACTTTTTAACTTTACATCTCATCAACTATTCATCTTCTCCTATCTAATATCATATTTTATCCATTTTCTCAATTACCAATACTACTTTATACTTTTTATCCCTATAAAATTACAAATATACCCCCAATCAATTTCACATTTTACCCACTTTCTCAATTACCAATACTACTTTACATCCTCCTTAATAACCGCAAAAACCGTCCTTTAGGACAAACAAAAGGGGACGGAGGGAGTATAAATTTGTTCGAGGCTGACTTAATTATTTTCTCATTTGTAACTTCAGTCTTTAACTGAGCTATTGATATTTATTTTTGAAAAATGGTAAAATAGATATTTCTAAAAATGTTTATAAGCAAGCTACTATATACACAGTATTCCATATCTACCAAAAAGGCAAAGCAACCTACCAAAAGGCAAAAATACGCAGCTATGTAACCAACAGGTAAACATCAAATCAAATGATTAGGTGATTCCTAACTCCTATGGCTAAGAACCATCTTTGAACAGAACTTGTGGTTAAAGGCTGCCTTAAAGGGCTCAAGGATTGCTAATCATTGAGTCTGCTTCTAATTAAATCAGTGGTTAATTACATCAACTGGGCTTCAACTTTCCAACCGGTCTTATCTACATCTGCTAAGCGCGCGAAGATGTAATTAGTCTCATTCCTATAACTTTTCTTTATTTTATACTCCCTCCGTCCCATTTTTTCCTTCAAACTTTCCTTTTAGGGCGTCTCAAAATCATCTTCTCACTTCTTCATCTTTTTATTTTTAGATATAATAAAATTACTTCTATATCCTTACATTTTATCCAAATTACCCCAAAATATACCCCTTTTACCACCTTTACCATTTTTTAATATTTCCTTCACACAACCTTAATTCTTGTGCCCAAATCCTAATGGGAAGGAAAAAGTGGGACGGAGGGAGTATCTCATATTCGTAGGTAACGTAGGGGTAAAAATGTAGTTGCACATTCTGTTGGTTGCACTTGCATGACTTTTTGTGGAGATTTATATATTCTTGTTCACTGATGAGTTTCCACAAAAAGTTAGGTGTTCATGTTGAAGTTGAACAAAGAAATGCAACTATCAACTTTATGTAATTAATATGAGCCGGGTGATATATTTACCAAAAGAGATAATTTTGCGATTGTGGGCATAGCCACGCCACGTTTATGTCACGGCCCCATCCCCTTGACATCCCAATATCAATTTGTTATATCCAACCATTCTGATATTGCAGATCACTCGATTGCTTTCCTAAAACGGGAAAAAGACATTGGCGTTATCACTCTATGAATTTAATTGAGGCACATTTTTATTTTCTTGTTCATTCAGCTGTCATACTCAACGGACAACTCATTAAAGGATGATAGTTTGACATTTTCTATAATTAGAATATAGATAAACTGAAAATATAACTATATCATTCTGCATTCAATAATATAGGTTTCGGTTATAGTCAGTGGCCAATACGTACATGTTTGTGAGTTGAAGACATATTAGCTAGGATAAACGGGAGAATTTCTTATTGAGAGAAAGCAAGTCATTACAAGCTTTATAAAGGCAGAGGTGCAGAATGCAACCCCAATTTGGTTAATACGTACAACAGAATGAGAAGGCCCAAATAAAGGTTTGGTGAAAATATCGGCAACTTGTGTGAGAATTTGCGTTTCAACAGATCAACACAGCAGCACAATCAATTAGAATTAAACAAAACAACTCGATTAGATTCAATAGATGAAAGAATAGCGATTCATACACAGAATCGTGCTCAAAGCACACACCATCGGTGTACTATTCTATCACACCTTGTGAAACAAGAAAATGGCAAGTTATATAGTCCCGGTCTTAGCAAAAGATCCGGTTTACATTCATTTATTTAATAAGACTAATATTAAACCGGTTCAACCTAAAGAAGCCAATAAACCCGCCAAGATATGAAAATGGTGTTCCCACGCTTTCCACTTCTGAGCTCCGACTTGACCAATTGGTAGAATGACTTGTTTCCATATCCTCCCCTCAAGTTGGAGCGAGACACAGTCCCAACTTGCTGGAAAGGAGAGCGTGTTGGCCTTGGTTGAGTGCTTTGGTCATCAAATCTGCAATCTGCAGTCCAGTGGGGATATAAGCTGTTTGAATGAACCTCGATTGAACCCTTTCCCGAATAAAGTGACAGTCCAAATCCACGTGTTTAGTCCGTTCATGAAAACAGGGGTTCACTGCTAGCTGCTAAGCAACCTTGTTGTCACAGAATAACACAATTGGTAAAGGCACGGTGATCTTTAAATCTTGTAGCAAGTAACTTGACCAAATTAGCTCGGCAGTGGTGGACGCCATGCTTCTATATTCTGCCTCTGCCGACGAACGTGACACCGTGCTTTGCTTCTTTGTCTTCCAAGACACTAAAGAATGCCCCAAGAAGACACAATATCCTGACAACGATCTGCGTGTAGTAAGGCATGAGCCCCAGTCTGAATCAGAAAAACCTATCAACTTAAGACTCGTCTGAACTGGATAATATAAACCCAGTTGTGGAGTGCCATTCAAATACTTCAACACATGTGTAACAGCCTGCCAATGAGGCAGCCTTGGCTTGGATACAAATTGGCTCAAATGCTGCACCGAGTATGAAATATCAGGTCGTGTCAAAGACAGATACAACAACTTTCCAACTATTCTTCGATATTTTTCTGGATCTATGAGCACCTCTCCTTCTTCCTGATTGAGTTTTAATCCTGTTGGCAAGGGTATCTTCACAGGTTTGCTGTTTGTCATACAACAATCAGCTAATATATCTCTGATATACTTTTGTTGGCTAATAATCACCCCATTCTCATCTCGAAACAGTTCCATACCCAAGAAATACCTTGCAAAGCCAAGGTCCTTAATAGTGAACTTTTCATGTAGTGCCTCCTTCACAAACTGTATTTCATCATTATCATTCCCTGATATCAGTATATCATCAACATAAACAAGCATAGCAGTAAACGATTCTCCTCTCACCTTAGTAAAAAGTGAGTAATCTGAATGAGATTGCTTGTAGCCTAACCCCATCAAAAATGTAGTCAGCTCTACATTCCATTGTCTTGAGGCCTGTTTCAACCCATAAAGTGATCTCACTAGCTTGCATACCTGACCAGGTTTGTACTGAGTATATCCCTCTAGAACCTCCATGTAGATTTCTTCTTCTAAATGCCCATGCAAGAAGGCATTGTTTACATCCAATTGATGTAAGTTCCATCCTTTTGCTGTTGCTAGAGCAATAAGCATCTGTATTGTTGGCACTTTAGCAACTGGAGAAAAAGTATGCTTGTAATCCTTCCCTAGCTTCTGGCTAAAACCCTTTACCACCAATCTAGCCTTATACCTCTCCACATCTCCATTGGGTTTGAACTTTATCCTGTAAACCCACTTGGACTTAATTGCCTCCTTTCCTGGTGGCAATTCTATTAGAGTCCAGGTTCCATTTTTCTCCAAAGCATCCAGTTCATCCTTCATTGCCATTTGCCATTGTGAATCTCTCTGAGCCTCTCTGTAATTTTGTGGTTCTTTGATGCTCAGAACATTTGCCAAGGAAGCAAAGTAATCTGTTTGGACATTGTTCACTACATAATCATTGTGTCAGATAGGAGCTTGCCTGATTCTGTCTGATCTTCTCACATTTGGATTAGGAATGATTGGTGAGCTAACATCTCCTGGTGAGTATGAGTACTCAATTTCTGGCGGCAAATATGTTTCTGTATATTTTGTATTCATGACTGCATCTTCTGCATTCTGCAGTAAAGGATTGCTCACATCCAATGTCTCTTCTTCTTCATATTGCATGGGCACTGGTAATTTTGTACTTCCACCTTGCATAATGATTTTCTTTCCATTTGCTTCAGCCAAGAAGGGAAATATATCTTCATGGAAAACCACATCCTTGCTGAGAAATACTCCTTTGCTTTCCAAATCATACAATTTATAACCCTTTGCATTTGGTGGATAACCTATAAAAATGCATCTCCTTCCCCTAGGTTCTAGCTTGTCACTAGGTTTAGGAGCTACATATGCATAACACAAGCATTCGAATACCCTCATGTTACTGTAATCCGGGACCTTTGAAAACAACACCTCATAAGGTGTTTTCCATTTTAACACAGAGGAGGGCATCTTATTAATCATATATGTCGCTGCAAGCACACATTCTCCCCAGAACATTTGAGGCAATCCAGCTTGTATTCTCAAAGCTCTGGCAGTATCAAGAAGGTGTCTATGCTTTCTCTCAACGACACCATTTTGCTCTGGCCTGTAAACCATAGTCCTTTGGTGCACAATTCCAAAGCCTTTCAACATTTTCTCACAGTCTCTATTCACAAACTCACTCCCATTGTTTGTTCTAACTGCCTTCACTGTCACCCCAAACTGAGTCTGCACATATCTGATGAAGACATCCATAATCTTGAACACTTGTTGCTTCCTATGCAACAAGTAAGTCCAAGTCCTTTTACTTTGATCGTCTACCACAGTCAAGAAATAGCATTCCCCATTCAAAGCCCCTGCCCTGTATGGCCCCCAAAGATCAACATGTACCAAATCAAACAAGTTATCAGAATGAGTCAAGCTAGGAGGGGAACTTAACTTGTGAAACTTTGCTAATGAACATGCATCACAAACAAAATTGTCTTGAAGTGCAATTTCATAAGAAGATAAATGCAACATTTTGGAAAAAGACATGTGTCCTAGCCTCTTATGCAAAAGAGTCAAATCTGTTTCATCCTTGGTTGTACAACCAAAAGATTTCTCAAAACTTCTATTACATTTATTTAGACTGGAAACTGATGCAACTTCTCTTCCATTCTCTGCCTTGATCCTGAACAATCCACCTGATCCTTCTCCTTGTACCACACAGCTTCTATTCAAATGGTCCTACAAAGTGGAAATTAGAACTTGCACCCTTTGTGCCTGAGCTTGAAGTTGAGCCTCTTCTTGCCTCTTGAACAGCTTTTCCTCCCCTTGCTTCAACAGTCATAGCCTTCTCTATCTTGATTGCCCTCATTATATCTTGACAAGCACTTGAAAGACTAGTAACAACTTGTACCAACTGACTGTCATTGCCAACTCTCTGATCTGCATTCCCATATTCCAATGGAGTCTCATTATTGTTTTGAATATCTGATTCCACATTTGCAGCCATCCTAGTTCCCTTCCTCACCTTCTTCCCTTTGTACCAATCGGGATAGCCTATGATTTCAAAGCGATTGTCCCTAATATGACCTTCTTCTTTGCAATGATAGCAAATTCTTTTGTCATAGCCCTTTGCCTTCTTATAATCCCTCTTTTCTCCACTGTAATTTCCACCCCTGGTTCCATCTGAATGATTTCCATTGTACTCTCTACCATTTCCTTTCTGTCCAACCATGAACGCTGAGCTTTCAATTGACACACCTCCAGAAACTTGTTTTTGAGTCTCCACACTCACCACCATTTGATACACCTTGTTGATATTCAGCAAAGGATCCATGGCAACCAGCTGGCTCTTAACAGAATCATACTCTCTATTCAACTTCATTAGGAACTCCATCACCTTATCCTGGTTATCCTGATCTAACACCCTCGCAGCCAAATTGCACTTGCAAACATCAGCAGCTCCACATGTACAAGATGGTATTCCAGTGAGATCCCTTATCTCATCCCAACAACGCTTAAGCCTACAATAATAATGTGTGACAGATGAATTACCTTGAGTAATTTGAGAGAGTTCCTGCTTAAGCTGAAAGATCATCGGGCCACTACTTTGTTTGTACCTCTCACATATGTCCAACCACAAAGATCTTGCAGATCTGGTGTATACGAAGCCAACTGACATGTCTGCTGTCATTGAATTCAGCACCCAGCAAGCAACCATCGAGTCACAGCGCTTCCACCGCTCATAATTTGCAGATCCTACAGCCGGTGGTCCTTCACTCCCATCGATGAATCCCAGCTTCATCTTAGCCATGAGAGCTCTCTCCACCTGTCGACTCCAGGCCAAGAAGTTCTTCCCATCGAATGGATTCGTCGTCAACATCATTCCTGGGAAGTCTGAGTTGGTCAAAACCAACGGATCCACCATGTTCGCCACGATCGTAGCGTCCTTTTCTGTCAAATCCTTCGTCATCTTTCTTGCAAAGACAAATCGCTACTTCCAAGAAGCAAAACAAGCTGAAATCAAAGCTACAAAGACAAAAGCCCCAAAATCGATCGAATAACGAGAAACCGCAAATTCTCAGTGGCTCTGATACCATGTGAGAATTTGTGTTTTTATACAGATCAACACAACAACACAATCAATTAGAATCAAACAAAACAACTCGATTAGATTCAATAGATGAAAGAATAGCGATTCATACACAGAATCATGCTCAAAGCACACACCAGCGGTGTACTATTCTATCACACCTTGTGAAACAAGAAAATGGCAAGTTATATAGTCCCGGTCTTATCAAAAGATCCGGTTTACATTCATTTATTTAATAAGACTAATATTAAACCGGTTCAACCTAAAGAAGCCAATAAACCCGCCAAGATATGAAAATGGTGTCTTCTGGATCAATTGATCAATGTCCCACGCTTTCCACTTCTGAGCTCCGACTTGACCAATTGGTAGAATGACTTGTTTCCATAACTTGAAGTTGAGTTGGAACATGAGCTAAAGTAATTAAACCTTGAGAGAAATTGGTATGAACAAAATCACAATCGATTTCGATATGATTTGTTCGTTCATAAAATATTGTGTTTTGGCTATATGAATAGTTGCATGCCTGTCTGACAAATTTAGAAGAATTGATTTAGGAGAATATAATCGTTCATTGATCTCATTGGTAGAAACGAGTATATATAGTTTACACATAAAGATTAATATAACCCTAGAAAGTCTAATATTTCCCCTCAAGTTGGAGCATTTAGATCAATAATGTCCAACTTGCGAAGGAAAACTGAAATTATAGACGGCCCAATAGTTTAGTAGAAATATCGTCTGGTTGATCACTAGTCCTAATGTGAGAAGTAGCAATTGTTCCATTTTGTATGCCGTCGCACAAAGTGGCAATCGATCTCAATATGTTTGGTGCGCTCATGAAAACAAGATTAGCATCAATGTGTAAAGAGGCATGGTTATCGCAATACAAATGCATGGGAGAGGTATTTCGAACACCAAGAGATCGAAGAAGAGATTTCAACCATAAGAGTTCAGCACACGTAGATGCCATATAGCGATATTCTGCTTCTGTGGAAGAATGAGACACAGTATGTTGCTTCTTTATTTTCCAAGAAACAAGTGACTCTTCGAGACAAACAAAGAAGCCAATAAGGGAACGATGAGATAAGGGGCAAGCAACCCAATCAGAATCACAATAAGCAAAGATTTGTAGAGAACTCGATCGAGGTTGACAGTAAGAGGCCCTGGCCTGGATGACCCTTAAGATAGCGCAAAATACGAATAACGGTGTGTCAATGATCTACCTTAGGAGCCTGAAGAATTTGCACCAAAGTATGAACAACAAAGCTAATCTCCAGACGGATAATAGTTAAATATATGAGACGACCAATGAGAAATCGATAACGACCAGGTTAGTCTAACAAAGCACTATCAGAAGTAGCTAAAGACTGGTTCTGTTTCATGGGAAAATCGCAAGGACGGCCAACTAAATGGCCAGACTCAGCAAGTATATCAATAACATATTTACGTTGTGATCATAGAAATATGCCCTTAGATGAGCGTGCAACCTCGATACCCAGAAAATATTTCAGAATCCCCAAATCATTCATATAAAATCAAGAGATAAGATAAGTCTTGAACTTAGAGATCGTAGAAGAGTCATTTCCTGCAATGATCATGTCATCCACGTAAACAAGAACATGCAAAGTAATCCGAGCCCGAGTAAAAGCAAATAGAGTAGTCAGCGTGACTTTGTGATGTGAACATGTCTTGAGAAAAATGGAGACACTCGTGGATCTTTGTCTTGGTGGAGAGCGTATTGGGTCTTGAGTGAATGCAAAAGCGATAGATTTAGAGGCGTGAGGCCTAGAGTATGAGGGAGAAGTAGAATTTAGAGATGAGAGGTGCTCGAAATCAAGGGAGAAATCGAACGAGGGGAGAGATAAGGAGGGTGACGCCCAATATGATAGGTTTCTGGAAACAATTCGACAGAACTTCGTTATCAATTAATTCAAGCATACATGAAAGACAAAGAGGGTTGTGGCTCCTTATATAGATCGAGGAGGCCACAAAACCCTGGGAACAAGAGCGGCAGGCGGCTAGGGATGCGCATGCAAGCCGCCCAACGACGCTCTAAGCCTACTAACAAAACCTAAAAAAAGTAGACAAAACATATAAAAGGAAAGTCCAGAAAGGAAATAGTCCAAAAGTAGCAAAAAAGATAGTAGGTCATGGCCAAGGGGTAACGGGTGTCATGACCCATGCCATGACAAGGTCTCGCTGGCGCGACAAGGGCGTTCACATGTCCTCGCGCGCACAAGGCATGTCACGACACGCTGTGTGCGGAACCGCATGGCCTCGGCGTTGGTGAGAACCTCATGTGGCGACATTGGGGTGCGCCGACGCTGGCATGGTGATGACGCGGTCTGAGGTTGGCACATCCCTGGCGAAGGCCGGTGGCGCGGTCTCGGGCGCGCCTGGGCATGGACGATCCACGGAGCCGATGACGGTGAGGCATACGGTCGAAGGCTCGACCGTGGATGAGTCGTGGCTAGCAAGTGTTCGTGCCACTATGGAGGTCGTGGCTCGAGCAATGGCGCGAGTCTGGGCTCTAGTGATGGGTCCGTCGGAGCGCACGGACAAGGACTCCTCCTATTGGCTAGCATCCATAGGCGGGGTCACGCCACTTTTGATGTGAGCCGAAAGCACGCAGCGCAACAACTAGTTTGGCTAACCACTTGCGGGGAGCTTGCCGAAGTCCATAAAGGGACTTTTAAAGGCGACAAACTAACCCGAGATGGCTCGGAGCAAAGCCAGGTGGCGGCTTCAAATAAACTTCTCATCTAAATCATTGTGTATAAAGGCGTTATGAACATCCAATTGATGCAACTCCCATCCTTTAATGGACGCCACAGAGAGAAAGACCCTTATAATTACCATCTTTGCAACAAGAGCGAAGGTCTCATGATAACCAAGGCCTTCAACCTGGCAATTTCCCAGAACAACCAGGTGACCTTTATGTGTTTCAATAGAGCCATCAGAATGATATTTAATGTGGTACACCCATTTGCAACCAATAGCGGATTTTTTTAGGCGGAAGCTCAAAAAGGACCCAAGTTTTATTCCATTCAAGAGCGGCAATTCCAGAGGCCATAGACCACGACCACCTGTCAGGGATGTAAGATTTCCTAGTTGTAACTCCTATCCAATTCCGAACCTTATCTTCCACAACCTTAACAAAACTGGAACACAACCAAAGATGGTCATCATCTTCATTATCTTCATCTACAAGGCACACAACTTATTAGTGAAGATGGCAATACAATTTAGTTGACTAACTAGTTTGCTTATTGAGAGAAGATTAAAATTGAAGTAAGGCACAAATAACACCCCATATCACAAGAATAATTTCAGAAGCAATATGAACTCTACCCATAATTGCAACACGGATTATCTAACCAGTAGGGAGATTGGTCAAAATAGGCAATGAAAGATGCTTGAAATCAACAAACATATCCAAACTAGAGCACATACGGTCACTAACACTTGTATTGTCCAAATATGATTAAGAGTGGATTTACCATATCCAACAAAAGAGTAAGAACCATTACTTGCAAAGTTGCTAAATTCTGGTGTCGAAGAGGAAGATGTAGTTTGAATCATAGTCTTTAATAAAGCAAAATCGACAACAGTCAAACCAGGAAAAAAAGGAGCAACTCTTTCTAAAATAGGAGCAACAAAATCATGTGATTCAACACATTTAGATGATGATGAACTAGCAAATTTCTTGTCATAATTGGGGTATCCAATTACCTTAGAACACTGTTTTATCATATGACCAAGGTTGTTATAAAAAGTACAAAAGTGAGAATTCTTGCCTTTGTACTTAGAAGCTTTTTGAGAATTTATATGAAAAGAACTAGCATCACTAGAAATCTAAGAAGTAGCTTTGATCTCTCTCTACTGCTCTTCTTGAATGAACATAGAATAGGCCTGACTTATTCTTGGAAGATGACTATTCTTGAGTATATTGCCTCTAATAATTGAGTAAGACTCATTAAGACCAAGCAAGAATTGAAATAGATGTTGTTCTTGCTCATACTTATTCATTGCATTAGCACTACCACAAGAACAAGGAGAAATACCACGGAAAGCACTCAATTCGTCCCATAATTCTTAAGATGAGTAAAATAGGTAGTGATATCATCAGTACGTACCTTGAGAAAGACAAGATAATTATTTCTGAATGGAAAAAGCTTGCGCTCTACTTGCTCTAGAAAATATGGAATCAAGTTCTTCGTAGATTTCTTTGGCAAAAGTGGTGAATAAAATGCTATCAGCAATCCATTTTGTCCAAAGCATTCAGAACCCATGATATCACAAGATCATTGCATCGATCCCATAGACGAATCTTGAGAGATTTTCATCAGAGTTTGGACGGGGAAGATTGTCAT
Organism: Fallopia convolvulus; assembly: GCA_964016875.1. Lineage (NCBI taxonomy): Eukaryota > Viridiplantae > Streptophyta > Magnoliopsida > Caryophyllales > Polygonaceae > Fallopia > Fallopia convolvulus. Next base: position 37,854,353 of record OZ024733.1, read on the forward strand.
CAATGAACGTGATCTTGTTTTTAGCATTGAGAGCGATGATCATGGTGTGTTTCTAAGCTAAGAAACCTTTTCCGTCAAAAGTTTTGGAGACAAGAATCGTTCCCGGTGAATCTGAAGGTGTAGGATCGTTAGTACTTAAACGAGTCGGTGACTCCTGCGAAGTCGTCGACTTTGAGTAACGGTAGAAGTCACCGACTTTGGTAAAGTCAATGACCTTGAAATAAGCAGCGGAATAATCAAACAGGAAAGATATTACCAAACTGTAAATGACAAGCGATGTATAGTGGAAACTCTTCGTAAACCAACTGGTTTACTTAGAGAAAAACCACTCCCTTCCAAGCTTCTCACTTGGTCGGATTTCAAGAGTCCTTAGACTCACTCTATTGATTTCTTGAGTATTACAGAACTCTCCCGTGTACAAGTTGAATCCCACAACCTTGAACCACACTCTACCTTTGTACCTACACTCTCAACCTCATGCTATGCCTAAGAACACTTGACTACACCACTTGTACGAATCTCACGTACAAGTCTTCTTTACTACTCGTACGAATCCCACACACGAGTCTTCTTCAACCTAGAACTCTCTCTTTTTCTTCTTCACAAGATATACAAATTATGATCGAAAATCCTCTCTTCTAATCTAAAACAATGCAGTATTTAAGCTAGAATAAGGTGTGATTTCGTGTAATATTATTTCCTATTCGGTTAAGGAAATAACATCCCACACAATCTTACAAGATCTTTCCTAATATAACATGTACGCACATATAAAATATCTCAATGGAATCATATCATCTTCTTCTAATTTTAGCACTCTTTTGTGATGATATTCTCCATAAATAAATGCCACAATTGTCCTGTAAACAATCCCACATGATCTGTACGTTCCTTCCACAAATAGTTTTCCTGCCAACTGATCGTGTCAGTGACTTTGCCTAGTTGCCGACTCGCCTTACAACTTCGAAGTCACTGACTTCCTGGAACCATCAAAACTCTAAAACTTCTAACAAATTCCCCCTTTTTGATGGTTACAAACAACCTGTCCTGATAAGATCCTTAAAGCAAACACACAACATCATAGTATAAAGAGCAAACGCAAAAACCATAAAAAATCCCCCCCTAAGCTTAATATCCACATGGTTTCAGTTTTTAGATCCCTCCCTTTAAATCTATTCCCCCGGTTAATTCTCCCTTTTGGCATCATAAAAAAGATTGCTAAAACAAGAAAAGAAATCAGAGGCAAATATGGAAACTTAAAACATAATATCAAAACAGTCATAGATAGTCATCCACCAAAGCAAGAGATAATGTACGATGCAAAAACAAACAGTCCAGAAATGCAGTACAACCAAATTGAACTAAAAAGAGAAGTCTTTTAAATTGGAGAGACAATGTGGTAAGGGTAGAAGAGAGGGATAGAGAGAGTCATGGACATGCAACAATCAGTGACTCAGAATTGAAACAAGCAAGCTTTTCGTCAAACTCCATAAATTTTAACATTAGGATCAGAACGAGTACCTTCTTCATATAAAACTATAGGTTGCTTAGAAGGTGTGACCTCTTCCAGAACTTTGTCGTTGACATCACCAGAGTCTTCTTTGTTAGCGACTTTTCGCAAGTCACCGACTTCTTCTTTTTCCTTGGTTACTCTCTGATCACCTTCTTCTTTCTCGTATCCTTCCAGTTCATGCTATAAAACTAGAGTCCTTGTTTCCTTCTTCTTAGATTTTTCAACTCCATTGCCTCCAAATTTTGAGTTTTAACCTACTCCTTTTCCAAATCATCCTTAGCACTCTCCTCGTCCCTTTTTGGGTGTGTCACTCGATCCCGGAAACGCTACCGATTGCGCCGTTTGGCGCAGCATTCCAGTTTCAAGTGACACAGCTAGGGTTTCTTGGTTTGGGTTTAGGTTCATGAAGCTTTTGGATGAGAATGGAGGTAGGGTAATAAAGGAACTTGTTTTCTCTTAATTGGAAAGTATCACCTCAATCAAATCAAGCTATGATCAAAAAAAATTCTTTCCAAAAACAAATTGATCTTCTTAATATTCTAATGTGATTCACACGCCAATATTCACAGTCACTGACCTTGATCAAGTCGGCGACCCATATCTCAAAATATGCCCTTCTCATCTGTCCGCGACTTTTGCACAATCCATGACTTTCTCTAAAAGAACTTACTTGGCATTGGGTTTTCACAGGGGGTGCCAAAGCAAACCAAGTATGAAGCATTATATATGAGGATTTATCGATCATGATGATAAGTCTCCGTTGCATAAGGAAATTCAAAACGGGATCATAGAGACTCTCAAAACATGATAGGTTAGGGACAAGCATTAGAATCAACCATCATTTGGGCTTGTAATGAGGGTTAGGATCATCATCAGGTTGATTCTTTTGGGCTAAAAACAAAGAGCTCAAAACGGTTGCACACATACTGAATGTAGTAAAAGTCATCGACAAGTCAAGTGCATGGGGTTTCCTAAACATGATGCCTATCAAGAATGCAAAGGATTATACCATAAAAGCATGACTTCAAAACATATGTAAAGCAATCAATTCTAGCCAATCATCGAGGGAATTCATGTAGGGAAATAGATCATTGAAGTGAGATCATACCTAGTTCCATGCGGAGTTGTTCAAAGGGTTCACGATTTAAGGCCTTTGTTATGATGTCTGTTCTTTGATCACTTGTTCTACAGAATTCCATAGTGACCATTCCCTTTTCCACATAATCTCGAAGAAAATGGTGCCTTATCTCGATATGCTTTGTCTTTGAATCTTGCACCAGATTCTTTGAGATGTTGATTGCACTAGTGTTGTCACATAGTATGGGCACTGACCCACACTTCACACCATAGTCACTGACTTGTTGCTTGATCCATAAGAGTTGAGAGCAACACGTTGCAGCCGCAATGTACTTTGCTTCCGCTGTTGATAGAGCAACATAATTCAGTTTTCTAGATCCCCATGACACAAGACACATCCCAAGAAATTGAGCCATCCGTGAAGTGCTTTTTCTATCAACACGATTCCCTGTAAAATCTGCATCTGTGTAGTAAACAAGTTCAAAATCAAATCCTCTTGGATACCACAAACATAGATTGTCAGTCCCCTTAAGATACCGAATGATTCTCTTAGCAGATTTCAAGTGGGACTCTCTTGGATCAGCTTGAAATCTAGCACATAGGCAAACTCCAAACACAATATCGGGTCTACTCGCAGTAAGATAGAATAATGATCCAATCATACCCCTTTACATAGTAGCATTGACTTCTGGATCCTTGTCATCTTTTCCAAGTGAGGTAGTCGGTGACATGGGAGTGTCAAAAGGTCTAGAACTTTCAAGACCAAACTTTTTAACACATTCTCTGAGGTATTTCTGTTTATGAACTCGTGTCCCATCCTCACTTTGAACAACTTGAAGTCCTAAAAAGAACTTGAGCTCACCGACCATGCTCATTTCAAACTCACTGGTCATGAGGTCAGCGAACTTCTTCACCGGTTTATCATCTGTTGAACCAAAGATGATGTCATCGACATAGACCTGAACAACCAGTGTATGACTTCCTTCCTTTAATAAGAACAAAGTCTTGTCTACCTCTCCTCGAACATACCCATGTTGAATCAAGAACTGAGACAAACGATCCTACCAAGCACGCGGTGCTTGCTTTAATCCATAAAGAGCTTTGTCCAGTTTGTAGACATGATCCGGGTGGGCGACATCTTCAAAACCCAGAGTTTGTTCAACGTACATATACTTCCTCCTTCAGATATCCATTCAAGAATGTAGTCTTGACGTCCATTTGTTGTAGTTTGAACCCATGATGAGCAGAATAGGCAATGAGTAACCGAATAGCTTCGAGACGAACTACATGAGCAAACTTCTCATCATAGTCAATGCCCTCCTGTTGATTGTATCCCTTAACTACCATCCTTGCTTTGTTTCTGACCACATTTCCTTCATCATCCAGCTTATTCCTAAACACCCAACGTGTTCTAATGACAGATCTTCCCTTTGGCCTTGGGACCAGGTGCTAAACCTTATTTCTTTCAAACTGATGAAGCTCTTCTTGCATGGCACTGACCCAGTCCGAATCTTTCAATGCTTGATCAACATTTTTAGGCTCCAACATTGAGATGAAAGCATTGAAGGCAAAGAAATTGTTCAGAGAAGATCTAGTTTGCACGCCCTTTGAAAAATCAGTGAGAATGTTGGTGACAAGATGACCAATTTTCTGTTGATAATTCCTGATCTGTAATTCTGTCAAGTCACCGACTTGAGTCTGTGGCGTTCTTCCTGACTCTTCATTAGAGTCTTCCGGACTTGAGCTTCTCTTAGGTGTTTTCTCATTTTCTGACTCATTATCACCTGAACTTTGACCACGATTACTTCCCCCCTGAAATGTCTAAGTCGGTGACACCAGCATTGTCATTGACTACTGATTCTTTTTTTGTTGTACCAGTTGGAAGTAGACCACCTTGAATCAAATAGTATCCTTGATCACCATCATCCAGATCCTCAATCATCGAGCCTCCCATTGTATTCTCATCAAACACAACATGAACACTTTCCTCAATCTTCCTAGTCCTCTTGTTGAACACTTTGTAGGCTTTATTGTGAGGGGAATAACCTACAAAAGTGACAACATCATTCCTTGGGTCGAATTTTTTCTAGACTGCCCTTGCCATTATTATGAACATAGCACTTGCATCCAAAAGTGCGTAAGTGAACGACACTGGGCTTAACTCCTCTAAGCAGTTCATAAGGAGTTTTTCCAAGGAGTGGACGAAGCATGGCTCGATTCATCACATAACAAGATGCATTAATGGCTTCACCCCAGAAATTCCTTGGAAGACCACTTGAGATAAGCATGGTCCGTGACATGGTCTCCAAGGCACGATTCTTCCTCTCAACCACGCCATTTTGTTGAGGAGTTCTTGGCGCAGAGAAGTTGTGACTCATGCCATTTTTCTTGCAAAACACCAGAAACTCAGAGTTCTCGAACTCGGTACCATGATCTGATCTGATTGATACGAGAGACACTCCAAGTTTCTTCTCTACAGCTTTCACCCATGCTTCAAATTCTTCAAAGACCCGATCTTTAGAAGACAGAAAAATTGTCCAAGTATACCGTGAAAAGTCATCGACAATAACAAAGATATAGCTATTTCCTCCACGACTTTGGACTCGTATGGGACCACATAAATCTATATGAATGAGCTCTAAAGGTCTAGTGGTACTTACCTCCTTCTTGAATTTGAAGGATGACTTTACTTCCTTACCTCTCACACATGTTTCACAAACTTCATACATGTTTGGGTCGATCTTGGGAAGTCCTCTGACTAGCTCTTGATTATGAAGCTTATCAATGAGTTGAAAGCAAGGGTCAGAGGTCGGCGACATCTGTAACTGTTCTAAGACACAGTTTTCCCTCGGCTTCAAAACAAGGGTCCACTTTGTAGAGATTATTTTCACACACCCCATTTAGAAGATTCTTCCCCGAGTCAATTTCTTGCACCTGACAGCCTTTCTTATCAAAAACAACTTGAAATGTTCCATTAGCACAAATTTGAGAAACATTTAATAACTTGAAACCAAGATTTTCAACCAAGTACATATTATCTATAGTCAGTTTATCAGAGAATTTTACCATACCTATACCAGAAATACCACCTTTATTATTGTTGCTGAAGGTAATCTTACCTCCCTTGTATTCTTGAAGTGAGACGAAATCCCTGGGGTTCCCGGACATATGAGTTGAGCACACACTATCAATAAACCAAGGCTCCTTGTCACCTACTTCAAGCTGCATTGAAAGAATTATTTGTTACGAACCCAGAGTTGTTTAACTCCTCTGGGTTTGGCAACAAAATAATTTCTAGGACATCATTTGTTACAACTAGCACAGACAGATCCTAGAGGATAGTCAGCGACAACAGGTGCATGACTATCATCCAGAGTCTGTGACCTAGCATTTTTCTCATCCCTTTCCTTTTTGTGACAATCATTTTGGTAATGACCAGCCTTGCTGCAGTATCAACATGTTCTATGAGATTTCAGGGCCACATACTTGCTATAGCCTGGATAGATAGGTTTGTTGTTGATGCGAGATTGAAAATCAATTTGTGACGGAGTCGAGTTCTGGACTTGTTTTTGCCATATGTTGTGCACCTTTTGATCAAGATACCAATGTTGCTTCCCTTTGTGAGGCTTAGCCACCACATGTGTAGAACAACTTGCATTGTCACTACACATAGGGGTATTACCTTTAGATACAAGGGGAGCAACCTTGGTACCCTGAGTATTAGGTGCACGAACAAAGCCAATTCCAGATCTGTCTACCTCCTTCACAAACTTTTTTTATAGTCATTTCTGACCTCTTGAGCCTTTTCAGCAACAAACTCATCTAACCATTTCTTTATTTTTGTCTCATCATCAATTTTTTAGATTTTCTAACTCACTGGACAGCTTAGCATGACCAAGCCTAAGCATAAGCCTTTCTCCTTCTGACTCGGCTAAAGTCGTCGTGCCAAGATCAAAAATAAATTACCCTAAACTACAAACTAGTATAGCATGCAAGTAAGGGATCGAACCCAAGAGAATCGGTATTCTGAATAATCAGCAAAGACAGAACAGGGGGTTTTGAGAGTTTAAGCAAGCAAATAATATTAAAGTATCAAATCAATTAAGAAAAAACAGAGTTCATTCAATCAATTCCACCTTTTTAATCATTCGATCATCAATTCATCCACTTTTCTATTAATTCCCATGTTAATTCCAATCCTTATAAAAGATTTCCGCTTGTCCACGGTCCAAGCGAAAGGATGATATGAACAAGAACGCTTAATTCAAATCATGCAAGATATTAAGGATAGAAGGATATTAAATCATGCAATCAAGCTACGAGTCTCATGCATAAAATAACAATCAAACACTCTTTCTCAATTCTAGTCCACGGTCCTAGAAAAGAGTTGTTTCAAGGATAAATATGATTGCACAGACAACAATCAAACCTAATAAAACTGTAGATCTAAGTCAATCAAACAAGTTGATCAGGCTCATAAAATCAAACATAGATCATATAAATAAAAACAAGAGTTTTGATATTAACCAAGGGATAGAAAAGTTACCAGAATCTCACGAATTACATAAAAAGGCTTCCTTGATCAAACAAACTCCAAGGGAAAATTAGTTCTCCATAATAAAACTGAAATAAAAACCTAAAATATAAAAGTATGCTTTGAATTGTGGTTCTCTCTAAACTGAAACACGAAACTAAACTTAAATACTAAACTGAAATAACCTAAAACTAAAGATATAATTATAAATAAAAGATAGAATAAAAACGAAGTCAGCGCTCCGGAAATAAGGCCACCCGCGAGAGCGGTTCCATCGATCTCCCCTCGGCCGCGGATCCCTCTTGAACCGCGAGCGTGGCCATAGCCCGCGAGCGCGGGTCCTCGTGTACTTCAGCTCTCGGATCTTCTCTCCACCGCGGGCTCGGGTCCAAACCCGAGGGCGCGGTTCTTGTTTCCGTAAACTCTTCATCTCGATCTTAGGACTTTTGTCTTCAAAATCTTCAACTGTAGGCTCTTCTGATATTACAGATAAACATCCTAATCTAGCCTAAAACACTCAGAAATCCTAATAAAAATACAGAATTATGCTGTACTAAAACCAGCGTATCAAATTCCCCCATACTTACATCTTGCTCGTCCTCGTGTAAGCTCAAAATAAATCAAACAATAAATCCTATCAAAGATCCACAGGAAGTAAAGAGAAATATGAAAAATCTAACTCTCAACTCACAACCCGAACCCATGTAGAGAAAAATGAGCAAAAGACATGAAAGCTCAAATCACACACCTCACAGATACAAGATATAACACTCAAGCTCTAAAAAATGTAGAGCAACCTAGGATCTACCTGGCATCTAAAATGTAATCCCCAGACCCCAAAGTAAAATATTAATCCTAAACACTCTGATTTTACCACTCATTCTACTTAGGCGCCCTTTCGGGTTTTCACCTAATCACTCTTTTCATTTTTCTTAGGTGTGCTCACAAATACTCACATCTCTCATAAACCTCTTATTACCCCAATCTAATGCTGGTCCGGGTTACCTGCTTATTGCCTGAGCTGCCCTTTCGGGTTTTTAGCTCATCCCAGGATTTTCTATGCCTTTTTCTCTAATTTTTTATGGCTCTTTCTTATTTTTTTCCATTTTTTCCATTTTTTTAAAACTTTTCTCTATACAAAACATGGAACAAAGATCCCATAAAAATAACGAAAAATAAACTGAAAAGCAACTATCTATGATAAGCGTAGCGAGTACTTCCTCCCCCATACTTGAATTCGTCATTGTCCTCAATGAAGTAAAGAGAAAAGAATTAAGCATAGAAGAGGAAAATCAGAAGACTCACATACGACATATGATATGAATGAACTCCCCGAATTGCAATGCACCAAACTCAGGAACAAACTGATCTTTATGGGAATAAACCACGAGCGCCGTCTTCACAACTCAACAACCAGATCCACACCATAGGACGTCTCCAATGAAAATGAACTGGACTCCTCAAAATAAAAAAAAACTCCAAAGACAGTAGCACCCCCATACTTGAACAATGCCACAAAGATGGTGTAGACGCGCACTAAACCACAATGGGATGGAACCTGATAATAGTACCTAAACAATTCCAAGGAACTAGACATGGAAAGATATAGAAAAGCGGATTGGTGGATGATGGTAGAATATGGAAGAACTCTTCAAAGGCTTGGATGAACAACTCGGAAATCTCCAGATGATCCATCGTCAGGAAAATCCGCGGGCGCGGGACCGGAACCGCGGGCGCGGGTTGTGCTCCGATCGTGAAAAAAATGGTTAGAGAACACGATTAACAAAACTGAACACGAACTCACAAACGAACTCTGAATCTCGCCTTAAGCATTAATGTAGTACGAGCCTTGAAAACGAAGATTCCCCCATACTCCATGGGCAGCCATATATCTCCCAAAAAGGATGGAGATAGAAGAAGATGGAAAAGATAGAGGGATGGAAAATAGAAGGTGGAATCTCGGGGGTTTCACCCGAAAACCTTTTATTTCAGGGGTTTCACCTGAAAGCCTTTTATTTCAGGGGTTTCACCTGAAAACCTTTTATTTAAGGGGTTTCACCTGAAAACCTTTTATTTTTATATTTTAAACTTTTTTTTTAAAACCGAAAAAACAGAAATTGGATTCCGTCAGGGCAGAACCCGCGAGCGCGGGTCCTGGGCCGCGAGCGTGGGTCCAGCCGCGACCTCGGATCCTCCCTCGGGTTGTGCTTCCTTCGAGATTTGATAAATTATACCTGCAAGTTAGCCCGAAAAAACCAAAACGAACTAAAACTAAAACTAAACTAAAAAGACAAAAATAAAAGAAAAGAAAAACTTACCTCGGGTTGCCTCCCGAGCAGCGCCTTTGTTTAACGTCGATGGCCCGACATCAACCTATTAGCTCAAGACTCGGACATCGTCAAAGCCCAAAACATCGAATCAAAATTTGATGCTAATATCCCTGAAACGCTGATTGAACAGAAAAAAACAAAACCGATTCCCCGGCAAAGGCGCCAAAATTTGACTCGGCTAAAGTCGTCGTGCCAAAATCAAAAATAAATTACCCTAAACTACAAACTAGTATAGCATGCAAGTAAGGGATCGAACCCAAGAGAATCAATATTCTGAACAATCAACAAAGACAGAACAGAGGGTTTTGAGAGTTTAAGCAAGCAAATAATATTAAAGTATCAAATCAATTAAGGAAAAGCAGAGTTCATTCAATCAATTCCACCTTTTTAATCATTCGATCATCAATTCATCCACTTTTCTATTAATTCCCGTGTTAATTCCAATCCTTATAAAAGATTTCCGCTTGTCCACTGTCCAAGCGAAAGGCTGGTATGAACAAGAACGCTTAATTCAAATCATGCAAGATATTAAGGATAGAAGGATATTAAATCATGCAATCAAGCTACGAGTCTCATGCATAAAATAACAATCAAACACTCTTTCTCAATTCTAGTCCACGGTCCTAGAAAAGAGTTGTTTCAAGGATAAATATGATTGCATAGACAACAATCAAACCTAATAAAACTGTAGATCTAAGTCAATCAAACAAGTTGATCAGGCTCATAAAATCAAACATAGATCATATAAATAAAAACAAGAGTTTTGATATTAACCAAGGGGTAGAAAAGTTACCAGAATCTCACGAATTACATAAAAAGGCTTCCTTGATCAAACAAACTCCAAGGGAAAATTAGTTCTCCATAATAAAACTGAAATAAAAACCTAAAATATAAAAGTATGCTTTGAATTGTGGTGCTCTCTAAACTGAAACACGAAACTAAATTTAAATACTAAATCGAAATAACCTAAAAGATATAATTATAAATAAAAGATAGAATAAAAACGAAGTCGGCGCTCCAGAAATAAGGCCAGCCGCGAGCGCGGTTACAAACCGCGAGCGCGGTTCCATCGATCTCCCCTCGACCGCGGATCCCTCTTGAACCGCGAGCGCGGCCATAGCCCGCGAGCGCGGGTCCTCGTGTACTTCAGCTCTGGGATCTTCTCTCCACCGCGGGCTCGGGACCAAACCCGAGGGCGCGGTTCTTGTTTCCGTAAACTCTTCAGCTCGAACTTAGGACTTCTGTCTTCAAAATCTTCAACTGTAGGCTCTTCTGATATTACAGATAAACATCCTAATCTAGCCTAAAACACTCAGAAATCCTAATAAAAATACAGAATTACGCTGTACTAAAACCAGCGTATCACCTTCTAAGTTAGTGACCTGCTTTTCAAGGTCCTCAACCTACTTTTGCAAGTCAACGACATGAGACTTTGAGTCAGAGCAAGACTCACAAGTCACTGACTTAGGAGAAGAAATCTTTTCCAGTTCGATAGCTTTGCTAGACCAGAGTTTATTATCATCGAAGAGGTTGGAAATGGTTTCTCCATTTTCTTCCACTTTTTCTCTTAACTCAGTGACCTGAGTTCCAAGATTTTCGATGATAGCAACTAGTTGTTTTCTAGACTTTTTAGCAAGAAGAGAAGAGAGTTTAGATTCATTTACCTCTTGGGATGACTTGTCTTCAATGGTCATACAACAGTCTCCTCTTGTCGGCGACACCTCATCGTCATCATCAGACATATCCCAAGTCGCCATCATTTCTTTGTCAGTTTCTCCAGTTTTTCTTCTAGGACATTGCTTAGCAAAATGTCCTTTAGCCTGACATTGATAGCAAATCACTTCCTTCATGTCCTTGTTGTCCTTACTATCCTTGCTTGATTCAGGAACTTCGACAGGAGCTTTGTTGCGGTTCCATAACCTCTTCATAGCCTTTGAGATGAGAGCAACATCCTCATCTACTCCTTCGGTGTCATCATCTCCCTGCGCTCAGTTGAAAGCCCTTTCAACTTTGAGAGCAATGTTCTTGACTTTCTCTGAGTCATGTCGTTCCTCTCTTCTTTGTTGAATGCCTCCATACATGGTGAGTTGTCCAACAAGATCTTCCAAGGTCAGCGACTTGGTTTCCTTTTGCGTGAGTAGAGATGAAGTAATGTTGTCCCAACTCTTGTTCAATCTTGAGATCAGCTTGTTGGTTTGTTTCATTGAGGAATCTTCTCACCTAAGAACTCCAATTGATTCACAAGCGTTTGAAATCTGGAGTGGTAGTCACAAAGAGACTCTCTTTTTCCTTGAAAAATATTATCATACTCTCCTTCGAGACTTATGATCCTATCTTTCTTCACATCCTCATTGCCATAATGAAGCCTTTTTAGAGCATCCCAAATGTCCTTTGCAGTCTTGTATCCGATCACCTTTTTGAGGTGATAACTTGTATTTAAAGCATGTTTAGGGTGCATATTAGATCATGTTTAGTTATGTAATTAGCTTGCAACTCGTGTTTCTAGGTCGTTTTTAGTTGTTTTGGTGAGTTTTGTGGTTCGGTATCTACGCTTTGTAATTTTGGTATTTCAGGTCTGAAAGCAGAAGGAAACCGAACCATTCAAGGAAGTTATGAAGTGAAAGAGCATGAAGAAGAAGTCAAGACAAGAAGTTCAAGGCCAAACAAGTTGGGATTTGCCCAAGAAAGAAGTCGAGTCAAAGAACAAGCCAAATAAGAGTTACCCTACCAAAATCACCCAAGGTAGTACTCGGGGTAACAACTAGGGTGTAGTACCCGGGTTTTTCCTTTTCAGTCTAATTTCAAACTTTCTTATCCCACAAGCAAAATTCGGTAATTAGATCGCCTTTTGTAAAAGCTATTTAAGCACTCACATTAGTAAGTAATCGTGTTCTATTGAATAAATCTAGAAATAATAATAATATTTGTCTTGCTTTATATGTATCGCATTACAATTAAATATGCAATTTAAGTCGGCACCAGGCTACACGTTCAAATCACATGAACCTTAAATATTTTATCTTAAGCCATTAATCTATCCATTACGTACCTTATATATATATAATCCCTACTTATCTTTTAAAGCTTATTTTTATTAATTCTACCTAGACCTTATTTTTATATAGTTATATATTCTATCTAATTTACATGTATAGTTCGGTTACAGTAACTGAAAATACTATCTAGATTAATCAAGGAGAATCGTATCTCTAATCCAATCTTCTATCTATCCTAATCTTGTTACAACCTATCCTATTTTAACCGATCGAACAGCCAAATTCGTTCTCCTGATATCTCTTTAAACACGATCGATCTAGTTCCCTTCCATCCCTGGTGGTGCGTAGAAGAGTGGGAAACCGAGTCAAGACATCGCCAATCTTCAAGCTGATCAGGTAAGGCCTTCCACTCACCGGTTCCGACGAAACGCGACTGTCGACCGCACCCCTGTTTCTTTTCTTCTTCACTCCTGGTCGCTTAACTATTCGTTTTTTTCGCTGTCGATCTTCTCCTTCTTCTTCAAACAAGATACGCCTTTGTCGTTGACCCGCATCACTAACGGTGCAATTCTTTCTCGTGACTAAATTGTCGTCGATTGTCGTCAAAGGTCTTCCCGCAGCTTGGTGAGTTCGCTCTCTCTCTCTCGGTTTAGTTTGGGGTTGTTCTAAGTAGTCACTGGTTTAAGTAAAATTAGTTAATTATATAATTATATAAAAATTCTGGGGTGTCGATTTTGTTAGTGGGGTATAGTAGGTAGTTTAAGTCTCGGATTAGATGTTTGAATACTTGAACTAATATTTGAACGAAACTAGAATAGTTGAATTAATTAAGTGTAGTTGGTTGATTTGAACATGTATGTGTATTTTGTGTGTACAGGAAAAATTTCATATAGTGTGTGTAGAAGTTAGTGCAGTGTTGACTAATGTTTTGAATTGGTATATAAATATACATAGGTATTTGTAATAGGCAGTTCCCGTTAACAAATTCGGGTACATTTTGGGGGGATTTATCTAGTAGAGTTAATTAGTGTATAGTTAAGGGAAAGTGAGTTGGGCTTGGAAAATTAGTGTTAGTTTTCAGAATTGTTAGATGAGGTATGGGTCATACCTAATTCGGTTTGTTTCGTTAATATCTTTTTAGGGAATCACTTTTGCCCACGCGTTTAGGTTTCCGTCTTCATCACAGGATCCTTCGTTTTGAGGTAAGTCGTTTTCGACTTGCTCGGTTCTTTTCTGTCTTGTTAGATTTTGTGCCGTTATTGTAGGATTGGTTTTGGGAACTAGTCCCGAATATCTTTTTGGAATTGAAATATTTTGGACTTGCTTGTGCTGTTGTGTGCAAATTGGTTTTAAATGGGTTTTTATCGGAAATAAGTTTTCGAATGTTTTCTCTGTGTTGGTACCGTTTCCGGCACGGGCATCGTAGCTGATGGAGAGGAAGGGTTGCCTATGTATAGTCCGTGTGACAGAGAAACCGTGCCCCTTCAAAAGAAAATGCTATCTATGTGTTTTGGCAAGTGCTTCAGTGGAGGCTTAGCCGGGGTTAGAAGAATGAAGTGATGTGATCAAGGAGTGGGAGGGCCTGCCTCTGCACTGTGTATGTATGTTTGACTTATGTGTGATTAACCGTCTAATTTAGGTATTTTCCTTTAGAGTTATGATTGTGATTGTGGATTATGGTTACTGACTATAGAAAACTGTTTTTAAACGTCTTATAATTTCCGCACATTATCTAGTTTGGTAGATTAGTAGCTGAACCTTCGGGGATTATTTTTCCAATTATAGGTATGTTACAGGAAACCGTGCAGGAGCCTTGGCCGGATGGTGGAGTGGATCGTTGACGCACGTGTCATTAGTTTGGGTTTTTCGGCTATACATCGGGAGAATTTATTATGATTATTAGTTCTGTTGCATTATTTTTAACTGTAATTTTTTTTGTGTTGTTTGGAATATTTTGAAGAAAATTCGGGAAGGGTTACTTGGAAATTTTGTTAATGCATTCGGGCATTCAAACATGTTTTATATTCAGTTTTATAAATTTGAAAGTTGGATGTTTTACTCGTTTTCTCGTCGTGCCCGCGTTGTAAGATCCTAAAGTGTTGTCGTCAACCCACCTAAGTAGTACCTGGTAAGGTCTACTACCAAGTAGCGCCCTGTGGAAAGACGGGGTGTTACACATGGTAATGTCATCTGAGGGTTACCCGACCGGGTAGTTGGTAGGGTAGTTGGTGGGGTAGTAACCCGTGTTGGATTTGGACGAGATCTCTTGATTTATTTGTTTCCAAAAATACTTTTAGCCTAGTTATCTATCTTTAAGAGATCTTTGGATTGGGGAACAAGTTTAGATTGTAATTTTCTCTCTCTCTCTCTCTCCCTCTCTTAGAACCCTAGTTGGAGATTGAAGACTTTGTTTTGATTTTGAGTTTGGATTTGCTGGATATTAATCAAGTTTGCTTGTTTCTTCAATCCGGTATGTTTATTCTCATCATTGATTTAAATTCTTCTCTTTCCATGTCTAGCTAAACCACAAATTCTAAGATTGGGGTGAACCCAATGATGTCTAGGTAGACTTATTTATTAAATTGCACAATTCGTTGTTTGAAGCTTTGTTTGATTCAATCCTAGATGCTTTATGCCCTAGTAATTTATTTGAATGGGAACTTGCCAAAGTTTGAGACTGAAAGGTGAAAACTTTGATAAGTAGTCAGACGGGGAATTGAGACTGAAAGGTACTTTTTCCTGTTGGAACCCTAGGATTTGAACCTGAGTTTTCTCTATTATGAAAGTATTTTGAATTCTCTTGTGGAATAACAATTGTCATAGAAATCTTAAGGTTGGGTTGAGTTAGCAAGTCGCGAAAGCGGATGTTGATTCAATTTAATCTTAAATTCTAAGTGCTTAAAGGTCTAGATTATAATTTGCAAGTCACGAAAGTGGATGTTTAATTGAGTCTAGATACGTTCGTTAACATTCGAAAGAATTTAGCGGATACATTAGACAATTGCCTTCAAAAAAAGTCATAATTAAGATTGTGCAATCATCCTTTGTAGTCTACCGAAGCATTATTATGGTGATCCTTAATCTTAGAAGCCTTTCTCTTATTGATTTGCCCATATTTACTTGTTTGTTTGCTTTAATTAGTTTCATAGCAAAAATCACAATTCAATCTTTTCTTATTTTACGTCTTAGTCTACGGATTTGACTACAATTAATACTACATAGTCCCAGAGTTCGACACCTTGGTATTACAACCGATCCCGTACACTTGCGGGGTAGGATTTGGCCTATCATGAGGTCACCGTCTGTGAGAGCATGATGAAGGACCTTTTTTGCTCTAGCATTCTTTTGAAGCTTCTTGAAGTCGACATCATCGTACTCAACCGTGGTTTTTTCCGTCTTTCCATCCTTTCCAAGAAAGGTTTCCCGACCCAATTCAATCACTTTCCACAACTGACCATCCAGAGAGCAGATGTGGGTCTTCATTTGTTCAACCCACCAGTCGTACTCTCCAACCTTGGGGATTGGAGGCTTTCGGAAAGAGTCACTGACAGTAGTGTTGGTTGAAGACATTTTCCTGTAAGAAAAGTACTAAAAACACAATCTAGAGCCTTGGCTCTAATACCAATTGTAGGATCGTTAGTACTTAAACGAGTCAGTGACTCCTGCGAAGTCGTCGACTTTGAGTAACAGTAGAAGTCATCGACTTTGGTAAAGTCAGGGGCCTTGAAATAAGCAGCGGAATAATCGAACAGGAAATATATTACCAAACTGTAAATGACAAGCGATGTATAGTGGAAACTCTTCGTAAACCAACTAGTTTACTTAGAGAAAAACCACTCCCTTCCAAGCTTCTCACTTGGTCGGATTTCAAGAGTGCTTAGACTCGCTCTATTGATTTCTTGAGTGTTACAAAGCTCTCCCATGTACAAGTTGAATCCCAAAACCTTGAACCACACTCTACCTTTGTACCTACACTCTCAACCTCACGCTATGCCTAAGAACACTTGACTACACCACTTGTACGAATCTCACGTACAAGTCTTCTTTACTACTCGTACAAATCTCACACACGAGTCTTCTTCAACCTAGAACTCTCTCTTTTTCTTCTTCACAAGATATACAAATTATGCTCGAAAATCCTCTCTTCTAAACTAAAACAATGCAATATTTAAGCTAGAATAAGGTGTGATTTCGTGTAATATTATTTCCTATTCGGTTAAGGAAATAATATCCCACACAATCTTACAAGATCTTTCCTAATATAACATGTACGCACATATACAATATCTCAATGGAATCATATCATCTTCTTTTGATTTTAGCACTCTTTTGTGATGATATTCTCCATAAATAAATGCCCCAGTTGTCCTGCAAACAATCGCACATGATCTGTACGTTCCTTCCATAAATAGTTTTCCTGCCAGTTGGTCGTGTCAGTGACTTTGCAGTGACTTTGCCGAGTCACCGAATCGCCTTACAACTTCGAAGTCACCGACTTCCTGGAACCATCAAAACTCTAAAACTTCTAACAGAAGGATGGATGTATGGGGGATTGCTAGAATCAGTGATCAATTGAGATGCAACCCACACCATTGTGAATGAAAGAAGTGAATTAGATAAAAAAAGTTTGAAGAATTGATCGAGAAACACAAAATTCAAACAACAATGTATGACAACTTGTTTTTTTTTGGAGATTTTCGTAAGGGTAGGGGTCGACAAAAGAAATGCTGGAAGGATAGTTGATAGCTTGCATATAGGAGTAGCTTAGTTGCATGTTTTATATATGTTTTAGTTAGTCTTAGGTTAGTTTTTATGTAGTTTTTAGGTTTTTGTGTTGTCGGGTATTATGCGCTGGTTTGCTCGGTTACAGGTTTTTAGGTTCAGGAGCAACAGCGGGGCGAGTACAGATTGACCATGGCGGTGGTGGACGAGCCAAGGGAGCTAAGGAAAGCTAGGGATGCTAGGATGATGATTGAGGATTGAAGAGACAAGCCAAGCCAAGAATCAAGTGCTCGGGGAGAAGCCGCGCAATGATCCCGAGCAATCCCAACTGACGGACAATTGCGCGGGGTAGGAGGAAGAAAGCGCGGCCGCGCATTTGGTGAACGATCCCGCGCAATCTGGAGTTTTTCAGCGGACGTGTTTTGGGCCGAGCCTTGGTTTTGGGCTTTGAGATCTAGGATATTTGGGCCTATATCTTCCGAGATATATGTTTAAGATATGATATTTTGGGGGATATTTTTAGTAGACATATAAATACTTTATGTTAGTTTAATTTTCATAATTTTGATCAACTTTTGGAGGCTAGGGTTTCTTTGGAGAGAGTTTTCTCAAAGGAGCAATCTTTGAACCTCTTGTAAGTTTGTTTTTAATTTAATTATGCATTGCTAAATTCCTTTGTGTTTGACTAGTTATTGAAATCATAGATTGCACAATATTGTGAGGTTTGATTGATTCTCAACAACTTGAATAGGTTTTATTCCCTATACTTAATTGAATCAGAATTATTCTAGGATTTTGTTAGATTAGCTACCTAATAGAATTTCTAGGTTAATTTACAACTAATTTGATCAAGTCTCGTTCGGGATTGATTGGATAAAGTAGCAACTATAATTGTTTAGACCCGTTCGGGCTATTCAGTTGTAGAGGGAATAAACCACGGATAACTTGATTAGCTGTTTGCGTTGAGTATTTGTTTCTATCGATACTTTGAACTTAAAGCTGTCGTTTAATTGAATCTAGACGTTGTTCTAGGTTGTTAGATGATTAGGGTTGTTCAGACTGTTAGCTCTTTCAACTAAATATAAAGTTTTGGATAATAATCCACGGTAGATTATTCAAGGGAATTGAGAATCAAAAGAATCAATGATCAATATGCATATCTATGACGAATGTAACTAGTTGAACACGCTTGTTCCTTAATTGATTTAAACCATCTTTTGCATTCATATTTACTTCTAATTTTGCATAGTAGTTTAGATTTCCATTCAATAAAACCCCCATATTAGTTGCTTGGCACTTAAGCAACAACACATTTACACGAGTCTCTATGGGTTGGCCCTTACTTACCGCTCTATTGAGTTGGTTAAGCTAAGGATTCTTTGATAGGTATAAACGACCAACGAAAATACCTCATCAATAGCATAAAGTAGGATATGAAGCAGTTAAAGATTTCAACAGATTTAGCGGAGTGCAGGGATAGCTGGAGAGAGAAGGTCAAGGTGGTGGACAACTAGTTGTTAGACAAAGGAGCTTTAGAAAACACCCTCTTGATTTATTTTGGGGTAAGGGTATGTACATCTTAACCCCTATCTAAACATTACCTTGTTTTTTGGGCATTAGAATGGGTTATTTTGAGTTGTTGTTGTTGTTGTTGTTGTTGTTGTAAAAAAAATTTCAAATTTAAATTAATATGTTTCTAGTACATAAGAAATTGGGAATAGACAACAATATATGATATTGTGTCTTTTTTTAAGAAAAATGATATTATGTCTTCATAGTTTATATGCTTTTATATCATACATAGAGTTTATATTTTTTTCCGTAAAAGAAGAGTCTCAAGTTTTTAAAAGGAGATAAATAGTCATTTTATAAATATGTGTATAATGTTTTTGAAATAAATCTTTAAATACTTATTGTATTTTAATATTGATGAAAATCAATACATAAATGTGAAGCATTTATTTTACTTGAGAGAGACAATTTTATACTTGTAAAGAAAGACTAGTTAAGTAAGTCATGTAATTTCTTGCTATAAAAAAAACTATAATTTCCTCGATTTAGGTTAGATTTAAAAATACGGTTTTTCTAACCTATGTCCTAAGGGCATAGAATAAACATACTAATTCAAGGAACTAAAACCATAAAAAAACTAACAAACCCTTTTGAAAAATTAATTAATCCTAAATAAATATAAATTAACTAATGCCTTCGGACATTTGGTTTGGTGGTTAAGACCTTGGGGTAGTACCTCGAGGTCACCGTTTCCAATCATACGGGCGGGGGTTTGCCCATATTCATTAGAATTGGTTAGTAACCAGTTCTCATTCCTATTAGATGCTCTAGGCGAATCAAGTAGTATTTGTGACTACTCTAATCTTTACCTTAATTATCAATATATATATATATAAATTTATTAATTATTTCCATTTTAAGGATCTTAACATATAACCTTAGAAAAATCAAAAAGTTTATCTAAACAACCGACCACTTACGTCAAACGGACCGGTCGTGGGGCCGGGCCCCACACGTTACGATCCTCCCCCTCCGACCACGGACACGATTTGGCCGCATACGAGCTCCCACAAGAAAGGAAACCGCCACGTGGCAGCCCCTTACTGGTAATCTAGCAACGTGAATGAGCACTATCAAAACCCGTTGTTTAATCAAAGACAAATTATCACACACTACGTAATTAATTAATGAAAGAGAGAAAAAGAGATGCGATTTTCGTTTGGATAAAAAACACTATTGTAGGTAATAGCTAGGGCGGGTTTTTTTGGGTAGCTCGTGGTGGGAGTTAATTAGGAGGGCCGGCGTAGCCATCACTTAAACCTTCCATTCAAAGTTCCCCCAAGCCCCAACCACTAGCCTTTCTTTGAACTGCATTGGACTAGACTACCATTATCAATTATTATTGCCATCTGCCCTTCTTCCATGCACAAATGCCCCACACATTCTAACTCTCTTCTCTCCTCTTCTACTTTTCTTCTCATCAATCTACTTTTATTTATTTCATTATACACCACATGATATAATTTAAGGACCCAAAGAGTTTCATTCCTCTATAAAACGAAACTAGTCTCCCATTTCATGCTACCCTCTCTCACCGTCCTCTCTACCTCACTCATTTTTGGAGGCAGCAGCAATTTAATTAATCAAAACCTCCTGTGCAACATCGACATATATATATATATATACACACACACGCTCTGGCGTTTGGAATAAGGATATATTATATATAGGGATCCGAGGAGGAAGGACAACGAGAAGGGAGAGGCGAATAATGAGGTACATGGGGAATATTGGGAAATACCAATTGGGGCAGACGATTGGAGAAGGCATGTTTGCTAAGGTCAAGCTCGCCAAGAACGTCGTCAATGGCCAGCAAGTCGCCGTTAAGATTATAGACAAGGACATGGTCATTCAGAACAAGCTCATGCATCAGGTAATTTAATTGATTACTACTGCACTAGCTAGCTAGTTTGGATTTGAGTTTTGTTGTTTCAGTTCCACACTTCCAACATACTTTCAATCCTATAAGGAGAAGGGCTAGTAGAGGTTGGGGATTGGGGATTGACATTTAGGTCTGTTTGATATATTTCAAAAAACCACCAATGTTATATTCCATCTTTCTCAAAACCCATAACTTAATTATAGTTTGTTCATAGAATAGCCTTTTCAATTTGGTCTGTAGAAACAGAAACAAATATAAAAAGTTCGCAGAAACATCTATCATAATCAAGAGTGACTAATTCAAAAGAAAATTGGGCAGCAGAGATTTGAAATGGGTGAATTAGAAATGAGAGTTGAGAGAATTAGAGAATGAGATTTGAAACCTACCAATTCTTCATGTTAAACTATTTGTGCACTGATTGGGGTGGAGTATTTTTCTTCAAGCAAATCTTAGATCTATCTCAAACATGGAGCTTTGACTTTTCTTGTATCTTATATATTTATGAAAAAGGTAATTTGTCCTTTCAAGTATTTAATTTGATGGTGAACACTTACTATAGGTGCTGTTTTCAACCAAATAGATAGTAGGTGATTTTTTTGGAATAGTTGTGGAAAATAGCCTTCACTGTTAAAATTACTATAATGATTCCAACTATAGGGTTTGAATTTTATTTTTTGTTATATCATCGTTTTATATATATATATATATATATATATATTTGTGACTATAGGTGCAAAGAGAGATAAAAACAATGCAGCTTCTGAACCATCCGAACATTGTCAGGATATATGAGGTATTTGGCTGCTCATCATCTTCATTACTCTGTATAAAATCAGGAAAATTTTAGGGTATAATTCACTTGAGATCCCAAAATTATGTGATGTATGTAGGTTCTTGGCACAAAGACGAAGATTTACATAGTGATGGAGTATGTATCAGGAGGGCAACTCTCTGATAAACTGGTGAGCACTCTTCAAATCCCACACCCCAAACTGGTGAGCACTCTGACCTCATAAGTTATGAGGTCAGAGAAATAATCTTCATCAGAATCTGATGTCTGTTTTTTCATCTAACAGTCGTATTCAACAAAGCTAACTGAAAAGGAGGCAAGAAAAATATTTCAACAGCTAATTGATGCTGTAGAGTATTGCCATTGCAGAGGAGTGTATCATAGGGATCTAAAGGTAAACAAACAATCACAAAACTATATTCAAACATCAAAAATATAAGCTTTAAGCTAAATTGGATTGGAATTTCTTACTTGTAGCCACAAAATCTTCTGCTAGACGGCAAAGGAAATCTCAAGGTTTCAGACTTTGGCCTCAGTGCATTTACTCAGGTATAGTTCAAATCCTTCATAAATGTCTAAACTGATGTTCATTTTATATGGTGCTCCAAACTACATTCATCGGAACGATTCTGAACTTGTGCTGAATTTGAATTAATCCTGACAGTCACAGCCAGAGAGCTTGTTGTCAACAGCCTGTGGTTCTCCTTGCTATGTAGCACCTGAGGTAAGAACATCACCTAAAAATTTGTTCATGTATTTAGTGAAATCAACTAGTTATAAAAATCATATCATATACTGAAACTATACATGAAACAGCTTATCAAGAACAGAGGATATGAGGGGGCAGCAGCGGATACATGGGCTTGTGGAGTAATCTTATATGAAATATTGAGTGGGCATTTGCCATTCAATGACCAAAGTCTAGCAAAATTATATAAGAAGGCAAGTTTTCTTCTTCATGAGAATTGTAAAATGCCAAAAGATGAAGGATTTCTAAACCTGATGGTTTTATTCCTTATCCTCAGATTTTGGAGGCAGACTACAGATGCCCAGAATGGTTTTCAAAAAGTCAAAAGAGGTTGCTCTCAAGAATATTTGAAGTTGATCCAAGAAAGGTATGTATTTTAAAATAATCAAATATTAGCTTTTATAGTATATAAATTATACAGGCAACCTTACCAAGTCTCTTGTCCTTGCAGAGAATTACCATCCCAGAGATAATGGAAGATGAATGGTTTCAAATAGATTACAAGGCGGCAGTTGGGGTGGATTTTGTTGAGGAAAATGACTCAAATGATGATCAAGCAACTTCATTTTCCATTGAGGTATAACCGAACAGCACAATTGAGTGCTACAGAAATTTCAACTTATCTTGTAATGTATATACATCTAACCATTTGACAATCAAATGCAGGAGACTATGACAGACAAGAATGAATCTCAATCACCTGGTTTCATCAATGCCTTCCAGCTCATAGCATTGTCACAGGACCTAAACTTGTCAGGTTTATTCGAAGAAAAGGTAATTTTGTTAAAAAGAAATAAATCAAGATAACATATTTCTTTCGGTTTTCACTCTTGCAAGATACTAAATTGATCACCCTACAAAATATAGGACGGTGAGAAAAAAAGAGTAATGCTGGGCTCCAAGCACACAATTACTGAAACTATCGAGAAAATAGAGGCTGCAGCAAAAGGTTCAAGCCTCTTAGTTGAAAGGATAAATAATTCCAAGGTAAGACAAAACTTCTTTTTTTTCCTTTCTTAAGATTAAAATATGATCCTCGGAAAAAAAAAATTAAAACATATTGATCTTGTCTGATAAGTGATAATTTCTGTTGTTTTTTTCAGATCAAGATGCATCCACTTCAGAAACTTAAATCATCTAGGTCATCTATTAATCTAATGGCAGAGGTGAATTTTTGCATATAACAAAACATACCCCATTAAGTGACAAGACACTGGAAATTTACCTGTTGCATGTCGAAACTTTTTCAGGTGATTGAGGTGTCTCCAACTGATTGTGTAGTGAAAGTATCAAAGTCGATTGGAGAGCTAAAAACGTACCAAGAGGTATTGGGAATCCTCCAATTCACCCTCTAATGTATCTCAAGATTCTGAACTGAATCAATTATGATTTATGAACATAGACTCAATTACTTGACTTTTTTCTGGAACAGTTCTGTAAGAGTTTGACGAATTTGCTTGAAGTTGAAGAAACGTGGAAGCCATTGACAAGACAAATGTCCAAAGATGATAGTGTAATTGGCACAAAAATCCAGACAGGAAGGTGAGAGTTAATCCTGCAAAATCAAAACACTTAGAAACATAGAATAGTCATTGGATTATTCTAACTGTGTCTTTTATTATGCAGCTTAAAGTCAACAGAGAGCACAGATAGCCGTGGGTATTCATCATCATAAGAGCACATACGTCCAATTTATCCTGTAAAAACAATGTGAGGATTTTTAACTAGCACATGTGGACATAGGGTCAAAGAAAAGCTTCAGCATTTCTCCATGAATAAAGTATGGATGAAGCTTCATTTTTTTCTTCTATACTTGTGAATTTGGCATTGGTAATGAAGACGTGTTGAAAATAGGGTGTAAATGTCATACCTTATAGTTTACGGTGATGGCAACTCCCAAATCACAACTAGTTTGCCAATCTTGTCTAGTTTTCTTTTTTCCGCTCGCTCTCCCATTTACCCTCACCAGTGAAGCTTGTTGATTGAAATCAAAATTTTGTGACTCTTACATTTGTGAGAATTTTGTAACGATATCAATTTGAAAATATAAAACATCAAGTTTGATGTACAATCCTTGGCATATCAGCCATACTCAGAAAGGGAAGAAAAACCAATCAAGGAAAAGACTCACTTGTGAGTTCAGTTAAGATAATGTACTTTGGTGGAAAAGCAGCATCTTGGAATGCGATATGACATATCTTGTGTCATAATCTAACCCAAAAAATAGTTTAGGATGATTCTAGCCAACATTAAATGCATGGATCAGACAACTCAAAGCTTTGTGATCAAATACACATTTCTGTGACTATAAACCGGTTCATACAAGACCACTAAATAAATCCCACTGGCCCTCCTAAGGCATCAGTTATCCATAGGGCTTGTGGTTGTGTAGAATATAAGACTAGTAGTTTTCAATCTAGACATTGTTGGCAATTATTTTCATAATGAATATGAAATATTAGCAAATCATAATAAATTTCTCCGACATTGATTAGCAATGAAAGAGAGAAGTGCATAGCCTCCAACCATATGAACAAATCAAGAGTGTCAGTTGCAAGGTCCCCCATATATTGAGATTGGATCCCATTTCGTGTCATTCTTATCCCAAACATCAATTAATGAAGTGTTTGGTTGTTCAAACAACGGTGGTTTTTGATGATGTGTTAAAAATTTAAGAATAGGAGGACATGCAATGTGCAAAGGGGTTAGAAGATATTTTCCTGTTCAGGGTCTAATTCAGTCAATCTATTAACTTAAATGGCCTACTTAGTTTTATTCCTTTGATTTTTTGGAAATGCATTTCATTAAAACTAACATTTACCACTACTAATTTGGGGATGAAAATTTCAACCATCCAATCCTTCCCTAGGATAACTTGGCGCAAAACCAAACATTCTTGCAGCAAAATTCGGTGAACCCCTCGTATCCAAATTCCAATTCCCTCTATCTGAACCCCCCCTCAATTTCCTTCTCCATTTCAACAAAATCAAAACAGAGCAAGATCAGAAAACCAAAGACGACAAGAAGAAAAGAAAAGAAAAGAAATCAGCATTACCCCCAATCAAGAACCAAGAAATGTCGTCGTCTAACCCCACCGCCGCCACCGAGGAAGCCCACAAGCCATCCCGCCACGTGGCCATCTGCGCTTTCCCATTCGGGACCCACCCGGCCACCCTCCTCCAACTGGCCCGTCGCGTCGCCGATTCCTCTCCGGAGGACGCATCCGTGGTGTTCACCTTCTTCAGCAGCGCATCTTCCAACGCCGAGCTCTTCGGCAGCGGCGGCGTCCCAAGCAGCATCCTGCCCCACGCCGTCGCGATCCCGGAGGGGGAGTCGAATGAGGTGGACAGGTTCCTGGAGGGAGGGGCGGAGGCGCTGAGGCTGAGCATCGCCGAGGCCGAGGCCAAGGTTGGGGCGGAGATTGGGTGCCTGGTTTCTGACGCCTTCTTGTGGTTCTGTCGCGCCATCGCCGAGGAAAAGGATGTGCCGTGGGTCCCTTTCTGGAATGCGGGCCCCACTACTCTCGTGGCCCACGTTTCCACCGATCTCTTCCGCACCAAATTCGGCCTTGAAGGTAACAAAAATTGGTACATTAGAAAAATTGTTAATGTGTTCATCGATTGCTAGTTTGCTACTATGTCACTGTCTTGCTATTGTATATGTAAAATTGGACAGTATGGATATACAAGTATATAACTCTATACATCAAGTTATGCCTTATTTGTTTGATCTTTTATTTAGAGCTATATAAGAGTTTGAATTAGAGAGGGAGGCTGATTCAAACTTCATGGTGTTTCTTTCTACGATCATCTCTTATTAAAGTAAACAACGTTTTCTCAAATACACAACCACATATAGGTATTGAGGGCAAAGAGCAAGAGTCTGCAGATCTCATCCCAGGATTCTCCACCGTACTCGCCGGAGACCTTCCACAAGGAGTCGTGTCAGGAGACCTATCCTCTCCCGTGTGCCAAATGCTCCACAATGTAGGCCTCAACGTCCCCAAATCAACTGCTGTCACCATCAACTCCTTCCAAGAGCTCGAACCCATGATTAACCACGACCTAAAATCCAAGCTCCCTGAACTCCTCAATGTGGGCCCTTTCCCCTTAACCTCTCCTCCACCTCAAGAAAATGACGCAGAGGACAATGCTTGCATCGCCTTTCTTGACCAACACAAGGGCAACCCTTCGTCTGTTGTATACATCAGCTTCGGCACAATCACCACCCCTACAAAAGACGAGCTTAAGGCCCTGGCAGAAGCCCTAGAAGCAAAGGGTGTGCCCTTCCTATGGTCTCTAAGAAAAGAGTCCCAAGACCTGCTTCCAGAAGATTTCACAAAGAAGATCAATGGAGACGGCTCAAAGGGTAAAGTTGTCCGATGGGCGCCCCAGCTTCAAGTGCTAGGTCACCCTTCTGTAGGAGTTTTTGTGACGCACTGTGGATGGAACTCAATTTTGGAGAGCATTGTGTGTGGAGTTCCTATGGTTTGCATGCCTTTCTTTCATGACCAATTGTTGACTAGTAAGTTTATTGAGAGTGTATGGAAGGTAGGGATTAGGGTTGAGGGAGGGAAGTTTGATAAGGAGGGTGTGGAGAAGGCGTTGGGAATGGTGATGGGAGAGGAAGGGAAGGAGGTGAGGGAGACCGTCCTAGCATTTAAGGAGAAGGCGGAGGAGGCTAAGAAGAGTCCTGATGGAAGCTCAGCCAAGGATATTGAGAAGTTGGTTGAGATTGTGATCGGGTCGTCCAGGAAGGAGAAGGAGAAGAAGGAGACACGACATGCTCCAAATTCGAAGGCATGGAGGAAATGGTTTAGGGTATTTAGAGTGTGGAAGCATTGAAGCTTGGACGAGGTACCACACTTGTTAATTGTCAAAGTGATGAATTCATGCATATAGGCTAACAACTATTGTTAGATTTAATGTTCATTTTTTGCTATTGTTTTATCATCGAGTTTGCAACTCTTTTTTTTATTATTTGCTACAAGTCAAGTGTGTGGGGATTATATTAAATGTAGCTTATTGCATGAGGATTTTAATTTGGTCAAATGTGTCAATTGATATCATTTTTTTTTTGTTTCGAAGAATCAAAATACACACAGTCAGTGTATAACGTATTACGTATGGTCAAATGTGTGGACATTTTGGACCACATCAGAAATCAAGCACTAAGCCGAACAAAAAAACAGTGGCTTAACGTATGGGCGGCCCAAGGATATAGAAGGCCCAAACAAACCGTCCCAGCCATTAAAAACAAGTAAAAAGCCTCATATTACTGGTCTAGCAAGTAGCAACATTTCCTATTATGTAACCTCAAGTCCTCGAGGGGTTCGGATGAGATCCTCTCTCCCAAACTTATGTCTCCAATTTGTGTCCTTTTTGTATTTATTGATCTACAACTCCTTTGTATGTATGGATTTTCTAAATTAAAATAAAAAAACAATTACATTTTAGATTTTTAGTAGTATTTTGTAAAAGAAATCATAATACACTTGATCAATAAATACAAAGGGACGCAAAAGGGGATACAAGTTGGAAACAGAGGATCTAAATCGCAAGGAATTGGCCTAGTGGAGTAAGACAGCGTAAATTTTTTTTAACCAAAAAAAAAAACATTGCCTATTATGTATTTCAATGATAAATTATACTTTCGGCCAAAAAAAACCTGATATATTAAGCTTTTAAAATCAAGCATAGTCTGATTTGTTTTGATTCTTCTTTGCAACATGTTTTTTTAACACCATCTTTTGATCTACGATCAGTAACCTAATGATTTTTAATAAAAATTTATTGAGAAATCAAAACCAAATTTGCATAGAAAAGTTCGTGTTTACTTTGCACTTTATTATTTATTGATTATATTTATACCATTCTAATTAAATTAAAAAAAAGTTCCTAACCTAACCCACATACGATGATACTAATTGAAGTCGGTGGTTTATATACGCATATCCATCACTGAACTACCCCATAGACGCGATGGATGACTTTAATAAGTACGTAGTATACACGATTTTGTATATAGAAATATGCTTATTTTCATTGCACATGCAAAACACGGGAGACGAAGTAAACTCTTCTTCTTTTTTCTTTTTTAAAACGAGTTCACGAACTCTAGCCGGCAAAGAGCACGAACCAGGTAAACCGGCTTACACCGACCGGCTCGACCTAGTGGTAAGAAGAATGGTGAGACTTAGTTTTTCACCCAAGTGTAGGGGCGGAGGCAAGGATCAAACCTGGAACCTCCCAACATCCCCATCCCCATGTCTCTTACCACTAGGCCACCCATGTGGCCGACCAGTAAACTCTTCTTCTTTCTTGGGTAAAACATATATAAATTTTATTACTATAAATATGATTACATATTGCAATATTAATATTTATCTAAACAACAAGACCATTGACATTGACAAAATTATTTTAATTTTCACAAGGTTCATAGCTAGCATATATGGTTTTCGACCGTTGGCCTATTTTTATGAACACCACCACGTATACCACGCACGTACGGAATTGCTATTTGCACTCCAAAGTTCATAGCTTGCTTGCACTTCCTACGCAGTGCATGCAAGCTTGAAGATTGCAGTGCTAATAGCATTTCTCTTTATACATACATAAATTATATATCCAACCTATAATTAACTAGGCTACAAGCCGACATAGACGTACATTATTGATTACCATTGCACTTCATGCCTCCATCGCTACATACTCGCAAACACGAATCAATTATAGCCTATCGGATAATCCTGGAAGACGACGTCTGAGGATGGTGGGACGACAGACGATGATGATGTAGATGAATCCCATGACATTAAGTTGAACTGATCGGCAGGCCACCAATTCATCATCTCGACCACCTCCTTGGAAGCCTCCATAGATTTGAAGCAATCAAATTCCTTGGCTCCATTGACCTGATCGCCTGTTCCCAAAACCGAAGCTCTCTGAATTTCGACACAAGGGTGATAAGCCATTGAGCTATCAGAGGAGATTGACCCATTGAACGAGTTCTCTGTCTCCTCCACGAAATTGTTGATTTTGGTTTCGGCTTGCTCAAAAAACCCATCTTTAGTCTCATCTTGTTTCTGATCAGGATAGCAATTAGGGTTTAGGGACGCCAATTGCTCAATAAGGTTTGTGTTCGTAGAGGCTCTTTCGGATGCAGATTGAAGGCTACGAATCATTCTTTCTTGGAGAGGGTGCAATTTAGGCCAAAGGGTGCCCGGATTGTTGTACAAGGAGACAGGTGTTTGAAGGCCTTGGAGTTGCATATGAAGCTGAAGCCTTTCTAGGGCTGAGTTGCTCAGGGTGGGTGTGTAAGATGAGCCATTTTCTATGTCTTTTGAAGACGAGTCACCTTCTCCACATATCTTAGGTTGCTTGCGTCTACCGAGTAGCTTCTTCTTCAGCTTTGTGTTCCAGTAGTTCTTGATATCATTATCCGTCCTTCCGGGCAGCTGGGCTGCAATGATAGACCACCTATAGTTGAAAGAAATCAATATTAGACATTATATATGTTACTTATCACAAGTATTTATTCTACTCCAAAGTATATACAGGAATATGTATTGTTTAATTGGAAACTTGGCTGTTTGCAGCTTAGACATGATATGAAACAGTATCTTTGCATGTGTAGAAAAATAGACTTGTAAGTCCATCAAAAAAGTTATAGCTAGAAATTATATGGGACAGTATACTAATATATGATCCCTAGACAATGAGAAAGGACAAATGAAAATTAGGTAACCGATGTAACTAATCGAATTCAATGAATGTATTTATTTAATTAATCATTATATAGATTCTCTCCATTAATCTGATTAATTAGGTATATTTTTCATGTACTTTCATCCTTGTTTTGTGTTGCAAGGATAAAATTGCCTAAAAAATATGATCGAGCTCCACGTTTTTAATTAGATCAAAATTAATTTGGTAATTATGTTAAGCTTATGGATTTAGAGCTTATTGTTAATTTACCTGCTTCCTATACTGATGTAGAGATTAAGAATGGTGTTGTCCTCTTCCTCAGTAAAACCGCCATGCTTGATATTGGGTCTCAAGTAGTTCAACCATCTTAGCCTGCAACTCTTCCCACATCTCTTAAGCCCTATCAAAATTGACAAATAATTTTGTCAAAAAACCAAGTTATTTCTCATAACTATTGTTGATTAGCTTATATGGAAAACAATTAAACATTAATCAATCAAGATTAATTAATCAGCATACCGATTTTCTGAGGAAGAGCAATCCAGTTACCACCCGTTCCATACTTCTCAATGTAAGCCTTGAGCTTCTCATCCTCCTCAGGCGACCATGGCCCCTTCTTCACATTTGCTTTGTCACAACATGGTGCTCTTCCCATCTTCCTATCTTGGCCTTGCAATTCTTCTTCAAACCACAAAGTTGAATTTGAATTTGAGAGGGTTTTCAAAGAGTAAAGTGTTTTTTGACTTGGATGAATATGCAATGGGAGAAGACCTTGGTTTTATAGGTTGAAAAAAATTCAAGTGTGGACAAAAATTGTGTGTTACATCATTCACCCTCCTTTAAACTATTTTGCCTTCATAATTCCTAGCTAGGGTTTTGCTCTCGTTGGATTAGTTAACTTTGGATATTTTTATGATGACGTGTTTAACAACTTTAAGTATTGAATACAGATTTAGAGTCAAACTATACATCTAAAGTATGTGATGTCCATCTGTAAAATATCCAATAATTGTGTTTGAGATACTGATAACAAACTCAATTTTTTTTTTTCTCTTTTCTGATTTTGCAACTTCTTCATGAGCATTTAGTAATCAGTACTACCCAGCTAACGAGCTTGCAATTAATTAATTTATCATTAGTGCATGGACAACAAAATTATTGTATGTCTCCACTGTTTGAAATGATGTCCCCGCCAATTTTCTAATTAAAAAGAAATACAAAATGTATCAGATAACTAAGCTAAATTTGTTTATCATAAGCACATTTAAAGTAGAGAAAAGGAAAAATAAGTCCAAGAGTTAAAAACCAAAGTTATTGATTAAACACCAGTTGTCAAATTGTCAAACTACACCATTAATTAATCAGTATTAGAAAATTTGCATGATCCGGGCTAATAGAAACTTCCAAAAGGAAAAGACCTTAATTCAAAGCTAGCATATATACATAATTCAAACCTTTTATAATTCTTTCCCTTTCTTTATGAGTGAGTTGCGGTAAGCCGCTATTCATTGACCTTTGATGATTTTCTCAATAGTTTAAGTTGTAGCTATTAATTAACATAAACTACAAATTATCTTCTTCAAAGAGAAAATAAAATTGATAATCATACAACCCAAAGAAACCCTTTTTTTATTATGAGAATATTATTGTTCCCCCAAGAGAGTGAGAGGGTCAAGAACCCATCCCTACAAGGAAGTTTACAAAATGGAAGCTTACAAATATTTCATTAAAAGAATATTAACACTTGTTATCTTAGCCATCAAATGGACTCAGATCTTCAGGAAGAAGATTACATCCTTGTGTTTGTCCTTCTCCGCCACCCTAGAATCTCTCCCTTTCTCTCTCTGATTTCATCACCATCAAAGACCAACCTTTTCTTTTAATTACGGTGGGGGAGAGAGCTAGCTGCATGAAAATTAATGCTAGGGTAGTTATCCTCAAATTATATACAACGGATAAGATCGATCAATGAGATATAATTAACAAATATAATACGGAGTGATTACAATGATTGGTGCTCATTTGTTGGTTATATTGGAAGATACAAATTTGATGAAGGATAACTTGGTCGAGCAAGTTTATTTTGCTCTGAATCATTATTACTTGGGTATAAACAAGGGGAAATACTCCTATATATATATTCACATCACACATGCCATATATGTTATGATTAAATCATGTATAAAGTCTAAGTGACATAAAGATTGGTATGGCAATGTATATATAGTTAGACAGGTAATGACAATGAAACTCGGGCTTAAATCTAGATTCAAGATTCGGGTTCAGATCATGGGTTCAATGCTTGTTTATAGGTGAACTGGATCGTTTAAGCCACCCCGGTTAATTCCGGTTTGGAGGTTGAAACGAGCTAGTGTTTGCTTATGTGCTTCACACCTTGGATCAGGCTCCTTTGCCCGCACAAATAAAAGGCCCAATATTCTACGACCCAAAGATAATAATGGTGCTACTAATGTGTTTGAATCTTACCAGTATTACCCTCAATATTCTCATGAATTGCTTGTTGTTGCTTCTTCTACTTCTGAACATGATTGGATTCTTGATTCTGGTTGTACAATTAATGCATGCACTCCTAATAGGAGTTTCTTTAATTCTCTGACTTTATGTGATGATAGCATTGTCATGTTAGGAGATCATACAAATTTATCTATTAAGGGTATAGGTACTATGCCTATGAAAATGCATGATGCCATGGTAAGATTAGAATTTTGCAAAAGGTTAGATGGGTTTCAAATTTGAGAAGATTGTTTGAGTCTGTCTTTGATGACCTGCATTGTCAGATAATAACCCAAAATGGCATAAGAGATGTTATCTGAAATGGAAATAGTTCTTATCAGGAGCATTAAGAAAGGGGGGATTGTATCATGTTATAGGATCCCTTGAACTAAATGTCTCCAAGGGAATATTTAATCTTGACAATGTAGAACATACAAAGTTATGACACTCTAGACTAGGACATATATAGGCAACAAGGGTCTCTCTCACTTGCATAAACTTACTATGATTGATGTTAATCCTTGCAATATAGATTTCTATGAAAATTGTGTGCTTGGTAAGAAAACTGCCCATGCTTATAGTAAGTCCACATACACTGCTTCTAAACCCCTAGAATATATACACTCTGATATTTGGGGACCTGCACAAGTGGACACTATAGGTGGCAGGAAGTATTTCCTATCACTCATAGACCACTATTCAAGGAAAGTGTGGATATACTTACTAAAAATCAAGGATGAAGCTTTTATTAACTTCAAAACTTGGAAAAACATGGTTGAATCACAGACTAATCTAAAATTAAAATGCCTAAAGACTAATAATGGACTTGAATTCTGTAATAACTTGTTTGATGATTTTTGCAAGAATTAGGGTGTTAGGTGACACTTGACTGTCCCTGGTACCCCACAATAGAATGAGATTACAGAAAGGATGAATAGAACTCTGTTATAAAAGGCAAGATGTATGTTGATAAGTGCAGACATGAAAAGCTCCCTTTGGGTTGAAGCAGTAATTACTACTGCCTACCTTATCAACATGTCCCTATCCTATGTGATAGGGTTCTGATGAGGTATTTTTCAGTCGTTTTACCTATCAAAGAATCCTAACTTAACCAATCTGAGTAGAATGGTAAGCAAGGGTCGATCCCACAGAGACTCGTGTATTAATGTTATTACTTATGTGCCAAGTAACTAAAGGGGGGTTTCAGAATGATTATCTAAACTAATATGCAAGAATAAAACTAACTATGAATGCAAAAGTTGATTTGAATATATGAGAGACAAACGTGTTCAACTAGTTAGATCCATCATGATATTGATTCGTTGATCATCGATTCTCTTGATTCTCTTCTCACTTGAATACTCTATTGTGGATAGTGATCCTATTAAGGATTAAAACTCAAACTTCATATATAGTCGATAGAACAACCAGTCTAGCAACCCTAATTATTTAACAACCTAGAAGACCTTCTAGATTTAATTAAACAACAGCATGACGATTCAAGTTATCAATAGAAACAAACACTTAGAGCAACCAAACATCTAAGTGACTTGTGAATTTATTCCCTACTTTAATCAACTTGTCCGACCGGTACTAAATTAATTAAAGTCTACTCTTGATCTAATTAACTCCGACCGGTAATTAATCAGATTCAGTTGTAAATTAACCTAGAAATTCTATTAGGTGATCAATCTAACAAAACCCTAGAATAATTCAGATTCAATTAAGCACAGAGAATAATTTCTATTCAAGTTCGTAGAGAATCAATCAAATCTCACAACTACTTACAAATCATGACTTCAATAACTAGTCAAACACAAAGGAAAATTAGCAATTCATAATTGAAATTAAGAAAACTTACAAAGGTTCAAGTTTGCCTCCAGAGAGAAAACCCTAGCCTCCAAAAGTTGATCAAAAGTTATGAGAAAATAATCTATCATAAAGTATTTATATGCTCCTAAAAATATCCTCAAACACTATATCTTAAACCTCATACTCGGATAACACAAGCCCAAAAATCAACATTCCAAAGCCCAAAACCAATCTCGGCCCAAAGCATTTGCTCCGTGTAAAATCCCGAATGCGCGGCTTCGACACCAGAAAGCACGGCCACGCTTTCTCTTGCAACCCCGCGCTTTCCCCTTTCAGTTGGGATTGCGCGGCTTCGTTGCTCGGCTTCATCCCGAGCACTTGGCTTGTCTTTGGCTTGTCTTCCTCCTTGCCTTGGCCCTTCTCCTAGCATGTCCTAGCTCTCTTGGCTCCTTTGCCTCGTCCATCACCACCATGATCCATTTGTACTCGCCCCGCTGTTGCTCCTTAACCTAAAAACCTGTAAAACCGAGCAAACCAGCGCATAATACCCGATAACACAAAAACCTAAAAACTACATAAAAACTAACCTAAAACTAACTAAAACATATATAAAACATGCATCTAAACTACTCCTATATGCGAGCTATCAAATTCCCCCATGCTTAACCCTTGCTTGTCCTCAAGCAAGACATAAATCCAAATCACGCCATAGAAATACAATCATACATTCATCTCAAGTCAAACAAACATTTCACATATAATTGAAAACCTAACCAAGACTTCCTAACATGCATCATCATAAGCATAGAGCAAAGACCATTCATTCATTCTAGACCTCACCAGGGTTAATGTGTTTGCACTCAAACTCTCAAGCGTTTAAGGACGTGTTTCACTCGAAATCAACCATGAAAACTAGACTACCATATGCTTGCATCAAAGTTCTAAATCTCCACCGCTGGGGATCAAATACATAACAAAAATCATGAGGTCTTTTTAAGGGTTGTAATGGGGCCAAGGTAAAGAGAAATTAGGAAGGGATCATATTTGGCCTGTGGTGCTAAATCCGGGATAAAGAACTAATCCTAACCCAAAATTCAACACTTTCTTTCTCATAACACTTCCCCAACTTCCACTCTACCAACTCCTTACATTTACAATTAAGCACTTTGCTTCTCTTTTTCTTTCTTCTTCAACTCTTTCTTATTTTGCTAATGAAGACTACACACAGTTCAAGCGATTTGTCTTTTTGCTTTGCAACATAATTCATCTTCATTTTTTTTCACTTTGAAACTCAAGAGTTGTATTTCCTCTTTTCCACCTTTCCTCCAATTCCCCCATACTTACATCAAACTCACACAAAGTAAAAACACAACCTAAAGTCCTAAATCCCGAATTATGGGTCAAGCTTATTAGGCTAGGAATCATTTTGTGGAGCTAATAAAAATAGGCTTAAGGCTCAAATAAGTGGGGTGTCAAAAACATGGATCTTGTAGGGTAGGAAGGGAAATAATAGGCTTAAAAGAAATATTGCCTCAATCATTTTAATGTCATGC
Source organism: Fallopia convolvulus (assembly GCA_964016875.1). NCBI lineage: Eukaryota > Viridiplantae > Streptophyta > Magnoliopsida > Caryophyllales > Polygonaceae > Fallopia > Fallopia convolvulus. The sequence continues at coordinate 37,890,105 of OZ024733.1, forward strand.
ATTCAATCATATAAAGCAGTCTTGAAAAAGAGTATTAACGCAAGTTCTAGAGCTAGATAATCATGGTGATACACTCAAGAATGTAGAGAACATATATATCATGAAAAGCCAAAAATATCTCACAAGGCTAATTGTTGTCTAGAACTTCAGAATGAATCAAATACTCAAGCTAAATACATGCTCCATCCTATAATCAAGGTAATCAAACAATGATCATGCTCATATCATATCAACTTCAGTAAATCATGCAAATCATGGGTTAGAACTTATACTTAACTTAGAAAAACAAGAGGAATCAAACAATGGGGAAATAAGAACCTAAATGCAATATTTTTGTATTTTTTTCAAATTTTTCTGATTTTTTTTCATTTTTCAGGATTTTAATCAATGCATGAAAAAATTTTAAATATGACCTAAACTAATGCAACTACATGCAATGCAAACAAGTAATTCCCTTCCCCCATGCTTAAAATATACTTTGTCCCCAAAGTATAGTAAAAAGGTAAGGAAAAGAGAAAAACTCACAAAACTCTAGTTGTTCGGGTAGTAAGGCGGAAAATCTTGTGGTGGCGGTGGATGGTATGGCGGAAACTGAGGATACGGCGGATCTGGGAAGGCATACTGAGGATACGACGGATGAGGCGGATAGCCTGCTGAGATCCATCCATCCAATCTGGTGTTGAGCAGTCTGAACTGCTCATCCTAGCGAGCCTGAAAAGCAGCAAGCTGCTGATCCTGATGAGTCTGAAATGATGTGAACCGCTGATCCACATAACCTCTCATGCCCTGAAAGCTCTGATCGATGTGAGAAGACATATCATTGTATCGCTGCGTGTTGTCCAGCTGCATCTGTCTCATCATTTCCATCATCTGGTTATATTGAGCATCAGAGTAATGTACACCTCCAGCAGGTCGAGACGGATCAAACTACCTCTGCTGATCCTCCTCCTCAGACTCATCATCCTCATCAGTGTCAGCATCTTCAGCAGATTCTTCCTCTTCTTCTTCTTCTTCTTCAGCCATGGTGAAATCTTCATCCATCTCCTCTTCATCAGAATCCACCACAATAGGAACTGAAACCGCCTTCTTACCCCTAACCGGGCCCTTAACGGTAGCCACATCCAAGTCTCCAGCCTGAACCTTGATGAACCAGTTAGCTGGACTATCCCCAATCTGCACTCGATGTCCATCAGGAAGCTTCATTGCTCTCCCAGAATCACCAATCGCCCAGAAGTAAGAGTTTCTGTACTTGTAGAGAGCACCCATTTTCTTCAACATGAGGAAGTCAATAGGTGAAGGCGGAATATCAACATGTAACCTGCTAAGATCGATACCAAAATGCTTGGCTAGGAAAGTCACAATCCCGCCAATACAAATGGCTCCACCGCCTTTGTTCCCAACATGAGCCATGTGGTGCATCAGCATAGCACCCAAGTTCAACGGTTTCCTCTTCAAGCTCGCAGCCAATACAGTGACGTCTTTCTTGGGACAATTGTTTCCCCCATCACCTCTCCCATTCAGAGTGCTAGCAATGAACCGCTGGAACACCTTAATAGCGGGATGAGTGATGGGAGAGGCCTTTTCTCTAGACGGATTGTACTGAGATCTCCCTGTGATGGCTTTCCAGAAGTGTCTGTCAGCCCATGTAGCACCTGCCTCTGTAAGCACCAAATCTCTACTGATAGGAAAATTACAGAACCCAAACACTCGATTGACCTCTTTCAAGGTCATCTTCCTTCTAACTCCCCCTAGCCAAAACTTAATCTCCCCTTCTCCTTTAAAATTGGTGGACAAGGTGCTCAGAAACTCCAAAGTTAACCCCTTAAAGGTCGGTTCACACAGCTTTAAGAACTCACGCATATGCAGATACACTCCTATTTCATTCAACAGATGAGCTATCCCAATCTGGTTCATGAGATCCCAGTCAATGAACCGAGTTGCTTTCCGCTCTCTATCTTTCAGAAGCTCAAACCTAATCACATGACTGTCTTTGGTCAAAGTGATCCCAAAAGTCTCTTGGGTGACCTCCCTCACCATAGCAGGGGTAGCTAAAGCGGCTCGGGATGATGAAGATCCATCAGTTCGGCCTCTCTTGTTACCCATGATATCAGAATTTCAAGTAAACCTGCACAAACACCACACAACAAACAAGCAAGCGCAATTCCGTTGTCCCGGCAAGGACAACCACAGCAATATTTCACAGATAATCACTCAAACGCTCTCTTCCCCCACTACCAAGAACAAATTAATCAAAATTTAATCAAATTCTAATTAATTTCTAGGTAATTTTCGGATTTGCATGCAAAGTTCAAATAAAACACGAATCTAGCCTAGAATCACGCAATAAACGAACTTTTGTAAAGGTCTTAAGCCTAAATCCGAGCCTAAAGGGGTCAAATTCGGGTTTTTCTAATCAAACCTAGATCTAGATTTAATTCGACTAAAACCGAATTTTAAGAGGAGATTGTGAAAAACTTACTTGAATTCCGCTTGAATGTGAGTTCCTTGCTTGAATTTGCTTGAAAATCCAACTTGAATGGCTTGGGTGAAGCTTGAGCTCTTGAGCTTTAATGGAGGAAGAGGTGAGGAAGGAGAAGGAGGCTGCACGAGTGGGGGTGTAAAAATAGGGCTTCGGTTTTAATTAAGGGACGTCGCTGAAAAGCGGCCCAATGCGCGGGATTGCACGGAAATGCGCGGCCGCACATTTGCGATCCCGCGCAATGTGCCCTCAGTCGAGATTGCGTGGCATTGGGGCTTGGATTGCGCGGCCGTGCTTTCCCTTGCCCAAGCCGCGCTTTCTCGACTGGGCCTGCATTGCTCGGGATCGATCCCGAGCTTTGCAGGCTCGAGTTATTTTAGCCCCGGTTATTCTGTAATTGCCCGAGTTATCTGAAATTTTTGAGGATTATTTCTATCTAAACTAACTAATAAAAACAAAAACTGTAAAACAAAAAGCAAAAATCAAAGCAAATCTATCCTAAAACATGGGTTGCCTCCCAAGAAGCGCTTGTTTAACGTCTTTAGCTTGACGGAAAAAGGATATCAAGAAGGATACGAGCTATGGAATTCGATCTCCTTCCCATCGAATCCCATCTTCAGTGTGCCTTGCGGTATGTCAATTCTTGTATTTGCAGTCTTCAAGAATGGTCGTCCTAGCAACATAGACATCTTTCCAGCTCCCGATCCCATGTCCATCACTAGAAAATCAGCCGGGAATTGCAGGGAATCCACTGTAACCCATATATCTTCAAGTTTTCCTTTGGGCCTTACAGTGGAATGATCAGCCAACTCCACTATGGTTCGGGTCTCTTTCAATGGTCCCATACCGAGTTTCTCATATAAGGATGAAGAAATCACATTGACAGATGCACCTAAATCAATTAAAGCTTCATTCACCTTGGTGCTTCCAATCATGCAAGGAATGGTGAACATGCCAGGGTCACTGCACTTCTCAGGCAAACGAATCTGAAACACAGCAGACACATGTTCTTTCTCTTTAACTTGCTTCTGACATTTCTCCTTCTGTCCCCTTTTTAGAGTGCACAGCTCCTTCAAAAACTTAGCATACCGAGGTACACTCTTGATCAGATTCAGCAATGGGACATTAACTCTGCATGTACTGAAGACCTCGAACAGCTCTTTATCATTCTTCAATTTCTGGGTTTCTTTTAAGGCTTCCGGGAAAGGTGGGACAGGTACATAAGCTTTCAGAAGAGGTGCAGACGAATCGTCCAACTCGCCCAGAATGCGCGGCTTCGCATCCAAATGCGCGGCCGCGCTTTTCTCCTCGATCCCGCGCAATCCCAACTGGGACTGTATTGCGCGGGATGTACATTGCTCGGCCGCGCTTTTAGCAGCCAGGCCGAGCAATCGGTCTTCGTTCTGTTCCTCAGTTTCTGTAACCTTGCTCAGCTGATATACTTGTCCCGCCTCAGAACCACCATAAATGGAGATAAAACTGACATTTGCCCTCGGGTTAAGTTCTGTCTGAGACGGTAGCTTACTTGAATCTCTAGCTTCCAATTTACTCACTGCCTCAGCAATCTGACTGACTTGGTTCTCTAAATTTTTTATACTAGACTTGGTTTCCTGTTGAAGCTGAGTTAGAGAACCATGCATTGTAGAAACTGATTGAGTCAACTGTCGGACCATCTCCTCTGTGGACATAGTATTCTGATTCACTCCCTGATGAGGTTGGAAAGGCGGTCTGTACTGAGCTTGGCCACCTTGATGGTTGAACTGCTGGTTGTTGGAATTTCCATACCTCAGATTAGGATGATCCCTCCAGCCTGGATTGTAGGTGTTGGAGAAGGGGTCATACCTCGGCCTAGGTGGTCCATATCCTCCCACTGCATTTACCTCAGCATTCTGATCTTGAAGTGTAGGGCAGGAATCAGTGGGATGCATGTTATCAAAACAAATTTCACATGACTTCACCTGTTGTCTACCACCTTGCTGCAACAGCTGCTTCATCATCATTTTCAACTCTGTGACTTCATCTTGAATTCTTGTGTTAGCCACCACAGAGTTTGCAGCTTTCGAGCTCGTCTCTCTTTTGAACTGTCTTGTGCCCTCAGACAGTTGTGTGAACAGGTCAAACGCAGCAGCAGGAGTTTTGTTGAGAATGTGACCTTGGCAAGCTGCATTGACCATTCTTCTCTCATCATCCAAGAGGCCATTAAACAGATATAAGATCAGGTCTTGGTCAGTGTAGCCATGGAAAGGACAGCTGGCTATCAACCTCTTGAATCTCTCATAGTATTCGTACAAGGACTCACTGGCTTCCTGTTCAATATTACTGATTCGCTTCTTCAGATCATTGAGCCTTGTAGCAGGGAAGTACTTCTCCAGAAAAGCTTCTTTCATCTTAGCCCATGTATCAATACTTCCCGGAGCCAAGTAGTAAAACCAGTCTTTAGCCTGATCCTTGAGAGAAAAAGGAAAGGCTCTCAGTGCGATCTGGTCATGAGTTACATCAGCAGGCTTCATGCTCGAGCACACAACATGGAATTCAGAAAGATGTTTGTTGGGGTCTTCACCACTATGCCCATGGAATGAAGGCAAAAGGTGGCTTCAAACTTGACTCCCTCAGCAAGAGCAGGAAATTGCACCGCCAACGGTTGTTGTGCCAGATTCGGTGCAGTCAACTCTCTCAATGTTCGGTCACCCATCTCGACAGATTCAGCAGGTTCAGATTCCGAGTCAGAGTCTTCAAGAAAGAATGGCAATGCCTGAAAGTGATTCCGGATTTCCTTCCTTAGCTTGAAGAGTGTCCTGTCAATATCTGGATCAAACAACAGGGGAGATGAGTTAGTAGCACGGGTATGAACCATATAACAGGTTCACACCCAAAACAGCACAAGAGTAATAAACACAAATAGCGACGAGTCCCCGGCAACGGCGCCAAATTTGATGAGGTATTTTTCAGTCGTTTTACCTATCAAAGAATCCTAACTTAACCAATCTGAGTAGAATGGTAAGCAAGGGTCGATCCCACAGAGACTCGTGTATTAATGTTATTACTTATGTGCCAAGTAACTAAAGGGGGGTTTCAGAATGATTATCTAAACTAATATGCAAGAATAAAACTAACTATGAATGCAAAAGTTGATTTGAATATATGAGAGACAAACGTGTTCAACTAGTTAGATCCATCATGATATTGATTCGTTGATCATCGATTCTCTTGATTCTCTTCTCACTTGAATACTCTATTGTGGATAGTGATCCTATTAAGGATTAAAACCCAAACTTCATATATAGTCGATAGAACAACCAGTCTAGCAACCCTAATTATTTAACAACCTAGAAGACCTTCTAGATTTAATTAAACAACAGCATGACGATTCAAGTTATCAATAGAAACAAACACTTAGAGCAACCAGACATCTAAGTGACTTGTGAATTTATTCCCTACTTTAATCAACTTGTCCGACCGGTACTAAATTAATTAAAGTCTACTCTTGATCTAATTAACTCCGACCGGTAATTAATCAGATTCAGTTGTAAATTAACCTAGAAATTCTATTAGGTGATCAATCTAACAAAACCCTAGAATAATTCAGATTCAATTAAGCACAGGGAATAATTTCTATTCAAGTTTGTAGAGAATCAATCAAATCTCACAACTACTTACAAATCATGACTTCAATAACTAGTCAAACACAAAGGAAAATTAGCAATTCATAATTGAAATTAAGAAAACTTACAAAGGTTCAAGTTTGCCTCCAGAGAGAAAACCCTAGCCTCCAAAAGTTGATCAAAAGTTACGAGAAAATAATCTATCATAAAGTATTTATATGCTCCTAAAAATATCCTCAAACACTATATCTTAAACCTCATACTCGGATAACACAAGCCCAAAAATCAACATTCCAAAGCCCAAAACCAATCTCGGCCCAAAGCACTTGCTCCGTGTAAAATCCCGAATGCGCGGCTTTGACACCAGAAAGCGCGGCCGCGCTTTCTCTTGCAACCCCGCGCTTTCCCCTTTCAGTTGGGATTGCGCGACTTCGTTGCTCGGCTTCATCCCGAGCACTTGGCTTGTCTTTGGCTTGTCTTCCTCCTTGCCTTGGCCCTTCTCCTAGCATGTCCTAGCTCTCTTGGCTCCTTTGCCTCGTCCATCACCACCATGATCCATCTGTACTCGCCCCGCTGTTGCTCCTTAACCTAAAAACCTGTAAAACCGAGCAAACCAGCGCATAATACCCGATAACACAAAAACCTAAAAACTACATAAAAACTAACCTAAAACTAACTAAAACATATATAAAACATGCATCTAAACTACTCCTATATGCGAGCTATCAGGTTCAAAACCCCACAAGAGATGTGGACAGGTAAGAAATCCAGCCTAGCACACCTAAAGCCTTTTGGGTGTACTGCATTTGCCCAGGTTTAATTCTTAGGGTAAGTTGGAGCCTAGGGTAAAAGGGTACAAAAAAATTTCTCATACAACTTGGAGGTTATAAAGTTATAACTTCCAGGTCTGTTACATTTAATAAAAAAGAGTTTTACTTTAAATCCAAGCTAACTGGGTCCATTAATGAGTCCTCAGGAACCACATCTCAAGATTCTGGAAACACAACACCATTATCTCACCCTGGGAACTTTTTCCATGAAGCACAATTCCCATATTATGATGAAGAAGAGTTTGATATTAGCTACTCTTCTGCTTCAAATACCTCTTTACACCAAATTGTCAATGAAGAGGGCATTGAATCTGAGCAGAATAATGAAAATAAAAATGAAGAGCACAATGATCAACCACAAGGAAACCAAACTCACCAGATAAGTAACTCTAACTTAAACTCTTCTCTAAATTCTTCTCCTTCTACCTCTTCTGACTCTTCTGTCTCCGAGCATGCTCCTATTCATGTCATTCGAAATGAAAATGTGCATGAGCTTGCTGATTATCAGTTGATTAGAGATAAAGAACCTAGGATTAGAATTCCAAACAAAAGGTTTGAGGTGAACTTGTTAGAGTGTTTTGACAAAATTGTTGAATTTGCTTTCATTGTTGCTGACTTAATCAAAAACTATACACCTGAGACTTATGAACAAGCTATAAGATGTAAAGATGCAAATGAATGGGTTAAAGCCATGCATGATGAAATTCAGTCCATGATGATTAGCAATACCTGGGTCTTAGTTTCCAAACCTAAAAAGGCTAGACTTATAGATTGCAAGTGGATATATAAACTTAAGGATGGAGTTCTAGACAAAAATTTGCCTTGTGAGATTTTTGGCCTTTCATGATTATATTTGTTCTCTATATTCTTGAGTGTATCACCATGATTATCTAGCTCTAGAACTTGCATTTAGACTCTTTTTCAAGGCTGCTTTATATGATTGAATGCATGACATTAAAATGATTGAGGCAATGTTTCTTTATAGTCTATTATTTCCCTTTCTACCTTACAAGATCCATGTTTTGACAACCTCATTTGTTTGAAGCTTTAAGCCTATTTTTATAGCTCCAAAAAAATTTCCTAGCCTATTAAGCTTGACCCATTCGGGATTTAGGACTTTACGTTGTGTTTTTGTTTTGTGGGAGTTTGGTATAAGTATGGGGGAGGTTGAAAAGAGAGTTGGAAAAGAGGAAATACAACTCTTGAGTGCAAAGTGAAAAAATGAAGGTGAAAGATAAATGCAAAGAAAAAAAAGTAAGCTTGAAAGGTTAGTAACCTTCATAAGTGTAAAAAGAGTTGAAAAGAGGCAAAAAGTGAAGATAAAGAGAAGAAAGAAGAAAAAAAGAAGCAAAGTGCTTAATTGAGAATGTAAGGAGTTGATAAAGTTGAGTTGGAGGTGTTGAGGAGTAAAGTCAAAAAAGTGTAAAGTTTGGGTTTTAGGATTAGTTCTTTATCCAAGATTTAGCACCACATGACTAAATATGTTCCCTTCCAAATTTCTCTTTACCTTGGCCCCATTACATCCCTTAAAAAGACCTCGTGATTTTTGTTGTGTATTTGGTCCACAACGGTCGGCTTATGGTAGTCTAGTTTTTCATGGCTGATTTTGAGTGAAACACGTCCTTTAAACACTTGAGTGAGAGTGCAAACACATTACCTTGGTGAGGCCTAGAATGAATGAATAATCTCTGCTCTATGCTTGATGCAATGCATGCTATGAAGCCTTGGTCAAGTTTTGATTATATGTTGAATTGCTCGATTGATTATGAGATGGATGCATGATTGTATTGATGTGGTGTGACTTGGATTTATGACTTGCTTGAGGACAAGCAAGGGTTAAGCATGGGGGAATTTGATAGCTTGCATTTAGGTGTATATTAGGATGCATATTTATGTTTATTTTGCATGGTTTTAGATTAGTTTAGTCTAGTTCTTATGTTAATAGGTTTTCTAGGAAATTCGGGTTTTGCGCTTGTTTTGTTCAGCTTTGCAGATGTTTAGGTAAACAAGCATGAACGGGATGGATCTTAGATGATTGTGGAGGATCAAGATGAAGCTTAGAGTGATACAAGTGAAGATTAGAAGAGCTAAGGCCCAAGAGCTTGTGGGAAAAGAATGCTTAAACCCGGACCATGCATTCGAGTCTTGTTTTGACACCTCTATCTTGCAATGCTTGGTTTGGGAGCTATAGTGGTTTGATGAAGCTAAATTTGGTATCAATGGAAAGCTAACTCGAAGAGATACAATTCATATTTTTACTCTGAGTCCAAATTCCAACTCGAAAGGGGTCAAAACAGCCTCTGAAGTGTCACCCGAATGCTGATCTGAGGCCATGGCGCGGGAATAATCATAGGGTGCGCGACCACGCCACCCTAGGAGGAGACCGCGCCATCTGTCTTTGTGCGGAGATGTTGGGCCGCGTGTTTTGGGCCTCGAGTTGGACTTATTTAGATCTTTTCCGACGTGTTTTATTGAATTTCGAGATAATTTGATCTTTGGATATCTTAGGGGTATTTAAACCTTGTTTTTAGTTTCTCTTTGATAACTTTGAATCATAATTTTGGAGGCTAGGGTTTTTCTCTCTAGAGGCAACTTTTGAACCTTTGTAAGTTTTTCTTTATTTTAAATTATGAATTGCTAAATTCCTTTGTGTTTGGCTAGTTATTGAAGTCATGATTTGCATATTGTTGTGAAGTTTGATTTGATTCTCAACAAACTTGAATAGAGTTTATTCTCTATGCTTGATTGAAGCTAAACTAGGGTTTTGTTAGATTATCTACCTAATTGAACTTCTAGTTATAACTGAATCTTATTAATTACCGATCGGAGTTAATTCGTTCAAGAGTAAACTTTAATCAATTTAGTACTGGTTAGACTATTTAGTTAAAGAAGGGAATAAATTCACAAGACACTTAGATGTCTGGTTGCTCTAAGTGCTTGTTTCTATTGATAACTTGAATCGTTATGTTGTTGTTTAATTAAATCTAGAAGGTCTTCTAGGTTGTTAGATGATTAGGGTTGTTAGACTGGTAGTTCTATCAACTAAATCTGAAGTTCGGGTCATAATCCTTAGTAGGGTAATAATCCACACTAGATTATTCAAGTGAGAAGAGAATCAAGAGAACCGATGATCAACAAAGCAATGTCATGACGGATTTAACTAGCTGAACACACTTGTCTCTTATTTGATAAAATCAACTTTGCATTCATATTTTCTTTTACTTTGCATATTTGAATAGACAATTATTCATAAAAACCCCCTTTTTTAGTTAATTGGCATTTATGTAACAACACGAATACACGAGTCTCTGTGGGTTCGACCCTTACTTGTCGCTCTACTGATTTTGGTAAAGCTAAGGTTACTTTGATAGGTATAACGACCACTGAAAATACCTCATCAATAAGACACACCCTGACTATGCTTGCATGCTTAAAAAATCTATCTATGGCTTAAAACAGTCTCCTAGACAATGAAATAGGAAGTTTGATTCTTGCATGATATCCCTTGGTTTTTCTAGAAGTAGTTATGACACTTGCCTTTATTTGAAGGGTGTCAAAACTAAGTCTCCTTTGTATGTGTTGTTGTATGTTGATGACATCTTGCTTATTAGTAACTCTAAAGTGATTATTTCTGGTGTCAAACATGACTTGCAAAAACACTTTGACATGAAAGACTTAGGTACTGCTAAGAAAATCTTAGGTGTTAACATAATTAGAAATCGTTCAAAGAAAACTATTTATTTGTCTCAAGGTGACTACCTTCTGAATGTTGTTGACAAGTTTGCCATCAAGGATGCAAAACCATCTCCTATACCTCTGGAAGGGCACTTGGAGCTTACTAAAAGAGATTGTCCTACTACCCCTGAAGACAAGAAGAAGATGGAACAAGTTCCGTATGATGTAGTTGTAGGATCTATCATGTATTCTATGATTTGTAAAGTGCTAGATTTAGCATTTGCCATAAGTGTATTAAGTAGATATATGACCAATCCTGGAGAAAAACACTGGACAAGGATGAAATATCTGCTCAAGTATGTAAAAGGGGCTGTTAATACAGGGTTAGTCTATGCTAAGCATTGTCCCACGACCACTCTATGTGGCTATGTGGACTCAGACTTTTCCAGCAACAAGGACAATAGGAAGTCGACAACTACATATTTTTATTGTTGGGTTGGGAATTGTGTTTCCTGGAAATCCCAGCAACAATCCATAGTTGCACTCTCCTCAACTGAGGCTGAGTATATTGCAGATACATAGGCTTCAAAAGAAGCTACTTGGTTATGAGGCATCTTACATGAGATAGAGGGCAAGTCTTACTTGCCTACACTTTACATGGATAGTCAGAGCGCCTTGTATCTTTGAAAGGACCCTGTCTACCATGAAAAGACCAAACATATTGATGTTCGTTACCATTAGATAAGACAAAAAGTGGAGGACCAGGAAATAACTGTGAAGAAAATACCCGGTGAAACCAATCCTGCTAACTTATGGACTAAAATAGTTCCTACTAACAAATTTGTCTTTTCAATACAAAAAAATCGCAAATTTAGCGACCATATTTATGGTCGCTAAATCAAAAATCTGGTCGCTAAAAGGTCGGTTGCTAACCAAGTGGCGACCATATGGTCACCGAAATTAGAGACCATGGCGACCACATGGTCGCTAATTTTAGCGACCATGTGGTCGCAACATAACGACCATGGTCGCCAATAGTGTGACGACCACAGCGACCAAATGGTCGCTAAAATAAAAAAAAAGGACGCACGACCCTAACCTTACTGAACATAGGCACACGATCGTGCGCTTCGAGTGCACGATATGTTTGCAATAGCGACCATAAGGTCTCCAATATTTATTTAATTAAAAATAATTACGAATTAATTTAAATAATTTACATAAATTTACATAAATTTAAATAATTTACAATATTTAATAATATTTACAAAAATAAATCCTAATCTAGTCGGCTTCAGCAGAGTTGTCCGCGTCCGGCTCATTCCCGTCGGAACCGGGATGGCGGGACCCACCGGTCTGCAGGTCAAAGCCTTCACTTCACATCCGCTGCATATGGTCGCCACATACAATATTTGTAATCAAGCACTCTCTTCAACCAATTGCTATGCTATATGAATTTACAATTTATATAACACAATCTCTTATAATTATATAAACGAAAACATTCTACGAACAATATTTGTCTAAATCAATATAATGACGGAATGAAATATGGAGAATAAGTTTTAAATACATACCTTTAATAAAGTTGTCGGTAAAAAATTGACGAAATTCCTTCCTACAATCAATTCAGTTTTGTGAATGATTGATTTTTTCTTTTGTGATTTTTTTGGAGAGAGCTATGTATGAGGTTGTGTGAAGGTGGCGGAATGAGAGTGAAGTTTTTACAAACCTAGGTATATATGCTGAAATGGCGGTAATTTTCCAAATACGTTTTTAGCGACCATGCGGTCGCCAAAAACGCGAGATATTACCCGCCAAAATTGATGTTGTCCGCTAAAACATCTGATCCATATCAGCGACCATATGGTCTCTATATGTAGCGACCATGTGGTCACTGGTGTGTTGGAGACCACATGTTCATTATATTTAACGACCATTTGGTCGCTGACATGGATTTCGTGAATCGCGACCATACGATCGCTAAATATAACGACCATGTGGTTGCTCATGGCTGCCGGAAAAATTGCCCGCGCATTTATTGCGACCATATAGGGTCGAAGACCACGTGGACACCCATATTAGCGACCACATGGTCGCTAATTTGGTTTTATTTTTTACCCCCTTTTGACGTCCACATTAGCGACCATTGGCGTCTATATTGTCGGTAATTAGCGACCATATTATGTGGTCGTTAAATCTGCAGAATGGTGTAGTGTTTGCAGGAAGGAACTCCACATCAATGATGTCACTTGAGATGTGGCATGAGCCAATGAAGAAAGGAAACTTGTTTCAAAATCCACACTATTTGATTTGATAGTTCTTCTAGGTTTTATAATTCATTTAAGAGGGCATATGTTATGATTAAATCATGTATAAAGTCTAAGTGACATAGAGATTTGTATGATAATGTATATATAGTTAAATGGTAGAGAAAATCTAGATTCAGGAATTGGGTTCAAATCATGGGTTCAATGCTTGTTTATAGGTGAACTGGATCGTTTAAGCCACCCCGGTTCATTCCGGTTTGGAGGCTGAAACGAGCTAGTGTTTGCTTATGGGATTAACACCTTGGATCGTGCTCCTTTCCCCGCACAATTAAAAGGCCTAATATGCTATGGCCTAAATCTGGTGCTTTCTCCTGGAGCAAGTGGAACGCGGTGTTTTCGAGCTTCTCACTTATCCTAGCTATAAAACCTTGCCTCCCTCACTTATGAGCTCATTCTTGACCTAACTCGAATTGGCGCTTGAGAGCTTTCCAGAGAGAGAGAGAGAGAGAGAGAGAGAGATCCGAAAAAGGAGTTCTTTGGCGAGCCAGGCGGTGGAGTTCGTTGACGGCGTTGAAGACAGCGTCCTACCTCATTGAGATTTGTAGTGGCGTGCATCCAAAAGCTTCATCCAGAAGCTTGGGTAGCCTATTAGGGGGCCGAAACTCTAATCTTCTCTTCCTTGTGTTCTCTTAGATCTACTTTGTAGCTTCTTGTTTTCTGGATTTCATTGCCTTGCTTGTATACGCTGTAACCTCTCTTGAACTTGATATTCAAATAGTGGATTTGAGATGAGTCTCCTCACTGAGGCTCCGCGCATGTAGAGTTTACTCGAACTGCGTAAACATATCTTGTGTCCTTTACTGTTCTTCGTACTTGTTTGTTTCGATCCTTTGAGTTCTTGAGTTCTTCGTTGGTCTAGAATCATATCAAAATTCTTCCACAGTTCCACACTTTGATCATAAAAACTTTCCATTAGTGTAAGGACTTTACAAAAAAATAGTTCTCCTCGGCATATATATCCCATGCTATATACGTATTATATGACTCCATCCAAGAAACTTATTATGAATGGTCTTTCTATGGACATACATTAAGAAGTTAGTGTTTTTTTGAAAATTATTCTCTAAAATAAAATGGATGAACCCTATGGAGTTAAAATTAACAAACAAATATCATTTTTTTTCTAAATTTAGTTATTCCATGGCACACATTAGAGAAATCCTATTACAAATTAGGGTAGATTTGTTGATTAATATGGTATGAGAGAAAAATAAAAGACAAGAACAAAATTTGGAGCAAATTACTCTTTGTGTGATACTCTTTATTTTTTCCATATTAATTGTGTGGATGAATAAATACATGACATTCTATATATGAGGTTGATTCACATGGAAATGAGCCTTATCATGAAAACTAGAAATAAATGAGTACCCTTGGATTTGAGAAATTGATGGTTAAGATTAAAACAGATAAAGGAAAAATGGTAATTTTCAAAAAAAATTAAAAAATGAATTTTTTTTTCTTATTTTCGCTTATTTTTTCCAAAAAACACGACATTTGATTTTTTTACGTTACGTTCACATATTTTATGCATATGTTTACACTATTATAAGACATGTTTACATATTATCACCTTTTCAGTTCAGAGATTTTATAATATGTTCACATATATTATAAGTGTGTTCACATATTAGTATTGTTTGTTTATGTTTTATGGTCATATGTTCATGTTCGATTAAATCATCATACAAGCGTTAAACGACTTAAAAAAATTTGGCCAAAAAATTAAAAAAATTATTTTTTTTTCCGCTTATTTTTGCCAAAAACACGACGTTTGACATTTTACATTCTGTTCACATCTTTCATACACATATTCACATTATTACAAAGGTTGTTCACATATAACTACATGTTTTTAACTTCAGAAAATACTTTCACATATAATATAGGTACATTCACATATTAGTATTGCATGTTCACGTTTTATGGCCTTATGTTCATACTCGATGTATATCATTCTACATACGTAAAAAGACTTAAAAAAATAAAAATAAAAAAAAATATTTTTTTATATTTTAATCGGATGGTCGGACCTATATTCATTTCTAGTGTTTTAATCGGATGGTACAAATTCATTTCTAATTTTCATGATAATCCCCATTTTCATTTTATCCCATCTCTTCTATATATATCCTCAATTTTTTTTGGAAACGATAAATTTCCATTATACAAAGAGATTATACAAAAGCTCGCATCAGAGAGAGTTTTCACAAAAAATCAAGACAAGTTTCAACTCCATCCTACTACAGACAAGAGGATGTAAAGATCACATTAGACCAAACTCAACAAGACTCATATAATCATACAATCATACCAGAACAAATGAGATATGTCATTCATTGATCCAAGGCTTCATATGCCTGCAACATCCTTAGCCCTCACACGCAGACGTTGCCTAATGAGGTGAATTGTGCGTTTGAGTGCAATTGGAAGGGTCGGGAGCGATGTTGTGGAAGCAAGCAAGATTTTACTGGTGCCAAATCTCGTAGGTTCATGTCGTTAGGGCGGCAATTCTGAGTTGGAAAATTGGTGACCTCTGCCACCTGATGTTAGAGAACCAAGATAGCCACCTCTTTATGTTATCAAGCTGAACACCAACTCCGGTCCATTGGATCACATCAACAACAACAATAGATGAGAAAATACATTCAAACCATGTGTGGGCGGTCATTTCAACCTCCGAGCTGCAAAGCGGACAAAGATTGGAATCAACCAAGCCCAAGCGATGCAGCCGGTCGCGATTTGGCGCGCGATTTCTGATGGCGAGCCAGACTACAAAGGAGCATCTCGGGATGATAGAGGCCTTCCAAATAATCGAGCCCCACGCCTTAAGCTCTCCTTTATTCCTCCAATGTTCATAAAGATGTTGACTAACCTTTTTTGAATTGCTGGCATTCTAGATGCGATCCCATTCAGATCCACCAATCTGTTGCTTAAGGTGTGCAAGGTCGTCTTTAATCTTGAGCAACGTCTTCCAAGTCCGAGTATCACTATCTTTAGGCAAGGTTCTCCAAATGCTATTGTGAGTGAGCAAGTTGGATCTTTCCCAACGAACCCAAACGTTGTTGGCTCCAAAATCGATATCAAAGAGATGCTTCGCAGCTTGTACTTTGTTCCAAGCCAAAATTTATTTGATACCAACTCCACCTTCCTCCCTCGGCATGGCCACATCTTTCTAGGATACAAGCTTCCTATTGATTTCAGGGAGACCACTCCAAAGGAAATTTCGCATAAGCCTTTGAATCGCTTTGATAATTGTCTTTTGGAAGGATGAAATTTTTTGACCAGAAGTTGCATATTCCGGCAATAACTGATTTGATAAGAACACACCGGCCGGCATATGAGAGCATTTTGGAGCTCCAACACTGAATCTTGGCAATGATCTTGTCTAACAAAGTCTTAAACTCGTTGGAGCAAAGCCTGCGTGAATGGAGAGGGATTCCCAGGTATGTGATTGGGAGCTGGCCACTCTCAAGGCCGAGAAGGGATTTGATCTCCTCCACCTTGTTCTGATTAATAATGACACAAAAAATTTGGGATTTCCAATTGTTACTCACAAGCCTAGAACACAAAGAGAAGTCCTAAATGACATCAGCAAGGCATTGAACAGAAGCAGTTTTCCCCTTAGAGAAGAAGAAAAGGTCATCAGCAAAAGCAACATGAATCAACCTCAGCTCTTTACACATTGGATGGAACCGAAAGGGAGATTTTTGGCTCATTTTCATCAGTATGCGGTGCAGATACTCAATTGCAAGCACAAATAAGTAGGGAGAGAAGGGGATGACCTTGATGGATTCCCCGCTCACCCTTGAAAAATCTAGCAGAGACACCATTCACATTTATCGAGAATGAAATAGTAGAGATACAAGTGCGAATGAGACTTATGAATTTTTTCGGGAATTTGAAGGCTTTATGGATGTCAACATTAAAGCTCCATTCAATAATATCATAAGCCTTGAAAAAATCGAGCTTTATGGCGCATCTTGGAGAAATATTAGCACTGCCATAGTGCTTCAGAATTTCTTAGCAAACCAGAGCATTATGCCAAACCCCTCTTTCCGGCAGGCAGGCACCCTGTCAATTGCCAACAATGCGCTGTAGGACCATTCTGAGTCTACTTGTGATGATCTTGGAAATAATTTTGTATAACACTAAGCATCAGGATATAGGACGGTAGTCTGCAATGCAATTTGGGGTGGCGCTTTTGGGAATGAGGTGAATAATCGTGGCGTTGATTTGCTTGAACATTTTTCCATTGTTAAAGAAGTCTTGGACATCTTGTGCAACTTCAGGACCAATGATGTTCCAAGAGCACTTAAAAAAGGCACTTCCATAGCCATCTGGGCCGAGCTTTTGGTGTCGGGAATAGAGAAGACGACAGTCTTAATTTCTTCAAGAGTGATAGGGGAGCACAGTAACATGGATTCGGTTTCACTGACACAAGGCCCGAGAAGGCAAGCATGCGCATCAACATCCTTGACATGAATCAGATTCTTACCTAGGAGGTCCTTGTAATACTCCACAATATATTGCTCAATGTCATGACTATCATCAAGCCGATCTCCATTGATGTTGATAATGGAGAAGATTGAATTTGCCTTCTACCGTTGCTTGATTGTCGCATGGTAAAATTTTGAGTTCTCATCTCCATGTTTCAGCCAATTAGCTTTGGAATGCTGAAGGAGGTCTTTAAGAACAAGCTGATTTTTCAATTCAACATCAAGAATGAGTTGTTTTTCTGATGCTAAGAGACTGGGATTAAAGGGTTGGGAGATGAATTGATTTTGGACATATTTTAATTGATCATGTAGGAAGTGAAGCTGGCATTCCAGGTTTAGAAATTTGTCCCAATTCAGTAAGAGAAACCGGCTTTTGAGGGCTTTCATCTTCCTAGTAACCGAAAACATCCGAGCTCCATGGTAATACTTTCCCCATTCTTCGACAACAATGGAATGAAAGTCTTGATCTTGCACCCAAATATTTTGAATTTGAAAGACAGAACCTTGAATCTGATAATAACAGGGAAGTGGTCAAATGATCTTTTGCTATAAAAAAGCACAATTCGGGAAGGCAGTTGACTAGTACAAGTTGTGCATGGCTCGATCAATCTTACGATAAATACGGTCTCCGTTCATGTGTTGATTGCTCCAAGTGAGGAAGTTGCCTTCAGCTTTCATGTCGATCAAATCAGTGGAGTTGACCATGTTTTTGAAGTTGCGGCATTCTCTACCCACACTTCCATTTTCATGAAGATTCTCCTCTGGATTTAGAATGGCATTAAAATCGCCAAGAACTAGCCAATGATGCTGGCACTGCCGATGGATGTTCAACAAATCCTCCCAAAGCCTTGTTCTCAAATTGTCATCATTATGAGCATATATAAACGACACGAGAAAGGGAGTGTCGTGACCAGCAATATGAGCCTGACAGTGTATGAGTTGATCTATAATCTTAAGTTGTTGAATCTTGACACAGGTGGGGTAAAAAAAACCAGATACGACAGTTAATGGCGAGATCCCCATTGTGAGCCGAGGATCATCCTTTCAAAAAGGATCTCGCAATCAACTGAATCTTATCACTCTTGATACGAGTCTCTAAGAGGCCTATAAATCTAATATCAAACTCTTTAATTAGATCCAAAATGGCAGATCTCCTGCCAAGGGTGTTGCATTGATAGCTCCGTAGGATCGGTCTTGCAAGTCCTCTTCGAGATCCAAGACAAGAGGGGCCGAGCGAGTGGTGCCGGCGTTAGAGAGAGAGAGAGAGAGAGAGAGAGAGATCCGAAAACGAGTTTAGTTGGGAGTTTTTGTTGAATGTAGATGGAGAGGGAAGAGAGGAAGAGAGAAAATGAGATTAAATGCCAAATGAAAAGAGTAATCTCTATTTCCAAATGGACCAAAACTAGGTTTTACAAGAGAGTAAGGGGCTTTATATAGAGAAGCTCCTTACTAGAAAAACAAGGACTTGTCCTGATATACAACACGAGACACACGTCCGCTAATACAAATAAACATAACGATAATATAAATAATGTCATCACCCCCTCCCCCTTGAGTGTGAAGCGTCCCCGCTTCACCCTCGTCGAACTCAGGGGCAATGTATGGAGTGAGGTTGGCGACATTAAATGTCGTATGAAAACTGTACTCTGCAGGAAGATCAATTTGATAGCCGTTATCGCCCGTAGCACGAACAACACGAAACGGGCCATCACCCCGTGGAGATAGCTTGATCTTGCGCTGAGTAGGAAAGCGCTCCTTGCGCAAATGCACCCAAACTAAGTCCCCCGGAGCGAACACAACCCGGCGTTGGCTGCGGTTGTGTTGAGACGCGTACTGCGAAGCGCGTCTCTCCAGCTGTGCCTGAGTCCTCCTATGAAGCTCTCTAATTTGCTCTGCGCGGTTGGCCGTGGTAATCTACTCTCCATCAGCAAGAGGTCTCGGGCTGAAATCTAGGGGCATCAAAGGATTGAGGCCATAAACTACTTCAAAAGGAGTCAACTGCGTCGTCGAGTGCCTGGACATGTTATAAGAGAACTCAACAATAGAAAGTAAGTCCTCCCAACGACGAGGGTTCGCCTTCAACATAGTGCGAAGGAGAGCCCCAAGCGTGCGGTTGGTCACCTCAGTTTGACCATCTGTTTGGGGGTGATAGCTCATAGAGTATAGAAGCTTAGTACCAAGCTTCCCCCAAAGAGTGCGCCACAAGTGACCAACAAATTTGGAGTCACGGTCACTAACAATAGTGCGCGGAACTCCATGAAGGCGTACCACATTATCATAGAATAGATCAACAATGTCAGTGACACTATTTTTGGTCTTACAAGCCACAAAATGGCCATCTTTGAAAACCGATCGACGATGAAAAATATGGAATCCTTCCCCCTCCTACATGTGGGCAAACCCACAATGATTCCATGGACAAGTGTTCCCAAGGCCCAGTCGGAATGGGAAGCAGAGTGTACAAGGCATGGGGATGTGAAGAGGCCTTGGTTTTTTGGCAAGTGACACAAGCACTACAGTACCGTGTCACCTGGTGAAACATGTGGGGCCAGAAGAAGTGCTCCTTAAGAGCAGCAAGGGTCTTCGGGATACCAAAACGGCCCCAACCATCATGAGCCTCCCGAATCAGCAAAAGGCGAATGGACGATGTAGGAATACAAAGGCGTCCAGCCTTATAAAGGTAACCCTCGGAAAGGAAGTAGGTCTCATACTCACGGGAAATGAGGCATGGTGCATATAAAGGACCAAAGAATAGATCAGAAGAGTATAAGTCCTTTATGAGAGCAAAGCCTAACACCTTAGTCTACATGTGAGTAAGAAGGGCATAACGACGAGAAAGGGCATCAACAACCACATTCTCGGTCCCCTTCTTATGGACCACTGTGTAGGGAAATGTCTCCAAAAACTCGACCCATCGAGCATGGCGGTAGTTAAGATGAGCTTGGCTCTTCAAAAACTGAAGTGTCACGTGATCGCTATGAATAATAAACTCGCGTGGCCAAAGATAGTGGGACCACGTCTTAAGGACTCTAATCAGGGCATAGAGTTCATTATCATAGGTCGAGTAGTTGAGAGTACGCCCAGTCAATTTCTCGCTAAAATAAGCGATGTGATGCCGCTCTTGGTGGAGGACACCACCAATGCCAATATGAGAGGCATCACACTCAATCTCAAAGGGACGAGAGAAGTCGGGCAGTTGAAGAATAGGAGCCTGGCACAAGGCTACCTTCATGGCTTGGAAGGCCTTGTCATGTGTTGGGGTCCACACCACTATTGTGCCCTTCTTGGTCAAACCACGAAGAGGCGCAACAATGGTACTGAAGTCCTTAACAAAGCGACGATAGAAACTAGCAGGGCCGAGAAAAGACCCGACCTCAGTGGCGGTCGAGGGAGTAGGCCACTCCCGAATGGCCTTGACCTTGGTGTCATCGACGCGCAACCCGTCCGTGGAAACAACGTACCCAAGGAAGACCATGGACGGAGTGCAAAAAGAGCACTTGGCAAGATTGCCAAAGAGAGTCTCGCTACAGAGGCGAGTGAGGATGAGATGAAGATGGTCTACGTGTTCCTCAAGTGTCTAAGAAAAGATCAAAATAGACGACAACGAACTTTCCCACATACTCTCTGAACACGTGGTTCATGAGTCTCAAGAAAGTATTAGGGGCGTTAGTGAGCCCAAAAGGCATCATAAGCCACTCATATAGCCCATACTTCGTCTTGAAGCCAGTCTTCCACTCATCACCTTCCTTCATGCGGATCTGATGGTATGCGCTTCTCAAATCCACCTTAGAGAAAATGGTGGCTCCGTGCAACTCATCCAACATATCATCGAGCCTTGGAATAGGGTGACGGTACTTAACCGTAATCTGGTTAATGGCTCGACAATCCACACACATGCGCCAAGAACCATCCTTCGTGGGGACAAGAATAACAAGGATGGCACAAGGGTTCAAAGACTCTCGGACATAGCCTCGTTCCAAGAGTTCTTGAAGCTGCCACTGGAGCTCCTTAGTCTCTTTAGGGCCAACCTTATAAGCAGCTCGGTTTGGCAGAGACGCACCAGGAACCAAGTCTATCTGGTGCTCGATGCCTCGGACTGGTGGATGTTCGGGAGATAGCTTGTCAGGAAACACGTCAGCAAACTCCTCTAGCAAAGTAGCAACCGGGGTGGGTAAGGGCTGGGAGTCAGAATCCTCGATTGGAGAAGAAGTCGGAAGGAGAAGAAGACAAGGCTCCTCGCCGCGGAGTGAAGCAGAAATCTCACTGCGGCGGGCCATAAGGAGGCGTCTTTCAACACGCCCCTGTAGCTCGGGCGGTGACGATTGAAAGTGAGGCGCACCCGATTGGGCGATGTCGTTAGTGGGGCGGGCCGGCGTAGAGTGTTGTACGTCGGTGTGTGTGGTGCGCGCCTTGGACGTGGTGCCCGGCTGTGTGCCGTGGGAAGAGGGCGGACCCGAAGGGGCGATGCTTGGAAGTGGTGGCTGCATGCCGTGGGAAAAGGGTGTGCCACCGAAAATGCCGGCGAAAGAACCCCGAGTGTCAGAAGACTGGGTAGGCCGCTGCTCAGGGAGCATCTATGGAGTATAAGTGGTCTTGTGACGATCACGCTCCATTTGGTCTTGCACGATCGCACTAGGCGACATGGGGTGAAGGGTGACGCGCTTTCCGTGGTAGTTGAAGGTATATGTGTTAGGGAATCCATCGTGTAAGACAAGTCGATCAAAGAGCCAAGGACACCCTAACAACAAATGGGTGGCGTCCATGGTAATGACATCACAAATGATCTCGTCCGAGTAACTGCCAATGGAGAAAGGAATAGAGCACTGCTCACTGACGCGGTTCCCGTTAGTAGACGAGATCCAATGGAGGGAATGAGTAGGGTGCCGGAAAGTAGATAATTGTAAATAATGATCAACTTTCTTGTTGATAATGTTACAACAACTACCTCCATCAATCAACACTCAGCACGGCTGACTGGACAAGGCAGCAGGTATGGAATAGGTTCTAAAGCTGGTCAGAATGGGTAGGCTCCCTAATGGTCAAAGCTCGCCGGGAAATAAGAGTCAGCATGGTACCGACGGTAATATCAGGAGCATGACAAGCCAACTGCTCCTCCTCAGCATAAACAGGGGCCTCAACAACTGGCAAGCGGGGCCTCCTCGTCATCTAAAGACTCATAACCTCCAGTGTGCTCGGAGAAGAGAACACGCTTGGCATTAGGGCAATTTCTCTGAAAAATGGCCTCGACCACCACACTTGTAGCACTCGACATCACGGGCATGCTCAGTGCCTGATGACGCGGACTGTGAGGAAGGAGCTCGAGCAGTAGCCGTGGGCACCGTGCTCGTCGGAGCTCGGCCATGACTAGGTGCGCTCGCAGTGGAGGGAGGCTCTCTAGTGGAAGAAGAATGGCCGAGCTTGGAATGAGAAGTGGTGGAAGAAGAAGGGTAACGGGGCTGGCTAGAAGACCAAGAAGAAGCTCGATTACGCACGTTCTGTTGATGAATTTGCATTGCGGCGTGCGTTAGTAAGTTGATGTCCTTGATGAGCAAAATCTCTAACCGATCACGGATCGACGGGTTAAGGCCATCTAGGAACCGACAACGAAGGGTCGAAGGCGCATGAGTGATGTTGGCCTTATAAAACATGTCCTCCAACTTAGAAAAGAAGTTTAGAGGGTTGAGAGAACCTTGGCGAGCCATGGCAATCTCTAACCTAATTTGGTCCCTATAGTCAAAGGGCACATATTTTCTATTCATGATGTATACCAATTGGTTCCATTCAGTGATAGGAAATTGGCCTCACCTAGACCTCTCAGCAACAAATCTATGCCACCAAACGCGGGTCGCACCATGAAAGTGTAAGGTGGCAGCTGCGACGTAGTCCTCGGGCGGCGTCCGGCAATAGCAGAGCGTGTACTCGGTGGACTGAATCCAGTCAAGAAACGTCGCCGGATCATATAGAACATGAAAGGGCTCAATCTTGACTTTGACCTCCTGCCTGAGCGTGTGAGGCTGGTCATAGTCAAGATGAGGGTGGCGGTCTCAATCGCCCTTATAGTCACGTGCATCGGGCGACAACGAGTAATCGTCATCGCTGCCGGCGCGGTGCCTATGGCCGTCATCGCGGCCCCGTGGTTGGTGCCCATCGGCGCGGCCACCACGGCCCCGATGGCCATGATTATGAGGCACTCACTGAGCGGGCTCATAATAATTAGGCTCGGGTCTACGATCCCCATGGCGTGGGGGTGGAACCCAATTAGAAGGACGACCACGGGCGTCGTGGACCCTAGTATGCCCACGGTTCCCGACGTTCGTCGGGGTTGGGACCCAATCCGATGGACGGTCATCCAAGCCAGGAAGATCGCCCAAAGGTGGCAAGTCATAGGG
The DNA here is from genome assembly GCA_964016875.1 of Fallopia convolvulus. NCBI lineage: Eukaryota > Viridiplantae > Streptophyta > Magnoliopsida > Caryophyllales > Polygonaceae > Fallopia > Fallopia convolvulus. The sequence goes on from OZ024733.1 coordinate 37,913,909, forward strand.
GTTATCTAACCCGCCAAGTAGAATTCATCGTCATCGAACTCGTGAAAGTCGTCCATAGGGATCGGGGAGGTATCATAATATCCCTCGGCCCCAAATCGCGGCGTAGGTGCCATAGAGCGATCTAAACGACCTTGCCCACGGTGTGGCTCAGTAGTAGTGGTAGGGCCACGATGAGGCGTCATGAGATGCTCATCATAGCAACCCAAGGCGCGCGACACGTTTGCCTCTAGGGTAGCCCTCGAACGCTGACCGTGCGTTGTAGGCAACACCGATTGGTGATGTCTACTCTCGGGGGCATTCCTATCACTAAAGTACAAGGGATTGCTATGGGTAGAAAACTCACCTCGATGGTCATAGTCCCGGTCGCCCTCGTTGGAGTAAGTGTCGTCCACATAATCCTCTCGAACAACGCGTTCCTGTCGTCGGCCTTGAGTCGGAAGTTGCTGACTCTCAATAACAGCTGGGAGAAGCCGGATGACCAGCTGAGTAGAAGTCTCCGGAAACATATGCCCCTTACCACGCTCCAAAGCGCGGTTAGCGGTGACTCCACTAGTCGCCTTCGTCGCGCTCGACAATTGCGCTTGGAGCTGCTATTGTTGAGCTCGTGATTCAGCAAGCTCATGTCTCAAATCTACAATCTCCCGTTGTTCGGAAGTCAGGACTACTCCCGGTTGCACATTTCCGGCATCTCAGACCTCGGGAAGAACTACATGCGCTAGAGGTAGGTCCTGCGTAGTGTTACTCTCATTTCCAAGGATAGGAAGGTTATATGTAGCCATAGGGCAACATGTAAAAGAGCACAAAAGGATCTACAAACCAACAAAGCACCCTAAACTGAAGCAAAACCACGTAGGATGGGCTTATTTAGGAATGTCGTGAGGGCGGCTTAAGGCTAAGTATGAAAGAGTGATGTTATGATTAATATAATGCAAGTCAAGAAGCACTCCACACTTCAAAAAATCAGATTCAAAAAGCCAAGAAAAGAGGAGAAATGGAGAGAAACCGAAAACCAGCCCAAACGACACAAAGAAGTCGGATTGCCTTATTTTGGCTATTCCGCTTCTAACTAATTTTTTTTATGATTTTTTTCTTTTTTTTAAAATGCAAGAAGTTACCTTATTTTTCCTTTCGACTTGCAAAAAAAAATTAATATTTTTTTAAAAGGCTACTAGCCTTATGTGTCGAACTAGGCAAAACCGGCTCAGTTTGGGTTCTAGGAATGTGCGGCTGCTATGGACTTAATGTACAGCAGTGAAGGCCGCTATTTTAGCATACATAATATCCATAATTAAGATGATTTGAAATCAGATATATTACTCCAACAAAATGCTAAACAAATCCCTAAATTAAAGGAGTTTGTTTAAGGCAAGTTTAAGCAATCAAAGGCCGGCTGTTTATGGGTGAAATTTGGCTTGATTGGGAACAAATTTTTAGGGCCTTTTAGGACAGATTCTCAGGCTGATTTGCAGCTAATTAATGCCTCAAAAAAAGCAAGTGACTAGGCCAGAATAACAAGCAAGATCGGCACAACAAAGAAGAACAAGGCAACAATTTCGAATTGAATAATTTGACGTATGGAATTTTTTAATCAATGAGAATGCATACATCAATCAAATTCACATCACTTCTTATCATAAAAAGGGTAGAAAAAAAATTCAAGCCAAAATCACCTAGTAAGACTTGCTTACAAGGCAAGGACACGGATCGAAAGTCGGAAGATCTCAAACAATGAACATGGAAGTATGATATGGCATGGTTTAAACGTGGATCTACGAGAGATTAGAATGACTTACAAGTGGCTCTTGATACCAATTGATAGCCCCGTAGGATCGGTCTTGCAAATCCTCTTCGAGATCCAAGACAAGAGGGGCCGAGCGAGTGGTGTCGGCGCTAGAGAGAGAGATCCGAGAACGAGTTTTGTTGGGAGTTTGTGTTGAATGTAGATGGAGAGGGAAGAGAGGAAGAGAGCAAATGAGAGTAAAGGCCAAATGAAAAGAGTAATCTCTATTTCCAAATGGACCAAAACTAGGTTTTACAAGAGAGTAAGGGGCTTTATATAGAGAAGCTCCCTATTAGAAAAACAAGGACTAGTCCTGATATGCAAAACGAGACACACGTCCGCTAATAAAAATAAACATAACGATAATATAAATAATATCAAATAATGCAATAAAATAAATAAATACATAGGCATTGATTAAGGCTCGGCTAGGCCAATAATGATCCGTCACATAAAATCTCTACCGAGCATATGTCGATGTCTGGCTCGACATGCTGAGTGAACTGTAGTTGGGCTCTCAAAATGACTGAAGTAGTAGCCCTAGCAATGGCCTTAGCACGAGAACGGGTGATAGGCCTATCTGAGCGAACACTCATAGCCTCATCCTCCTGCTCAGCTGACATAAATGTCGGTGTGGTGTCATCATGCACCCCCTAACATTCCAACTTGCTATTCGGAATCTATTCATGAGGGTTGTGAGAATTGTGTGGCAGAATATCCAAACTCGACCCTTCAAGCACAATTACAACGTTTCCTCCAACGACGTCAATTTGACTCTTGATGCTATGTTGAGGTAAGGCTGCAACTTCATTAGATAATTCAGGGGAGTTGATGACCTTCCCTTTTGAGATGGTTTTCCATTGTGAGTCATTGGCTTTGGAATTCTGAGGGTTTGAACCAATGACTGGAGTGGTCTCTACTTGCTTGCCTTTGTTCTCTCTTTGATTCTTCTGACTACGACTTACACCTGCATCTTCTTTGTTCGCTGTAGAGACGGTTTCCAAGGGGGCAGGGTTTTTGACCCTCCATTGTTTTGGGGCAGATGTGTTGAGGTTAGAGACACGCTTAGGCCTGCTGCAATCTTCGTGTTTATGCCCAAAGCAATTACACACATCGCGGGCCCATGGCTTCCAATCGAAGAGCACAGACTGTTGTATAACATTACCATCCGGCTTCCTGATGTTGATAAATTCCCTGTTGGCGTGGACATCATCAGCTTCAAATAGGATACGTGCAAAGGATATGCAGTCTTTAAGAGTGGTGAGCTTATCAGAGATTATGGGGTTGCCCAAACTTGTCTCAATCTTGCTAAGGGCCTCAGCTGTCCAAAACCTAATATCCAAATTGGGAAGGGAAGCCCAAACGGGAAGTCTTCTGAAATTAGTAGCGTCCAAAGCTAGGTCGGGCTCCCACTTCCTCAAAAGGACTGGTTTCATGCCTTCGAACATCCACGGGCCTCCTTCAAGGATCTACTTGGCATCATTTTAGAGCTGAACCGGAAGATAAAGCAACCATCTGAATTCATAGAGATCTTTGGCATGCTCACACTATTCCACCTCGAGGTGACGTACCTTTCCATGGCGTGGAAGGAAATTCTAGGGCCTGTGGTAAACCCCACGAGGGCAGACGCCCAATAGTTGCAAGTATCCACAATGTCCTCCGCACAAATGTCAACCAGGTTTTCGTTAATTCCTTCAACTTTGTGCAACTGAATCCTATTAGAGAGCAATCGATTTCCTGTCACCACTTCGCTGAAGGGTTGGACTCGAGAAGCACCTCCCTTAATCTGCTGTGGGAGCCCGCCATTTGGCAGCTGAACGTCATCTCCCATCACGCTCTGTGTCTGCTTCGACCACCTAAAGAAGCGGGTGCAGGGTTCATAGTTTGGCCATTCCCCTGGTGAACACCTGAAGAAGGAGCCGGGGGTGAGGGTGGCGGTGTCGCAGTCGGCCGCGTACGACTTGACCTCACTTGTTTGTGGATCTGATTTTTCAGTCGGTGGTTTTTCTAAGCTTCGAAGAACCATCTGGAGACCACCACTTGTGCTGGAGCGAGACGGACTGGCTTAAGATCCGGTTTTCTTCTTACGCTTCTGGCCAGCCATGGAGAGAAAGGAGATCAAGGCCGGCGAGGAGGGCCGACGGCCAACAACGCGCTGGCGGGAAAACCAGATCTAAGACTCTCTTCTCACTTTGGGGCGCGTGAGGCGCGTCTTGTCTTGAAGAAAAATGAGAGTACTACTTATTCTATATCCTCAAAATTTCATAAAGATACAATTCTATCTTTTACTCCTATCATAATATAACTCTACGCTCGTTCAACTAAGACTCCTTGTAGTACTTTTTATTAAGTCATTTAGAAAATAGACACTAATAAAATGATCCAACCAACGGATCTTAAAAAAACAAAGGTATTCCAAGCAACAAGAGGAACCAATTCCACCCAATGCTCTCTAACTAAAGTTTTTCGTGGTACAGGGAAAAAATAGGCTAGTATAAGTTTTATACGTTACTTTTCTTATTGTCAAATAATTTTAGAACGAAACTCCAATAAGCTTATGTATTAATTTGACAGTTGCATTTGAGAGGACATGTGGAAGAAAAACTTCTCACATTAAAAATTTGAAAGATGAAATGAATAACATATAAGCATTTGAGTTACTTATTCTATTGCCAATTTGTTTTAAAATGAAACCTCACAATTTGTGTGTTGAGCCTAATGTATATATGTACAGGGACTGATGTGTAAACCTCACGCTATATTGGCCCATTAGATTTTCACAAAGTACATTATTTCTTTGAAAAAGGCATACAATAATTTCAACAACTTCTAATTATTATATTCTTTAATACTTATTATCTCCTACTCATTTTTAATGATATTAAATGAGAATATAACCCTATATATGCACTTTTTAATTTTATGTGAAAGCTACAAGGAGGGAAATATGAATAAGTTTGTATACAAAACGACGTAGTTGCTGAACTAAACACTGTTGCAATATTCTTTTCTTCCCTATTTGATTATTTAATGTCAAACTACGTAGAGAAAAGTCAATTACTTTAGTATGTACAAATGTCTTGCTCTTTTGTCAAATAAATTTTAGGATAGCATTATATATAAAGAGCTTTTGTTTTGTTCGAACAATAGGTGGGGGGAGCTTATGCACTTATAGAGGAGTTCCCTAAAAAAATACGTCATTACAAAAGAATAGAAAAACTAATCGAAAATTTATGCACGTAGGATACTTAAGTATGTGACATTCTCCGATTCTCGAGTCAAAATCCCACTTCTTCTAGTAATTCTATTGGATATTGTCACTTTTTCTTGTTGGTCAAAGATGAAGATTGTGGCTTGTTACGTGGTAATTCAATCATAACATTGTTGTACGCTCTATATCGATGATAAGAATTAAGAGCTACGCATATTAACTACGTCTACAACTAGGGGGTGAGAGACTGAGAGTGATGGTGGAGGCCGATGATCTTGGTTCATGCTAATTGCTAAGCCGCGAATACCCTCCCAATATAACCTCAAATATCAAGTTTTTATATTTATAGAGTTAGTGCGAGGAAATATTAGTGTTCTAAAAGTTGGAATGGAGTTTCTACCAAAAAAAAAAAGTTGGAATGGAGTATTTTTTCCTTAGATTTATTTAAAGTCAACGAATAAAGTATATATAGAACTTTGGAAGTGTACAATAACCATTGAAAGATAACGATAGTTGTTAGCTAGTTGACAATTGACATGACCTTCTTCCATTTGGCTACTCCAGAAATAGTATCTTCTCATAATTAACCACTCCATATTAATGCTAACAGCTACGGTTTAGTTACAAACCGATAGTAAACGGAAAATATGAAGTAACCACTCCATATCAATGCTAACAGCTACGGTTTAATTACAAACTGGAGTATTAATTACAAACTGATAGTACGTAAACGAAAAATATGAAAATTTCAACTGTCCTTGCATTGCTTAATTTCAAATTAATACAATTTGAACGTAAAAAGGATGAAGAAGGAAAAAAAAAAACCGTGAAATCATCTGCATGACTGCATCTGATTCAATAAATCAAAGGAGGTGATGGAGATTTCGCCATTATTATTAAGAAATTAATAAGAAGTCGAATTAAATTTTGTGAAAATGGTGACTCATACATCAAAAAAGGTTGCTGATAGTAATTTTTTTTCCAAATAAGCATATGATGGAGCGCAGATAATTCGAACGCTACCTCGAATAAATCACATATTTCACCAATGACAGTGCAACACAACGCACACATCACATTCCACCAATCAATGGCCGACACCTCGAATATCAACAGGTCTTTCCCACATCGGAAAATCTCGAAACCCCAACTAAAACCACATCTCCCACCAATAGCAGCACAACACATCACACATCTCACATCCCACCAATCAATTAATGGTTGACATCTAAAGATCAATAAGTCTCTCCTAGCTATGAATTTTTAGTACATATTTGTATAGATTTTTAGGTCTTTTCAGGGGTTTATTGAAGATTAAGATGAAGACCGAAGAGTTCAATTTACAAGTTGAAGCATTTGAAGAAGAAAAGAGCGTCAGTTGATGACCACGACTGAGGGTGTCAAGCCGCGACCGCGAATGCCTTACTGAGGAGAAGCCAGTTGAAGACCCGCAACCGCGGGAAAAAGGGTCGCGACCGTGGCAGTTCATCGACTCGGATGGTAAAGAAAGTCAAACCGCGACCACAGTTTCCAACGTCAACAAAATTCCAAAGGCGACCTATTCTATCTTTTAGCTAATAATTTCCTATCTTAGATTATTCGTATTTTCTAATCTTTTAGTTTGTTTTAAAACCTTTTTTTAAGACTTAGTTGGAGACTATCTTATGTTTTGTAATTCTCTCTTTTCCCTTTCTAGAGGATAGAATTGTATGGAGAACTAAACTCTTTTATTGTATTCAAGTTGAACCTTTTGGATTCAAGTGAATTGTGAGATTCTCTTCTCAACTTTATTCCTTTAAAGTTATTTCAATTTCTCTTGAGCTTAATTGATGTTGATTGTTATTGATTTTCTCTTGTTCGGCCAACTTGCTAGTTGAAGTTAATACCCTCTATTTCTAGGCGGCAGCATAACAATGGTGGTTGGCATCGAATATGCCAACAATGGTGGTTGCCGAGGAGGGTGGTGCTAGGAGGGCGGCACGAGGGCCGAGGAGGGTTTTGTTCGAGGATGACAACACTAGGGTGGTGGCTGACGATAAGCGTTGTGGTCGACAAGGGAGAAAGTGGTAAAGGTTTTGCGTAGATTTGGGATGAAATGTCAAGAATTGATATTCGTAAATTTGGTTGCAGATTGTAGAGGCAATTCTGTCTAGTTTTATATAAATAGCTATTGTTAGCCAAATTATAATAGGAGAATACATTATTGGAACAAATTAGTGAAATTAGGCTATTTTCGTCTTTTTCCAATGTTTTTTAAAAAACATATAAAAACCCATTTTCTTTCCATACAAAAATAAGATATAAAATTTTATATCTTTTCATATGTTATACTCCCTTCGTTAAGGTAAATTTGTCATTATACTTTGATTTTCTTGTTCAATAAAAGTTGTCATTTGACTTATTTTAACTCATTTTTTTCAATAATACCCCTATTAATTAAAAATATTTACATAAATCTAAAAAATTAGGTAAAAAATCTTAACAAGATTGAAGATATTTAAGTCAAATCAAGTAATTTCCTTAATTTTTAAGACAAACTCTGAAACGACAAGTTTACCTTAACGGAGAGAGTATTTGTTTTTTTTTGTTTTTTATAAAACTAACATTTGTGTAAGGGTGCATGGTAGTGACTCTAAACTATTTGATGTTAATTAGTGGGAAAGGGCTAAACTTCGTAATAGAAAATAAATATATACTTTCATTACCGGTTGAAATCGAGTCTTAACAAAATACTTTGTACTTTAAAATGTTGATATAATTTAAATTTAATATAAGAGGGCCGGATTAAAAATGATCAAAATCCATTGAGAGCACAAGACTTCCAGTTTTATCAGATGTCTTCGAAAGAAAGCCCACCCAAGAGAGTACTAAAGGCTAACCATACTAGTGGATTAGTGCTGTCACTAAATGGGCATTAAACTACTAGCTACAAACTTGGGCCTTAGAAAATAAAAAGAATCAAACAAATATTGAAGGTATATATGTGTACGTATTCGGGTTTAATTTGTCGCTTTTTTCTTGCAAGCATGCACTAGGTTATTTTTTAGTCAAATAAGAGGTACTTAGAACATTATATTACAATGGAGAGAAATTTGAACTTGAAGCTCTAGCTAGATTATACTAATTTATGTCTTTTTGAAGGCCGAGTCTCACCACCATAATTCAAGTAGGACTCATAGTCCCATTTTGAAGGTTGCGTTTCTTCAGTACGAGCGTATAGGACATTGGATAACGGGCTATCATCTTGCAACCAATCGAAAGCGCAAGGCGAACAAGGTGCAAGTATATCCGCTCTATCATCAACTTCAAGAGAATAGAGCAAGTTGGTAGATTCAGAGGCGCCCGTCATGCTGGTTGATGAATCACCACTAATGTGATCGAGTGATGAATGGCTATCTTGAACCATCGTCGCTCCCGTAGGCATGTCAAGTCGTCGTTGGTGGCTTATGCTGTAGTCGATTGTATCATCCCAATCGCGAGTAGAGGACGTCATTAATGTCCCATGAGATGGAACCATTTCGTATAATACGGCCTTGTCAAGTTGTGCCTGGGAGTAGATAGTGTCGTTTGCAACGGGGCTTGTCGACATAACATGCTGCGTTAACTCTTTGTCGTCGTAGGCTCTATCAAATTGTACTTGGGAGGTGATCGTGTTATCCGTCTTTGGTATCACATGTTGGGTTAACTGATCCGCGCCATCCATATTATCAGTCTTCTCTTCTTTCTCCGCCTCTTCAATTTGCGTCTCTAGCCAAGTCTCGAGACTTGGTGAAGACTTTCGGGGCTCGTGTGTATAGATCTTGCACAACACCCATCTATCCAACTGCATACATGTAAAGATTGAAAACAACATGTATTAATATATATAACGTCGACGTTACGTTGTACATCTTATTTATCGGACAATTAAGGAAGATTTTTTCTTACCAGGTGTGGATCTAATGTAGTGCATTCCTCAAGAGTAGAGTTTTGGATGGAAGTTAGGACGTATTCTTGCATGATCCAATCAGTCTTTTGGCCTTCCTTATTAGAAGGCCCTTGATAAAAGACGAGAGTAGTCTTTTTACCAATAACTTGGCCACTCTTATTCTTAACTTTGGTGTCTTTTCCCGTAGCTTTCCAAAATCCATTCTTGACTGTACGAGTTGGCTTGCCTCCTTTTGGATACCTCTTATATCTTGGAGTGAAGAAGTACCATTTTTCACCACCTTGTGGTTCATATTTCCCTACATAAATAAAAACATAAAGTTTTCACTTTTCAACACATATACATAGACACGTATATGTACAATTTATAAAGTCCTTAAATAGGCTCTATATTGGATTTACACTGTCAGTTCCTAAGGTTTACCCTTTTTCCAATGTCGATCCCTAACCTACAATTCATTCAAGTATTTAGCTAAATTATTCAAACAAGTATTTAGCTTTGCATTTGGCACCCAAAGCATGCATGTCTTCACTTAAAAGAAAAGATGTAACATATATCATTCATATCAAAGTCAAAATTACATCAATTAAAAAAAGGTTGAAGCTTTGCCCATTCGAAACCTTGATCACTCCGACTCCGATTTCATTCTCTGACAATCTATGACCACCGTGTATGACAATATATTTTGCGGAGAATATATGAGCATTTTTAATTCTTAAATCTGTATTTCTAACTTATGTCCTTAGGACATATGATAATAAATCTTCTTTTATAAACTAAAACTCTAAAAAAAATACATAAATCCTTGAAAACATGGCTCTTATCTTATACCCTCAGGGCATAAGATAGAAAAATCCTTCTTAAATTAATGAACCATTCATATTTTTAATTTATGTTCTTAATTATTAGATATTGAATTAAACTATTTGAACACAAATAAATTAAAAAAATTGATCTACCTGCTAGGGTTTGAGGATCCAATTCTCGAATGTCTATATGATAGATGAGATTTGGAGGGAGCGGGTGACCTTCGACTTTAGGCTTCAAGTAGGAGCTGACAATCTCCTCGTCTGAGGGGATAAACTTCCAACCCGATGGCAAACTCGTGAGTAGACAACCAAATTGATCTTGTTGAGCGATCTTGTTTTCCATGTCTTTCATATTTCAAACCGACCTTTGTGAGATATCAAGTACGCGTTGAATCAACATAGTTCTACCTGGTATATTTATAGTTGATTATCTTCAATTTGTTGCTATCATTAAGAAAAGATATATTGCCTAAAGATATAATATTTTAATACCGGAAAATCACTTAAGTATATATTTTTATTTTAATAATTAAGATATTATACTTATTTTATTATTCTTTTGCTCCAAGCCTCCAACTATGGAAATATCTTAAAATTACGTAACTAACAAATTTTTTTTACCGCGTACTTTCATAATTATATCAATTTAGATAAAAAAAATTATTTTATGATTTTTTAATTAGAATATAGGTTAAGAACAATATATTTTTTTAGGTCAAAGACTCAGGGTGCCCCAATCCATGCAGATCGAAAATTTGCGCGGGTGGGCGGCTGCCCCTCGTTCTCCGAATTTAGTAGGGAGGAGCAATGACGATTGATATGGGAAGGGGCCGAACTGAGGGGTGGGGGCATCGATTGAGGCGGGCGAGGACTAAAATTCCAACCGGCAATTAATGACATCATTATTGGAGGAGGGAGGAGCCGAAGATTTGAGATGGAGGCATGATGGCGACGATGCAGTTAGCACTCGACAAAATTGAATAAACGAAGAAGGAAGAAGAAAGAACAAAGTGGGCTCCAGTCTTAATTTTATAAATCAAATTTTCTAATAACAAACATAAGCAAAGGGCAAGCTCCACAGATGCGTCTTGCCCTAAGTGCACTACTGAGGAGTCGTCGTTGCTTCATCACTTGCATGATTGTAGCAGTACTAAACGCATTTGGGATGATCTTCACCCTTCTCTTTCCGGAGAAATTTTTTTTCCTTTTGGATTTTTCTTATTGGATATGTGTGAATTTTGCTTATCGATCCTAGTTCAACGGGGAATAACATTGTTTGAGTTTCTTTTTTTGCGACTACCATTTGGTGGTTGTGGAAATGGCGCAACGCTTGTGTTTTTTGGCAGGATGAATTTATTGTAAGCAAGGATGACTTTATTCGTCGCCAGGTGTTCGGGTGAAGCATTCATTTCTTGGAGGCAACCTTCTGAGGGGTGGATTAAACTTAATACTGATGGTACGGTGTCCAAGGATGGCGTTGCAACTACGGCAAGTGTCATTCGTGACAGCGATGGGCGTTGGGTTGCCGGTGTAGTCCATAATATTGGGAGATGTACGGTGCCTATGGCTGAGCTTTGGGGGGTCATGACTGGCCTAAAGTTAGCCTGGGACAGGGGTTTCAGGAGGATTTACCTAGAAGTTGATTCTCAACTAGTGATTCAATTAATTTCTAGGTAAATATGTGGAGCGATACCACCTCTTATTTAGTCTGGTATCTCAATGCCAAGACTTGCTTAGAAGGGATTTAATCGTTCAATTCCGTCACATTTTAATGTGGCCGATTTCTTAGCTTCGTATGATTTTAAGTTTAGCGTAGGAACTCATGTATTTCTTGACCCGTCGAAGGGTGTTATTTCATTATTGTCTTTTGATGTTAGGGGTCGGGTTATCACCCGTTTGATTACTACTTAGTCTGCTTTTCTTATTAATAAAATTCCCTCTTAAAGGGACGGATAGTACCTTCTCTCCTTCTACAAAAAAAATACACACAAGAGGGGAAATGGGTTGTTTTTTTGGGCCCTGTAATTTGTAACAACTAGAACTCAATATAAGAAAAATACATACTTCTCTCCTTCTACATTTTCTATCTAATTAATGACATCGTGCAATCCGGCTACTAGATACCACCTTCGAATATAAGTTCGAAAAATGTCGCTTAATGACTATATTTAGGAGTATTATAAGTAGTGTCCTAGAGTTAATTTTTTCAATTGATATCCCTAAAATTTTAGATTTGTTTGCCTATGAGTATAAAAGTCCACCTCATCCAATTGATCCTAGATCCGCCACTAAATCTTTGTACATGGTTGTGGTTGTCATAGTGGTGGCTTCGACTCCACTTGAACCGTGGAATTGAATCAAACCAGAAAAAACCCACTGGTTTCGATTCCAGTAGCTGCCAAACCAATAGTTTGGAATCGCCTGGTGGAACCGGCTGAATCACTGGTTCCACCAAGTTTTTTAAAAAATCAGCATTAGACCGATGGGAACCGCCGGTTCCCAACGGTAAAAAAAATGCCTAACAATTAGTTTATTTTTTCACCTATTTTCATTTTTGCCTTTATAAATACCATATCTCACCTTCATTTTATTCACACCAATCTCATACTCACTTATCTCTTTCTAATACTCTCATTCATAATCTCATCATTCTCTACAAGCTTCCAACTTCCAAGTTGCAAATCTGTTTTTAAATTTCTTATTAATATCCTTCCTAATCTTCTTCAAAAAATAGAACAACATAGATTTGTTGATGATCGAGTTGGCCAGAGAAACTCTTTGATGTTGGTGGTTCACAAGAAAGCCAAGTTCATCACAATCAATCAACGACTCCTTATCCTCTTATGTCTATGCCGACACCATTTTCCGCTTCCGCTTCTATTCCTACCCAAGGAGTTGAGGGAAATGAGGGGGCATCTATGATAACCATCCAAAGCACAAAGGAGCTCACTTCCTATGTTTTCACAAAGCACTTCACCAAAGACAATGTATGGGATGAACTAGACCGATATGTCGTCAAGTGCAACTGTTTTACCGCGGAGTACAATTGGAGGCACAATGGAGGTTATGACACCTTGAACAAGCATTTGGCGACAAACCACAAAGTGAAGTTGACCATAATGCAAGGACAAACACAACTTGGTGTATTTGCAATGTCTTCCTCTCAAACTCCTCATGTTTTTAGTTATAATCATGAACGTAGTGTATATGCTTCGTCCGAAGCTATATGTTGTTGACGGGCCTTTACTCTGGACAACAAATAAATTTATAAGTCAAGACCCCGCTGAGTATAGGGGAGTCAGGATCGTTCCACGAGAAGCAAGGTTGTTTGTTTATCGACTCCTAATAACGAAAATTAAACAAAAACAAGCAAAACACTCACAAGCAGCCTCGTTAACGACGTTGTCAGGGTCGTTAACGAACCACCGCAAACAAATGACTAAAAATAACGACCTAAACAGGTTCGGTACCGAGGTTATGAACTCAGTAACGAATATTACTTAAGAAAATTTAAATAAAAACAAAGATCTAGAACAAGGGTTACCACAACATAGTCATGCATAAAAACTTGTAAGAAAATGAGATCACGCCTTTAAATAGATAAATTCATCAACTTTCATTGACTAGCAAGCAAATTAATCTACTTTCATAAACTAATTCACTCAATTGCTTGTTTCGGATCTAAAGCTTGAAACTTTCGTATTCAAACAATATCAACCTCCAAGTCTATAACTTTCTCTCTCAATCAAGTTAAAAACTTAAATCACCTTGACTTTCATCTAGGTATAAGCACAACAAACAATCTCAAAAATAGATAGAAGGCATTCAACACATAATCTCACTCAGCAAACATGCATAACTACGCCGGGTTTAAACCCCGACCCTAGAAAAGAAAACTACTCACTACTCATAACTAAGAAACAATTAAATTCAACAAAAGAGATCATTGAAAACAAAACACTACTCAAATTAATAAGAAAATATCGTCTTACAAAAATTCAGAAGAAATCGAAAAATACAAAACACCGAATTGAAACACAACCAACGACCTCGGTAACTCTCGTCCACCAAGCTCCCGATCTTCGACTCGTCTCTCTCTCCTTCGGCTATTCCTCTTCTCTCTACTACCTCCTTCCTACTAGGCTAATAAGAAGGGTATTTATACTAATAAGGCTAGAAAATAAAAAGGTTAAAAGATAAAAACTTTCCTAAAAAGATAGAAATAAAATCCTAAAAGATAGAAATAAAATTTAGAAAGATAACAAGACCTAAAATACATAATATAATAACCCTAAAATTCATAGAAAACACTCTACCGACACGGAAATAAATTCCCGCATAGGATCGGTATGTCACAAAATCAGACTCTCGAAAACTCTATCTCGTAACCTCGTTAACGAGCCCTCACAACCTCGCTAACGAGCCTGGGCTTGGCTTCTTCAATACTTCTTCTTCAAAAACTTAGACTTCGACTTCTTTATCTTGTATTTCTCCGTCCTTCATTATAGCACTCCAAAATTCAGCTCCAAATAACATCTTTCCTTGCTAAAACCTACAAAAATACACAAAACGGAGTAGCTTCCATACTTTTCACAAAATATGCAAAACTATCCAAAAACACACAAAACTAACCCTAAACTTATCAAAACTAGTCCTAACAAACTAAGAAAACATACTAAAAACTATACTAAAAACATGAACATCATATGTGCTGATCATTTGGCATTTCAATTTGCGAAAAATGTGGATCTTAATGATTGGGTCACTAACCATTTGCAACCCACTTATAAACGATCTATTAAAAAACAATTAGGAAAAATGTGCTTAAGGCATATAAGATTCATAAAAATGATTTGGCTTGGTTTTTTGCTCAAAATAATATCTGTGTTTCTATTTGTAGTGATATTTGGAGTGATCACTTTCAAACTCATAAGAGCATTACATGTCATTTTGTTGATGATAAATTTTACTTGCAAAAATGAGTTTTGGCTTTTCTAGAATTTGATGGGGTGCATATTACTACAAATATTTGTAACATTGTACGTACAACGTACTATTTTAGAAGAGTATAAACTACTTCATAGATTTTCTTACTATTTCATTTGATAATGCATTTAACAACATCGCTTCTATGAGTGCATTGATTCAAGTTTGTAAACCGGTTTTTAGAAACAAATATTTTCATGTACAATGTGTTTGCCATATTTTAACTTATGTATTTAAGATGGTTTGAGAGTTTTAAATATATTTCTTGAACCTATGAAATATGTTTTAGCTATATTTGGCTAAAAAAAGACTAAATTGGAGTGGAACAAGTTTTGTAACGAAAATGGCGTCGTAGCAATATGTTTTTCAAAAGAGGTCGGTCATCGCTAGAACTCCACTTATTAATTACCTCATCAATGTTTACATTGTAAAGAGCTTTTGGCTTCCTTTGTTGTTGAACATGTTCCGATTCACAAGCAATTGAACCCTTTTGAGACCAATGCTACGAAATCATGGAAATTTTAATAGTTTTCAATGATGCAACTTATACATTTAGTCATACCTATGCACCAAGTGCTCATATGTTTTGTTTTGAAGCTTTGATGTGGCAGTCGCCTTTAAGGAGGAAATTACATGGCCTGACATTGTTGATGCCATTTTACGCATGAAGAAGAACGGTTAAACTATTACAAAAATATTCTCGATATTTACCTTGTTTTTTTTTGTTTTTTATCCTAGATATAAGATACAAGGTTTGAAAGATATTTTGGAGGCATACTATGAGTTATTGCAATTACAAGAGTATGATCGAGATTGTAATATTGTTGTCATTATGAAACATGTCAGATCTCTTGTTGATTTGTTTAAGGTTTATAGCACGGTGGTGAGGCGCCTTCTTCGCCTCAATTACCCCAATTATCCTCCTCATCTTCCCGCTCACTTCTAGAAATGGGTTCTCGTTAATTGAAAAATCTTACAAAAATACTAAGATACATGGATTCACATACAAAGTTTGATACTTGTCTAATCACTAACTTTGAGTTTGTAGATGATTTTGATATTTTAGATTGGTGGAAGCAAGTCAATAAGACGTACCCAACACTAGCAAAGATCGCCGCTCAAGTACTTGTCGTTCCCGCCTCAACGGTAGTAGTGGAGCAAAAGTTTGGCCAAGGTGGCCACATCCTAGACGATAGGAGATCAATATTGGCACCTAATGTGTTGGAAAGCTCAAGTTTGTGAAAAGATTGGAAGAGGGCGGAACAGAGAGGACAATTGATGAACTATACGGAATCATCGGATGATGTACTTGGCGACGACGACAAAAGTTGGGCTTCTTCCGCCGGTTTTGAAGGGTCGTCTACTCATGTTAGGTAAGAGAACTACATGGGCTTTGATTTTTCTACCACAAGAGGATACGTAGGAAACTTAATATTAAGTTTAAGCCCTTCAATTTCCAACTCTTCTTTTCCTTAGTTGTACAATCGAAAATATTGCGCCTCGGACTCTCGGGAAAGAAAATAGGAGGCCTATTCTTTGCAAAGACTTGAAGGCGCACGATCGTATTCCATAAGAGGCATGATCGTAGTCGCTAACTATGAGTTAACGCACGGTCAACCGTTAATTGAGAATTAATGCACGATCGCACAATCGTGATTTTTTTAAAGGGTCTGGAATCGGAACCGAACTAGAACAGGTACTAGAACCAACCCCGGAACCGGTGAAAACAGAACTGCAATAAAATTACTCGAATCCACTATAATTAATCTATGTAGAAAATCCTAAAAAAAAGAAATAAAAACTAAATCCAATCCATTAATTTATTCTATTGGAGCCCGTTCCTCAAAAAATCTATAACTATATATTAACGTCATACCTTTTCGAGCCACCAGAACGATTCTAGCTCCACCTCATATTTATAAAATATATTTTTATTCCTAATATTTTAATTTTTTCCTATTAAATTCTTCTTTAACTATTTAAATCTATCTTTAACATCAAAAAAATATCTATTTAGTATAACAATATCTTTTCAAAACTTCCTTATATAAATATTTAAAATTAAAGATACCTAATTTAAAATATTTTAAAATAAGTTTAAATATCTTTTATCTTTTAGCATGATATCTTTTCATGAATTTATTTATAGATATATATAGGGACATGATTTATTGTTTGAAATTTGGCCAAATTCGAGATTTATTGTTTGAAATATATACAGAGAACACTTAAATATGAGAGAACAAGAGAACACATATAGGCCATTGGATGGGATTCGATTGGATGGCTTAGATTAAATCTCGAATTTGGCCAAATTTCAAACAATAAATCATGTCCTTAATTATAGGAACAATAAAGGAATTTTCGGATTTATTGAAAAATCACCAAACGAAGGTGGGTTATGGAGGTGGTTATATACATGATTACATTACTTTCCATTGAATTTGACCCGATTTTCGGATTTTTTAAAAATCTCGAATTTGATCCCATTGATTACATTAATTTCCATTGTTATTTCAAAAAATTATAAAGACCCATAATTATAGGAATTTAACAATTAAATTTAAATCCGGCGCTAAATCTAACAGAATTGTATACAAAAAATCAATTGGTTATATACATGATTCTTAATTGTTATATACAATTGCTCATAACCTGATTCATAATTGTATACGAAATCAGTTGCTCATATACAAGATTTTAATTGTTATATACATGATATTATAATGATCATACAATCCTCTTTTATTGATTCTATTCAAATTTTGAATGTATACATAAGCACGTAAAAGTATATACAAGAACATGATTCTTATATTCATAATACTAGTGTATTGGTATTTTCACGCGAAATTATGAATTGCATTCATGACTTTAAATGTGTATACATAAGTAAATGAGAGTATATACGTGAATTCAACTATATATACATGATTATCATTTTGTATCAGTATAACAAAAAATTAAATATTACATAATGAACCAAAAAAAGGTGTATAGATACAACATAAGATCTAATGTTCAATATTGCCACCAATCTTCGATCGCTTAAACCCCAATGTTCGAAGTATGGAAATCAAAAATATGTTGACAATTCCCTCTACTTGAGATATCTGCATAAAAAACTAATGTCAAATCCATGTATACATGTATAATAATCATGTATATAGACCACATAATCATGTATACATGTATAATTTGAATTAAAAATAGTTTACAAATAACTCATGTATATTAACTGTGAATTATATGTATATACGCTAATAACAAATGTATACATAATTCAAATTGTACATGTAATAGACAGGTTTTCATTAATTGTACATACAATATTGCAAATAGTATCCAGCCATACCAATTTTGTATATACATATAGCAATTTGTTATATACAATATTACATTGTATGTATACAAAGAATCTGTAGGGTTAGGTCACCTAAACAATTAACACGTAAATTTACAACATATACTAAAACAAATCAATCATATACATAATGAATATATTATATACAACATTACCTGATGCCATAATTTTCGACAACGATAGTATATACTAAAATTCTGATTGATTTATTCACCCTTTTGAATCGTCTTCCTGTTGAATATCAAGAACAACAATACATCTTAGCAATTAACATCAATCAATAGCAATGTGGGATTTTCGAATTAATTCACCGGAATTGCTTACCGATTAATGATTTTCGAGTGAAGGGGATCAGCGGTTGCTCGACGTGCTGGTTCGTGGTGGCCGGAATTCTCCAGCGAGCAGTTCCGACGTGGTGGTTCGTGGTGGCCGGAATTCGTCGGAATTGCGGGATCGTTTCTACCGTGGTGGCCGGTCGCCGGTCGGAGGTGGTTGTGGGATCGGTTTTGGAGGTGGTTGCGGGAGCAGTTCCAGTGAGCAGGTCTCCAGCGCAAAATATTCACGTTACACAATGGAGGATTTTTCCAAAATCAAAACCAAGATTTAATTATGGTAGTTATTAGGATGGAGTAAATCATGGGGAGAATATCTCTCCTATTTTTGGTTTTTTCCTATTTTCCTAATTTTGCTATTGTAGATACAAATCCCACCATCCATTCCATACTCATCCAATGGCCTATATTTGTTCTCTTGTTCTCTATAGGAGATTGTTCTCTATAGAACCTACCTATATATATTCTTTTATAATAAAAACATTAATGATAAAAATTTATAATGTTTAATAATAATAAAAGGTAATATAATATTTAATAGATATATTAAAATATTTAATAATCTCTAAATTAAGATACATAGAAAGTAATAAAAAATATAAAAAATATAATATTCAATCTAAGTTTGGTTCAAATAAAATAACTCCTTATCCTATAAAAATAAGGAGTGTTTAGAACCCTTAGATCTCCTTCATCCAAGGGATGATATTCTCGGAAATTAGGGACGCGTTAGGATTTTCGTAATTTCTCGGAAATTACAAAAGTGCATCGTTATGGTGAAAAAGTGCATTACTAAAACCAAAATGTGCATTACTAAACCCAAATATTTTGGGTGATTGAGTTCAATCGGAATCGAGTCAATTGCACACCTAGGATGATGCACTTTTTTGGTTTAGTAATGCACTTTTTGGTATTTTGCAATGCACTTTTCCACCATAACGATGCACTTTTACAATGAACCGAACATGAAGTGAGCCCTTCTGGCTTCATTTTTGTTTGCACTTTCCGGCTTACTAATGCACTTTTTGTATTTAGCAATGCACTTTTTCACGATAGCGATGCACTTTTGCAATTTTCAAGAAATTATCAAAAATGCCACCGCGTCCTTAAAAGGGATAGAATATCAAGGGCTCTAAACGCTCCTTATTTTATAGGATAGGGATTTGTTTTATTTGAACCTTTATCTAATATCCTAATCTTTATTTTATCAAGCCACAAAATGAGTTTGGCCCCACCTTAACTATAAATAAATTATTTTTTTAAATTATTTTCTATAAATAAATTACTTTTATCTTTATCTTTCATATTGTATTATATCTTATTTATTAATTTAATTATTATTTTATGTAAATCTTATATCTTTCATATTCTAATATATAAATATTTTTTATTCATATGTTATCTTTTTTATTCTCAACATTAAATTTAATAATTTATATTTGATTTGCTTTATTTGATTCCAAAAATAAAGAAATTGTACATTATACTGTATAATGTACGAATTTATTGCTTGTAAAATTTATAGAAGTAATAAATTACTTACATTAATTTTTATATTATATTTTTATTTAATATTTATAAAATATCGAACCACAATCGCGCATGACATGACGAGTATAACTAGTTCTATATAAACGCTTAATCCAAACCGGTATACACACCATATCATATCATTTGTTGTTTCTTAAGATATAACTTGCATTTAAATTAATAAAATTTTCTAAATGAAAAAAAAGAAGCTAATTTTTGAACCAGGTGCATGGTTCTAAGGGCAGGGATTGTTTCCTAAATATGTATATTAAGCAGTTGAATCCCCATGATACTCACGGGATAATTTTACTAAAGAATATATAATATTATGATATTTAATATAAAATTTAAAACACTTGTATATAATATCGTAATAAAATTATGTAATTTATAAAAAAAATCTTTAAGATTGTGCCCCATATTTTATCAACATATAGATTAGGGGTGTCCAACAGACAGATTGACCCGTAACCCGACCTGACCCGCCCGCAATTTTACTGGTTACGAGTCAGATTTTTTAAGTTTACGGGTTGACCCGTAATATTAAAAAAAATTATTTTTATAATAAGTGAAAGAGAGAAATAAAAGTTTACGAGTTAAATGGGTCAAAACGGGTTGAAAAGGGTCAAATGGGTCAATTTTACGGGTCAAAAAGGGTCGAACAGGTTAAATTTGACCCATTTGACCCTTTTCAATACATTTGACCCAATCAAACGGGTCAAATGGGTCAACTCATAACCCAACCCGTAACCCGTTTTACGGGTTGCGGATCGAGTGACGGGTCGAGTTTATTTATTTTTTACGGGTCAACGGGTCGACCCGTTGGACAACCCTAATATAGATAAAAAATTATATACTTGAAGCCCGAGTCTTGTTAAAAGATAAAAAAATTATTATGTATAAAATTAATATAATAAATATTAGATCAAGTTATTCTCAACATATAGATAAAAAATTATATACTTAGATCCCAAATCTTATTACAAGATAAAAAAGATACGCATAAAAAATATCAACATATAGATCAAGTTATTATCTTAAAAAAAGTTGGATACATATAAAAAATGATACAAATAATTATAATATTTATTATTAAAAATGTAACATTATTTTATTAAAAATACCACATGGCGCAATTTTTTCAACAGATATGGTTTCTGCTTTATAATGTATTAGGTAGATAGGACTATTTTTGTCAAACATATTTGTTCTCAATTATGAAATCAGAAATATTATAATTTTAATATTTTTACCAAATTCAACATATTTAGAAATGAATTTGGAATTGGACCGAGTTGTATTGGGTTAGGTCGTTTGGTTCCTTGTGGCTTCTGAAGATCCTTCACCTCGGTGGAAGAAACGTCAGCTGTCCAGTTCCCACAACCCTCGATGGGTTACCTTTTGCCTGCGACGCTTTATTTAGTGCTCTACTCAACCCGATTCCAAATTCTCCCTTGATCTTTCTCTTTGGCGTTTGTACTCGTTTTAGTCATCTTTGATTTGTTGTGTGCTTCTTTTCTGATGCACTTAGCCGTTCTTGGTTGCCGTGTTTATACGGCCTCTCGGTTCACCAAGCCTGGTCGGTGTCCGAATTCTTATCTTATCAAAAAAAAAAGAAAAAAAAAGAAATGAATAACAGTGTGTGGGAAACGCCATTCTAGTTCAACTGATTAATTGCGTTCTGTTTTGCAGGTCTAACATTTTAAGCTTTGACAAAATCACCAATTGTGCAAGATACTATATATGCAAAATCTTAATCATATTACACATTATATTTGCTTATTTTTGCATTACAAAATAACATTCGATTCATATCCATTGAAGTCATTCTCCAATATCGATCATATACACATATGAAGAGGGTAAGTACAATCTAATTAACTCATATAAATTAAACTCTGCCAGGCTCGATCAGCCTTTTGGAATCTCCTCAGAACCCATTGCACGCAGGGCTGCTAACCAAAGGCAGCTCATTTAATTTATAATCTTCCATCTTCAGCCTTTTCTTCTTCTCTTCGACTTCTAATTGATTCTCTTGAATTTCAAGCCTAGCCATCGCCCTTTGGAAGCAAGGTTGGTTAGTTGAGGAAAGTAGACGGGCCCACATTCGAGCCGTTATTCCCACGTGGTTGTGCTTCTCAATTATGTGCTGAAATTTACAATATATTTGCAGATTAATGAAATTAGAAATAGAGAAGTTAGTTAAAATGAAGTAGTGAGAATTTGACTTACATGAAAAGGAATATAGCATTGTCTTCCATTCACTTGGCCAACCGTAAAGCCAGTATAACCCGCCATGGCTCCATGGACCGCACTTTGAGCAAGCAGGGTACAATAAACATTATCTGATGCGTTACTCGGAATGGCCCTTATCATATAAGTAGGGTCTGTAGAAAGAAGAAGAAATCGAGATTAATCTGTGTTTTGTTTGTTAATTTTGTTATAACAGAAAAACAGAATGGTTACTCTAGTTTACTCACCTATATACTTGAGAACTATATCCATCTTCTTAGTCTTCTTAAAATGAGCCTGATGAGGAATAGAGAGAACAAACTTTATATAATCAAGTTATATCTATAATACATATTTAGTTTGTGAATGAAAAAAAATGTAATTATACCTTGATCATATCAGATAACCATTGGCCTACATCATTATGAAGAAGATTTCCAGATTCATCAACATTCCCACTTTTCTCACCAGCTCCCTCAGCAACCACAATAACCATGTGACCATTTTCTTTAAGTTGTTTCTCTATGTATTCGAAGAGTCCACCCGGACCTTCAAGGAAGAAGGGCGATTCGGGAATTAAGCAACAATCGACATCTCTGTTGGCAAGTGTAGCATACATTGCAATAAATCCTGCACACAATGTTGAATGTTACTAATTCTTCTCTCTTCATTACTCGAAATTCTGAATTTATGTAAACCTTGGTTATTTCGTCCTTACCACTGTGGCGGCCCATTAACTTGACAAGACCAATCCCATTCTCAGCAGACTCGGCTTCAACATGAGCAGCATTTATAGCGCGTTGTGCCTCCTCCACCGCGGTATCAAACCCAAAAGATTTGTCAATTACCTGCAAACCAGAAAAAGAGATACTATAACTAAGTACTAGACAAATAGTTGAATGAATTGCAGACAACACAAGGGAGAATTAATATCTTACAGGAATGTCATTATCTATGGTCTTGGGAATTGCAGCAACCGAAACTTGGAGGCCTCGACTTCTTATCTCCTGCAAGTTGAATTAAATCCGATCATTAGATCTTTGCAAGAACTGGATTGTTAAAGAAAATGGACTAAGAATTCAGTACCTCATATATGACTGATGCTCCCTTTTGAGTTCCATCTCCTCCTATGATGTAAACCTGTATTCCAATAGGAGTATTCAGCATAAGTATCAGTATGACTAAGATGTAAGTAATTATAACTCATAAGCCTTTTCCCACCATTTTCAGCTCAAATTAGGCTCTTTCAATTGGAATTTCAGTATGGCACCATTAATTTCCTTTTTTTTACCTGATTGATTCCACGATCTTGGATACTGTTGACGATCTTTGAGGTGACGTGACCACCTCTTGATGTCCCGAGAATTGTACCACCCTTCTTGTGAATGTTGTTCACACACTTAGGACTCAAAGAAATTGTATCCTTGGCGTAGAAGCCTCTGTATCCTCCCTATATAGATTCACAGCAATACTTTAACAGCTTCAACATAATCAATATTCGAAGATATGATTGTTTTATGAATTTTCAGTTTAGAGAACATGTACAAGTTAGTAAGTTACCTGAATACCCATGATTTCCTTTACGCCATACATGTGATCCAAGCTGCAAACGATTTCCCTGATCACAGTGTTGAGGCCAGGACACAGACCTCCACATGTAACAATACACGCTCGCACATCTTCTGATTTGAAATACACCTGAAAATCCAACCATATATTCAATCAAAAGATGTTTTCATATAGCTAGGTTGATCAGTTGCAGCTAAAACCAAGATGTTACCTTCTGACGGGGGCCTGCTCGTCGAAAATGCATCCCTCTTTCGCCATTTTTATGCTGAATTGCCTGTTGCACGACTGTATCTTCGGAATCGACAAAATATTGCCTGAGATATTAACCCACGGATTAAGAAAAGGTGTCAAACTGATATAACTTGATGAGAGCGGTATTACACAAGTCATTAAAACAAGGATGATCAACTTACTTTACGCACGCATAAGCAGGATTTTTCTCCAAAGGGTTTGAATAGGACTGTATTCAATTCAAAAAGGACCCAGATCAGATTGATAGTTAAACTGCAACTTTACTAATTCAAACTTTCACTAATGCCAACACAGAGTAGGGAAAGGAAAAAGTCAACTAATAACAACAGCAACATGAATAATAATAATAAGAAGAAGAAAGAGAATGAAAGAGGTGAAAGAATTACAGGGAGGTGAGGGAGGTAATTGGAAAGATGAGGAACATCTTCAAGAACATAACCAGAATCTCCATGAACAACCAGTTTCTTCTCCTCTGTATTCTGCACATATGAACCCATCTTCACAAGCCTTCTTAACTTACTTTCTCTTCCTCCTGAAAATCTCAACACAGTTCTGCAATAAGGGCCTTTGCCTCTCAGATGGTGATAAGGGCCTTTTTTTATAATTGATCTCTCAACTCCAATTGTGTGACACAATCCAGCACGTTTCAAGCCCAAGGACCCTTATATATATATATATTTTAAAATATCTTAGAGAAGGTGAATGGAAAGCAACGTCGGAGTTTGACTATGTAATCGAGGAGCTCGGCTGCAAAGATTTGAACCCAAATATGTCGATTCTGGATTAGAAGGTCTTAATTGGCGGCCTTTTCAACTCTCGTTTCATCACAAGAATCTGTGTCCTGAAAAATAAGCACAATATATCCCCTTTATGATGTCGGCTACAGAAGCTCGAACAATTTAATTTTGTGTTTAGAGGTGGTTTACTAAAAGTACTATTTATATAGACAAAAATTGAAAATTAATTTTTGATTTTTATTATTTAGATCGGTCTTTCTAAATAAGCTTCCCGGTTTTAGAAACTAAAGCTCTAAAAATGAAACGAATAAATCCGTCGTAAAAAAGATTTAAATCTCTAAATAAATAAAAATAGCAAATCTTTCTAAAACAAGATGTTTATCCTATACCCTAAGGGCATAGGTTAGAAATTCGGTATTTAGATTTATTTACATTTAATCTATAGGGTTAATTAGTTTCCTTGTAAGGTTTTAGTTTCTAAAAGTAGTATACTTACCTAGGCATATATTATAAAAACCGCTTTATTTCGACAAAAAATAAAATAAAAACCGCTTTATCAATTATATCTATATTTTTTTTCTCTCGACTATGCTTAGGTAGACATGGGTCCGGTTTTGGTTTCGGCCGGTTCCTCCCAGTTCAGTTCCGAGACCGGAAATATTAAAAATAAAATAAAAAAATCATTTTTTACCTCTAAATGAAAACTGCGGTCGTGGTTCCAATGGGCCGCGACCGCGGCTACGCTATTTTTATTGTTTTTATTGGTGGAACTGGCGGTTCCGCCCGATTTGGAACCGCATGGTTCCGGTTCCCGCCGGTTTCAGAATTGACGGTTTGTCGTTTCTGTGGAACCGGAACCATTGTCTATGATTAGGGTTATTTCCTGAATATGTGTTTGACAAGTTTCATATTTTTTTCCCTTATGAAAAGAATCCAAAAATAGAAAAGACTCGCTAAATTGTTGATTTTGAATTTTTTAATTTGTTATTTGATGAGATTTATCTTTTCTAATTTAGAATATTTACTAGTTGTACCCGTCGTGCCATGCACGACTACAACACATCAATTTTTAGATATATTATAAATATGATATTAATAAAGTAAATATACAAAAATAAATAAAAAGCCAAAAATAATGTAAATTTTTAAAAAAATTAATCAAATTCAATTCTATAAAAATCTTTTCAATAAAAATTTAAAAAAATAATTAATAAGAAAGGATAAAAAATATAAATTATTTTAAAGATAAAAAATATTTTATATTTACATAAAAATCCAAAGAGGAAATTAAGGAAAAGATAATATAATTTTTTTATAAGATTATAATTTAGGTAAGTAATTATATAGATTTTTTATTTTTTTATTTTTTTATTTTTTTATCAAAATTTGATCCAAGATAAATATTTGTTATAAATAGATAAAAAGATAAAGATAAAATAATTTTCGTTATTTTTTATTAAAATTCGAATTAATTTTTTTCCACATAAATAAATAGAAAGGAATTTAATTGAAAAAAAAATAATATAAATATTTTTTAAAATATAAGGTGGGCCCAAAATTAATGTGGTGGCTAGAATAGTTACAACTTTAATATATAGTTATATATAGATATGACTATTTTTATTTCAAATATATATATACGTGATCACGTGTACATATTTTTTCTTATCTTTTTTTTAATTTATCTTTTACAAATATAATAAATATAATGTTCATTTTTATGTATATTGGTCAAATCTACAAATATTATTTTATCTTTATGTTTATTTGGGAATAAATTTTTACATATATTATTTTATCTTTATATTACTTGGAGATAATTTTTTTGCATAATTAACATTTAAAATTATTATTCTAATAAAGAAGTGATGTGGCGTAATGTGGTGGCAGAAATTGCTTCAGCTTTAGTTATTAGTGATAGATTATTTTTAAATAAAAATTCTTAATCTACGTTCTTATAGCATATTATAAAAACGGTTCTGTTAATCGTAATGATTATGATATTAGACTTTTAATATGCCAAATAAATTATATCTTGATTACAAATTATTGGCACATGGTGTGGGAAACGCCATTATTTTTTTCAATATAACTTATAATCAATACTGTAATTTCTGCATCTTCCGAGCTTCTTGAGTGCCACCATACAGAATTTCGTTGTTTATGCTTTCAAACATTAAAAAAAAAAAACTTTAAAAAATAGGCGGCATTCAATTATTGTATTTTCATCATGGACTTAATTAATCAAATAACAAGAAAGCATCCAAAATTTCTAAGAGCATATTCTTTTAGGGGAACAATGATTATGATAGAACTATAAAATAGTTGTTATGCGATAGTGTACTTATATTTATGTTTGGTTAAAAACATAGCCACAATATGAAATCGCTTCTTTCTAGACTTTTTTAGAGAGAGGGAGAGTTAAACGATCGAGAAGGTATGTCGTCGAAAAAGCGAAGAAAGTTAACCAGAATGTAAGAAAGAAATCTGCCGATAAGGTAAAGAAACCCGAAAAAGTTATACCTGTTTATACAAGATTTAGATCAAAAGAAAATTATCTTCTACCCATAGAAAATAAATTTGAGATCCATCCACATCTCATGTCCATTTCTGGAAGCGTTTTACATGTGCTATGCCTCTTGTCCTCTGCAATTAGCTTAAAAACCCCTTTGAATTTTAATCTACTTTCTTCCTTCGTTATATTTTTCTCAAACTGTCTCATGTTTACATTTCTTTTTTCAAATGACCACTCAAACAAGCTGAAATTATTTTTTATCAATTTTTTAAATAATTATAAATACAAATTAATTGATTTAATGTCATAAGTAAGAGATGCATGATAAAACAAAATTTATAACTCGAATGAAAATTTATCAACTTTCCACATCATTTTTGGTATTTTTTGAAAACATAAATAAAACTATTTTTTGAAAATATGTCATGATGTTGGTTTTGAAAAAATATTATAAAATTTGATGGTGCACGAATAAAACCGTGTACAAACGGACAAAATAGATGACCTCTGTCAAGGAGAGATGACATCGACACTCCACGAGTTCCACACGAAGAAGGCTTTTGAGATTATCTAAAACGCGCATCGCCAACAAAATATCCCGCTCCCATAAAAAACGTTACGTACGGGCAAAACCTCTCGTTCACGTTCAGTGCTCGCATTAGGGAGTAAAAGGCCCATGTCAAAGGAAGAAAGTATAGTCCAAACAGCGCACTCATTGAACTAAAGGTAGCAAAGAACTGTTATTTTCAACATGACTTTAATGTTAGTTGGAACCGCGTGGTCATGTCAAAAGAGGAAAATGAGCGTGAAGATCCGTCCCACATTGGAAAGTTCTAGAAGGTCGAAACCGCATCCTCAACAAACCGCGACTTGCCTATTTTCACATCAATCAAGATCCACCTTTCTTTCAACCAATCAGAATCCACCTCTCTTTCAACCAATCAGATAAGGACCCCTTACTCGTCCCATATCGGAGAAGCACAATAACCACTCCTCCCGATTGCCTATAAATAAAATCTTGCCGTTGCCTTATCTAGAGTATCCTTCATCACCATAGCAACAACTCGACTTTCCACCCTATTCGGATCACTAGATGGACTTGTGAGTTTATATTTTCTCTTTACTTTTGCTTTACATTGCGGACAATGTAAACTTTAACCATGGGGAGGGGATTTCTTACTTGTTTTTGCATTTATGTAGTTAGTTTTTTTTTTTAATTTTTGTTTTACATTGATAAAAATAAAAAAATAAGAAAAAAATATAAATTTGAAAATGAAAAAAATGCATTTAGGATTCTTATTTCTCCAAGGTGAAAGACTAGTTGTTTCTCTAAGTTGAGTTAAGATTCTAACCCTTGACAATGCGTGAATTGTTGAAATTTCTTTAATATGGGCACAATCTTTGGCTATTAGACTCTTATTATAGGATTGAGCATGTTTATAAACTTGGAGTTTTAGATTTAATTTTAAGTTCTAGACAAAAATTAGCCTTCTAAGATTGATTTGAGCCTTTTAAGGATTAATTGCCCTCTCTTTGTGTTGAGTGCATCACTATTTTGCTAGCTCTAGAACTTGCATCTAGACTCTTTTTCGAGATTGTTTTTCATGACCATGATGCATGACATTAAAATGATTGAGCACATTTCTTATAGCCTATTATTTCCTTATCTACCTTGATGTTATCTTATGTTTTTAAAGCCCTAACTTTGAGCCTTAAGCCTATTTTTGTAGCTCCACAAAATAACTCTCGCGCCTATATAAGCTTGACCATCCGAGATCTAGGATTTTAGTTAAGTTATTTGTGTGGTTGTTGATTAAGTATGGTGAATTGCAATAAAGTTGGCATGTGAAAAAAGAGTTGAAAAGTTGAAAAAAAATGAAGATGAAAAGATGTGTTGAGAAAAATGTGCTTAAAGAAGTAATCTACATAGTGCTTATAAAGTGTTGAAAAGAAGAGGCAAAAGAAAAATGTTGAAAAGAAACAATAAGCTTAAAGTGTGTAGAGGTTAGTAAAGAAGTTGGTTGGAATTATAAGAAGTGTTGGGTTTGGATTTCAGTTTGTTCTAGTTCCCGAATTTAGCACCACATCACTATAAATTCTCCCTTCCAAATTCTTATTACCATGGCCCCATTACAACCCCTAAAAAGATCTCATGATTTTTGCTGTCTATTTGGTCCATAGCGATGGAGAATTAGAACGATAATGCAAACCTATGGTAGTCTAGCATTTCATTGTTGATTTTGAATGAAATACATACCATTAAACACTTGAGAGAGAGTGAAAACACATTACCTTAGTGAAGTCTATAACGGATGAATTTGCTACTCTCTATGCTTAATCAAATGCATGCTATGATAACTTGATCAAGTTATAGTTATTTGTTGACTTGTTTTATGAATTATGAGATGAATTCACGAATTGCTAGTTGTAGTGTTATTTGAATTTGTTTCTTGCTTGAGAACAAGCAAGTTTTAAGAATGGGGAAATTCAATAACTTGCATGTACGTAGTGTTCAGAGAACATATTTAGATTTAATTTGTGTGGTTTTAATTAGGTTTGGGTTAGTTTCTTTAGTTTAGTTTTGTTAGAGGATTCAGAATCTACATGCGTTTTGGGTGATTTGGTAAGGATGTTGAAGGCAAAATGAAAAGACCAAAAATATGAGTCGAGCCCATGAAGAACACGAGGGAAAATTCATCATCTAAGATCGTGATCATACATTCGGCTAAGGCATCAACAAAGAAACACTTTTTCTCAATATTTTAAAAAATACTAAGTGGTCCCTTCGAAAGATTTGTAATTGATATGTGAGATGCATAGATCTGTTATGATTTTGAGTGTGAAACATTCATTCCACAATTACCCCAAGCATTACCAACTATATGGTGTCTTCAGCAAAATGGGCAAGAAAAGGGACTGAATGTGTTGAACTAAGCCATAGGAGGACCAAGTGATCCTCATGAAACCATATCATGTAGTTAGGATTCAGATTAGGAGGCACAAGCAAGGTCATCAAGTTCTCATTGGGCGAAAATGGGACAAGTGTCGGAGGTGCAAGGTGTGGTTCAAGGAAAGAGTTCAACTTATTGCATTGAAGAGTGAATTTGATAGTTCCACACTATCAAGGAGTAGTTGGTATGCTCAAGACAAACTGAAAAATTTGGGGAGTGGAGATTTGGGGGAGCCACACTAGCCTCTAAAGGTTCGACGACATGGGCAGCATAAAGGATTCCCATTGAGGAAAAGATCAAAGACAAACAGAATTTCGACTTCATGGTTTGTGAAAAAATTGGAATTGGTTTGAATGATCGACTTAGGCTTTTATTATGATATTGGAGTGTAAAAATTGAGAATAGGATATTCCTTCATTTTTTTGATATAGGAAGGGATTACAGGGTCAACAACGCGATGTCCTCTACCCTAGAGCATCAACACAAATGAGGCCATGGAGGCTTGGATTGGCTACTAGAAAAGTGATGATATTTTGAGGAATGAATAGACAATGTAGCGGAAAATTAGATCGCTAAAACACGTGGGAGAGGCTCCAAGACAGAAGGAGTCGGAGCTCAATCAAGATGGTGTTGAAGACGATCTCGATTCCCCATAGGTAGACCTGAACAAAGTCGGACTAACCCGCCCGACCCATACCGCCCGCCCGAAAAAATGGGCGGACTTGGACAAGATTTCTAACCCGAAAGGGTAAATCAGCCCGGCCCGCCCGAATTTATGGGCGGGACACGGACGATATTTTTGACCGAATATCCCGAATAACACGCCCGCATACCCGAATATATTAAATATTCAAAATAAGTATTTATACTTATAAATAAAGATATGTTTGCAAAAAATGTCTTGGGGCCATTGATTGTAGAATTAGTACAAAAGAGAGTTAGTTATTATAGTTTCTTCACCTTGTCATCTAAAAAGTTAGCATAAATACAATCTTAATTTCAATTAATGTTAGACAGTGTAATTATAATACTAGGATTTTCTAGTTTTTTAATGGATATGAAAAAATTATTATTTACGAATTTATGTCCGGGTCCCGACGGGCTACCCGGGTCCGGATGTCCGGGCGAACTTGGACATCCTTGCCGGTCCGAATCACACGCTTAACCCGAACCCGCTCAAACAAATGGGCATAATTTTTGTTCAAAGTACGGCCTGAACCCGAGTTTGTACAGGTCTACCCATAGGTAGTGGCGAACACCATTGATGATGTCAATCAGACACCGATTGTCTTCTTCAAACTCAACATGGGAGCAACCACAAAGAATGGCTTCTTGGATGCCCCCACGAAGGGAAAGAGCCTTTGCCATAAGCGCAATCTAAGAACTTGCAAAACCACCATTCAGACTAATATGTTACCCCTGAAATTTGTAAGAATAAAGCCAAACGACAAGGCATCTACTTCATTCTTGGTGTCATTGAAATTAAGTTTTACAAAGTTAGGCTATGGAGCAACATATTTAATCCCAACTTTTTTCCATCTTAGTTTATTTAGAGCAACCCCAAGAGATTCCCTATATGAATTGATATTTGTGTTTTATGAGAATTTTAGACTTTTTTTTTGTCCAACAAATTCTCGATCTCATTCTTCAAAATAGGGATAGAGGGGAAAAATGAAGTGTTTTTCCTAAATTTAGGTAATTCTCTAAATGCATTGGTCATATTAAATTTATAGTATTTTGGAAAATATTTTATATATAAAATAAAAAATAAAAAATACTAGGTTTTTCAAAATAAGAAAACTTTTAGAGTTGAAGTAGATTTTTTAGAGAATTTGACTTTCGGTTCCTTGTTTTAGAGAAAATTATAGGAAAAAATGTTGGACATGTCCTTACACTTGTTAGCGGCATACTATTAAAGTTTTTCCTATTATTCGTCGTCGTGGGCATGGTTCCCTCCTTCACCTTCTCTTCTCTTGTCATAATTCCTTCATTGATAATGAGATCAATATGTAAATTACAAATAGGGATCGAACAAAATTAGTGGAAAGACAAAAATAATTAATCTAATTAGCCGTTTGTAATCCAAATATATTTTTTAGGTCTTTGTTAAGTATAAAAAGCCCTTTTTTCTCTCACCTCTTTCTCTCGAGTCCATAATCCCGTCCTTATTCTCTCTGGCGACCATTCCTCTCCCACCTCCACCTACACAGGAAGGATGACTCGTTCCCCGGCAATCGACTCAAGCTCAAGTTCATGAAGAGCAAGCGACCGAGAGGAACAACAGCTTTGTCCGGCGTCGGCTGCGGAGGAGGCCGTTCGGCAGCGAGGAAGCCGAGATTAGGAATCATGAGGCTTATGGGGAAGAAGAACTTTCCGGCGGTGCGACGAAAGGTTCGTGTTCTGAGCCGCTTGGCTCCGGGATGCCGAAAAGAGGCGTTGCCTGAGCTGGAGATGCAAATTTGCGCAATGACAGCTTTAAATGAGCTATTTTCTTGATCAAGCTCCGGTGTCAGTGATGGATTTGACTTATCGGGAAAGAGCTGTTGGATTGGAAATTCGACTTTCGTTCGCAAGTTGTTGGTAAAATTTCCTCTCAATCAATTGATTTTGTTTTCTATGATGAGAGCAAAAGCTATGATTGTGCTGGATTATTTAAAAAAATTCAATTATTTGAGTTCGAATTGTGCATTCGGTGATTCTCTTCTTTCGGATTTCAAATTTCAACTTCGAGCTCATTTTATTGGAACTTTGGTTTAGGTTTCGGTGAAATATTCAAAGTTCAACATCTGAATTGGAGTTCAATACAGGTCATTCTGTTTGACTTAGGCATTTGAAATTGCAATTTTGATCGGTTGTTGTATAACCTAGTATGTGTTATTTATGAGAATCTAAGTCTCGTCTTTGTGTAAATTACTCCACTGATTAATGGTTTGTTGCTTCTTGAATCAAATCTATGAACTATGGTTTAGCCTTAGATGACACTTGGTGAGATTTTATGATAATTATTTTTGAAAGCCTTTGATGACACTTGATGACGATTTAGCCTTGATGTTATTATTGTCATCAAAGCTTGATGACGGTTTAATGTAAACAAGGCTTTGTCCTGGTAGTCCATCTTTGGATGTTATTTGGATCATAGTTTGTTAGAAAAGTAGGATATAATGAAAAAAAACTATTGAGCTTGAGTTCTTGAAGAGTTTGTTGATCAATTGTTCCTAATCTTTACAATTTCCTTACTTTGTAGTTTTAATTGGTGAATCAGCAAAACTTCGTTTTAAGATAAGCCAATATCGAACAATTTGTCATATTCTTTCATTGATATTCTAAATTGTTCTTACTTTGAAACAAATAAAGTTTGATATATGACACTTGAAAAGAAACAACGTACAACTTACTCTCTATTCCAAATAGACAGTAATGTAAATGAGAACTAAGGGAGGAGAGGAGATATGGTTCAGATTTTGCAATGCACTTGTGAACTTTACACAAGCAACTTGCAAGCGAGCTTTGAAGCTGATGAACTGGCTTCTCTGTTTGCAAAGTATGCCATAGCTTAGGCCGAACCAGCAAGAGCCGAGGGGTATACTCTACCAGCACAAGCACGAACACCAACACTAAATACTTCTTATGTGGATACTTATAATTGCAAATGTTATAACAACTGGTTGTTGATGTTGTCATGAGACTAAAGGTAATAAGTTGCAGTACTTGTCATAATTGTATATGCAACATGCAATGTTCTCTTAGATTTTTGTCTATTGAACTGTTGATAATTTCTTATGCCTGGTTTGTTGAGATCATGGACCTTTCTAGTGTCTAGATTGTATGCCTTCTGATGTTGTTATGAGCTGTTTAAAAGTTTACGAGTTTTTAGCTTGTTGCAAGTTTATTGAGTCAAACAAAAGTAAAACATCTAGGCAAGAAGTTCTACCAATGTCTTTTATTTTTGTGTTGTCATCACTTTTATGTATTATAGTTTCACAACTATAATTAGGTCATTTGTTAAATACATTCATTACAGAAGATGAAGGAGATTGTGTAGAAAAAATGCATCTTATTCTGCTATGCATTATGGAAAGGCTATGAATGAGCTTTACATTCACATGAAATTTCATGCTTTAGAATTTGCCTGTTGGAGCTTTTTTATTTGGATCTTGGCCTGCTGAATTTAATCTTATGTTCTTGCAGAAAAAATGGTTGTGTTATGTCTTGTCCCCAAATGTGCAACATTAATGAGGGTGTCTCATCATACTTGGAAAAAAACAGGATGGGTGTTTTTCCAGAAGAAATGAATGCTAACACATTTTCCTAAAGCACAAGTTATTGGAGAAGTGATAGTTGCTCTTGAACTATCATGGATTTTTGTATTGTAGGGATGAGTTGGTTTGGAGTTGTGTAAGATTAAAAAAAGCCCAAAAAGGGGGAAACACATTGTGTTAATTATGTAATGATTTGTTTTGTCAAGTTGTTGAATCTCAGTTCATTTTGTTTCTTGCTCATTGTATATATCTGTTTATGGGATGTGGCCTTGAACTTTTTCGCATATAAAAGGAGCAATATTGGTTTTGTTCTGAAGAATTCATGTAAATTTTCTTAAGAATTCACTATTTTTTGTGGTGATGATAAAAACAATCGAACTATCATCAAGTAGCGATGAAATTTGTGATGACAATCGAACCATCATCAAAATGGGAGACATTTGTGATGATAGTTGGTGACAATCGAACCGTCATCAAGTAGCGATCACGTTTGTAATGACAATTGAACCATCATCAAAATGGGAGCTATTTGTAATGATAGTTGATGACAATCAAACCGTTATCACTAGTTGATGACAATCAAACCGTCATCAAGAGTGATGAAAGTTGATGACAATCGAACCTTGTCATCAATACTTTTTTTATGACAATATATGAGAAAATGATGACAATCAAAAAATTGTGATGACGGTGATGCATTCGAACCGTAATCAAACGTGATGATACATATTTGGTGACACTTTGAATGATGACACTAAAAAATTATATTTGATGACACTTAAAACATTAAACATGATGATACATATTTGATAACAACTTTGTTTTTTATATGTGATGACGATTTTTTTATGTGGTTGAATGTCTTTGATGATATTTTTTGTCGTCAAAAAGTTGTCATTTTGACATTTTGATGACACTTGTGATGATAGTTGATGACAATCAAACCGTTATCAAGTAGTGATGACAATTGATGACGACTTTCTGAAATTTTGGTAAATATTGTTAAAGAATAAAAGGATTAAATAAAGAATATACTTATTTTTGAACATATGAAAAATCATTTTACTTGGCCTACAAGGCTGGTATTACTTACGACGCAAGTTTGAAATTACTTGCGGGACAAGATTTGATACTACTTGTGAGGCAAATTGAGCTTTACTTGCATTGTAAGTATGGCTTATTTGCATTGCAAGTTTGTTTTACTTGTGTTGCAAGTATTTGTTATTTGCGGTGCAAGGTTGAAATTTTCTTTTGCGGGATGGCTCGTACTTAATATGTGTACAATCTTTCCAAGAGTTGAAGATGTGGTCGATACATATTGAACCGAGTTATACTAGGCCAGGTCACTTGGTGCTCTGAGGCTTCTGAAGATCCTTCATCTCGGTGGAGGGAATGTCAGTTGTCCATTTCGCACACTCCAGGTTGGGTTGACCTGTTGCCGACGGCGCTTTTATTTTAAGTTCTTTACTCAATCCGATTCGGATCACTTTTTTCTCTTCTTTTTGAGGTTTTGTACTATCTTTAGCCGTTTCTGCTTGCCTAGTGTGGCTTTTTTGTTGACACTCTTAGCCTTTTATGGCTGTCGTTTTTTTAACGGCCTCTCGGGCTACCAAACATGTTTGGTACCCCGAATTCTTACCTGTTTCAAAAAAAAAATTGATAAGATATTTCCTAAAAAATAAATTCAAAAATAAATATTAATTTAAAAAATTCAATTCTCATCTTTAGAAGATATTGTATTTGCATCCCTTTTGGCTGAGAAAGCCACCACCTCTTGGCTGAGAAAGCCTTTTTTTTCAGGCTGAGAAAGCCATTGTTAAGAGCCCTTTTATTTCATCACATAGATCTTTTGGATCATGTTAAAAAAATTCCAGATTTCTTCTTTTGTGGACTTACTTGTCTTGAGACTTGTAATTTGTTATAGCTTGATGGAACTAATAAAAAATTTCCATAGGAATTTATTGAACCTAGATTTGAGTTTGTTTGAATTTATTTAAGACTAATTCTTTTGGTTGTTTGCCTTCCAACAACAAACCCAATCCTGAGGAGTAGCAGTTCTTTGGATTTAGTTAAGAATTTTTGTTTGATTTTTGTTGTTTAATTAGTGTGTGTGGTGAGAATGTCATGGTGTTGGCGGTTTCCATCCAGATTGCTTCCGACACCTTTGGGTTGGGAGTGTTCCGGGATAGCCTCCCATCCATTTCCAACGGATCGATACCCATGGCCCTTGTCCGACCGCTTCAAGCAAGGTTTCTACTAGATCTGGCTTCTTCGGCGTCTCCAGCTATCTTTTTCCGCGACCCACAGATTCTCCGCCGGACCGACCGCCCAGCCCTCCTCCGTATCCTTTGCCGGCTTGTACTTCTCGGGTCTCTGCTGTCGATGTGATTCATGGGGTAAAGCTTTGATTGGGCTACAAGGGGATTAAAAAAAAAAAGAAAAAAACCTTTGCTTGGGGGAAAGCTTATGTTGACTAAGTCTAGTGTTCTTAGACTAGGCTTTGTTCTTTTCTCTTGCGAAGCAAGAATTTTTTTACTTGCAGGGTTGGCTCGTACTTATTTGTGTACTAATTCTTCGAAGAGGCGGAGCAGTGGTCGGTATGTATCAGATCGAGTTGTATTAGGCTAGGTCACTTGGTGTTTTGAGGCTTCTGAAGATCCTTCATCTTGGTGGAGGGAACGTCAGATGTCAATTTCGCACACCCCAGGATGGGTTGACCTGCTGCATGCGGCACTATTTTTAGTGCTTACTCACCCCGATTTCGATCTCATCTTCATCTTACTTTTCTTTTCGAGGGTGTATACTACCTTTAGTCGTTCTTGCTTGCTTTAAGTGGCTTCTTTGTTGATCCACTTAGCCGTTTACGACCGTCATTTTTTTTAACGGCGTCTCGGACTACCAAACTTGTTTAGTACTCCGAATTTTTACTTGTATAAAAAAAATACTTTATTTACTTTCCTTGTCCAGTTATCCTATCTAAACTTGTGACTTCTTTCCACGTCAAAAAAAAAAAAAAAAAAAAGCGCTTGCCCGTGCCCACTTTAACCTTGTCTTGTCTTTGTCTCGTTCACGGTTCACGCGTGTGTCTTCTCGCAGTAAGAACTACTTTGTTGCACCAACAATAGCCTATATGATTCGTGTATAGGCAAAAATAATTATTTATTGTAACAGATCAATATGATTAAGGACCGTTGTTTGAAACAAAATAACGCATGTACGGTGTCGTAATGGGTCAAGGAAGAACAGTATGCTAAATGCATTTCTTTTTATATATACGGAGTACATGCTATGATAAGATGTCAGCAATCACGATTCACGCATGTGCACTAACAATATTTTCGGTCACTTAGTGGGGAAAGATGCCATCAATTTTATCGATTAATAAAAAAAACTAACATAAAATATAACAAGTAAAACACACACCACCAATTTCCTAGCTAAAAACAAAAGCCTATCTTGGTTGGTATTTTCTAATTTTATTTTATTTTTATTTTTTTAATAAAAGTATGAATTAGGTTAGCCTTATCAACATGTTATAAACCAACCTAATACATTGTTTCATATGAGAATTTTGAATTCATCAGTTATAATGACTCGGATGGAGTAGATGTGACTAAGATTAATGATTACAACAATGTGTCAATAAATAAAATTATATTCGATCTGTCTAAATTTATTTTAAATTATTTAAAGATAATAATCTAGATAAATAAGTAATTTTCTTCTGGACTGATAATAAATGTGCTTAGATTCAATCAACATTTGCTCTCACAAACTAACATCTCTTTTGTGACTTGCTGGGCACAAATTAAATTGAGCTTTTCATCATAGTTATTTACCCACAAGAGAAATTACAACATTCTCGCGATAAAATTAAATTGCAAGTTAAAATCTCGGGGTCGGTATTAATTATACCCTTCGATTTCTAACCCTATCTAACTACCTAATAAAAATTTTAGCTCTTGATCTCAAACCTAATAAGCCCCAATTTACAAAAAATACTACATAAAACAGGCTAAAATTAAATCAAAATATTTCAATTCAAGCAAGAACATAATTTTATTTAAATAAGAACTGATACGATCAACAAAAACTTTAGAATTAAGAATTTATCTAAATAAAATTAACTAAGATATACTATATATGTGATGGATCAATATCCAAATTGAAAGGTCAAGTCTTTGCAACACCACAAAACTTCAATCTTTTTTTTAAATGAAGAGGGTAATTCATTCATGTAAAGTGTAGTTACAAAAAATTCTAGATAATCTAGAGGAATTAGTGAGTTTCTAGGCCTAGTCTAGCAAATCCTTTTTTTAGTCTCTCTATTTCATTTTTTCTATCTCGCCTTTAGACAATTTCTAATGTGATTATTCACAATTGTAGAGCATTCATATACATCACAACTCACTTGTTGGAATATTGTCTTATTCTTTAGGGTGAATTTCACAAAACCACCCACGAAATATGAGTTTGTGCACAAAACCACCCGTAAAAATTGAAATTTCAACAAACCACCCGTAAAAACATTTCGTTTGCAAAAAACCACCCGTAAAAATTTTTCGTTTACAAAAAACCACCCGTAAATATATTATGTTTGCAAAAGACCACCCAAATCAACAATTCCGTTAAATATTCCATTAGAAATATCGAATTTCATTATTTTCACTACTAAAATACCAATTTCTACTATTCAAACCCCAAACCCCAAACTCCATATTCTAAATTTGTGATTTGTGAATGTTTTCATACCTGGATCTGAAGAACGAGATACCCGCCAATCCGTAATTCCATTACATTTACCGTTAGATACTAAGAACGTTACAAAAATACTCTTATTTGATTAATACCGTACAAACAAAAAACTCAAATTTTATTTTCCGCATGGAAAAGAACGAGAAGGACAAATGAACTTCAATCAATCCAAATTCGCCGATCTAGGGAGATGAATTAGTATTTCGTGTTTGGGCTTTGGTTGAAAGAATCGGAGGTATTGATATTGATGGTGTGCGAAATAGCGGCGTATGAACAATGGACACATCAAAAAAAGAATCGGAGGTCCTCGAGGTCTGTTCCCGAGCGATCTTTCCCATACACATCAAAAAAAGCAAGGGTCTCTGCCCCGCGAGGTCCAAACCTCGCGAACTCGCTAATAAGTGTGGTTAGGCAGCTCGCCACGAGGTCCCAACCTCGCACACTCAAAGCTGACGTTCCCGCCCCGCCTAACCAGTTAGAAGCCATCTAAATCCCGGCCAATGGGCCGCCACCTACACCTCAACCAATCAAAGGGCTGGAACTTAGGCATCCCACATCGGAGGTTGGCAAAAACCCTGATCTCCAAACATATATAAATAGGAGAAGATCTCGAAGGTTGCACGGGGTCAAAAAACATCTTGAACTCAAGAACTATCTTGTTGGTTGAGGATCGACGTGTTGAATCATCGTAAAGACTACGCTACAATCAAGTGAAGCTCTACAAAAAGACTTCAAGTCGCCCAAAGAGACCTCGTCTCAAGCAGGATCTCGCTCAAAGCCACTTCTCAAACTACAATCTTTGTGTAAACATTCAAGTGTACCCTAACCTGCAGATTCCGTGCCCCTTCCAGGGGTACCCCAACCAGCCCGCGACCTCCTACAATGCCTATCCGTACCAAGGGTACCCACAAAGCGGCATCCCTCCTAACCCGCAGCCCTACTCGGGATATGGCCAGTTTCGCCCCTTCCCCCGCCCATGGGTATGCACCCCCGCCGCTCGAGCACATTCCCATCCCCGGATATGGGCAGCTTCATCCTGAGTATGTTCCCGAGTACATCCCCGGACATGTGCCGGGGTGCGAGGATTCAACCAACGGCTCGTCCACGGAAAGGCCACCCCGGATCCTATGCAGATCCCGGTCGTAGCGTCGGGAGATGTCCGAAACCATGGGGAGTGTGATGCCTGCCTCGAGGTCACACTCACAACGTCGTCCCGTTGAGGGTGGCGGGTTTTCGCCTTTCATAGACGAGATCCAGGGCACGCCGATGCCCAAGAGATTCCATAGGCCGCAGATGGGGTCCTATGATGGGATCGCAGACCCCATCATAGGACGCGATTTTCTGTAAAGCACTTTGCGGTCTAGATGAATGTCAATTCATACAACGATGCAATTTCCTGTCGTGTCTTCCCAACTACCCTGGAGAAGGCCGCAATGACCTGGTTCACAAGCCTTAAGTTCGGGTCTGTCTCCTCGTTTGCCCAGCTGTGCGATGCCTTTGTCACACACTTCAGCGGCTCAAGAAAGCGCAAGAAGCATATGTGCGATCTGCGCGAGATCGAGCATGGGGGAGGACGAGGCGCTGGGTTCCTTTTTTACGAGGTTAACAACCGTAGTTGCAGAGATTGTACACATTGACGAGGCGTCGGCGCGCGACACTCTCATGGGCAACCTGTGTCATGGGGCTTTCAAGACTCACATCTTCCTGAAGTGCCCAGAGACGTACGACAGCCTGTGTGCCCGGATCACCGCTCAGGTATACGCCGAGGACGCGGCCAACCAGAGCTCTTGGCCGAGGACCGAAAAGGAAATCGTGGCCGAAACTAAGGGGAAGGCAAAGGTGGGTGTGCCCGCTGCCAAGGATGCGTATGTCACGCAAACCCAAAACCCCGAACAACAACAATAACAACACGAGGAGAAACAACGGCGGTGGGGGTTGGAACTGATTCGGAGGGAAGCAGCGATGTGACAGGGGAAAGGGCGGCCCCCTATACAAACCAAAGGGTAACCCCGCCTCAGGGGCCAACAATGTGCCGCAAGAGCCAACAACATTAAACAGTAGGCTCCGGCGAAGCAGGCGCGATCTGGACACACCACGGCCCCCAACGGCTACATCCACACAATCTTGGGCAGTCCGTCATTGGCTGGATCAAGCTAGGCCGAGAAAAAAAGAGGTATGCGAGGGCAAGCCATCATGAGCCCTCGGTGTTCAACGTCACGCAGTCCTCAAGATCCCACGAGGGGTTGTCCTTCACAACCGAGGACACCGAAGGTCTCCATATGCCACACTCCGAACCCTTGGTGATGCACGCGCAGCTAGGCTCGAAGATGGTTAAACGAGTTCTGGTGGACACGGGGTCTTCCGTGGACATCATGTACTATGATGCCTTCGAACAGTTGGGGATCTCAACAACGTCCTTGAAGCCTTACGCCGGAAAGCTGGCGTAATTCTTGGGGGAAGACTGGAAGAGGTCGATGTGGCGGGACTCATCGACCTCAAGATGACGTTGGGAACAGGTTCGACAAGACGGACCAAAATGGTAGAATTCACCGTGATGCGTTTGCCCTCGGTGTATAACGCAATCATTGGGAGGGTGTCCCTGATGAAGTTCCAAGATGTGGTGTCCATCTACCACCTAAAGATGAAGTTCCTAGTCGACGGAGGAGTCGGCGAGGTCATAGGCAACCAAGAGGAGGGCCATGTTTGCTACGCGACCTCCGCAAAACAGAAGTGTCCAGTGTTCATGGTGGATGCTGTCGGGGGTGGTGATCTCGAGGTTCGGGACTTCACCGTACCAACCTCAAAAAACTAGAGAAGGGTCATCACTCCCTTCGACAACGAGATGAAAAAGCTCTTCTTGGGCGAACGTCTTTCCAGGGAGTCAGCATTACAGCTGGAATCCCTGCTCGCTGGCTCCCGCGACGTGTTCGCTTGGACTGCCAAAGATCTCCACGGAGTCCCGCGGACTGTGGCCCAACATTATTTAAACGTCGACGTCACCATCTGTCATGTGGTGCAGCGACGGAGGATGATGAACGAAGAAAGGGCAAGTGCCGCGGATGC
The DNA here is from genome assembly GCA_964016875.1 of Fallopia convolvulus. Taxonomy (NCBI): domain Eukaryota; kingdom Viridiplantae; phylum Streptophyta; class Magnoliopsida; order Caryophyllales; family Polygonaceae; genus Fallopia; species Fallopia convolvulus. The sequence goes on from OZ024733.1 coordinate 37,956,182, forward strand.
CAAGGTAGGGAAGTTACTAGTTGCGGGATTCATCCGCGAGGTTCAGTACCCTTGATGGCTGTCTAACGTCGTGCTGGTGAAGAAGGCCAATGTGAAGTGGCGCATGTGCATAGATTTCAAAGATTTGAACAAGGCTTGCCATAAGGATAGTCACCCCCTGCTATCGAACGATGAACTGGTCGATTCCACGGCAGGTCACGGGGTGCTAAGCTTCCTCGATGCATACTCAGGTTACAACCAGGTCTTAATGACCCAGCGAGATGAGGAGGAAACAACCTTCATCACCCAACGAGGGACCTAATGCTACAAGGTCATGCCAATTGGTTTAAAGAACGCAAGTGCCACCTTCCAGCGGCTTGTGGACCGAATCTTCAAAAATCATCTGGGTAGAAATGTGTCGGCCTATGTTGACATTGTGGCCCGAAGCAAGACCTCGGAGGAACATCTGGAAGACCTCGCGGAGGTTTTTGAAACATTCAAGCACAATATGCCCAGCCTCAATCCTGAGAAATGTGTGTTCGTGTGTCTTCGGGAAAATTCCTAGGGTTTATGATCAGCACGTGGGGAATAGATGTGAAGCCCACCAAGATCGAATCAATTCTCTCAATGAGGTCACCTCGGTGTCGGACCGAGGTACAATGGCTTAATGACACCGTGGACTACCTCGGGAAGTTCTTCTCTCGTTTGGCGGACAGGTCGTTGCCCTTCTTTGCGGTCCTAAGGAAAATGACAAATTTGTTTGGGAAGAGGAGTTGGAGCTCGCTTTCTCTGGGCTAAAGGCATTTCTGTCAAAGCTCCCCACGTTGTCCCCTTCGAAGGCGGGTGAAGATTTGAAACTTTACGTGGCGGTGAGTCCAGAGACGGTCAGCGCGGTGTTGACAAGAAAAGCGATGCATCCCGTCTATTTCATCAGGCGCATGCTGCGGAGCAGCGATATTCCCTGGCAGAGAAAATGGCCTTGGCCATGGTAACGGTCGCGAGGCGTTTGCACCCATACTTCCATGCCCATTCAATTCAGGTCCTCTCTGATCTCCCCCTCCGACAAATCCTCCACCAGCCCGCCCTTTCTGGATGGATGACCAAGTGGGCGGTCGAGCTCTCCGAGTTCGATATCAGCTACCTGCCAAGAACCGCGATGAAGGGGCAGGTCCTCGCCGACTTCATGGTGGAGGTAACCTTCCCCGAAGTTGATGAAAGTGCGGAGGAATGGAAGGTCTTCGTTGACGACTCGTGATGCGACGTCGGAGGCGGGGTTGGCGTATTTCTTACCGGTCCCTCAATTGAGACAAAGTATGCCCTTAACTTCGCCTTCGATGCCACCAACAACAAGGCCGAGTATGAAGCCATGATCGCCGGGATAGATATGGCGCTGCTCAGCGGAGCTCGTAAAATCAAGGTGTACACCGACTCCGAGTTAGTAGCTCGGCGGCTGAATGGGCAGTATGAGGCCAACACGGGGTTCCTACCCGCGTACCGAGAGAAGGTTAAGGCCTTGGTATCCTGCTTGGAAACATTCGCGGTGGAATCAATACCGCGTGCCGCTAACACTAAAGTCGATGCCCTCGCTAGGTTGAGATTTGCTCTCCCCTTAGAAGCGGGCAACCGCGTGATGATGGAGAAGAAGCTCTCGTGAAGCGTTGCCAGCGGAGTTTTCTCCATAAGAGTCGAAGACTGGATGACCCCCATCGCACGATACTTGGAAAGCGGGATCCTTCCCGAGGACCCCGCGGAGCCCAGAAAGCTCAAAATGCATGTTGCTCGTTATTGCGTGGTTGGGGGCGACTCTATCATCGAGGCTTCGCAGAACCCAATTTAATGTGTGCGCCAAGCGAGGCCAAAGATCAAATTCTGTTCGAAGCACACGAAGGGGTGTGTGGCGATCATCCTGGTTGGCGCGCCTTGTCACACAAAATCGTCCAATTAGGGTACTTTTGGCCCACACTCAGGCAGGACGTGAGGACTTACATCCAGATTCGCGATGAGTGCCAGAGGCATGCCAACATCCAACACGCCCCGACCACACCTTTGCGCTCGATTGACGCCTCCTGCCCCTTTGCGATGTGGGGAATGGATATTCTTGGACCCTTCCCCAAGGTCGTGGGGCAGGTGTAGTTTATCCTGGTCATCGTCGACTACTTCACCAAGTGGGTCGAGGCATAAGCAATGGCGAAGATCACAGGGGAGAAGGTCTGTTCCTTCCTTTGGAAAAATCTCGTATGTCGGTTCGGGGTGCCCACAACCATCATAACTGACCACGGTCCCCAATTCGACTACGAGGAGACCCGAAACTTTTTGCTCCGAGTTGGGCATAACCCTCAAATTTTCATCAATGGCCCACCCCCAGTCAAACGACCATGTCGAGAATGTCAACGCCAAGATCTTGTCCGACCTAAAAAGGCGGTTGGGCACCGCGCAAGGTCGTTGGGCGGAGCTCCTTCCACTCGTCATGTGGACATATCGAACGACCGCGCGACGGGCCACGGGGAAACCCCTTTCGCATCAACCTACGGGGTGGACGCGATGGTCCCGGTTGAAACCCTGGTCCCCTCGGCAAGGGCTTTCAACTTTGATGAAAAAAACGAGGTCACTCTCAAGGTAGAGTTAAAGTTCAGGGACGAACTTCGCGAGGTAGCGACTTTGCGATCCAAGGAGTACAAGCGACGAGTTGTCGCGTATCATGACAAGAAGGTCAAGCCCCGGGTTTTGATCCCGGTAAATCTCGTTTTAAGACGTATGGATGGGGGAAAGCTGGATCCAAACTGGGAAGGACCATATCTCCTTGGAGAAGAGGTCGCGCTTGGAGCCTTTAAGCTAAAAGATAGCGAGGGGCGCACTCTAAGTAAAACTTGGAATGTCGCTCGGCTCAAAAGATATTACATGTAATGTTTCTAAGTTTTCGTTATCACCAAATTTTATGTATAAAGGGTGACGAATTATGTTACAAAATGTTGTCTCATTTTGGAAATAATCTAGCGAGATCGCGATCACTGGGAGCAATCTCGAGTGATCGCAACAATCCATCCTGACCAAGCTTCCTGCTTAGGGTTGGAAATAATCTAGCAAGATCACGATCGATGGGAGCAATCTCGGGTGATCGCAACAATCCATCCTCCTCGAGCTTCCCGCTTAGGGTTGGAAGTAACCTAGCGAGATCGCGATCACTAGGAGCAGTCCCGAGTGATCACAACAATCAATCCTCCCCGAGCTTCCCGCTTGAGGTTGGAAATAATCTAGCGAGATCGCAATCACTGGGAGCAGTCCCGGGTGGTCGCAACAATCTATCCTCCCCAAGCTTCCCGCTTGGGGTGGGAAATAATCTAGCGATATCGCGATCACTGGGAGCAATCCCGAGTGATCGCAACAATCCATCCTCCCCAAGCTTCCCGCTTGGGGTTGGAAATAATCTAGCGAGATCGCGATCACTAGGAGCAGTCCCGGGTGATCGCAACAATCTATCCTCCCCAAGCTTCCCGCTTGCGGTTGCAAATAATCTAGCGATATCGCGATCACTAGGACCAATCCTGAGTGATCACAACAATCCATCCCCCCCAAGCTTCCCGCTTGGGGTTGGAAATAATCTAGCGAGATCGCGATCACTGGGAGCAGTCCTGGATGATCGCAACAATCTATCCTCCCCAAGCTTCCCGCTTGGGGTTGGAAATAATCTAGCGATACCGCGATCACTGGGAGCAATCCCGAGTGATCGCAACAATTCATCCTCCCCAAGCTTCCCGCTTAGGGTTGAAAATAATCTAGCGAGATCACGATCGTTGGGAGCAATCCCGGGTGATCTCAACAATCCATCCTGACCAAGCTTCCCGCTTGGGGATGGAAATAATCTAGCGAGATCACGATCACTGGGAGCAGTCCCGAGTGATCGCAACAATCTATCCTCCGCAAGCTTCCCGCTTGGAGTTGGAAATAATCTAGCTATATCACGATCACTGGGAGCAATCCCGAGTGATCGCAACAATCCATCCTCCCCAAGCTTCCCGCTTGGGGTTGGAAATAATCTAGCGAGATCGCAATCACTGGGAGCAGTCCCAGGTGATCGCAACAATCTATCCTCCCCAAGCTTCCTGCTTGGGGTTGGAAATAATCTAGCGAGATCGCGATCACTAGGAGCAGTCCCTGGTGATCGCAACAATCCACCCTCCCCAAGCTTCCCGCTTGGGGTTGGATACAATCTGGCGATATCGCGATCATTGGGAGCAATCCCGAGTGATTTCAACAATCCATCCTCCCCAAGCTTCCCGCTTGGGGCTAGATATAATCCAACTATGACATGCGCGATTCGAGCGAGGCTCGTGATCGCTGCATATAATCTGTGTGACATGCGCGATCCGAGCAAGGCTCGTGATCGCTGCAAATAATCTGTGTGACATCCGCGATCCGAGCGAGGCTCGTGATCTCTGCATATAATCCAAGTGTGACATGCGCGATCGGAGCGAGGCTCGTGATCGCTGCATATAATTTGTGTGACATGTGCGATCTGAGCAAGGCTCGTGATCGCTGCAAATAATCTAAGTGTGACATGCGCGATCCGTGCAACGCTCGTGATCGCTGCAAATAATCTAGATGATATGTGCAATCCGAGCAAGGCTCGGATCCCTGCACGATTAAACAAAAGAATAACCCGATATGGCTCGAGTAGTCTGCAAGCTTTAAAGCACTTGGGCCATGGGGTTGGAACGGGCCTTTAGAAACCTAAAAAAGCACGCAATATAACCACAAGCAAAGGTAAAAAGGAATGTGCATAAAGTAAGGCCGCGGACTGCGGAGGCCAAAATATCATATTACAAACCCCAACGGGGCCACCAAAATATTAGAAGAAACAAAAAACAAAGATTACAGAGCGCCTTTCATTCGCTCGGCCTGTCAGCAAGAGGGCCCTTGGAAAGCTGGCGGAGGGGCGAGGCAATGATAACTTCGAGCTCGGAGGTAGGATCGGCTTGGGCGGGTTTCGGATCGTCCAGGGCAGGGTTCAAATCTTCCTGAACCAAGAGGTTCGCGGCAGGAACTTCATTCTCGCTCAATACGACCCTACCTTCGTTATCGAGGAAAAATTCACATTCTCCCTCGGGATCCTCCCCGGTCTCCCCCATGGTCAGCCAGTAGTTGGGAATGAAGAAAACGATGCGGGGGTCGATGTATTGATACTTCGCGACCGCCTGCTTCACCCCTACGCAAATGGCCTGCTAGTACATCCCATCGATGTCGCTCAGCAACTCTTCCTGGTACGCGGCCGACTTAACGTATTTGGGCCTTGCAGCCTCCACCTCCTCGTTGAGCTCCTTGATATGGTTGTGAAGACTGTTGTTCTCCTCCTCCACCTTCTGGAGCTCTGATTCTTTCTCCTTGTAATATTTATGCTCCTCGGAAAGTTTAGTCCGCAGGTCCTCAACCAAGGCCTGCATATCTGCGACCAAGGCCCTCGCCTTCGCAGCCTCCCTAGCCTCCTCCTTCGCCTTAGCCGCCTCCCTGGCCTCATCCTTCGCTGCGACTTCCGTAGCCCGAACCCGCCTCTCAACATCTGCGAGGGCCGCATCCTTCTTGGCACACTCCTCCATGTTGGCCTTGAGCCTCTCCTCCATCCTATCCATCTTCTTGTAGAGGAGGGTGATGCGACTGCAGTTGTAATTCTCGAAGAAATTGTGCTGAAAAATCAAAAACATGTTAGGAAAGAACAAACAAGAAACTTTCAAGCGAGGCTTGCAAAGAAAAACAGAACATACCATCGCCGAGTAGAGAAGGGCTCGTCGGCCAGGGCAGCCTCGGAGAGATTGTTCGCCCACGCAATCTCCTCCTTCCAGTCGTCCCTGTTCCAATTCTTGAGCGCGCCCCAAGACGGCCCGGTGAAGTGGAACTTCGCAGAGGGTGGGCCAGTCGCGGCAAGAACTCGCTCCTCGACGCTGGAACTTGGAACAATTTCCCTCCCAGAGGAACTGCGCTGGTTGTCCCCTTTATGATTCTTCCTTTTCTCCCTACAAGGCGACGCCTCCGCTTCCAATTCCTTCCTCTTGGAGTCGGCCCCGTCGCCAGATCGCGGGGGGGGGGGGGACTAGGAGTTCGCTCTGCTAGCGTCTCCCTTAGGAGGTCCCCCTTCAACAATTTTCACCCCTGAGGCCTTTGCAGGGGACGGCACCTTTGGCGCCAGGGCCTTCGGGGCCCTAGAGATTTACGCGGCGGGCCCCGTCGGTTTCTTTCCTTTCGCCCTTCGGGCCAAATCTTCCAAGAGAGTCATTGAGAAGGAAAAAGCGAGTTAATAGAACGAAAAGAGAAGGAGGTCGCAAACAATCAAAATCCAGGATGCGTGATCAGAGCAAGGCTCGTAATCATCGCAAACAATCAAAATCCAGGATGCGTGATCCGAGCGAGGTTCGTGATCATCACAGACAATCAAAACCCAGGATGCGTGATCCGAGCGAGGCTCGTGATCATCTCAAACAATCCAAATCCAAGATGCGTGATCCGAGCGAGGCTCGTGATCATCACAAACAATCAAAATCCAAAATGCGTGATCCGAGCGAGGCTCGTGATCATCGCAAACAGTCAAAATCCAGAACGCGTGATCCAAGCAGCGCTCATGCTCATCGTAGACAATCTAAGCGCGACATGCGCAACTTGAGTGAGGCTCGGGGTTGCCGCACGTGGTCCAAATTCAATACAACAAAACAAGAAACAAGGAAAGAGCAAGAAAACATAAAACGGTAAGTACTCTCTGCGCCCTCGCGGTTCGGGAAGGTAAGACTCAGACCCACCCGCTCGAGCCGATCCTACACAGAATATTCCGAGTAAGGCGCCTTGCGCGGCGTCGCAAACCGAGTCCTAATCTCGGTAACATCTAGCGACTCCTTGGGACGTCGGAAATTGTGCGGTGTCGAGAGGAAATTGAGGTACCTCCCGGTACGATCCCGAACCACGAATCACTTGTCCTTCCACTACCCAACGTTCGACTGGTGGTGGTAATCTTGAGTCCGGGCAAACTCAGGTTGACGAGACACGATTTCTGCTCTCGTCTCCCTAGAAACAAGCTTGTCATCACGTTCACGTCAGGCCCATCCCCGAGTTTGTAGCTTTGAAATGTATATGCGCATAGGTGCCGCCACGCATTGGGAAACAATTGCGCAGGGAAAACGTTTATTGACCACAAAAAATCGGCTATGTGCCTAGCAAGTGGTAGCCGAAAGCCGGCTTGAAGGATGTGCAAATGGACAACCGCGCACTGGTCGTACAGCGCCAAAGAGCAGCCCTCCCCCTCGGGAAGCGCCAGCTCAACTCCCTCGGGAAGCGCCAACTCAACTCCCTAGGGCTAGGGAAAACCCTTCGCAATCTTCAAAAGAGTCGCTCTATCAAGGATTGTTGGGGCTCCCTCGGGCAGAAAGATCCCGATCGCAGGGTTCGGTGTCATCGGTATCCACTCCTCGATGACCGAAGGGATGCCGGACATAGAATCATTAATATACCGCGGATAAAAGCTGGGCTGCTCATTAGACCCAGACGATCACGCGTCAGACCCAACGGGTTCGTCATCTAAAATTGAGGACAAGGCCATCTCAACTCCGGAAGACGTGCATAATCGAGAAAAGTGCGAGGTAATGGAGTTTTCGGATGCGCTAGTCGAGGGATCGCTGAACACAATCGGAGGAGACCTCGGGTTTTGAGAGTTGCTAAGTTCAACCGTCCCCGTGGTCTCAGAAGACACTTCGTAGTACTCCTCCCAAAGTTTGAATGTGAGGCCTGGTGGAGGGCTCGAAGGGGCTCCTCTAGGCATGAAAAGCGAAGTCCAGGTCAAGAAAGGCTAACACCTGGAAAAGAAAAATCTTAGGCAAAAAACAAACTAAAAGAAGGCAGTAGCGAGATAACAGTGTGGGGAAAACGCGACCTTAGGACTACTCTGACAGACGGGACAACTTAGGGGGAATAAGGAAGGAACAAACGGAATTGCAAGCCGAGAAGCAGATCTCAGAAGATCGAAAAAGCAAACGTCCCATCTCTGAGCGACGAGACGATTGGGCTTCCCAAGAACATTCGAAATTCAAAAAAAAGGGAACGATGAACTCAACCGTCGGCTGGCACACCAAGACGTTTGGGTGCACCGTCGGACCTCTGGTACCGCCTCCGCCGTTTTGCCACCGCGACGCCGACGTGAAACACCGGAAACTCACCGCCTCCACTTAGGGCACGGGACGGAGGAGAGGAAAAAACACACCAAAAAACACATGCAAAGAGAGAGTTCGCCACTTACTTGTCGAAAATCGGCGTGAAGGAGGCGGTTGCGGGCTTCTAGCCGGTGGAGACGCTTCGCCTGCTTGCCGGACATCAAAAGAGAAACTGAAGGGACGTAGGAAGAGAGAGAGAGAGTTGGCTTGGAGAATATGAAACGAGAAGGAGGAGGAAGGATGCGCTGGGCATTTATAAAGAGGATCTTGGGCCTTTCCCTGCTTAGGCGCCTTAATGGGCCTAGAATCCCTCGAAGGCCCATTAATGGAAAAGGGGAAGAAGGCCCAAAACACGACAGATGCGTGATAAAAAGAAAATACTTCCAGAAAAACTGCCAAGTATCTAACCCCGTTAAAAAGGTCCTCGAGCCTCATCAACCGTAACCCCGAGTCTTGCAAAGAGGGATCCTCGAACCAAGACCCCGCCCCCCGGTGCAACAAAACACGCATCGCGCATGTAGCCCCGTGTCCCCCAGGTCGGGGACCACGGACCATGGGGTTGTGATGGTGCACGAAATAGCGGCGTATGAACAGTGGACACATGGCACGAGGTAAAAGAGACCGACAAAGTCCTCGAGGTCTGTTCCCGAGCGATCTTTCCCATACCCATCAAAAAAAGCAAAGGTTCCTGCCCCGCGAGGTCCAAACCTCGGGAACATGCTAATAAGTGTGGTTAGGCAGCTCGCCACGAGGTCCCAACCTCGCATACTCAAAGCTGACGTTCCCGCCCCGCCAAACCAGTCAAAAGCCACCTAAATCCCGGCCAATGGGCCGCCACTTACACCTCAACCAATCAAAGGGCCGTAACTTAGGCATCCCACATCGGAGGTTGGCAAAAACCGTGATCTCCAAACATATATAAATAGGAGAAGATCTCGAAGGTTGTAGGGGTCGAAAAACATCTTGAACTCAAGAACTATCTTGCTGATTGAAGATCGATGTGTTGAATCATCGTAAAGACCACGCTACAATCAAGTGAAGCTCTACAAAAAGACTTCAAGTCGCCCAAAGAGACCTCGTCTCAAGTAGGATCTCGCTCAAAGCCACTTCGCAAACTACAATCTTTGTGTAAACATTCAAGTGTACAACCTCGCTTAATAGACCCCAACTCTTCATTTGTAATAAGAAAGAGCCTCGCTAGCAGTTTGTAAAGTTATAATCTCGTTGTAATCAAGAGGTCTCGAAGCTTTGTTGTGTCGAGACCTCAAATCTCGTGTAAGGAGATCTAGGGCATAATCTCGCTGTTGTAATCCCGCTTAGAAATCATACATAAAAAGAAAGGGTTTGTCTCGTCGAATAAATACAATTTCATTTCTTGTCTTTAGCGTTGTTTATTTCGAGCTTCATCAGGTATCTCGTTCTTCAAATCCTAATAAGAAAACATTCACAAATCCCAAATTCAAAATCTATGGTTTGGGTTTGTGTGTTTAAATGGTAAAATTGGTGTTTTAGTAGAGGAAATAATAAAATTTTGTTTTTTAACGGCAAATTTAACGGAATTATTGACTTGAGTGGTCTTTTGCAAACGGAATATTTTTATGGGTGGTTTTTTGCAAACAAAATATTTTTACGGGTGGTTTGTTGATATTTCAATTTTTACGGGTGGTTTCTTGCAAACGAAATGTTTTTACGGGTGGTTTGATAAAATTTCATTGTTTACGGGTGTTTTATGCACAAACCAATATTTTGCGGGTGGTTTTGTGAAATTGACCCTATTCTTTTTTTTTGGTTGAAAAAATTGACCCTATTCTTTACAATCCAAATATAATACCCAACGGTGAAAAGTAAATTCTTTTCTACCAAATACTAAGCAAAAACTTCAATCTTGCAAAGCCATAAACTCCTCCGTGAATTCCGTGTGCGGCTACTGCTAGTAATTATATCATCACCCGCCTCCTACCAATCAATGAATCAAGTTATAGCAACACACTTTTAAGTTCGGCCTTCAATTTTGGGCCCAACAAAAAGCCCGAGCACAGAAACAGCCCAAATCAATTGCAATATCTGGCCAACCCGGCTTGCTCTTTGATCGGTGAGCCCGGCTTGCTCTTCTTAATATCTGGCCAACCCGAGCACAGAAACAGCCCAAAATCGACTCATAGTAGTTATATAATACGGATCTAGAATAGCAAAATACGTTTTATACACATTTATATATATATATATTTTAATATCATAACTATAACCTAAAGCGGATGTTAAAAAAATTATTAAACGACACATGTCACTTTTAGATTGGATCACACCACCCCTTTTTATTAAAACTAATCTTTGGCAAAATAACCATTAATTAAAAAAATCTTTTATTTTTGGATATGAAAAATAGGAAGATTATTAAGATTTTTTTTTGCTATATATTATACAAATATTAGGGCATTTATTTTATTTCTGGATAGAATGCATATGCTAGGTTTAGATAGAGTTTGGTTCAAATGAAACCAACCCTTAACATGAAACGGAAGGAGAGTTGTCAGCCGTCGGATCACATGATCCAATGGCTCAGATTACTCCTGTATTTTTGAAAAAAAATTAAAACAAATCAGCAAGGTTGCAATTTTGTAAATAAACCCAACTTCTATACCCTTAACTTCACTCTCAAATATAAAAAAAAAACCCCAATCGTACTAACCACACTCCCACACGACGATTCCAATCGCCCAAACGCCCAAAGCTCTCGACGGACGATTCCAAACTTCGATCGAAGGCTCCCAACTTCAATCGACGAACGATTTCAAAGGCTCCCAACTGAAGCCAAATAAAAGTAGAAGAAAGGACATCTTTATAACCTAATGGTCGGTGCAATGTTGTACGGCTTAATGACTTTTGACATAAACTCATTGTACTGTACAAACGAGCCTACGTTGAAAAAACTCTATTGATCGAGCCTATATTGGGAATTATTTTCAAATTCGAGTCCGGTTTTAAGAAACAAATTGCTTATTGTGGGATTTATGTATGGGCCAAGCCTCATTAAAACGTAGTATTATTGAAGGCCCAATAAAATTGTTTGAATAAAACGATATATCTATCTATAACTATATATTAAAGCTGTCCCTTTTTGAGGCACCAGAACGATACTACCCCACCTCATATTTATAAAATTAATTTTTATTTCTAATATTTTAACTTTTACCCTATTATATTCTTCTTTAACTGTTTAAATCTATCTTTAACATCAAACAAATATCTATTTAGTATAACAATATCTTTTGAAAACTTCCTTATATAAATATTTAAAATTAAAGATAACAAATTTAAAATATTTTTAAATAAGTATAAATATCTTTTATCTTTTAGCATGATGTCTTTTCACGAAATTATTTGTAGATATATTTTTCTTTTATAATAAAAAAATTAATGATAAATACTTATAATGTTTAAAAATAAAAAAATAGGTAATATCTATAACTATATATTAAAGTTGTACCTTTTCGAGTCACCAGAACGATTCTAGCCCCACCTTATATTTATAAAATTAATTTATTTTATATTATTATAACTTTTTTCTATTAAATTCTTTATAACTATTTAAATTTATCTCTAACATCAAAAAATATCTATTTAGTATAACAATATTTTTTGAAATCTTCCTTATACAAGTATTTAAAATTAAAGATAAAATATTTAAATATTTAAAAATAAAAATAAATATTTTATCATATATCTTTTGACGAATTTATTTATAGAAATATAGTGATTTTTTTATAAAAAAAATTAATGAATAAATAGTTAAAATTTTTAAAATTAATAAAAATGGATAATAAAATATTTAATAGATATTGAAATATTTGATAAACTCTAAATTTACGTACATGAAAATTAATAAAATAGGAAGAATATAAAATAAATTATTTATATTATATTTTTATTTATTTATTAATATCCTATTTATAATGTTTATAAAATATCGAATCGTAGTCGTACATGGTACGACGGGTAAAACTAGTTATAAACTAAATACGACTAATAGTACTCATGCTGGTGTTGTGGTGCAAAAGGAGGTACCTCTTGGATTTCTGTCCGAGAAAGGTAGAGAGCTTCGACATGCGGATCTTCTGGTTTACTCTTGGGACAAAGGGAAGAACGTCTGCTTAGATGTCACATGTGTCTCTCCCTTCACAGGGGCTAGAGTTGATGTGTTTGTCCATAGAACGGCTGTTTCTAATGTTGTTGTCCGAAAGAAGAGGAAGTATGAATCAAAGTGCACAGACAATGGATATAGTTTTATTGCTTTTGTCTTCTCTACTTTTGGAGAGTTAGGCAGCGATGCCCTTGAGTTTTTGTCTAGGGTCACGCGCGCTGCTCAAAGTAACACGACAAATGCTAACATTCGTTCTTTTATTTTTCATCGCTTGAGCTTTGTCTTGAATAAGGGTGTCAGAGCCCAGTTAGTTGCTAGGCTCCCATCCAACTTTGTGTAAACATTTGAAAATGTTTCTGCTAAAAAGCAAAAAAAAAAATTGAAAGTGTTGTGTACAAAAAAAATATTAATAATCATTTCAAAATAATTCAAATATAATAATTATATTTCTAATATTTTAAAAATAGTAATATTATTTTCTTAATATTAAAAAAAATTATAATGAAGATTATGTTTCTATTACTTGTTAAATTTTAAGATCTCTAAATAAAATTTTATATTAGTAATATTATTTTACTTTTAAAAAAATATTATAATGAAGAGTGTATTTCTTGCCAAATTTTAAGATCTCTAAATATAATTGTATATTAGTAATATAATGATTATTATTATAATATAAGGATTGTAAATACTTAAATAAATGAAGGACAAAGAGGTAAAAGAAAAAATTAAAACGCCTATGTGGCATAGTTAAGACGACGACACGTAGGATAGAAGAATTCAACTTTAGTTATAGTATATTGATGATTATTTTAAAAAAGTTTAGATACTTAAAAATATATTATTTATGAAATTAGTTTTTTAATGTAAAATAAAATAAAAAGAAAATATGAACAACTCTCTTCGACAATGTAGTTTATGTTGTATTTGTTTCATCAAGAAGAGGGAGTGAACTACTTTGATACATTTAGACCTGTTGTCAAACCAACAAGTATCCAGCTTATTCTTCCAATTGCAGTTTCAAAAGGTTGGTCTCTTTGGACTTCGGCAATTAGAAATATACAACGCCTTCTTAAATTATAATTTGTAGGAAAACATTTACAAGGATCAACCTAAATTATAATTTGTAGGAAAACATTTACATGGATCAACAAGTATCCATCTCTTTTTGCGATTATGTGTGCAAGTCTATCACTTGTTGGCCTATGTTGATGATATCATCATTAGGTTCTAATCTAGGGTTCATATGCAGTTTTATTACTCGTCTCCATACCAAATTCTCATTAAAGGATTTGGGTCTTCTCAAATTCAGGTTTATGATTGCTTAGAAATCTAAATTTTACTCAAACTTACAACATCTGTCATACTTATAGTGAAGATGGAGGAACCTGCGTCAACATTATCTTTGGCATCCCACTTCCAACAGGCTTCTTCATCAAACTTCAAGTCTCTACTTATGACAATCTTTTCTTGCTTAGGATCATACATCCTATACGCCTTGCCCTTCTTCATAGCTAATTAGAATCAACTTAGTGCTTTTGTCTTCAAGTTTTGCAAGATAAGGAGTTACATTCTTAACAAAAGCAATGCTTCTAAACACTCTCAAGTGTGTTACCACAGGCTGTCGCCCATGTCATGCTTCATAAGGAGTAACATCATTCAAGCTAGTGGTGGGTTCGGTTCCAAGGAACCGGGGAACCGAACCGGAAAAAACCGGCGGTTCCAGAACCGGTGGAACCGGGGGTTGGCCGGTTCCGGTCCCGGTTCCACGTTCCTTGGAACCGGAGAACCGGCGGTTTCGGAACCGGACCGGAACCGCCGGTTCCATCCCCTTAAAAAAAGGAGATATAGCGTGAAAATGGGGAACAGCGATCGCGGCTCCAAAACCGCGATCGCGGTTTTGCAATTTTAATTTTTTTTAAAATTTTTTTAAGGTTCGGAACCGAACTGGAACCGGAACCGCCTCAGAACCGAACCGGAACCGGGAACCGAACCGAGGAACCAGGGGGTTCTCGGTTCCGGTCCCGGTTCTGGGGTTCCGAGGAACCAGAACCGCTGGTTCCGGAACCGGACACACCACTAATTCAAGCTACTAGTAGGTTATCTATTTAGAACATTCACAACAGTATTCACATCTTCTCCCCAAAAACATGAAGTAACCCCTTTGCTTTTCATCATACTTCTTGCTGTCTCAATAACAGATTGATTCCTCCTTTCAACCACCCCATTTTTCTAGGGAGAATAGGGAGTTGTTAGGTGTCCTTTGATCCCTTCTTTGTCACAATACTCCTTAAAATTGTTAGATGTAAATTCCCCTCCTCGATCAGTCCTTAGCACTTTAATTCTCATCGCCTTTTCCAACTCAACACCATTTTTGGAACTTAATAAAATAAGACAGTACTTCATCTTTGTTTTTCAACAATTTAATCCACATAAATCTTGAGTAGTTATTAAATAACAACAAGAAATATTTGTTACCTCCTAGTTTTGAAGCAGAGATAGAGCCACTTAAGTCTGCATGAATGAGCTCAAGTTGCTTCTTTGCTTTATAGGAAGATGAATGTGGAAAGGAGTTTCTATGTTGCTTTCCCACCATGAAACAATCACACAATTTATTAACATGTTCAATGTTAGGTAGTCCAACCACCATTTTCTTCTTAGAGAGTCTCCTAATTGCATTAAAATTAAATTAAGTGCTCATATCTAGCATGCCATAGCCAATTTGTGTTGCCTAAAATTGACAGTAAACATTCCTTCTTGACAGCTTGTAAGTTGAGAGTATATAGCTTGTTTGGTTGGCGTTTCACTCTTGCAATCAGTCTTCCACCCTTGGAATAAATGCATAATTCTCCATCCTTGATTACTGAGTTGTTCCCATTCAAATCCAATTGACCTATATTGATGACGTTGGCCCTTAATTTTAGAATGAAATAAACATCAATGAGTGGAATGTGCTCACTTTTTGCACTTAGAGAAAATGACACAAGCATGATTTCTTTTTATTGAAACAATAACCAACAGAATGTTTGTTTAAACATACATTACATATTTATAAGACACAAACACCAACAACCGCCATTCAACTAACTTTTGAAGGCAGTTGTTTTACAATTATGTAACTGACTTTCTTTAATTGTTACACAACACTACAGACACGACAATAACAGAATTAACTAAAATTAATATTAATAATAACAATCAAGCTTATATATTTTCATACTTCTAGCTCTCTTTAGAAGTTGTTATTGCGAGTTAGAGATGAGTTGAAGGAGAGCCTTGAAGAGGAAGCCAATATTGTTGTGGTAATTTTGAGAGACTCCATAAATATATTTTTTTTGAATTAAAAGGGGTAATTCATTGGTTATCAAAAAATAGTTACAAAAAAACATCCAGGTTAGACCTAGATAACAAGGCTCTCAGCAGCCTAATTTGGCTTTCCATCTCCTAGCTTCTCTATCATGTTTGGTCCATTTTGCAATTACACAATTTCTAACGTGGTAAATCACCGTGCTCACACAAGCAACCCAAAGGTTAAAGGGAAAACTCCTCTTACCGGCCAATCTTCCCACTGCACTAGCCTAGCTATCTATATCATCCACCGTTCTACCCAGCTTGGCCCATCGGAGTACACTGCTTAAAACAGTCTTAGAGAATTTACACCAAAACCAAAGGTGATTTCTGGTTTCAATTGCATTTTCATCACAGAGCATACACCTGTCGTCTTGAACCTGGCCCATGGTCATCAATTTGTCCTTGGTGAGTGCCCCATTGCATATGACCATCCATGTTGTGAAAGACACCCTATGAGTGTTCAATTTACCCCAAATTGTGGTGTTACATTCTGCTTTAGCACCCTTCTCTCTTAGGCAGTCATACACCCTGCCTCCGTCATATTTCCCCCTATTAGTCATGAGTACCACTGGGTTTTCGTCCTCTTCAAGGGAACTTTTTAGGTCTTCTCTAACCTGCAATACATTTTTCCACAAGGCACTCAAAGTTGATTTGCAGTCAACCTCCCTGAAATTCTCTCCTTTGAGCAGCACCTCTTTTACCCACACCTTCCAGATTGTCTCAGTGTCACTTAGTATATCATAGATCAGCTCTACAAAACCAGCCCTATTCCATGACAAAATTTCCTTTAACCCAATACCTCCCTCTTCTTTTGGCCTGCATACTTTTTTCCAAGAGATAGGGCATTTCCTTCCACTAAAAGTCCCTGTCCACATGAAGCTTCTAAGCAGCCCAACAATCTGTTTAATTACACTCTTTGGCAGGATGAAAACCTTGCACTAGTAGTGAAGCACTCCATATGCATTCAATTCCTGGATGGCCATCAATAGAGGTATGCTTACAAAAGAAAGGCTTAACTGATGGTGCTGCTACAAGACAAAGAATGTGTGCTTTGCAGCAGCAACCGCCAAGAGACAAGGGATCATATTTGATTTGAATGCAAATTTTCAAACGTACACTCAAATGGGCATGAATAAGGAGGAGGTCGGCTAGCATTGAGGAATGGTTGCAAGCATCGAGAAAAATCAGTGGGAAGCGATTGCTTATGTTTAATACGTGGAATGCTTGCCACTGCATTGCCGTGTCTTGCATATGGATAGCTAGGAGTAGGATCATTTTCAATGTTGAGAGTAGGAGCGTAGAAGATTGTGTAAGGGTTTATATTGCACATCTTTGAAATAGCATTATTGTTAGGTGGAAGAATAGAAATAGAGAAACGAGGAAGTTTATGACGAGAGTTGGATTAGCTGATTTTAATTTGTTTAATCTAGGTGTACTTAGATTGTTTGTATTCTTTTTCCCTAATGAATGAATTACGATTTCATTTTAAAAAAACTTACTAGGGGTGTGTTTGGATTACAATAGTTTATAGTTTATAAAACCTTTTTGTTCTTTTTTAATATTTGATTGTTAAGTTGTGGTTGGATAATGTTTACATTTAAAAATTTTCAAATTTAAATAATAAGGGCTCACCTCTCTATAAGAAAGAAAAGAATATTTTTTCCAAATACGAATAGTATGGCCCAATTTCCTATGAAAAAAGGTAAACTAAAATTTTTAAATATTATCTTACAAACACACACTAACAATAAAATATTAAAAAAAGAGTAAAATGCTTTATAAGCTTTAAACTAATGTAATCCAAACACACCCTAACTTATATTTTATGCTTACATGTACTGATGTACACAACCTCTACTTTATTTGTTCACAGACTTTCACAATGTTGGATTTTGCTTAATGATGCTTTTTTGTTATATCTAGTCTTTTACATGCTTTTGTTTGTTAAAATATACTCCCTCTGTTTCGTAAAAGATGTCCGTTTGGACAATTACACAATTATTAAGGAAATTTTTTTTATACCTAATATGCCCTCATTAAATGACTTTACTTTATTAATGTGGCCAATTACATGGGAATATGAAAAAAAGGGAACCCACTTTTTAGGGGCATAATCGGAAAAAAAATTGAAAAAATGGTAAAAGGACAACTTTTATGAAAATGCTAAATGGCCTAAAAATACATCTTTTACGAAACGGAGGGAATAGTTTTTATATGTGATTTATAATTTTGAACCAGAAAAAATAAAAAATAATAGACTAGTTATTTATTATCCCCAACCCACTTGTCACCCGACAAATAATGAATGGGTCAAATGCAATAAATTAATTTCATGGGTGACAATGTATATATGATTGTCCTCGCATGTTTGGTGATAGATACAAGATCACTCATTTATAACTAAATTCATTTTCATCTCTAAGTTAGGGTACTCTCAATGATTGCCCAAAATCTTGGGCATCAAAGAGAGAAACAATAAAAAAATAATAGATGGAAGAGAGAGAGTGATGACCAAATGAAAATTGGGCATAATGATGACCGAAACTTATTTTGGGCAATGCCTTGACATAGTGACAAGTGGCATTTGGACCATACTTTATTTTAAATGTGAATTTGAGTATTTAAAAAAAATAAAAAAAAATAATATTTTAATTGATGACCAAATAGGTTTGGACAACCATTAGAGTATATGCAATGGTTGGCCAAAAAAATTAGTCATCAAAATATAAAAATATATCTCACTCTTAAATTTTACTTGTGCTCAAACCCATGTCCAAACATAAAAAATTTAGCCACAATGGTTGGCCAATTAGTTTTGGTCATTAAATTCTTTCTCTTACTTTTATCCTACCTCGTTATAATTTTTTTAAATCTTTTTTTTTCCCTCTCATAGACACATGACATCATGACAATTGATGCCCAAAATAGAGAATGCCCAAAATAGAGAATTGGTCACTGTGATGAAAGACATCACTCTCTCTCCTCTTTATTTATCTTCTCTCTCCACTTTTAATATTTTTTACTCTTTCTCTCTCCTTATGACCAAGTTTTGGCTAACCATTGGCTTTGCTCTTAAATATGCTCTTACACACATACTCCCTCCGTTTCAAAATAGTTGTTCATAGACAAATTTGCACATATATTTAGGAAAAAAAATTCTCTCAAAATTACCCCTATTAAATGGTACTACTACCCCTAAAAGTTGCATTGGAAAAAGTGTATATAATTAAAGTGGTGTAGTTATTAGGGGTATAAGTGGAAAAAATTCATATATGAACATCTATTGTGAAACAAGAAAAATAGTTCTTATGAACAACTATTGTGAAACGGAGGGAGTATATAATAAGGTTGGAGCTCAAACTACTAAAAGAGTACATGAATAATACTTTCACACATACGACTATACGAGTACATTCTCTTTTTTAATCTCTCAGTACAATTTCGACGGGACAAACAAAGTCACTGTATTTTCAGACTAGGTATAATAGAGACTTTTAATGGAGCAAGACTCTCCCAATCGAGTGGACCCGAGAATCACGAGGAAGTACCAAATCACAATCTTACAAAAATATTTTCAATAAAGGCATTGTCTAAACAAAGACCATTAGGTAATCGATCGATCAATTATTGCACAGGTGCGCCAATGTGGAGAGTGTGACTTTAGACAACCCTTCACGGCTCATTGTCTTATCCGCTTCACTTTTAATTATACTCATCTTTTCTCTAATCTTCCTCCCTTCTTCACCTTTCATTAACGCCTTTACAACTTTCGCAATCTCATCCCTCCCTACAACCCCATCCTTATTCTTCTCAACCCTAAGTGCAACCTCACTCTTATCCACGAGCTCTATTGCGTTCAAATGCTGCTCAGCATAGAGCGGCCACGCAATGAACCCGACCCCATTAACCGCCCCCTCCAAAACCGAATTCCAACCACAATGTGTCATGAACCCGCCCGTTGACACGTGGCCAAGGATCTTGACTTGCGGGGCCCACGACTGCACCACGAAACCTCGCCCTTTGGTCCTTTCTAGGAACCCTGTAGGCAAGAACCCCAGAGGATCCATTTTCTCATCCAAGCTCAAGTACGTACCGAATGAAACCGAATCATTCGGGCTCCTCACCACCCAAAGAAACCGTTGCTCACTCAGCTCAAGCCCCCATGCCAGCTCAGTCACTTGCTCAGTGGAGAGGGTCCCACCGCTCCCGAAACTCACGTATAGTACGGACTCTAGAGGCTGCTCATCTAACCACCTTAGGCACCCGGACGGGTCGTCCTCGTTCTCCGCGTCACTATTGTTCGAACCGGTCCGAACAAGCGGCCCCACCACGTAGACCGGAGGCTTTCCGGTAGCCGTGGGGCCCGTTGTCAAGGCCCGAATGGGCCCCTCTTCCAAAGCAAGAAAGCTGTTGAGTACAATGCCATCGGCTGATTGATGCCGCTTGCAATGATCGACAAACCACTTGAAGTAAGCCCTGGACCGGTCTTGAGCCGGGTCGGGGAGGTCCTTGACTCGAAGAACCGGGCAACCGGGAAATTGCAAGGGCTTCTCCGGAACCCACTCATCAATCGACAGCGCCGTCTCAGGGATGTGGAGGAACATGGACAAGGCTATGCCGGAGGAGGAGTAGAACACGTAGGACTTGATCCCGAGTTCCGACCCGACGGGGATGATTTCGGTGGCGAAGATGTCGACGATCAAGGCCGCCACGGGGTGCTGACGTGTCATGTCGAGGAGGGTTTGGCGGAGAGGGGGGAGGGAGTGGTTGATGGATTGAAGGATACGGGTGAACATCTCGTCTATGGGGTCGGGGAAGGCGGAGGGGAAGGAGGGAGGAGGGAGGTGGATGACGTGGAAGGCGGTGGAGGGTAGGACGGTTAGAGCGGAGGGAGTGGCGGTGGAGGCGGTGGAGGAGGTGGGGATGAGAATGAAGGTGAAGAAAAGAGAGGGGTTGTGGAGGAGGAGGTGGCGGGCGAACTCTGCCATGGGGATGAGGTGGCCCGCGCCGGGACTTGGGATCACGGCGACGTGGGTGCGATTCTCGACATCCATGGTTGGTGGTGGCTAGCTGTAGAGTTTGTGTGTTTGTGTGGAGTTTGTGTTTGTTGTCTCTGTTAGCTGTCAGTGCTATTACTGCTATTTAACCATTTCGCGGAGCTATTAATGCTATATAAAATATACTAACGTATATGTAGTAATTTTTTATTTGGAAACATATATACTTTAATATTTTTTATGGAAAAAACATAATACGTGTAGGGGTAAGATAAAATACAGAAGCTCGACCAAAAAAAAAAGGATAAAATACAGAAGGTGTGCCAAATCAGAAAAGAATTTGGGTTCTATTTATTGTCAACAGAATATAAGATACCTTTCATATAATATAGTAATATTTTAAATTTTGAGTGAATTTGGTACGTTCATGTCCCCTTGGATTTGTTAGATTAGGTGGGCAATATTTTTTTTTTAGGTCTTTCGTCCGATTCGATTAGCCGAGGCCAATCTACGTCCGAACCGGACACTGCAGAGGCCCATTGCTAGGGGCGATCCTTCCGATTCAATTTTTTCCATACATGTCGCCAGGAAGATTTGAACTTCGAACCTCCTAAACCAACGCTTAAGTAGCCTAACACCTCATTCCAATAGACCAATTGGTTATTGGTAGTGGGCGATATTATGTGTGTGATATATTGAAATTTTAACTATTTCACATACAATGTTGTGCAGCAGTGAAACAACTACATGGGTATCAAACTACTCAGTCACACAATGAAGGTATGAGAGAAGGCTATTGAGATGAGGTTGAGGAGACTAGTCAAAGTGTCAGAGAAACAATTTGGTTTTATGTCCGGGAGGTCTTCTATGGAGGCAATTCATCTGTTGAGGAGGCTAACAGAAGCGTACAGAGAGAGGAAGAAGAATTTGCACATGATTTTCATCAATTTGGAGAAAGCGTATGACAAAGTACCGAGAGAGCTGGTTTGGAATTGTTTGGCAGCTAAAGAGGTGTCAGCCACGTTTATCAGGGTAGTTAGAGACATGTATGAGAACTCGATGACCAGTGTGTGCAACTCAGATGGGGATACCGAGTTTTTTAAGGTGGAGACAGATCTACATCAAGGGTCAGCCTTAAGTCCCTTTCTTTTTACTCTGGTGATTGACATTTTGATGAGGGAGATTCAGGGGGAGATCCCTTGGTGCATGATGTTCGCAGACGATATTGTTTTGGTACACGAGTCTAGAGGAGGAGTCAACAGTAGACTTGAGAATTGGAGGGAAAAGTTGGAGTCTAAGGGTTTCAGACTGAGTAGGACCAAGACGGAATATGTTGAGTTCAAGTTCGGGCAGGATACAACCCCAAATGAGGAAGTGCTTTTAGGAGGGGAAGTCATAACAAGGAAGGAGAGTTTTAGGTATCTGGGATCAGCTTTACAAAGTGATGGAGGCATAGATGAGGACATTACGCATCGGATCCAGAGAGGTTGGCAGAAGTGGAGATCAGCGTCGGGTGTTTTGTGCGACAAGAAGGTAACGCTTAAGCTAAAGGGTAAGTTCTACAGAACAGTGATCAGACCGGCCATTCTCTATAGGGCGGAGTGTTGGCCCACCACGAAAGCACATGAACAGAGGTTGATGGTAGCAAAGATGAGAATACTAAGGTGGATGAGTGGACACACGTTATTGGACAAAATCAGAATTAAGTGATCAGGAGTAGAGTGGGGGTGGCCAGTATAGGGGATAAGCTACGAGAATCAAGATTGCGCTGGTTTGGACATGTTCAAAGACGGGACCCTGGAGAGACAGTACGCAGATGTGAGAGAATGGCCCTTGGAGAAGTACGTAGAGGGAGAGGACGATCGAAGAAATGTTGGAAGGACAGTATAAGGCAAGATATCAACCAGTTGGGGATTTCGACAGATATGGCAGTATGCAGAAATAGCTGGAGAGAGAGTATTCGAGTTGTGGACAGTTATATTAGACACTAAAGTAGACCGGCCCAAGGGAGCAATTAAGACTTCGGCGCCTTGTTTGTGGTTTTTTCTTTTATTTTTAAGCTCTTTGTTTTTGGCTTCTTTCTTCGTTTTCTGTTTTCTCTCTGGGTTCTGTGGTCCTGTCGGATCTTTTTGGTGCACCCCTTGCGTTAAGTCAAGGGTGTCCCCATTTTAACCCCAAGATTTCCCACAAGGAGAGCTACACTTGGTAATTGTTGTTGTTGCTGTATATGTTATTTGGGATATGTACATTTTCTTAACACATCTTCTAATTTAAAACTAGCTTGACTTAGTTAGCAGATCATTGATATTAAATAGGTAATATATTAAAATTTTAAATCATTTTACATATAAAGTCAAGGTTCATCTTCTAATCAAACTAACGGGTAAGAATTTACCCCATAATTTGTCGACGTGGGAATGCACATACTTTCCAACAAAATTACGCATATGGCTAAACATTTTGTTAGATTTATAATCAATGATAAGGTTATTATTACATTGCGATTTGACATTATTAATTATCACCCTTTCAGGTCAATTCTATTTTTTTGTAGAATTTCAGACCGTTAGCTGGAGTTCATTAATGGTTAACGGCCTTTTTGGAGGGATTTTTGTCCTCCGGAAGGGGTCACAATTCTCAAATAAAACACTTCATACCATCTATAAAGATAACCGTTTCATCGAAATCCATTATGCAAATCTGAAAACCAATAATAAAATGATCATCGTCTTCGCTCATGCGCCGCCAAGGGCACAAGACAAAGAACATTTTTGATCTAAATTGACCAAAATTCATCCAAACTTGTAATCTTCCCTGCATCCTAATGGGAGACCTTAACGAAATTCAACACATAGATGAAAAACAAGGGGTGCAAACCCAAATTATGCCCATTTTGAAAGATAAAAAACAATGATGATAAAAAAAACCCGAACCCGAACCGTCCGACCCATTTGAAAGGTCTAATCAGGATACTATTGGTATTGGATAATTAATCATTTCACCAAACTCTTACCGGATCAAAAACAATGAAGAAAGTTTGTGGACCCGGTAGGTAAGTAAACTAGGGACGTGTCGGTACAGGTGCACAACGTGATATGGACCTAACAAATAAGTCGGTGGAGTTTCATCCTAAAACCAATTGAAAATAGGATGAGTACGTGATCCATGTACTTATATTGTAGATAGTTTACGTTCTTATTTCAGACGTGGGATAGGTAGGTTAAGGTGCATTTGGCAAAGGCATCTGACACATGGTAGTTTAAGTAAAGGTAAATAACGGGCGGGTAGCAACTCACTAAGCCCAACCCAATGACTCGCTAAGCCCAACCCAAGATAAATGACGGGCCAGAACCAAACCCGCTCTAATACCATGAAAAAGTCCATGGGCTCGATAGATAAGTAAAGTAGGGACGTGTCGATACAGACATACAGTCGAACAACGCAATATAAGCCTCGCAAATAAATCCATGAGGTTTTATTCTAAAATAAATTGACAATAAAAAATAATTCATATACTTATATACTCCCTCCGTACCAAAAAGTTTGTCTTGTATTTCTTTTCGGACGTCCTATTAAATTTGTCCACCTTTTCAACTTCCCTTTTACTCCCACCGTCCCATAAAAATTGTCCATCTTTCTACCTTTTCTTTTATATTAAATATTTCTTACAATATTACCTCTATCCATCTCACCTTTTAGTCTTTTACCCACATTACCCAATAAAAAAAATATATCTCAATACTTTTTAGTCATTTTCTTTCTTTTTCTTTTTCTTTCCATCTTTACCGATCACTATCACAATCACTCTCCACTCTCCATTGGTTGTTTTTTCTACTTATTCATTTTCTTAGTTTGTGTGATATGTATCCTTTTGGACAATCTTTATGAGACGGACGGAATATATCAAATTTTTTTTACAATATTACTCTCATCCAATTTCATCTTATCCAATCAAAAATTTACCCCTACAAACCTTTTAGTAATTTCTTTTCTCTTTCTCCCTTTTCTCATCTTTCTCGTCATCATCACAACCTTACTCCTCTCTTAATTAGTTATTTTTTCTTCTCTATCCCATTTTTAATAAGTGTAAAAATTATATTTTTGGACAAACTTTTGAGGACGGGGAGAATAATAAATAATTTATATTCTATTTCCAACAAAAAAAAAGGTGCTCAAGTCCTCAACAATCAGATTTAGCATCTGTCTCAAAGTCAGTCACGGATGCATGTGCGCCAGTACGTGCGTTCATTCCTTCATGTGCGGTCGATGTTCCTTATGCAGTTATGCATGTAATTACTTTTTATTTTTCTGGTATGTAAAATACTTTTTATGACGTATGTACTTATGTAATAGCTTTTGTTTGTATTGCAGTTAAGAAATACAGTCACTACCATGTGTTAACTTGGGCTTATGCAACAACCCAAAGAAGAGCAAGTGCCTCAATGGTGATTATGCAACAACTTTTGTTTTGGCGATTATAACCCACATTGATTAAACTAGATCTATACCCTTCTTTTTAGCCGATTATGAAGACCGCCTTTTAGAGAGGTTGTAGGCATTTCGATAACAACGAACCAAACATGGGCCAAATTCGTTTTCAGAAATAGGCAAGCCCACCTCTACCTGGGCCACTCTCTTGGACTTCTCCAACGTTCACGAACGCGTTACAAGTTCTCTCTCGATCATTGTGTAAGTCGTTGGTGTATGGGCTTTGTGAACCGACTAAGCACAAGTATCATCATATAGGATTGGAGTTGTCTTTTGGGTCATTGAATAAAAGCAAACGAGAGTGAGCTCAAGTGGTTAGATAGAGCCATAGAGGTGATGAGCCACAATGTAAGTTTGTGTGGGTGGTCCTGTATTAAAGAGCGCCATAAAATTTTCGCCATATAAGCTAAATTCTGTACTAGTGGCTCGCCATATGCACAACATCGACCAAAAAGCGTCTATAGTGTAGAGGATCTATCCGTAAAATATAATTTGTACATTTTACCTTACAATAGAAAGTCATTTTTGTCAAATTGTATTTTTATATCGATGAAGATTAGGTGAGTGTACAATAGCTTGGGATGGTCGATTTCCCAGTCCTTGCATTATACTCCTTTCGTATAAGTCTACTTATACTTTTAGCATTTTACACATATATTAAGACAAGACCTAATATTACCACATTATCCCTATAATCCACATACTTTATTTCTTGAGATGTGTTATGCAATTAATTGGATGAGTTATTTGAGGGTAAAGTTGAAATACTTAAAAAGATAAGTAAAATTAGACAATTATTTAAGTCTAAAAAGACAAATAGACTTATACGGAGAAGGGAGTATAAGATTAAGCAGTCAGCTCCATAATCATCGCTCCAATTCAATAACCTCCTGTTGGCAAAACATATATGGTTTGTTCGGCACATATGAGATTATGTATTATAATGCATTTTTTTCAAAAAAGGATTATTCAATCCAAACATAACATAAGAAGGCTTATAATAATTACAAAAAAGTGGGCCCTTTTTATCTTGTCTTTTTACTAATTGTTTGGTCTAGAAACTTCTTCCTAAAAATAATACATTATTGTTGAGAATGTGGACTCAACCGAACAAGCCCATAGTATATACGCATATTAGCACTTATAATCATATCATCATTACTCAATAAATTGAATAATGGATCATTGATCCATCTTGGGATTTACAAGAGTGAAATTTAGCTGGCAGTACGTAGCTAGATAATATATGTTCCGAGTCCGACAGAATATTGAAAAGTCATATATATTGCAACATTTTAGCCATTCGCTTTAATCCTTTACCGTACAAAGAAGATATACATATATTCCAAGCCCTAAATCTATATCTTCTTCTATTTTCCTTTTTCCTTATCTAAAATATTCGAGGTATGATAACATTACTTAAATCTAATCTCATGATGGAAAATCAAAAGTTGGATTTTGCTCTGATGTAATCATCACCTCTCTCGTTGAAACATCCACATTAGTTTATTATATATGTATTATTAATAGACCATATTAACTTTGTCGAATAATGTTTCGGTGTGGAACCTCAAAGCGGAAAAGTTTAGTCGTATGCAGCTAGTCTCTTATATAATGTTTTATGGGAGAATTTAAAATTATACTACCAGAATGCTTGTTTGGTTGGTTGTTTTTGTGCATCATGATTGAATGTCGTGTAAGAGACGGACAATAGAAAATCCGTGTTGATAACACTCCGTAAGTGTTCTTTGCATGCTTGTTCAAATTTCAAATGGACTCCCACTCTTGCTCCTTTCATAAAGTCAAGGTACTATATAGGAGAAAATATAAGCATCAGATAAAATAGGGAAAAATTATATGAGATTTGTTTTTTTTTTTTTTTGAATTAAAATGGCAATTCTTCCTATTCAAGCGAGAAAAAAATCTCATTTAGATGAAAGGGTATATTGATTTTATTCGATTTAGTTACCAAACCAATACTAACATTAGCAGTATAAAAAGTGTAAGCATAATAAAATGGAAAAATTGATGTAAATATTCCAACCTTTTCTTCAGTTGCGCACTCTACCCCGACCTTTCCAAATTTCAAAAAATATCCTATACTTTAGGGATAGTTGCGCACTCTACCTTCGAAATGTCCACACTTTGAGTAAAATTATGAAGTAGCCCCTCACTTTTTCGTTTTGTAACAAAAAATGTCCAATCCATATACAATTTTTTTTCATTTATAACATAGCCTTATAAGTTTAATTTCTCATTTATAAAAAAATAATATAATTACTTTTATTATTTGCTAATATAAGTCTCACCTTTATAATGACCACATAAATCATTAAACCATAACTTTTACTTTACAAAATAGTTCATCTTAATACTCTTTTCATTATTACTTTTTTTAATAAAATGGGACACAAGTAAAAAAGATTTCAGAACCTTTTTATAAAACTTATGTTATAACTTCTCACATTTATAATTAACCACATAAATAATTAAGAATTACGCTCTAGAGAAACGCCCTTTTAGGGAGAAATGGGAGGAAAGCCTACAATCATTAGATCTACTATTTTTTTGGTAGAATCATTAGATCTACTATAATAAATGGCTAAGATTTTATGAAAATAGGTGCAAAATGCTTATCATCATGGGGGTGAATATACAAGATTATATCTAAACCCTAAAATATCTCCCCTATATCACACTCTCTTTCCATATCTTTTATTCATTCCAAATTTTGAAACGATCCATATTCAACCCGTCAGATCTCTCTTACTCGATTCTTTTGATAGCCTCCCATGACTGCTATGAAATTCAAGACGGTGATAAAGAAAGAATGAAGAATGTGAAAAATAATTTTAGGTCGTGTTATTCATATCATTGGTAATAATTGATAGGTTGTAGGTGTTTGTATGAGGTTTCATGTTTATTCTTTTTTAGATGTTCATTTATTCTCATAAAATGTCATATTTTTCAAGTTAGTATGAATAGTCTTTCACACATTGTTGAATAATCTTCCACGCATAGTTCACAATTTCTCCAATTGTTTGGGATAACAAAGCAATATATTCAACATCGTTTATTTGGATATTATCAAGGCAAAATTGCGGTAAATAGCCTCACCTTTGTAAGTGGTTGCAGTTAATAGCCTAACCTTTGAAAATTGTAAAAAATAACCTAACCTATATAAGTTGTTGTGTGAAATGACCTAGGCACAAAACATAAACTAATAAAATTATAGAATGTCACCCATATATTATAATTCATGTCAAAAATACCTTTTTTTCATTTGAAAAATCGTTGATGGTTATATTAGTCCATACATTCGCATGAAAATTGATTCAGACGCGCGTGTGTTATACATGTTCAATTTAAGGCAATTTCAATCTTTGATCTCTACTGTACATCTTCTCCAGCCATCACCGAGCACTATCACCAGCCCACCACCGCTTCCCTTTTCGCTCTTCCTCTCTATTGCCCCAAAATAGCCGGATTCTAACAAAACTTGTTAAAATTTCCCCCAAAATCCAAGTTACCAATCAATCTCAACTGGAAAAAAGTGGATTTAAGCATTGAAACCATACTTTGTCGGTGTTCATACTCTGTTTGAATAGAACCCAATCAATTTGGGATCTAGGTTTTTTGTACTACAAAGAGTTTGGTGTATAATTACTAATTAGTAAATACGAAATCATGTATTGGGATGGTTTATTTACATATGTTTGGAAGAAATTTTAGACTATCTGCAAAGCTATCTATGTCACCATGGCATGCTTGAAATTGATGAGATAGAATTTGTTATTCAAGTATTTCTTTCCTTCCATTGGCAAGAGATTTTTTGAATCTCACTCTAAGTACAAAGAAAATAAATAACAAGAAAATAAATAAGACGTTAAGGGAGTGAAGGAAGACGATAAACAGATAAAGGTTGGAAAAAGAAGGGTAGTTTTTAAAAAATATATAAAATAGAGGTTTTGTTTTGTAATTTTGCTACTTTATGTGTGTGCCTAGTTCAAATTCCGCAATAACCTATAAAGGTTAGGCTATTTTTTGCATTTTTTAAAGGTCAGGCTATTAAGTGCAACCACTTACAAAGGTGAGGCTATTTAGTGCAATTTACCCTATTATCAATGACGAAGAATTTTTTTGACGTAATGTGAGGTATATTCTAATTCTAAGATATGGAAATTTTTTAAGATATGGTAGTTATTTTTTTTCAATAATTCCCTTAAATTTCGATGCTTCCTTTTTTGGCGGATCGTGGACTTTTCACCATAAATTTACCTCCACATTTATTATTCTATCAATCCAAATACTTTTGAATAAAAATTTATAAATGTAAATATATGCATGATTTCAAAAAATCTACATACGAATAATAATACAGATACATAAGAAAAATTGGAAACGCAATTATGAATAACAATGTGTTAAATTCAGAATAATACGACTTGGTTTGTAGAATAACAATACACTAAATTCAGAATACCATGTCTTGTATTGTTGAATAACAATACATTAAAATCGGAATAATATGTCTTGTATTGTTGAATAATTTGACACGCATAACTGATTTTCTGATTCGGATAAGATATGGCAGTTTTTTCCCTATGATCTCCTATAATTTCGTTCCCCTCTATTTTTGGAATAACTATGGATTCCCCCCTATTTTTACCCATAAAATCATAATATACACCCTCACTATTAGCCATTGCTCTAGATTAATCCAACACATAGAAATTGTTCTCCCGTTTCTCCTTAAAACTTGTTTCTCTTGAGCACGCCCAATAATTAATCCATAACTTTTACTTTACAAAGTAGCTCATTTCAATACTTTTTCCATTATTATTTTCGAAATAAATTTAGACACAAGAAAAAAATCATAACCTTTTTTGGTATAAAAGTTTAAAAATTTGTCTTCTACCTTGTCCAACTTAACCAACAAGATAGTGTACAACTTATGTTCTAGCTTGTTTATTTAAACATAGTGACACAAACTAATTAAATAAAAAATATTAAATTAAACACAATATATGAATTTCCTTTTTAGTAAATGGAAAACTAAAAACTCAATTTTTTTTTAAAAGAAACCCAAAAAAGGCATTAAAAATATTCATAACTAATTTTTTTTTCGACAAACAAAAGTTGGACTCGATGATTATGTAATAACTCAAAATTTTCAAACTTTTATAAAATAAGTTTATGAAAATTCTTATTATTTTTTGTCTAAAATTATTTCAAAAATGATAATGGACAAAAAGTATTAAGATGAACTGCTTTTAAAGTCAAAGTTATGACTATAGATTTATGTGGTTAATTATGAAGTGGATAATTTATATTAGCCAAATAAAAGTAATGCCACTATTTTCATGTGAGAAAAGTAAATCTATAAGGCTATATTATTACTTTGGACCTTACCCAAAATGTTATTAACCTTAACCAAATATATTTTTATATAAAGGAAATTGATTATTTTAAATTAATTTCCACTAAAATTGATTTAGAACAAAAATAGATCTAAAATGATTATTTTTGAAAATGATTTGTTCATGAGTTGGGTATTTTTGTCACAAAATGAAAAGATGAGATTCAATCCACAAATTTAACCAAAATGTGGACACTTCAAGGGTGGAGTGCACAACTATCCCCAAAGTATAAGATATTATGTTATATTCGAAAAGGTCGGGGTAGAGTGTGTAACTAAATGAAAGGTTGGGATATTTAGAGCAATTTTTCCTAATAAAATCGGTTTTTCTAACCTATGCCCTAAGGGCATAGGTTAAGCATACTATAAAAGGGAACTAAAACCCTATTAGGAAACTAATGAACCCTTTTTAAAAAATAATTAATCCAAAAACCATAGGATAGAGAGCGTTAGGGCATTCGTCTGTTGTCGATTTTCGGATCGCTTATCCTCTCTCCGGTGTCTAGCCGTGCGAGACAGGGTCTTCCCGCCGTCAACGTGCGGGTTTCACTAGCGAGTGTGTGTGTTCGAAGAAGTTACTTAGCAGATAGGGTAGGATAGGATGGGAGACGAAAAAGACAAGCGTAATTTTCATCTGACTGAAGAAGAATGTGAAACAGTTGAAGCGCTTGTTTGAGACGATCAAGGGGATCCGAAGCAAGAGCCGTTGTTGTTGGTTGGATCTCTTTTGAAAAATACACCCTTTAATGCATATTCCCTAAAATCTACAATGAAGGGTGCATGGAAGTTGAAGGAAGGGTTTATTTTTCGGGAACTACGTCAGAACTTATTCCTGTTTAATTTTGGAGTTAGGGCTGATAAGGAGAAGGCTATGAGAGAAGGTCTGTGGTATTTCAATCGGTCATTGGTTGCTTTGAAAGAACCATGCGTGGAGCAACCGTCGAAGATGATCATCACTAGGGTGTCGTTTTGGATCCGTGTTTACGATTTGCCTTTGGAGGCAATGATAGTGGAAACGGCTGAAGTGGTGGGGAAAGCCTTTGGGGGGATTGAAGAATTAGCGGAAGAATACTTTCTTGTGTGTGCTAGGTTTATCAAGATTAGGGTGATGGTGGATATTACTCGGCCACTTAGGAGGGGTATAATGATGAAGATAAAAGGGAAGAAAATGTGGGTCGAAGTCAAGTATGAACGCCTTCCTAATATTTGCTATTCTTGTGGTATTGAGCTTGATTGTGAAGATGGGGACTCAAAGGAATTGCAAGGGGAATATGGTGACTGGTTGCGTGCGTCACCACTATGTAATATCCGCTAAATTCTAAATAAAATAAAATGAATAAATATCCCAATAATTTTTTTTCTCTAAAATAGAGAACTTAATAAACTTTATAATTTCATACTATGTTATGAAATGATACAAAAGTTTACTACAATGACAATTAAGTATTTAATTAAGTATATTATTCAAGTCGGATACCTATCTAAATATTTTCGCTTGAATAGAGAGTTTAATTATTTGTATAATTGTCTCAATAAAAATATAAAAGTATTATAAATGTAATATCCGCAATATTCCAAGATGTTAAATCCAATATAATATAATTTAATAATTCTTTCTCTTATAAAGGAGAATTTTTAAATATATTTTATATATAACCCTTTTGCTCTTTAAAAAGAGATTCGTACGTAAATTAAAATTAAATAAATTGCAAGAAGGCATTATAAGGGTTACGAATAAATAAAAGCATTTAAAAGTGCATCATAATTTCGGTTTTAGTAAATAAAAAGAGGTACAACAAGCTAGTAAAAATACAATAAAAATTCAACAAAAAGAATGCAAGAGCCGGGACTTGAACCCGAGACCTCTTGCAATTGCGTCTCACACGCCCTCCCCTCTTTCCGCTAGACGAATGTGACTTTCTTGCCATTTACCCCACTCTTTTAATTTTATATCAATTCTTAAGCCTCCTTCTCCAAACAAGTCAGCTTGATTTGACACTTGAGCTATGCATGCCTTCCACCTTCTCCTCTTACTTGCAAGACACACCCCATTACATCACCCTCCATCACCTTTGAAGAAGCACACAATGGACCAATGGAAGAGCACTCCCTCCACCTCCATTGGTGTATCCTCCATGGCATGGATCCATGGCTCCCTCCACTTTGGCTATAAAAAGGGGCTCCCCTTCACCATTTCACTCACACATTCACTCACTCCTCTCCTTCTAGCAAATTCTCTCATTCAAGTTCATAAAAATCAGCCCCTCTCAAGCTTCAATTTTCCATCCAAAGCACCACCAAAAAGCCTTCTCTTTTGCCCTTGGAGACCACCGGCGCCACCCAGCCTCCCGCCTGCCACCGTGCGCCGCCGAGCCACGCCGGAGCCCGCCGAGTCCTCGCCGTCCCGTCCTGGTTGCGCCGCCCATCACCGCCGGTCTCCCCTTCCTTGCTCTCCTTCCTTTGTATTCTACAATACAAGGAGCAAACAAGGTATAAAAGTTTAATCCCTTTTTAATGTTTATTAATTTAAATAATTCATGTGTTATTAAAATAATTGTTAGCATAAGTAAACAATTTAAATATGGGTTAAAGTACAAGTTTTAATATAATAATTGTTAAGATATTGTTAGTAGAATAAGAGGGATGAATCGTTTATTTATAAAATAAATAGATATCATAATATTTGTTAGCATACAAGATTTTAGTTAATAAAAACAAT
Organism: Fallopia convolvulus; assembly: GCA_964016875.1. Lineage (NCBI taxonomy): Eukaryota > Viridiplantae > Streptophyta > Magnoliopsida > Caryophyllales > Polygonaceae > Fallopia > Fallopia convolvulus. Next base: position 37,989,459 of record OZ024733.1, read on the forward strand.
AGTTGAAAGCTTGCTAGTTGAGAGGAGGAGGTAAATCAATTAAAAATAAAGTATTTTGGATAATCTACTATCTTTATAAATTGCAAGACATGATTATTTTAAATAGGTTTTAAGAAGCTCTTATAAAAGTATTGTTATAAAATTACTAGCATATGAAATGTAGTTTTAATATTAAAAATGTCATCTATATAAAAGAAATAAGATTTCTAGAAGATAAGAATTGTTGCATGTCTTAAACTATAGAGAATATCATGTTATATGAATTTATCCATAATAATGATAGATATATTAAATAAATTCATTATTTAACAAAATGTAAAGTTAGCATACTTATAAGTGTAAAAGTTACTACAAGATATAAGCTTTAATTATAATACGATAAATGTGACTATAAAGTAAACTAGGTTATCATATGATTTTAGTTATAATATATGATAGTGATGTTAGAATATCTAAGACATATTATAATAATAAAATGGTAGAGAAACCTTATAAAAGTGTTATTGTTTCAAAACTTGTGATCATGGACTATAGTTTGACATTAGATATTGATTTTTATGGAAGAATAATATTATTAATAATTATATTATTAAAGTCATCATGTGAGAAAAATATTAATTTAATAATCCCTAAGTATAAAGAATTATTGCAAGACATAAGTTCTAGGTTAATATAAGAAGTATGATCTTATAATGAGTTTATGATATTATATAGCATAAAGTTGACTTATGTGGAAAGAAACCATATAGATATAGAAAAGATATTATTTTATAACCTACAAATATTATAATAATGGACTATAAATATGAAGTAGGATACTTATAAGCCATGATGATAATTATAAGCCATGATGATATTATAAGCCATGATCCTATTTTATAAGACTATGATCATAGATATTTTATAAGTCATATAATGTGAAAAGAACTATAGGAATAAAATAAATAAGATTAATATAATATATGTTAAGTTTAGGAAGTTACTTTATAAAGAAAATAGAAAGTCCTAATTATGGAAACTTCCAAGAAAATAGATTATAAGTCTATTAGCTTTATTTAATGTGAATTATATAATTAAATAAAATTCTATTAAGAGAATATTATTAATAAAGTATTTTGATAAGGGAAATAATATTCTAAAGTTCACTAAGGAATAATTGGAAAGTTAAAAGTAATATTTTAATTAAGATAAGTATGTAAAAATGTTAAGGTAGATTCCTTAAAGTTAATAAGAATTGTACATTTTAAAAGAAAAATACCTTTTAGATAAAGGATGATATCTTATGAAATTATACTTGCTTAAAATATATTAAAAGGAATTAGCAAGGATTATTTTTAATAATATTGAATAAAGATTTTTATGGAATAAAAAGGGTATTACAAAGCCAAAATAATAATAAAGGAATATTATTATTTTAAGAAAATAACTTTCTAAATTATTATCTTAATAATTTACAATTCCAACTCTCTTATGAAATAGTATAAGAGGTAATCCAAACTTTAGGAGAAAGTCATGATTAAAGTTCGCTCGTAAATTCCGTGTCGATAGGTCGGGATTCTTGCTCGAAGTCGCGAATCACACTTTCCGTCTTATCGCAATCCGACCCGTGAGAACAAGGCAAGTGGAATTTCCCCCTTGCGACCTTTACATTTCATTCCGTTAAAAATTCTCGATGTTGGGAACAACTTGTATGCCTAAATAAAAATGAACCTAGGAAATATCGATTGCTAGAAATAACGACTATTGTTAGCATAGTACGCTTTATATTCCTTTGTTAGGATTATATATGCTAGTGTGTTTGTTATCTTGATTGGTTACGATCTCGCTCAGAGATCAATCTAGAATAAGCTAGTGAGGGGCGCGGGTTAGCCGTCGCCTCTATATAACCTTACTAAGTCGTACGTCCATACGACTTTCGGGATCATGATCCCCTCCGCTCCGATTGCAAGGAGGGATGTGCGCACTCTAGCTAAGTGCCGGGAAACTGAAGTTCTCCCCCCGGTGGCTCGGATTATCCGTGTCCCACCACTCTCTACTATAAATCATTAATAAAGTCAAATATCTTTCGTCACTATATAAGATAAGTGCGAATGCACATTTAAGATACCAAAACCGGACCGGTCTCAAATGATCGATCCGGCTCTCGGTCCGCTCAGGGCGCGAGAGGTTTTTACTTGTATGAATTAATAAACGTTCCCAACATACTTTCGAAATTCTAAAGAAGTCTACAATCTAGTAGCTCTTCTATCGCTTATCGAGTTATCTTCGCTTAAGATATACTCTCCTTCGAACCATTAAAGCTCCACATAAACAAGTCTTATCATATAGCCCCATCGTAAACACAACCTTGTTATCTATTTCGACAATAATTGAAATTACCGAAATACCCTCGGGAAGTTCCATTCCCGCTTGGTTAGTCTCTTAGACTAATTCTTCTTTTCCGCATGTTTGCCTGGCATTCTATAGCCCCTCGCGAATTATGTCAGAATCTAGGAATCCCAACAAGGCGTGAAGTGAAGACGAAGGAAGAACAAGGATTTTCAAGATGTACCTTTCATGACCTTTTGCTTTAAGTTCATTATGTTTCAAGGACAAGTGGTTTTGCATTTCAATTCCGAACAACCTTATGTTTGAAAAGCAATGTAAGATGTTTTGTACAAACAAAGTCTCCTTCGGGAGCACCCTTTCTATTTCATAAATTATGTTTATTTCCGCATTATTATTGTTCTATATCATTCTAAAAGCCTTGGGTGACTTTGGACGGTAAAGTCCGAGGTCACTGGCGGTAATACCCAATGTTGTAAAATAGGGGTGTTACACACTAAAACTTCATTAGGCTAGAAGTGAATATGAGAGAGAGCAAGAGAGGAGATTTGGTAAGAGTAAGGAAGGGGAAGAATGCATCAGTAGAGGTGTAGAAGGGGGTAAAGCTCGAAAGTCATTACTCGAACTGATAGCAGGAGAGAATAATGGGGGAACCGACGAGGTGAATGATAATGCTGCTCAAAATTTAGGTCATGAAGAAAGCAGTAATAGTGTGGAGCGTAGGGAGGGTGTATAGAAGGAGGCAAATTTGGAGGAGGTATTTAAAGAAACACAAGAAAAATTTAAGGAAATTTGTGTAGGGAAGGAGAGTGGTGTCTTGAAGGAGAGTGCATGAAAAGAAATTGTTGAAGAAGGAAGGGTTGAAGTTTCCAGTGGAGTGGGGAACACGAAAGAAAAAGAGGTAGTTAATGGAGAAAAGACAAAAGAAAAGCAGGGGAAGGAAGTTGGTGTGGGTCCAAAGGGTGGGGCTGGGAAGTGGAAAAGAAGGGCGAGGATTGGGGGTGTGGAAACTGGAAAGTCAAGGTGGAAAATGCCACACAAAGAGGAAAATAGGAGAGTGTGATTCAATTGATATGGAGGTGGACTCGAAAGAGTCACAAGGTGAAACAGAAAAAAAGAAATTAAAATCGGCGGAAGAGACGGAGTCTCTCTTGCCGGGCATTATGAATATAATAAGCTACCATTGTCGGGGATTGGGGACGGCCCATGCAATTGGAAGACTCACTAATCTAGTGAGAAGGGAGGCCCCGAGGGTGGTGTTTTTAATGGAAACAAAAAGTGATCGACGGAGAATGGAGGAGGTTAGAAATAAAATAGGTTTTGAGGGTTGTTTTGTGGTCGATTGTGTTTGGAAATTGGGTGGGCTCTGTTTGATGTGGGAGAAGGGAGTTTCTGTGTCTCTTAGGTCATACACGGCTTACCATATTGATGTGGATGTTTGTTTGGAGAAGGAATCTGTATGGAGGCTCACTGGATTATATGGGTGGTCGAAAAAATGTGAGAAATACTTTACTTGGGAGCTGCTTAAGAAGCTATCGGAGGAAGACCACGAGGGATGGGTTTGTTTGGGAGATTTTAATCATGTTTTGCATTTGGAGGACAAGGAAGGTGGTAATCCTTTAGATTGGGAGGGTATGTCTAGATTCAAGGATTTTTTGCAAGAGTGTGGTTTGGAGGAACTAAGCTTTTCAGGGTGGAGATTCACGTGGGATAATGGGAGAGTGGGAGAAGATTTTATGCAAGAAATATTGGATTATGGTTATGCAAATGAGAGGTGGATGATTGATTTCCGGGGGGGGGGGGGGGGGTGAGACATCTTGAAAGGCAAGGCTCCGATCATGTCCCGATTGCTTTGGAATATTTTCATAGGGAGGAGGAAGCCGAGGATGATTGTAGAGCTAGGAGACCGAGGCGCTTTGAAGCTGCGGGTCCAAAATGAGGGGTGTCAGGTGATTGTTGATAATATTTGGAGGAGCCCTAGTGCTTCAAATAATGAAGGGGGAGTTGTTGGGAGGGTTGAGAGGCGTCTTGAGGAGTTGGTGATGTGGAATAAAAGGGAGTTTGGTAACATTCTGTTTAAGCTGCAAAAGGTGCAAGAAGAGTTGCGTAGCTTGAATAAGAATGGTTTTTCCGGGAATTTAGTTTGGAGACGTCGTCAGTTGGAAAGGGAGAAGGCCAATTTGATGGAAAAAGAGGAGCTATTATGGTATCAAAGGGCTAAGGAGAATAATCTGAGGTGGGGGGATAGAAATTCTGCTTTCTTCCATCATAAGGCAAACAGAAGAAGAAAGCGGACAAATTAAGGAGGTTGGTGGATGATGACGGTTTAGAATGGAGATTGAGGGGTAATATGATGAGGGTGGCAGTGAATTATTTTGAAGGGTTGTTTAAAACTGATTCGAACACACGCTCTTCGCTGGCTCCTCAAGGAATCTCGCCTTTATTGTCGGTGGAGGATAACTCTGAGCTCACACTTCCTTTCACTGGTGATGAGGTATTTTCTGCCCTTTTCTCTATGCATCCTACAAAGTCGCCAGGTCCGGATAGTATGTCAGCTTTGTTTTTTCAAAAACACTGGCATATTGTTGGGGCCGAAGTGACTAGTTTCATTCTTAATATTCTTCATGGGGGTGTTTTTCCTGATCGTTTAAATCACACTTTTATCTCTTTAATTCCAAAAGTTATTGACCCTTTTCGTATGAAGGATCTTAGGCCTATTAGCCTATGCAATGTGCGTTATAAGGTTGTCTCCAAGGTTTTGGCTAACAGGCTAAAGGTTGTGCTCAATAAAGTTATTTCATCTTGTCAGAGTGCCTTTGTTCCTGGCTGTCTTATTACAGATAACGTCCTTGCGGCGTTTGAATTATTCCACTTTATAAAGAATAAGAAGATTGGGAAGAATGGTTACATGGCTCTCAAATTGGATATGGCGAAGGCGTATGACAGGGTGGAATGGAATTATCTGGAGAGTTGTATGTTGAGTTTTGGGTTTGATACGCAGTGGGTCACGCTTGTCATGAGATGTGTTCGCAGTGTCTTCTTTTCGGTGATGTTGGATGATATACCTTCTCATGAGTTCTTTCCTTCTCGTGGACTTCATTAGGGGGATCCGTTGTCGCCTTATTTGTTCTTGCTTTGTGCTGAGGGGTTTTCGGCGTTGATCAAAAAGAGCGAGATTGAAGGCCGGTTGCAAGGTCTTAGGATTGCGAGAAATGCCCTGAGAATTTCACACTTGTTTTTTTGCGGATGATAGTATCCTCTTTGCTGGTGCTACTTGTCAACAAGCGCATGAAATAGTTAAGATCCTCCATGAATATGGAGCAGTTTCTGAACAACAAGTCAATTTTGCAAAGTCGGAATTGTCATTTAGCAATAATTTAAGTGTGGGTTTAAGGAGTGTGATTTAGGGTATCATTGACATTCAAGAGGTAGAAAAACACGAGAAGTATTTAGGGCTTCCTACGATGGTTAGAAGATCAAAAAAGTGATTTTTGAGCAAGTGAAGGAAAAGGTGTGGAAGAAGATCAAGGTGTGGAAATCTAACTCTCTTTCTAGGGCAGGGAAAGAGATTCTTGTTAAGTCTGTTTTGCAATCAATTCCCACCTACACTCTGGCGTGTTTCCAACTCCCTGCTGGGTTGTGTTATGATATTCAACAACTAATGAGTGACTTTATTTGGGGGTCAAAAGGGGAAAAAAGGCAGGCATTGGATGAGTTGGGACCGTATGTGTCAACCAAAGTCGCGTGGTGGGTTGGGATTTAGATGGCTAGAGGAGTTCAATCTAGCTATGCTAGCACGTCAAGGCTGGAGGCTTATAACTGAGCCGGACTCTCTTACTACAAAATTGCTAAAAGCCAAGTACTACCCTAACTGTTCTTTCATGGAATCGTCTTTAGGGCATGTGCCTAGCTATACTTGGAGAAGTGTGTTTAATGCTAGAGTTGTGTTGGAGAATGGATTAGTTTGGAAAGTTGGTAATGGTTCTCTGCTGAATGTATGGGCTGATAAATGGATTCCGAAACCATATTCTTTTCGACCTCTAGGAAACTTTAATGGGCGTGACCCAAATATGAGAGTTATTGATCTCATAGATTGGAATAGAGGTAGTTGGTTGGAGGATGAAGTTTGGAACTGGTTTGCAGAGGCGATTTTATCTATCCATCTCATCTCGAGTGAAATCCAAGACCAGCCCTATTGGTTTTACTCAAAAAATGGAAATTATTCGGTTAAAAGTGCATATCATTTATGTATGGAGAGGAGGAATGCCAAAGCTGGTGTTGGTGAGCCTTCTGATGGTGGAGCCATTAAAAAGCTATGGAATTGGCTTTGGAAAATGGATATCATTCCTAGGGCTCGTGAATTTTTGTGGCATGCATGCAAGGATATTCTTCCATGCAAATCTTTACTATTTTGAAGGAAAATATCTAGTGATTTATTGTGTGATTTGTGTGGAGTGCCAGAGACAACAATGCACTGCTTACGGGACTGTAATTTGCCTAGAGTCATTTGGAAAAAAAATTCGAAAACTGCAACATTAGGGAGAGGAGCTTGCTCGTTGTTGGACTGGGCGGAGCGAATTAAAGCTGAGTGTAATAGCAGTTCTCAGAGGTTGTGGTCAGTGCTGCTTTGGGAGATATGGAAAGCACGGAACAAACGCATATTTGAAGGGATGGTGTTTGATGTTGAGTATGTTTTTGATTCAAGTGTGAGATGTGTGAATGAGTTCTGCAGAATGCAGCTGAAACCTTATCAAGATCCTGGTGCTTCTGGTGCTGATATATGTGCGAAACTAGCTGTGGGGTGGGTGTCGATTAATTGTGATGCTTCAGTACATGGCACTGACTGTGGCATATGAGTGGTGGGCAGAAATGCTGAGGGTGATCTGGTTTTTGCTGGAGCTCGACGAATTCAGCGTGGAACTGAGGTTAAACTGGCTGAGGGGGAGGCAATTTTGTGGGGACTGCAGCTGGCTCATGAGCTCCATATTCATAGAGTCCGGGTGGATTCTAATTGCCAAACTTTGATCAGCAAATGCAAGAGTGGTTCCATCCCAAGAACAACATTAGGTGATATTATTGCAAGAATCGTTAATTTTAGTTATGAGTTTGATCTTTGTGTTTGGGAGTTTGTGCGTCAGAGCACCAACCAAGCTGCGCATTGGCTTAGTCGGTGGCTACCGGCATCTCCTTTTGTTCAGCTTTGTAATTTCCATTTCCCGCTTGAATTTTATGATGTTCTTTTTGATGATTTAGCTCTTACTAAATGAATTTGGGTTTTCATCCAAAAAAATATTAATCCTAAATAAATAAAAGGTTATAAAAAATTACCATTTTAAGGAGCTTAATCTATGCCCTAGAAAAATCGTAATAAAATAAGGTTATATACAATGTAATATCAAACAAGTCAACAAGACTATATAATTAGATCTCAAGTGTGCTTTATGTTTTTACAAATATTTTTGTACCTATAAGCTACGTTTTTAGATTGAATTGTGCTGAGATGACTCGAATTTGGGCTTTAATTTTCTATTAAATCTTATTTATGGGCATAGTCCATTAGAATTTACACGGGTGTTATGTACATTATTTTATGTGTAACCTCTCTTGTACAGAGTCGTTGCCTCTTGTAGAGAGAAATCTTGAGAGAGAGCCTCCATAAGAGAGTTGTTAAGAGAATCCCTTACTTTGTAACTCTCAAATCCAGTCCGCCCAATAAAATCTGATCCGTTTTTCTGCCCGTGGACATAACCAACACAACGTTGGTGAACCACGAAATCTATGTGTCTGATTTGTCTGTTTATCTTGTTATCTTTCTCACATCCTTCACAAAAAACTGATATCACCTTTGGTTATCTAGGTTTGTAAGCTGGTGAGAAAGATGTATGATTTGAATATGAAGATTGACAAATTCACAAGGAGGAACAATTTCAATCTATGGCAAATCAAGATGTGAGTTTTGTTAAAGCAACAAGGCTTGCGGGCGCCGCTATCTAAGGACTAAAAGGGCGACGATAATAAGATGGCAACTCTAGAGGAGAAGGCACATTCAACAATCATGGTGTGCCTTGCTGATAATGTCATCACTGAGGTCTCTAGTGTTAAGACCATCGCCGGTCTTTTGTTGAAGTTAATTGGAGAGTTTGTACATGATGAAAATTTCTAAAAAATAAGTTGCTTTTGAAGAACGCTTCTTCGGACTGTGAATGTAAGAAGGTATGCAATGCAAGGATCATTTAGATCAACTGAACACTGTATTACTTGAATTGCATAATATTGATATTTCTATTGAAGATGAGGATGTTACTTTACTTTTGTTGGTGTCTTTACCATAATCATAGGGGAAATTTGTTCAATTGTTTATTATTGTTCAATTGTTTATTGTTGGGAAGGATGCAGTCAATTTCGAAGAAGTTAGGTCATCGCTTCATCGCTTCAAAGGGTCCTAAGCTAGATGATGTTTGTAACTATTGCAAAGATCGAAAAGGGCATTGGAAAAATAATTGTCCTAAGAAGAAATGGGAGTCAGAGAAGCAATCAGGGTATGTTGTTGTAATAGAAGGTGATACCAAATCTCAAGAAGACATTGCTCTAGTTGTTCATGGATACACTCATTACTCTAATGTCTGGTCTTATATTTTGGAGCATCCTACCATATTTATCCTATGAGAGAGTGGTTTTAAACCTATGAGCAAGTAGATGAGGGTAGCTTTTGATGGTTAATAATACTATCTATAAGCACTTGGAATTGGCTCAATCAACATAAGGAATCATGAAGGGAGGTTTTTCACATTGAACGAAGTCAAACATGTTCCATTGATGACAAAGAATCTAATATCTCTAAGTTTGCTGGATAAAAGGGGTTTAAGTTTTAGCGGGGAAATGGAGTTCTAAACGTCTAGAAGGGTTTTGATGTGATTTTGAAGGGTGGCATACATGGTACCTTGTATTTCTTGCAAGGTTCCACGATTACTAGTTCAGATGGTATTGCATCATCAAAGATTGATAAGGAAGATATGACTAAGCTATGACTAAGCTATGGCATATGATAAGGAAGATATGACTAAGCTATGGCATATGAGGCTTGGTCAAATGAGTGAAAAGGGTATTCAAATTCTATCAAAGAATGATCTACTTGGGGGTCACAAGGTCAAGAATCTAGAATTTTATGAACACTATGTCTTTGCGAAGCTACATCACAACAGGTTTCATAAGGGCATTCACAAAACAAGTATGCTGGATTACATACACTTTGATTGTTGGGGACCTAGGGTCCATCTAGAGTTGAGTCTTTGGGTGGTCATAAGTACTTTGTGTCTATAATTATTAGTTACTCAAGAAAGACTTGGGTGATCATGTTGAAGCATAAAGGTGAAGCCTTCAAGAGTTTCAAACAATGTAAGCCATTGGTGGAGAATCAAACAAGAAAGAAGATCAAGAGGTTGCGAACTAATAATGTTTGTAGTTCTGCTTGTCTAAGTTTTATCAGTTCTATAAGGATGAGGGGATTGCTCGACATCACCCAGTTGGGGATACACCATAGTAGAATGGTGTAGCTCAGCAAATGAACCAAACGTTGCTAGAGAGAGCGAGGTGCATGCTCTCTAATGCTGATTTAGAAAGAAGGTTCTAGCGGAGGATATGAATAAAACCTGCTATTTGATAAATCGTGGGCCACACACGAGCATACAATGCAAGACTCCTATTGAAATGTGGTTAGGTAAATTTACTGATCACTCAAATCTGAAAGATTTTGGTTGCATAGTTTACTATCATGTAAATTAGGGTAAGTTAGAGCCACGAGTAAAGAAGGGGGTATTTATGGACTATGGAGATGGACTTAAGAGGTATAGAATCTGGTCCCCATCATATAAGAAGGTGATTCAAAGAAGGAATGTAGTCTTTGATGAGAAATCTATGCTTAGAGTCATAGTGAAGCCTATATCTACAAAAGAGAATTGTAGTATTGATGAACAAGCGGAGCTATAGGTCAATTAGGGTGAGAACAATCTACAACAAGAAGAAGAAGATCAAGAGCTACAAGTAAAAACAGACTATTCAAAATCTATAGCATCGAACACTCAACCATCTAGTATAGCTCTAGGTCAAGCCAAGAGAGTTGGAGTTGGCATACTTAAAAGATATGGTGGGTTACGTACTCCAGGTTGCTGAAGATGTGTATCCTAATGAGTCATCCACCTTCAAAGAAGTTGTTTCAGGTAATGAGTTTGAGAAATGGCTTGTTGCAATGGGATATGAGATGGAGTCTCTTTAAAAGAATCAAACATGGGATTTAGTCATACAACCTCCAAGGAGAAAGATCATTACTTGCAAGTGGGTTTTTACGAAGAAGGAAAGAGCATCATCTACAAAGTGAGTCAAGTATAAGGCTCGAGTTATTGCTAGAGGTTTCAATCAAAGAAAGGGGGTGGACTATAATGAGATCTTATCACCAGTGATCAGACATATTTCCATCAAAGTATTGCTAGCAATAGTGACACATCGGGATTTGGAGCTTGAACAACTCAATGTGAAGACAACTCTCCTACATGGAGATTTAAGAGGAAGAAATGTACATGACGTACTTAGCTAGATGGTTTCCAAATTTCAGGAAAGGAGAACTATATGAGAAAGTTAGAGAAGTCCTTATATGGACTTAAGTAGTCTCCAAGACAGTGGTACAAGACGCTTGACAGTTCTATGATGAAGTTGGGCTACTCTAGGAGTGCATATGACTATTGTATCTACTACAATAAGCTGCAAGATGATTCGTTCATCTCTTTGGTTCTATATGTAGATGACATGTTGATAGCTGCTAAGAGGAAGTATGATGTTTAGAAGTTGAAGGATCTTTTTAGTGCTGAGTTTGAAATGAAGGATTTGAGGGCAGCACGAAAGATATTGGGAATGGAGATTCTTATATAGAAAAATCAAAAGAAGCTTTTCTTCTCACAAAAAGATTATATTCAAAAGGTGTTGGCCAAGTTTGGTATGTCTCTTCCAAACCTATTGACAATTGTTGCTAACATTCGTCACTTCACTATGTTTTCTCCTCAATCAAAGGAGAAAAAGGGAGTATGTGTCGTGGGTTCCTTATGAAAGTGTTGTAGGAAGTTTGATGTATGATAAGGTTTGTACAAGACTAGATCTGGCACATGTAGTCAGTGTTGTGAGCAGGTTTATGGGACAACTAAGAAGGGAACATTGGCATGATGTGAAGAGGATATTCCGGTACCTTAAAGGTACACCTGATGTTGGTCTCATTTATGGGAGTGATACACAATGCCTAGTTACATGCTATTCTGATTATGTTGGTGTGTTGATAGTAAGAGATTTATGATTTGCTATGTGTTTACTTTGGGTGGCTATGTGGTTACATGGAAAGCCACACTCCAACCAACAATGACCTTGTCTACTACCAAAGTGGAGTATATGGCCTCGCCAATGCCATGTCATGCCCTCAACATCGCACACGCGTGCGCCAGCCGCGTCTTGGCCCCGATCTTGACACCGTCGATGCCTTGGCCATGATGTTGCCTCTATGTTGCTTGTTTTAGTTTTTATTTCCATTTCGAACTTTTCTATTTTAGTTGTTATGGTTTTTGCAAGTCTTTTGTAGACTTTTTGGGATGTTGGGCCTCGGTTGCATCCTTAGCCCAAGTCTGCCTCCTTTTAGCCTAGCTAGGGTTAGGAGTCACCCCTTTATAAGGCTCCCTAGACACTCTTGTTCAAGTTTACGCATAAATTGATTTCGAAACTATAGTCAAGTTGCTCCTAATTTCGGTTTGTGCATCACCTTACTCAAATCTCTACTCTTCCTCTTGTCGTTCCTCCCTTGGACCGACTTCTCTTATCTCTTAAAGGCCGAGATCCTTAAAGTCTCAAACAAAAGCTTTTGCTACCCTAGTCATAGAGACCCACTACACGATCAAAGACGAAGATCTCGGCATTCTTTAGTCCAAGCGGAGTCAAGGGCGCATCAACCGGCTATCTTGTCTATTTTGCAGGACTTCTAAGATGTGATGCCCAACAAGCTTCCCAATGTCTTGAAGCTTATCCGAGGGATCAAGCAACACATCGACTTCATGGCACACTGCTGCCCAACCATGCTGCATATAAACCCTCACCAAAGGAGACTCAAGAGCTACAATGCCAAGTCCAAGAGCTTTTTGGACAAGGAGTACATTCGAGAGAGCCTTAGCCCATGTGTCCTGTCGGTAAACTTGGTGCCGAAGAAGGATGGGACTTTGAGGATGTGCGTGGACTACCATTCCACCAACCAAATCACCATCAAATAGCACCACCTAATTCCTCACCTTGACGACATATTGGACGAGTCGCATGGAGCTGTACTTTTCTCAAAGATCAATCTCAAGAGTGGCTACAATCAAATTCTGATGCAAGAAGGCGACTAGTGGAAGATGATATTTAAGACCAAAAATTGTCTATACGAGTGGCTTGTGATGCCTTTCGGGCTCATGAATGCTCCTTCCACTTTTATGTGTTTAATGAACTTTGTTTTAAGACCTTTTATCGACAAGTTCATCGTCATGTATTTTGACGATATTTTGGTTTATTCTTGGACTTAAGATGACCATTCTCGACACCTTAGGCTTGTGTTAGAGTGCTTGAGAAAGGTAAGTTTGTTTGCAAAATTTTCTAAGTCTCTACTTTGTTCGGACACGATGAATTTTCTTGGGTTCGTCGTGTCCAAGGATGGCTTGCGTGTCGATGAGGATAAATTTTGTGCCATCTAGGAATGGCCTACCCCAACGACGCCTACGATGATTTGTTTCTTCTTAGGCCTCGCGGGTTTCTATAGACGATTTGTCAAGGACTTTAGTTCTATCGTCAGGCCACTCTACAACTTGACCAAGAAGGGGCCCATCATTAAATGAATGCCACATCATGAGGCCGCCTTCGTGGCCTTGAATGATGCCTTATTTCGCCCCTTGGTCCTGCAATTGCCGGATTTCACTAAGCGCTTCAAGATCAAGTGTGACGCCTCTTACTATGGCATAGTCGGCATACTCCTTCAAGAAAAAAATGCCCAATCGCTTACTTTAGTGAAAAATTGGCCGACATGACACTTAACGACCCTACTTACGACAAGGAATTGCATGCTTTGATTAGGGTACTCAAGACGTGGCAACATTACCTGTGGCCAAGTGAGTTCTTCATCCATGCAACCTTGTCTTATCTTTAGAGCCAAACCACTTTGAACTGCCTCCACCCTAGATGGGCTGAATTTATGGAAACATTCCCGTACGTTATAGCCCACAAAAAAGGTAAGGAGAACGTCGTCACCCGCGCGCTCTCTTGGAGGTACGTCCTCTTAACGCACCTTCAATCTAAGTTGATCATTTTTTCTTTGATAAAGGAACTATATTTGCATGATTAATTTTTTAAATCTATCTTGGAAAACCTCGAGCACCATCGAGTTCATGAGTCCTATTTCTTAAATGATGGGTATCTATACTGCACTGGGAAGCATTGCATTTCGAGTTTCTCAGTTAGGCACTTGTTGCTCAAGGAAGCTCATGACAGCCGAGACCACTTTGGCATAGCCAAAACCCTCACAGCACTCCGTTAACACTTCTTCTAGCCGTACTTTGGCATAGCCAAGACCAAGAATTGTCCTCACGGTCTCTACACATTGTTGTCCATTCCGAAGGCCCCGTGGGAAGATCTTTCTATGGATTGTATTATAGGTCTTCCTATGTCTCAGCGCGGTGAAGACTGTATTTTTGTCGTTGTGGACCGCTTCTCCAAAATGGCACACTTTATAGCTTGTAAAGGGAACAATAATGCGACAGAGATTACAAATTTGTTTTTCGAACATCTTGTTAAGTTACATGGTGTACCTAGAACTATTGTTAGTGATAGGGACACTAAGTTTTGTAGCCACTTTTGGAGAACTTTATGGGAAAAATTAGGCACACAACTCTTGTTTTCTACATCGTATCATCCTCAAACTGATGGTCGAAATGAAGTGACCAATCGGACCCTTGACACCCTTCTTAGGATGGTGTTTAAGGCTAATCTATGTCGGTGGGAGGACTTATTATGCATTGCTGAGTTTTCATATAACAGGTCCATCCACTCGACGACGAAGAAGATGCCCTTTGAGGTCATCTACGTGCGTAATCCATACACACCCTTGGACTTGGTGCCTTGCCCCTTGAACACCAGCGAACACATCGACACGGCCAAACGTGTTGATGTCGTCCGCCGCTTACATGAGCGCACTAGGATCCAACTCGAGCGTCGCGCCGACCAAAACGCTGCCCAACACAACAAGGGCAACATAAGATGGTCTTCTAACTCGACGATCTCATTTGGCTCTATCTTAGGAAGGAACATTTTCTTGAAGCCCACAAGACCATGTTACATCCTAGAGGCGTCGGTCCCTACTGAGTCCTTCAATGCATCGAGGATAACTCTTATCAGATTGACCTCCCCGGCTAGTACGGCGTCCACACCACGGTCAACATCGCGGATCACACTCCTTACGTCGAGCCCGCAATTCATGTTGAGGAAACGGGGACGTTTCTCACTCAAGGGGGAGGGTGATGTGCCCTCACCGGCCTAAGGACGTCTCCCAAGAAGAGAAGGCCTTGTCACTACGCTCGGATGAAACCATCACCCGCAGCAGCACCAAGACCATCGCCTTGGCAACGTAGTCGTTAGTGACCCGGGTCCTACTGTGCCACGACGCGCCCTCACCTGTGACATCCCTCAGCCCGGCGCGCCAACAACGTAACATGTGACACTTTCGTGCGCGCCAGCAGCATGCCATGGTCTCGCCAGCGTTGTGCCATGCCCTCAACAGCACCCCCCCCCCCCCAACTGTGTCTTGGCCTCGGCCTTGACACAACCGATGCTTTAGCCATGATGTTGCCTTTATCTTGCTTGTTTTAGTATTTATTTCCATTCCGAACCTTTCTATTTCAGTTGTTATGGTTTATTAAGTCTTTGACTTTTTGGGACGTTGTGTATACGTAAATAATAATTGAATTGATCGATAAGCTCGAGTTGCTAATTAAAGAGATGGCTTTTACAATGGTAAGTGCCAAAATTTTCTTTTACAATAGGTAAGTGCTAATACATCTTTTTGAAAGAAACCTTAAGCGGTAATCATTTTCTCACCTCTGATTAGTTAGTTATTTAATAGACTATATGCGTTGTTCTTTTACGTACGTTCGTAAATTTTCCTAACCGATGAATCTGACTCATCCTAGCTAAAAGTATAAGCCAACTGTTGTTTGCTACTTGGATCAATATTTGTGTCACAAAACCCCACCACCATACTTCTCAAATCATCTTCGAATTTGGTGAAGGGTCCCATATTTCACCTTTCAACCTTCGCTGGATATATAGTTACTTGATTATTTAATAATCATATGTAATATGACCGTTTATCTTTCGATTTTAATTTATTACTGATTAGATTATCGGAATAAGATATCCATTTTCATCACATATGTAGCATTTCCCAGGGCAAGGCACGGTCACGGGACACCATCATCTAAGGGCGCGCGGCATCAGTGAAAACTTTATCTCCAAATACTTTATATTCATATCATGAATTGTATTAGTTGTATATAGATTAATTGTAAGCTTATATCATCTTATATAATATATGTTCCATATGTTTGAAATTGTATGCATAAGTATATAAAGCCATATATAAGAGAAATTTTAAGGGACATAAATAATTGAAAATGTAATAATCTTTATTACAAGGAACATTTTTTGTTCTTTTGTAATTAGTTTCAACTTGTAAAAATGTTAACAAAAAAATTAGTCTATTTAATTAGTATTATTTATTTATCAAATTTGTTTTATCATGACTTATCTTGACCCCTAAATTTCCTGCAAGGGGAGCCACACTGGAAAAATGTTGTTGTTGTTGTTGTTGTTTTATCATGACTCATGGCTTCTTTTTCAAAGAATTATTGCCGACCTACCACTCTAATGAAAACTATTACATTTCCCATATGCTCATGGGTTTGTAAACATTATGCCTACTTGTACTTCTTTCCCTATACAAATATCGATTTTTCTAACTTATGTCCTTTGAACATACGTCAGGTAACATTAATTTGGATAGATTTTGTTGGAATTTATAAAAAAAATTATATAGAGTTTGTATATTTTATTTTAGGATAGAATGGCAGACTTTTTCATATGTTGGAAGCCAAACAAACAAATAGATACCCAAAATATTTGGTTCATAGCAACAAATTATGTAGGTAGGGAGCTTAGCTAGGTTGTTTTATACTGAGCTAATGTTATGTTGAATGCTAGGATTTTGTAAACAAAATAGGAAGAGATATTAATAAATGGTGGTCCATGAAGATTGAAGATTACACTGCTCCTCTGCCTTGCATGTCAAGCAAGCAGACACTCATGGCCAAAGACTCATGATGGATGATTTCCACACCCCCTCTTCTTCTCCCTCCCCTACTTTTAGTGTTTTTAATATCTTTCTCTGATCTACCTCTCACCCTTTCTCCTTTGCAATATCCAACTCAATCTTCTCTCTTTCACCCTACAAATCAGTTTTATTCCCTTTAATGGAATCTAATTAAATAATCTCATAATTGGTTTCTTGAATAATTTGATCGAAATGTCATCTTCCCATATGTCCTAAGTTTTTTTCCCCTCCACAAAATCACATATGTTTTTTAGAGGTCTTGCATTTGTTTTATAGCTAGATATATAAAAAGTAAACAAATAAATTTATTTGTTTGGTTAAACCGCCTAAAGAGCATAGCTGCAGGGCGGGGGAGCTGCAAAGGAGCATAAATGAGCAAGCAAAGGTGATGATGTTTATCTTGTAGCTGTAGAGTTGTAGTTGTAGTTGTAGGTATATTTGTGGTACACTCTCTCCTTGCTTCTTTTTCCCTTTCTTTATCTTACTGGCTTCAGTTAAAGCAGGGACACCAAATTCTGGATTCCTTTTTTTTTATTCTATTATTATCATTATTTATTCCTCTTTATTAAATTAATTACCTTCTTCTTTTTTTCTTCAATTCTCTCCTCTGGGTAGAGTGGTAGACTAGACTAGAGACTCTACAGTGGATGTTTTTCAATTGATTTATATGCTCAGAATTCCCATCAATCCTATTCTTTTTCTCTTTCTCACAATCTCACACTAGCTCCCACTCCTCTCGCGCGCTGCTTCTTCTCTCCTTTTGCTTACAGATTTCCAAGCAGTATTCATCAATACTTTTCTGGGGAGATCCTCACTTGGGTATCTTTCTAAGTCTTCCATCTTCTACTGATTTATATATGTATATTCAGCTCAGAAATTCAGTTTTATACCTTTGAGCTAGTTTAATTGATCATGTTCCTTTGTAATTTTGTATTTAATTGATTGTGTGATTCCCATCCAATCCTTTTCTATCCCTTTAATTCCTTGCAATCCCCAAAAACCCTCTTTCTCCCACCTTGTACTGAATCTTCCGGAAGATGTTCATCTTTTGCGTCCTACACCTAATCATATACTGCTTATCTGAATTCCAAAAGTCTCATTTCTGATATGTTAATTAATTAATATCCAATCCCCTTGTTGTTGTTGTTGTTGTTGTTGTTGTTGTTGTTGTTGTTGTTGTTGTTGTTGTTGTTGTTGTTGTTGTTGTTGTTGTTGTTGTTGTTGTTGTTGTTGTTGTTGTTGTTGTTGTTGAGCATGCTCAATTTTATTCCTCTTTTCTTGCAGAACTTGAGATCCATCTCCACCAAGAATATAGACCCAGAAGAAGTATTCAACCGAAATAAGCGGTGTTTAATTCATGAAATCCAAAGGCTGGTATGTTATTTTATGTGAAGACAGTCTCAAACCGATTGGCAGCCCCTCCATTTGAGTAGAGAACAAGCAAAACCCAGATACACAAAGGGGACAAGCAAAAGGAAACACTAACATTTTAAACTCTTTTTTTATTTTCCCTTTTTTCTTGATACTCAAATATCTAGAAATGGACAGTAACATCTCCACCACCACGGCCGCCTCCACCACCACCAGCGATCTGATCGACGCCAAGCTCGAACAACACCAACTCTGCGCTTCAAGGGAATGTCCTCACTGTGGCCACAGGCTCTCTAAGCGGGTACTATAACTTTAATTTTATCTCTTAGTTATTTAATTTACCCTTTTTGTACGTTTGTGTGTTCAGAGGGTTTCAGTTAATTAAGCTTGATTTTATGCATGTAAATAAAAAATAAAAATGAAATGGGTTATAATTAATTTGTTTGTCAGGATTGGGTAGGTCTACCGGCTGGAGTAAAATTTGATCCAACGGACCAAGAGCTGATGGAACATCTTGAAGCCAAGATGCAAGGGGAAATCAACAACAAAGCACATCCTTTGATAGATCAGTTCATCCCAACCATTGACGGTGAAGATGGGATTTGTTACACCCATCCTGAGAAACTTCCCGGTATATATGTTTAATACTTAATTGGTAATTGTTTGTTATGACTTTGAGAATCTAGCAAGGAAATGGAATATAAGTTGGTATACCTAAATCTATCTAACAAATTAAATCTCTATTTTTTCTTCTTTTAATTATTAAGGAGTGACAAGGGATGGGTTGAGTAGGCACTTCTTCCACAGGCCATCCAAGGCGTACACAACGGGTAACCGAAAGAGGAGGAAGATCCAAACCGAATGCGACCTCCAAGGGGAGACCCGCTGGCACAAAACGGGCAAGACCCGACCCGTCATGGCCAACGGCAGGCAAAAGGGCTGCAAGAAGATTCTAGTGCTGTACACCAACTTTGGTAAGAACCGGAAGCCGGAGAAGACTAACTGGGTAATGCACCAGTACCACCTGGGCCAGCATGAGGAGGAGAAAGAAGGGGAGTTGGTTGTTTCCAAGATCTTCTTCCAGACTCAGCCACGTCACTGTAACAGCTGGCCCTCCACGTCAGAAAAGGCTCCCGCCACCCCTGTGGGCTCCACAGAAGCCGCCGGGGTAGTAGGAGACGCCACGGTTGCTGCTAATAGTTATAACAATGCCTTGGAGATTCAGCAGCAGTTCAAGGCTGATCCTTTCGGTTTTGTTGAGGTAGGTACATACATCTTTAATTATATATATGACCAGAGTTATATACATTCTAAAGGCATATATTTTATGGGACAATACTTGTTGGCATTGATGATGTGCTGTTTCCCTTTGTCTATGTTTTTGATTTGTTGAATTTGAGTGGTATTTGTTTGGTGATGAAGGTTGGGGGAGTTGGACAAGGATTAATAGGAGCAAGTGAGGGCGGTGTAGCCTGCATTACTTCAATGCCGGCCATGTCAGCAGCCACATGTGATATGGAGGCGCCAAGTCATCACATGCCTCAGCAGCAACAACATCCACATCATCATCAAATGTCGACCATGGCATTCCACATCAGCAGGCCGACCCACCCGATCTCACAGTTAATGGCACCGCCGCAACTGCATCACGCTTCCATCATTCTTGATGATAATGCCTCCTTTCATCTCCCAAGAATGAACCTCCCAACTCACAATTTCCGGGTACTAAATATTCAGAAACACTTCATCAATCGGATTAAATATAACTCATTAAGAAAAACAACTAATTTACAAAAACTTTATCAATTTTTTTTAGAAAAAAATAAAGTATATATGATGATTATGCTATTGAATGATAGTGGCCGGTGAATTTTTTTTGGTTTTGTAATGTAAAACAGCATCAACAACAAGCACAACAGGAGACACAACAGCATCATAAAATGGGGAGAAGGTCTGCATCTGGGTTGGAGGAAATCATAATGGGTTACACTTCTTCATCATCTGCTGATCTTAAAGAGGTTAGTTTTTATTTTATTTAATGATAGTAATAATTCAGTGTGTCAAATTTGACAGGATACCTTTTTGCCCGGAAATCTATGATGCTTTGGTAGGCCAAATTTTCACATGAACCCTTCCAATCATATTAAAGAGAAATGGGTAAAAAAAGAAAAAAAAGAAATCAAAAGAAGAGTGGTTAAAGTAAGTAAAAGATTTATATGACTTTTGCCCTTCTATTTTTATTCAGAACTTGAGACAGGTATCAAATAAAACCAAAACTCTCCTTTTTCTTTTTCCTTTTCCTCTTCGCTCTTTATTCCTTTTGATTTTATGTTGCTATGCTAATATGCTATGGGGATTAACAGTAACTATAGATGAAGAACAACATGGGCTTAACAGTAACTAAAGTGGAAATTTCGTAAATGCATCTCACACACTAACATTCTGTACTGAGCATTGTTGATAAAATTGGCAGCTTCTCCATATATAATTTCATATGCTCCAGTAAAATGCTTCACCCCATAATTTCATCTAACTTTACACTAAGAAAAAAACGTGACAACATATATCATATATAGAAGACAAAAAAATAGGCAGCTTCTCCATAATTTCCCATGCTGGAGTAAAATGATTCATCCCACATTTGTAGTTTGTACACATTCAAACCCTAATTTCCTTTTTGGCATACTCTTTGGATTTTTGCCCCCAATTTTTATTTGTTGATGGCAGGACTCGCCCATCACAAACCCACAAGAAGCAGACTGGTTGAAGTACTCGGGCTTTTGGCATGATCCTCGCGACAACTCGGATCATCAGGGTTAGTAGATTGCAAAGGGAAGATGATATGATGCAAACAAAAGAAAAATCAGAAGCATATATACAATTCAAGGAACTAGCAAAAAGGAAGCAGAAATAAAAACAAAACACATATACATACAAACCTACTATATGATAGGTTTAATTAATTATATAGAGAGAACATTATATTACATTATTTTTTTCTATGGTTCTTATTTCATTCTACTTGTTCGATCAGTTGTTCTCAAGCCAGCCCTCCTTGAAGCTGCTTATATATGTACGTGTTTTCAAGGCAGAGGCCCCTCAGGTCACAATTCATACACAAACAAATTAAAGATGGACAGAATGAGAATATATTTCTTCCCTCTTTTTTGTATTCATTCTTTCTCTTGGTGACTCAATGAAAACTGTGTATCTGTTGTGCCCACAAATTTTAAAATTTTTAGGAAAAAAACAAAGAAAAAGGAAAGAGGGTAAAGAAGATAGGAACATAAAATGAAAAGACGCCAAAGGTAGCTGATTCTGTCTATTGACTATGTACCAGAAGAAGGGCTGAACTCAAAGAAGAAGAGAACAGATCGACAAAATAGAAAGCACAGATATAAATAATGTACGTACCCTCGTAATATATCTACTAGTATATACATGCTAGCATGAAAATCATCGCCATTATGATTGATTACCAAATCATCTTTTTATGGGGGACGAAGCCATGTCTAGTACTTTTTGTGGTAGTTAAATATAGCTTAGTTCTATTGCATGTATTATTCAATTAATCTAATGTACGGAACTTTGAGTTTCATGATTTTTATTAGATCTTTGATGTTAATTAGATGTCAGGTTACAGATTTATAGATTTTGCAGGTGCATATTGGTGGTTGAGAATAAAATTGTCTCCTGAGTTGTATATTTGTACTTAGGGATGGCAATGGGCGGGTTCGGGGCGGGGAATACCCTCTCCTCCCCATCCCCATTTAGATATATGCTCCTTATATCCGCCTCATTATGCATCGGAGAATAAAATTTGTCCCCGTTCCCATCCCCGTCGGGTCCTGTCCCCGTCGAGGATTCCTCATCCCCGCTTGATTTCCCCAATAATCCCCGTTGGGGATTCCCCATCCCCGTTTGGTTTTCTCCATTTATAATCTCTATCGGGGACTTTCCATCACCTTTTGATTTTCACCTTGTATAATCCCCACGAGTTACTCGTTTTATTTTCCATTTACTTTCATGTACACTTTCCTCAAAAATTCTATTGATACACCATTTACAAAATTTACCAATTAAACTTATATAATTAACAAGTCTTTAACAAGAGCTTCAAAAACCAAACCGAGTTGGGGATTTCCCAACGGGTCCCCCGAAAAAATTCCCCACGGGGTTCCCCAATGGGTCCTCCAGCTGGGGCTCCCAAATGGGGTCGAGGTCGGGTCAGGGGGTGGGGCGGGGACACCTATCCCCGTCCCCGTCCCCATACCCTAGCGGGTAATTACTCCCCCATACTTGCCCCCATCCCCATACCTGTAACGGGGAATCCCCATGGGTAATGAGGATTCCCCGCCCCGTTGCCATCCCTATTTCTACTTCCTCCGTTAAGTTTTATTTAGCATTAATTTTGTGTTTGGTTCTATTTTGTCCAATTTTTTTCAAATCATTATTAAAATACACTAAAGCAGAGGTTAAAAAATATATAAAATCAACTACATTACTCTTTTTCTTAAATCAATCTAGTTAATTTGTTGAAATTTAATTGGGCTATTTTTTATTGGTTAAAATTTAATTATAGGCCATATATATAAGACTTGAATTTGGATATTTTTCTTCTCCTATTTTATATTATAATTTATTTTCCTTTTGGATATTAATATAATTTAAAAAATCATGTATTTAAATATGTAAATTAATTAAAAGCTACTTTTTTGAAAATGGTAAATATATTTTCAAAGGGTTAAAACCCACAAAAATTACATGATCAACAACGATCAAAGGTTTTCAAGGGTGAATAGACTTTACAAGCTAAATGTTATAAGAGTTGTACAAAAAGGGATCACAAGGAAGTTCAAGAATTTACAAAGGAAATCAAAGAGATAAGAACTGCATTGCAAAATTTCTAATGAGTCTCGGTGCATTAATCCATCTCCTTTCTTGATCTAGGTTTTAGCTTCCCTCTAACTCGAATTCGAGTAGGATTGATGGCTTCATTTGAACAAGCCAAGGAGTCCACATTATAACCTTCAAAGATGTGGAGGTTCCTCATTTTCCAAATAGAGTAGACAGCTGAAGTAAAAGCAGAAATTCGTACCATGAAGAACACTGAGGATCCGGACTTCGACTACTGCTAGAGAAACTTTGAAGCCAGGTGTTGATGGAAATATCGATATTGAGCTTAATATCGGTTCATCTCATAACTTTTTCAAGGAAATATTTATAGAAATGACACTAGAACCATCGATGGAGGGAAGCCTCGGGCAATGAAGGGCAGAACGGACAGCTTGTTGAGTCAACTCTTTGTAGGCCTTGTTTCACTTTGGGGTGAAAAGTGATTTTATTTGCCTTGAAAAACATAAAAAGTAAGAGAGTTGCACGTATTTTAAGATGTTTAAAATGTAATTTTAGGAGTAAAAATGATTTTGAACCCAAAATGAAACAAGGCCTATGGTGATGAAGAGTTTCTCGGACGAGAGCACGGTTTCTTCCTGTGAGCCAAGTGGTGAAAGCATATCGGGGGATACAAGCTTTATTCCACACAAGATGACTCCATTTGGGGGGGGGGGGCACGGTTATGATTTCTCCACAGATTGTAGAAGTGGGTAGCAACCTCTTTTCGACCCAAGTTGCACCATACAAAGTCTCATTCAATGTGGTCAACACGGTCCTTCTCCACCTTAACAAGGTTTCGAACGTGGAGAATGGATTTCCACATCCAGCTATCATCGTTGTTGATGGGAACGTTCCAGATATCTTCACGCGGAAGGTAATTGGAGCTAATCCTATGGACTCAAATGTTGCCAGTACAACGATCGAGGTCATGGATTATATGACTTGTGTTTGCTTTGTTCCACGAGAGCATGTGCAATGGAGGGGATGTTTAATCCTCTCTCAATTTTCTTTCTCCTTTTGACATATCATTTTCTCTTTCATCTACATCGCTTTTCACTATTTATTTCATCCTCCTCTTCCTCTTTCTTTATTTTTCTCTATAACAAAGAGTATCATCCCCTTTTACTTTCACTGTCCTACTTTTACTACATATTTTATATCATTCAATATTTTTACAAAGTTAGTTAACCAACACCAACAACAACAACAACAACAACAACAACAACAACAACAACAACAACATTGACCCAATGAGGTTTCACTATTGTGAAATCTAGGGTGTCTAGAGGTACCCCTGCCCAAGAGAAGGGGGTACGTCTGAAAAACCCATGTAGAGCCCAAACTGCACAATCCCAGAAAGTTAGCACCAAATAACGAAAACACACAAAACAGGAAAGGAGATACAAAGCACGAAAGGGATGAAAGGAACAAACAGAAGCACAAACAAACACGCCCCGGTGAAGCGTGGGATCCTGCCCTCTGATAATTCGACTAGATGTCTACTACTTTGATCCTCTCTCTCCAGTGATCCCTGCAACTTGCCAGATCTACTGAGATCCCAAAAGTTCAGTATCCTACTTTATGTTGTCCTTCCAACACTTCTTCGGTCGCCCTCTACCTCTATGGAAGTCCTCCAAAGCCAAACTTTCACACCTTCGGACCGGCTCTCGAGGGCCCCTACTTTGCACATGCCCAAACCAACGGAGTCGAGTCTCTCGTAGCTTGTCCCCTAAGCTGGTCACCCCTACCTTGTTCCTGATAACATCATTTCTAATCTTGTTTAGTCTTGTGTACCCACACATCCATTTGAGCATCCGCATTTCAGCTACCATTAGCCTCTTCTCTTGCTCTCTTGTAGTCGGCCAACATTCTGCCCCGTAGAGGATGGTTGGCCTCACAACTGCTCTGTAGAACTTGCCTTTGAGTTTAAGCGGTACTTTCTTGTCGCACAGTACTCCTGAGGTTGCTCTCCACTTCTGGCACCCTCTCTGAATTCGAGACGTGATATCCTCATCTATGTCGTCGTTGCTCTGCATGACTGACCCCAAATACTTGAAACTCTCCTTTTTCATAACTGTTTCCCCTCCTAGTCGTACTTCGTCATTAGTGCTTCGGCCTTGCCCGAACTTAAACTCTACGTATTCTGTCTTGGACCTGCTCAATCTAAAGCCCTTGGATTCTAACTTATCCCTCCAAGCTTCAAGTTTGGCGTTGACGCCCGCTCTAGACTCGTCCACTAAGACGATATCATCTGCAAACAACATGCACCACATGACCACCCCCTGTATCTCCCTCGTAACAACATCCAACACTATGTATCTCCGCTCGGGGTGTTGACGCTGGTTCTAGAACCCTCATACATGTCCCTGACTATTCTAGTAAACGTGCCTAACACTCCTTTGGCTTCCAAGCACTGCTAGATCAACTCTCGTGGTAACCTGTCGTACGCTTTCTCCAAGTCTATAAACACCATGTGCAAATCCTTCCTCCTCTCCCTATACGCCTATGTCAACCTCCTCAAAAGATGAATGGCCTCCAAGGACAACCTTCCCGGCATAAAACCAAACTGATTTTCTGACACATCGACCATTTGTCTTAACCTCAACTCTATAACTTTCTCCCACACTTTCATCGTATGGCTGATGAGTTTGATGCCCCTGTAACTGTTGCACTACTGCACATCTCCCTTGTTTTTATACAAAGGGGTCAGTCTACTAAGCCTCCATTCCTCTGGTATCTTAGCCGTCTTGAAAATGACATTGAAGAGTGATACTAGCCACTTTAAGCCTCTCTCACCCAAGTACTTCCACATTTCTATTGGGATCTCATATGGCCCTACTTCCCTTTTGTTGCCCATTTTTCTGAAGACTTCCTTCACTTCCACTAAGGAGACACGTCTGTAGAAAAGAAGATTGTTTTGGCTCTCCGGTGTCTGCCTGTTGTCCACAGACTCATAGCCCTCATTTAGAAGACCACAGAAGTACCGCTCCCATCTCTGTTTGATCTGCGTATCCTCCACTAGAACACGCCCCTCTTCGTCCTTAATGCACCTTACCTTGTCTATATCTCTACTCCTCTTCTCTCTAGCCCTAGCTAGCCTGTAAAGAACTAGCTCTCCCCCTTTTTCGTCCAGTGCCTTGTATAGACTTTCATACGCTGATTCTTTGCGGCTGCTACTGCCCTTCTTGCTACCCTCTTTGTTGCTTTGTACTCTGCCAACCTCGCCTCCTTCTCTGACTCCCCACTCCTCACTCAGGCTTTGTAGGCTATCTTCTTGCCCTTAACCTTTTCATGTATCTCACTGTTCCACCAAGGCACCGCTCTTTTGTTGTCACTTATACCTTTTGACAAGCCCAAGGACCTGACATGCCGCCCTGCGAATACACTCTGCCATAAACTGATTGCTAATGAAAAATCAAACTAAATTAACAATAAGTTAACTTCAAGCAACATGTTGGATCGTAGATCTGTGTTAGTAAGACAAACCGGGAACTGTTCCAGAGACAGTTCCCTTACGCAGCGGAATAAAGCATCACAGAAAGTTAAACTATAAAACAAATGCAAGGACACGATTCCTTATAGAGGAACCTCTACAACCAACTAGCTGGAGAGTAAACCTCTACCTCCCGTGGAGGATTTTGAACACACACTATATTTAGATTGATAGATCTCAAGATACACAATACAAAGACGAACTTCTCTATTGTTCGTAATTCCACTTACAAGCAATACTAACGACTAAGTCATTATTAGTCCTAGATCTAAATGCAATCAATATAGAATGTGAACCTGACTCGTTCCTTGTGCAATTCCCTTTAGCATAGGAACCAACTCTCCAAGTCGATGGCGATCTTCACGCAGTCTCCATCGCTTGGATCTGGAACTTCCTTCTTTGGTTTTTGGTTCGTCATCTTCACTGGATTAGCTCGAGCTCTCTCTTTCTCACTTTCTTCTTTTGGACCTGGTGTTTTGTGTTTGAGAGCTTAAAATGACCTAGCCGCGTCGCTTTATATTTATGGAGGTTTCCACTTTTAACTTGACGCCTTTACCCTTTTTGTCTTGGGGAGTACGCCACTATTCAAAAAGACTAGCGTACCCTTTTGCATCTTTCTTTTCTCGGAACTTGGCTTGCCACCCAAGACAATAGTGAAAAGTCTTTTATATCCTTCAAGATATTTGCCCCGTACTCAGATGACTACATGGGGAATGTTTCCCTTGTTTTTCCTGTTAACATGTATCTTTCCTGTGATCACTTGTATAGGGAATTAGTTCCAATTGTTTTCATTATCAAAACTTCGATTGCTCGAATAGAGAAACCATTGTTCCAGTGTTAGTTCCCTAACACTGATCCAACAATTTCCCCCTTTTTGATGATGACAAACTTTTATAAAATGCAAGTCAGGGAGACAGGAAAGATAAAAGAGATTAAACACCATTGTAAGATAGTCAATGCTTTGTAGATACTTAGTTCCCCCTGAAATGGACAAGCAGTTCAATTTTCCAAGATTTTTAAGCATGATAGTTCCCCCTCATCTTATGGCTAATTTATTTCTATATTCTCTTAAACACAACACATCTCTGCATTTTTCCACTTTTCCCCCTTTTGACATCATCGAAAAGAATAAGACATAAGCAAAGAAGGAAAAGCAAGCAAAGCATAATCATTACTAGAGAATAAAAGCAAAATGCATTCAGAGAAACAGTGTTTAGACAAGCATAGGAACAAACAAACTTAAAAACATTGAAGGAGAAGTGAAATGAGCTAGGAAAGGTTTTGTAGAGGGGTTGTTCATGGATTGGAGGAGGAGGAGGAAGGTAACTTCTATTGGATGTCTAGAAGAACATCAAGGATTCGCTCGTTGACCCCACACAGACGATTCAGAGCTTGGAGAACAGTCTTGCAATCTCCCTGTTCAATGAACATTGGTTGATGAACTTCATCGGGTTGTTCCTGGGAGTGCTTCATCCGTTGGATGTTGGACATATCCATCTCTTGTCCCAGTTCCTCTTCCTTTGTTGGACGATAGACGTCATTCTTGAGCATTATCTCCTTCACCACTGCAGCATAGGGAAGGGCATGAGATTCTTTGGCGACACACTTGCACATGTGCATAATCATGATCCTAGGCAGGTTGATCCGTTCCTTACGAAGGAACAAGTCCATGAGAATAGCATCATTTGAGTTAAGCGTTGTTCGCTTCTCCTATCTTGGGATCACTACCCTAGTGATATATTGGTGCGCCATCTTTCCCAGCTGACTCAGTCCATGAGTCAAGACCTCATTTCCTTGAGCAGGCACGTGGCCTAGGAGTCTTTTGAAGATCACTTCCCTTCCATCAGTATCTTGCCATGGTCGTTGAGGAAGTGTGGGGAAGCCTTCACTGGGAACTTGAAGAATCCTCTTAATTAGAGCATAGGTGAAGGTGAATTCATCATCTTCGGATGACCATCGAACCACTGGATCGAGCTCGGTTCCCTTTGTTAGGGTGAACTTTGAATAGAAGAATTTAATTTGAGCAGGATCTACCTTAGCTGGTTCGGAGCAGAGCTTATCCCATCTTTGGAACTGGATGAGTTCTTGAAGCTCTTTGAAGTCGTTTTCTTGTAGAAACTCAGCAGTGACGACCAGTGGAACAACCAACTTTCTTTCCCCAGTTGTAGTAGTTCCCTTCTTCTTCTTTTCTTTCTTTTCCTCCACCTTTTGTTTCTTAGAGCCTCTGGTTGAGGGACGCCCAGATGTCGGTTCCTTGTATCCGATTTGAAGGGCAGGTTCCCTGCACTCCTCTATCTCATCATCACCCTCCTCAACGCTTATGATTTCCTTGTTGTTAGTTTGGTTGAGGGAGGGGAGTTGCTCAGAGAAAAGAAGCTCTAGTTCCTCTTCGTCTTCTTCTTCTTCTTCTTCTTCTTCACTAAGTTTTCTCTACTTCCTCTTTTTCGTTCTTTGACCAGTTGGAACTTTGGGTAGAAGAGCTTGGGCAGAGGTTTGCTTTGAAGGAGTGGAAGAAGTAGAAGGGTTGATAGATGTTGTTCCCTTTGCAGAAGGGAACTCTTTTCTCTCAAATTGGGAGAGAGTTTGATCAAGCTGAGAGATAAGTATTGTTTTGTGGGAGGGAGTTGGAATTACAGGAGTTTTTGATTGCGAGGAGGGTTCTTTGGAAGGATGAGTTTGAGAGTTAGGGTTTTGAGAGGTTGAGGCAAGATGGGCAGGCCGTTTGGGACTCAAGTTGTCAATAATTTGTGTGTGTGATTTGGGAGAGGAATGAGAGGAATCTTTGAGCAGAAGTGGATTAGACTCATGAATGGTGGTTTGAACACCATCGATGTTGATGGTGAGAGTTGAGGAACCATCCGGTCTTGTGGTAATCAGCGGAATTTCGGATCTGGGAGTTGTGGGGGGTGAGTTTTGAGGAGTAAGGGCTGGTTAACCATCTTTCTTTCTTAAGATGGAGTAGAGACGTTCTTTGACGTCGAAGATGTATTCAGGTTCATGATGCTCGACATCAAGATCTTTGAGGGGCATATTTTGGAGATAAACTGGATCATGGTGAATGAGATGTTCGATGAGGGGATTTTTGTGAAGTACAGAGTATTTGATGATGGGTTGAATTTGGTTGGCCATTTGTGAGAAGGTTTGAAGTTTGAGATTGTTGTGAAGGTTTGAGGGTTAGGGTTGACAACAGACGAGAGATGAAGATGATGGTGATGGAAGGAAAGAGGAAGGTGGGTTAAAAGTAAGGAAAGAAGTGGAAGAGGTGAGAGAGTAAGCGTACCAAGGTTTCCTTGAAAATCGTATCTAATTACTCCAAAGGTAACTAGAAAGATTTGTTGTCTCACACCGTGGGATTCTTTCCAATTCAACAGTCTCCACGTGTCTGAAATCGAGGCAAAGTAGTGAAGCGAACGGTGTAGATTCAAATTTCCCTTTTCTCAGCCTGTCGCTTCAAAAACCCAGTATCCAACGTATCTTCTCTTTCCAATAATACAATTTTGAGACGCGTGAGTGTATCGACCCTTGTAGTTCCCTAGTGATCTGAAGTAGTTCATTTCCTTTCCAACCTCATTTCCATGAACAGGTAACGGAGGGCCATATTTGGACAAACATGTTTTTTTTTGTAAAACGCAAAGAGAAGTATCCAAACAAAAACAGGGTAAGTAAAAGTTTTGTTGTCATCCAGGTAATTGAATCTCGTATTAAGGGTTATCAATTAAATAAGGTTCATAGGAAACGTTTACCTGGATCGGCTGTATGGGACAAGTCTTATGATCAACCATCCTTTCGGCTTATGATGAGGGATAGATACGATCAGGTTGATCATTTTGGGCTAAAAGAAATGTAGTGTTTTTAAGAAGTAGTTCCCATGCAAATAAACATGTTTCATGCAAAGAGCAATTATTAAAATGAAAGTTGCTAAACCATGCAGTTCCCTAGTCATACCAATGCTTAACTAGTCAATCATCGAGGGAAAAGATGGACCAGGACTTGTTTAATGTAAGAGAATCATCCCTAAGAGCATTCGGAGATGCTCAAAGGGTTGTCTATCCAAAGCTTTGGTGAAAATATCAGCAACTTGTTCATCTGTTCTGCAATGCACCATCTCAATAGAACCTTTCTCTACGTGATCACGCAGGAAATGGTGCATAACCTCAATGTGCTTTGTTCTAGAGTGATGCACAGGGTTTTTTGAGATATTTATTGCACTAGTACTATCAGATTTAAGAGGAACAGTTCCAAGAGACATACCATAATCTTGAAGTTGATATTTGAGCCATAGAACTTAGGAACAACATGCATCAGCGACTATGTATTCAGCTTCAGCAGTAGAAAGTGCCACTGAGGATTGTTTCTTAGATCCCCAAGATACAAGACAGTCACCAAGGAACTGTGCCATGCCAGAGGTGCTTTTCCGATCTACTAGATGCCCTACAAAGTCAGCATCGATGAAGAAAACTAGTTCAAAGGAACTGTTCCTTGGATACCACAAGCACAGATTGTCTCTTCCTTTGAGATAGCGAAAAATCCATTTGACTTCCTTCAAATGAGATTCCTTTGGATTTCCTTGGAACCGTGCACATAGACAAACTGCAAACATGATGTCCGGTCTACTAGCAGTGAGATAGAGAAGGGAACCAATCATTCCTCGAAAGAGCTTTTGATTGACATTAGTTCCATTCTCATCTACATCGAGGCGTGTGCTAGGAGAAATTGGAGTGTTGATGGGCTTGGCAGTGTCCATTCCATACTTGGATAACATTTCCTTGATATATTTCTGTTGATGAATCTTGGTTCCATCCTTTGTTTGAGAAATTTGAAGGCCTAGAAAGAAATTGAGTTCTCCTACCATACTCATCTCGAACTCACTACTCATTTGTTTCTCAAATTTTTCTGTGAGCAAAGGGTTAGTGGAACCAAATACAATATCATCAACATAGACTTGCACAATTAAAATGTCACCTGATTCTTTCTTTGCGAAAAGAGTTTTGGCAATGGAACCTCGTTGATAGCCTTTGGATAATAGAAACGAAGCGAATCTATCATACCATGCTCGAGGTGCTTGTTTGAGTCCATACAAAGCTCTTTCAAGAAAGTAGACATGATCTGGCTTGCTTTCATCTTCAAATCCAGGTGGTTACTTGACATAGACTTCTTCTTGAAGATAACCATTGAGAAAAGCTGTCTTGACATCCATCTAGAACAACTTGAACCCTTTGTATGTAGCAAAGGCGATGAGCAAGTGTATTGCTTCAATTCGAGCAACTGGTGCAAAAGTTTCCTCATAGTCTATTCCTTCCTCTTGGTTGTAGCCTTGAGCCACAAGTCTAGCTTTGTTTCGGGATACATTTCCTGATTCATCAAGCTTGTTCCGAAAGACCCATCTAGTTCCTATAATATTTTTGTCTGTTGGCCTTGGAACTAGTTTCCACACTTGATGTCTTTCGAATTGGTGAAGCTCTTCCTGCATTGCTTGAATCCAATCAGGATTTTTGAGTGCTTCATGTATATTTTTGGGTTCAACAAGAGAGACAAATCCGTTAAAGGCACAAATGTTATGGAGAGAGGAACGAGTTTGTACTCCCTGTTCTAGAGGTGTAAGAATGTTCTCAAGAGGGTGATCCTTTCTCTGATGATAGTTCCTAGGTTGAGGTTGATGTGCTTCTTGAAGTTCCCCCTGAGCACTGGGACTAGCTTCAGGTAGAGTCTGTTGAATCTCTGTGGTAGGATTGTTCCCAGAATTTGAATCTTCTAATGGTTCTGATGGATTGTCCTCTTCTTCAGGAAAGTTGGAAGAAGGATCATCAAAATGCTCAGTGGTATCTTCATCTCCATGATCATCCTCGTTGGTTAGTTCTTGTGGTTGGGACTCATTACCATTGAGATATTCAGTGTCATCCTTTCGCGGATCCAAATCATCATCCTCTTGTGTTGGTTCCCTTGTTGGTATAGTGAAAGGTTTCACTATTGTTCTTGGGAATGGATTGGAAAAGGTAGGACCATGATGGATAGGTTCCTCATCAAAGATAACATGGACAATCTCTTCATATTTCTTGGTCCTTTTGTTGTAGACTCGGTATGCTTTGCTCTGAAGTGAGTAACCAGTGAAGATCCCTTCATCACTCCTTGGATCAAACTTTCTGAGAGCATCCTTTCCATTATTATGGATATAACACCTGCATCCAAAGACTTTAAGATGGGAAATATTTGGCTTTCTGCCTTTGATTAGCTCATAGGAAGTTTTAAGTAAAATAGGTCTAATCATAGCCTTGTTAAGGATATAAACAGAAGTTGAGATTGCTTCAGCCCAGAAGTTTGATGGAACTCCACTTTCAAGCATCATTGCTCGAGCCATATTTTCCAAGGTGCGATTCTTCCTTTCTACTACTCCATTTTGTTGTGGAGTTCTTGGTGCAGAGAAGTTGTGAGAGACTCCATTTTCATTGCAAAAGTTTAGAAAAGCTGAGTTATCAAACTCTGTTCCATGGTCTGAGCGTATGGATTTCAGTTTAGTTCCTAGACTGACTTCTGTTCTTTTGATGAAGATTTCAAACTCCTTGAACGATGTTCCTTTGGAAGACAAGAAAATAACCCAAGTGAAACGAGAAAAATCATCAATTATAACAAACATGTATCTGTTTCCACCATAGCTACATGTGTTCATTGGGCCACATAGATCCATGTGTAGCATTTCAAGTGGTTTGGAAGTACTGACAACCTTCTTTGGCTTGAAGGAACTTCGAGTTTGTTTTCCTCTAGCACAAGCATAACACATTTTTCCTTCATCTGGATTTATCCTTGGTAACCCAACTACAAGATCTTGTAAAAACAGCTTTTGAATAAGATTCAAACCCGCATGACCAAGACGTCTATGCCAAAGATCAGTATTACTTGTGGGAACTGTGAGACACAACTTTCTTGGAGGTTGAAAATCTTGATCAACAATGTAAACATTGTTTGATCGTTTTCCTCTAAGAATAACTTTGTTGGTCTCTTTGTTCACAACCAAACACTCATTTGAATCGAAGGAAACTATGTTGTTTCCTTGATCACAAAGTTGTGTCACACATAGTAGATTATACCCAAGATCTGCTACAAGATTCACATTGTTGATTTTGATTGATTTGTTGAGCTTGACTTCTCCTGATCCCTGAATTGCTCCTTTGTTCTTGTTGCCGAAGGAAACGTTTCCTCCTTCAACCTGGGTGTTAAGCGAGGTTAGATTGCTTCTGTTTCCTGTCATGTGGTTGGAGCATGCACTGTCTATGAACCACATACAAGATTCACATTGTTGATCACAAAGTTGTGTCACACATAGTAGATTATACCCAAGATCTGCTACAAGATTCACATTGTTGATTTTGATTGATTTGTTGAGCTTGACTTCTCCTGATCCCTGAATTGCTCCTTTGTTCTTGTTGCCGAAGGAAACGTTTCCTCCTTCAACCTGGGTGTTAAGCGAGGTTAGATTGCTTCTGTTTTCTGTCATGTGGGTGGAGCATGCACTGTCTATGAACCACATACAGTTCCCCCTCGCTTTCACCTGCAAAAGAATCAATGTTTGGTTACCCATGAAAGATGTTCCTTGCCTGGTTCCTTACAGGGATAACAGTCAACATAATCTGCAATATTAACATCATCAGAGTGATAGTTCATGTAGACTTTAGAGTGTGACATTCTATTGTTGTTCTAGTTTGTGTGATTACCTGAGAAACTAACTTTAGGACATTGTTCCTTGTAATGACCATGACCTCCACATGTCCAACAGGTTTTGTAGTATTCTCCTAGATAAAACTTAGGGTGAGGTCTCTGAATTCTATTTTTCTCAACAGTTTCCTTGTGTGGTCCTCTGGAACCGTTTCCCTTAGCTATCTTGACATATATCTTATGAGAGTTGTTCCCAATGTAGTAGTCCCTTTCCCTTTTGGTTCCACTCTCTAGAACTCTAATTTTCTCTTCTAGATGGGAATTTTTCATTTTCTCAATTTGTAATTCTAGGGCTCTACTTTCACTTAGCTCTTTTAGAGTAAGGGTCTTTTGATCATTTCCAGAGTCTACTTCAGAGTATCCTATACCATGTCTAGAGGGAACAAACATGACTTTAGGAATTTCGGCAACTTTCTTTCCCTCATTTATCTCTAGCTTCTTAATAAGGGTTTCCTTCTCTGAGGTAACAGTAGCAAGCACAGAGATAAGCTCATTTTTAGCAGTCATTTCAGAGTCAAGTTCCTTTCTCGGGTTATCACACTCAGAACATTCAACAGATTCAGGGTGTTTCAATTCAAGTTCCTTTTCAGCAACATCACTTTCTATTTTACGACAATGCTCTTCAATTTTATTCATTTCCTTTTGAAGTTTCATATTGTCTTTAACAAGTTTAGAAAGTATGCGAATAAGATCAAATTTAGAGTATTTATCAAAGCAACTAGTTAGAGTTAGAATACACACATCCTCTTGTGGTTCCTTCGGATCTCCTTTGCTACCCATAGCACACATATTTGGTGTAGTCCAAGCCTCAGGATCTTCATCATCTAAATCATCCCATGTTGCTATGTATGCTTTGTTCCCAGACTTGTTTTCATCATTTCCTAGAGGACATATTTTAGCATAGTGCCCCTTCTTGAAGCATTTGAAACAGGTAATATCCTTGAAATCCTTTTCCCCGGACCTGTTGTAATCTCTTGAGTGATTGTTCCCTCCATAGTTCTTCTGGAACTCTCCCTTTTGTAGAGATTTCGTAATGCCTTCGTGATGAGCACTATGTCATCCTCTTCCTCATCTTCAGATTCTTCACACTGTTCCTGGACAGACTTAAGTACTTTCTCAAGCTTAAGTGCAATTCCTTTTCCAGGTTTGTCTTGAGCTTTTAGAGTTCCTCCTTCTCTCATACGTCTTCAGTTTCCCAAAGATCTCATGAAGCATGAGATTCCTGTTGGATGAATTCTCTCTAAACGTTGTTCGATCATGAGTCCATTCTCCGAAAAGACCATCTATCACCTTCTTAACTTTCATTCATTCCGTGACTTCATTCTCTGAAATTCCCAAATTATCAAGTTTGGTGAGTAGTCCTTCGAAGCGAAACTGATAAGATGATACAGTTTCTCCATGTTCCATCCTGAAGTTATAGAACTCCTGACGAATATCCATCTGGTGGTCCTCCTTTAGATCTGAACTTCCCATGTGCATCTGCTCGATTGTAGCCCACATTTCCTTAGCAGATTTCAGGTTTGCAACCTTGGCTGAGTCTATTTCACTCATGGCGTTGTTGAGGTACATTTTTGCTTTAAAGTTGGCCTCCTTACACTTCCATTCGTTTGGTCCCCATTTGGTGAGATCATCCTCGATGGCTGGGTTGATGGTGAAGTTTCCTCTCTCGATTACTGCCCATGCCTAGTAATCGTGACTTCGCATCCAGTCTTTCATTAGTCCCTGCCATCACTCAAATCGTCCTTCAATCAGCCTAGGTGGTTTGTTGTTTCCGTGTCCGACAGCGCTAAGATCTGTAGACAGTTCCATAGACATCTTGCAAGCTTTTACAGAAAATCTAGAGCACCAAAGCTCTGATACCAATTGTTGGATTGTAGATCTGTGTTAGTAAGACAAATCTGGAACTGTTCCAGAGACAATTCCCTTACGCAGCGGAATAAAGGAACACAAAAAGTTAAACTGTAAAACAGATGCAAGGACACGATTCCTTATAGGGGAACCTCTACAGCCAACTAGCTGGAGAGTAAACCTCTACCGCCCTTGGAGGATTTTGAACACACACTATATTTAGATTGATAGATCTCAGGATACACAATACAAAGACGAACTTCTCTATTGTTCGTAATCCCACTTACAAGCAATACTAACGACTAAGTCATTATGAGTCCTATATCTAAACGCAATCAATATAGAATGTGAACCTAACTCGTTCCTTGTGCAGTTCCCTTTAGCACAGGAACCAACTTTCCAAGTCGATGCCGATCTTCACGCAGTTTCCATCGCTTGGATCTGGAACTTCCTTCTTTGGTTTCTGGTTCGTCGTCTTCACTGGATTAGCTCGAGCTCTCTCTTTCTCACTTTCTTCTTTTGGACCTGGTGTTTTGTGTTTGAGAGCTTAAAATGACCTAGCTGCGTCGCTTTTTATTTATGGAGGTTTCCACTTTTAACTTGACGCCTTTACCCTTTTTGTCTTGGGGAGTACGACACTATTCGAAAAGACTAGCGTACCCTTTTGCATCTTTCTTTTCTCGGAACTTGGCTTGCCGCCCAAGACAATAGTGAAAAGTCTTTTATATCCTTCAAGATATTTGCCACGTACTCAGATGACTTCATGGGGAATGTTTCCCTTGTTTTTCCGGTTAACCTGTATCTTTCCTGTGATCACTTGTATAGGGAATTAGTTCCAATTGTTTGTCATTATCAAAACTTCGATTGCTCGAATAGAGAAACCATTGTTCCAGTGTTAGTTCCCTAACACTGATCCAACACAACATTATATGGTACGAAAGATAAAATAAAAATAACATTAAGCATAAATAATAATAAAAATTGTTGCCATAGAAGATTTTGATCGAAATTAAATGTATGTGGATGATATTGGGTGTTTGGGTCATTTTTGAAAGTTTTAGTTATTTGGATTATTGTGATTATCTATGGAATGTAGTAGTGAAGGAGAGAGAAAAGCTAATAGATGAGTTTGTGAAAAATGACAATATTACACTCTACTCTTAGATAATAAAAAAATTTAAAAATTGATTTTTTTCAAATGACACATTTAATTATTATTTTATTGGAAACTTATTAATTGTAGATTGGGATGAAATAAATAAAATTGATTGAAGATTGAGAATACGTGTGTCAAATGGTGAAAGGATGAAAGTACAAAATTGGGCACAAAGGCTAATGTTTTGATTCCTCTATGAAAAAGGGATTATTCTTTTTCCTCTTTCAAAGGAGAATCCTCTTTAATGTTCTACAACAAAGAGAATGTTCTCTATGAGGAGATAGAGTGAAAATGGAATGTTAAATCCTCCCTATTGCACATGCTCTAAGAGGAGTTCCTTGATACCTAGATGACTATTATTTTTCTAAATTAAATATATCATAGATAATACGATATTATTGATTAGTATTACAATAGTATATTAATGAAGTAGATGTGTTTCATATATGTAAATTAAGTTACAATATTACAATGATATACGATTATTTCCATAGGATATTATATTCAAAATATTTTCTTCCCTAATTTTATATATTTTATTATTTTTCATAACTACTAGATAACTAGGATTTTATTAAATAAAGTATTTTTTCATCCATATATTTTATACTATTATTCAATTTTAATATGGATATTAATAATAATAAAATTACACATTCCAAAAGATTTAAAACACTGTTAATTACTAATAATTAAAGTAGAAGTTGAAAGCGAAACAGGTTATTGAACCACATTACATCTTTTTTTAAATCAAAAAAAATTATTATTTTAATGATAAGGATATGAAATTTTTTATTTTGTGATTTTAAATATTTAGTAAAAAGTTTCTATATTAAGTATTTTTATGATTATTTGTTATGTAGAATTAATATATTTGAAAACTTTTGATATTAATACTTTTGAAGCAAAACTCATACAAGCTACGAAAATACATACACCAACTACCCCACAAATTAATTGTAGTAATATGCAATTAATAGGGACATTTTAGTAACACTAGGGTATGTCTTATGTCTTAATTATATGTGTAAAAATGTTAGAACAACAAATAGAACTTAATGGAGGGAGTAATAGGAGTTGAGAATATTTTCCCACATTTGAAAGTTAGGACTAAAATTGTCTAATATATAATCATATGAGTTACTCCACCCATTGTCATATGGTTTTGGATTGAAATCTCATTGGACTAGTATGATAGGCATGCTATTTTGTTACACGCACGACCCCTATTGTCTCGATCCACGAACTTTAATATGGTATAATAGCAGGTTTGCTCTTGGGCCTGTTTCTTGGCTATTTGAGTTGCGCTTAGCGCGTGATGCTACTCGTCTGTTTGTTTGGGTATGACCAAGTCACACCCTCCCATTCTTTGGGTTGTGGTGGCTAAAGAGAGGGTGAGATGTCACCACCCGTTATTGGGCTATAAAGAGATTGAGATGCTAGACCCGTTTGTCCAAGCATCAACTAGGTCAGGCTAGCTGCACTTGTGGGGGCGTGTTGAGAATACTTTCTCACATCTGAAAGTTGAGAGTAAAAATTGTCTAGTATATAATCCTATGAATTACTCCTCCCATTACCATATGGTTTTGGGATGGAACCTCATTGAACTTGTATGTTAGACCTATTACACGCACGACCTCCTTATCTCGACCCACAGACTTTAATAAGTGGCTACTTTTGATTTGCTTTTATAAAACAATGTAAGCCAAATGAGTGTAAGTTTTGTTCTTTGTTTTTTTTCACATCTCCTATAATTATGTACGTATGCATAGATTTTACCAAATCAATTAATTGAAGTAACATGCATCATTTTTATGAGAACTAGATTAGGTAAATTATCCTTGGGTTGCCTATTATCATTGATGTGAATATATAAAGCACATGTCTTGGCCATAAGCTAAGCGTTATAAGATATCTACAAGATATTTACTATTAGTATTCTCTCACACCCCGCAATCAAAATGGGAGGTTCCCTAGTTACGAGATTGTCTCTAAAATTTAAAAACAATTGTCTAGGCAAACCCTTTGTAAAAATATCAGTGTATTGATAGCAAGAGGGGTATGTAACACCTGAATGTGGCCTAAAGCAACCTTCTCCCTAATGAAATGAATATCCAACTCAATGTGCTTTGTTCGTTGGTGTTGAACATGATTATTGGCCAGTATGTGGCAAAAATATTATATGTGTAGAATTAATAGAGGAGAGTGTACCTGGTTTGTCGGTCATGTGAGTTGAGGCGCTAGTATCCATATACCAATATTTTTCAGGTGGGCAAATAGACACGGTGTTGAAGTTCTAAGATAGGTTTCCGGGAGAGGGGACACCATATGTATACTTAGAAAACATTCCATGTGACTGGTGATTGTTGGGTTGACAAGGTGCAACACCAAGGATTCCAGCACTCGTATTAGTAGGTACTAGCAAGGAGAGAAAGACTAAGATGGTTGTCGTTGATTGTTGTTCTGAACAGGAACCCAACCATATGGAGTATGCAGAAATAGGATTGTGCCGTTTCCACGACCTCTCCCACGGACATGGCCTTTTCCATGACTAGAATTCGAGCCACGAGTACCTCCGGAGTCAAAGGTTTCCTTTGGGGGCGCTGACTTCTCAAAGTTGGCATCAGAGGATCCAGATGAACATGTAGTGAGAGCCTTTGTGTTAGAAGACGGAAGTTTGAGTTTTGATGGTTCCAGAGTCAGTGACCCTATGTTTGCAAGTCGAGTTGGCGACTTGGCAAAGTCACTGACATAAGCAGCTGGCGACGCAATTTATTTATGGAAGGAACGCACAGATCATGCGCGTTCAACTGAAGACAACTGTGTTGATTTATTTTAGGAGAAGATCATCAAAAGAATGCTAAAATCAAGATGAAGATAATTTGATTCTCCTAGAATATTTTAGTGTGTGTATGATTATATATTTGGAAAGATCTTGTAAGATTGCGTGGGATGTTATTTCCTTAACCGAATAGGAAATAATATCACACAAAATCACACCTTATTCTAGCTTAAATACTGCATTGTTTTAGGTTAGAAGCAAGGACTTTCGTGCATAATTGTATATCTTGAGAAAAAGAAAAGAGAGAGTTCTAGGTAGAAGAAGACTCGTCCGTGGGATTCGTACGAGTAGTGAAGAAGACTTGTGCGTGAGATTCGTGCAAGTGGTGAGTTCGAGTGTTCTTAGGCATAGCGTGAGATTGAGAGTGTAGGTACAAAGGTAGAGCGTGGTTCAAGGTTGTGGGATTCAACTTGTACACGGGAGAGCTTTGTAACACTCAAGAAATCAATAGAGCGAGTCTAAGGACTCTTGAAATCCGACCAAGTGAGAATCTTGGAAGGGAGTGGTTTTTCTCTAAGTAAACTAGTTGGTTTACGAAGAGTTTCCACTATACATCGCTTGTCAGTGACCGTTGGTAAACGTTTATTTTACTGTGTGATTATTCCGCTGCTTTATTACTCAAAGTCGACGACTTCGTAGGAGTCGCCGACTCGTCCTAGTACTAACGATCCTACAATTGGTATCAGAGCGAAGGCTCTAGATTGTGTTTTAGTACTATTATTGCAGGAAAATGACGTCCACCAACACCTCTGTGAATGACTCTTTCTGGAAGCCTCCAATCCTCAAGGTTGGAGAGTATAACTGGTGGGTTGAACAGATGAAGACCCATATCTGCTCGCTTGATGGTCAGCTTTGGAAAGTGATTGAACTAGGTCCAGAAACTTTTCTTGGAAAAGATGGAAAGACTGAAAAGACCACAGCCGAGTACGATGATGTTGATTTCAAGAAGCTCGAGAAAAATGCTAGAGCAAAGAAAGTGCTTCATCATGCTCTCACTGATGGTGACCTCAAAAAGGTCATCGGATACAAGACGGCAAAAGAAATCTGGGATGCTCTTAAGAGACTTCATCAAGGCAACGATGATGTAAAGAAGGACAGAATTATTAGTCTCGAAGCAGAGTATGACAATATTTTCCAAGCAAAAGGAGAATCTCTTCGTGATTATCATTCCAGATTCCAGACGATTGTGAATCAACTAGAGTTTCTTGGGGAGAAGATTCCTCAATGGAAACTCATAAACAAGTTGATCTCAGGGTTGAACAAGAACTGGGATAGTATTGTTGTGTCTCTTCTTACTCAAAAGGAGACCAAGTCACTGACCCTGGAGGACCTTGTAGGACAACTTACCATGTATGGAGGCATTCAACAAAGAAGAATTGAAAGACTCGACTCGGAGAAAGTAAAAAACATTGCTCTCAAAGTTGAAAGAGCCTTTGACCTGGCTCAGGGAGACGATGACACTAATGGAGTAGATGAAGATGTGGCTCTCATCTCTAAAGCCATGAAGAGGCTGTGGATTCGTAACAATGTTTCCTTGCAGGCTCCAGAACCACCTAAAGAAGGGAAGGATATGAAGTATGTCATTTGCTATCAATGTCAGGGTAAAGGACACTTTGCCAAACATTGTCCAAGAAGAAAAAATGGTGAAGCTGGTAAAGGCATGATGGCAACTTGGGATATGTCTGACGATGAAGATGAGGTGGCGTCAGCAAGAGGGAAATGTTGCATGGCCATTGAAGATAAATCTTCCCAAGAGGTAAATGACTCTGAACTTACTTCACTTTTAGCCAAAAAATCTAGAGAACAGCTGGTTGCTATCATCGAAAAGCTTGGAACTCAGGTCACTGAGTTAAAAGAAAAATTAGAGGAAAATGAAGAAACAATCTCCAATCTCTTCGATGACAACAAACTCTGGTCCTCTAAAGCAATTGAACTTGAAAAGACTTCATCTCCTAAATCAGTAACTTGTGAATCATGCTCAAAATCAAAGAATCAAGTCACTGATTTGCAAAAACAAGTCAATGACCTGGAAAAACAAGTCACTAACCTAGAAGGTGAAAGACTTATGCTTAGGCTAGGAAATGCTAAGTTATCTAAAGAACTTGATGATCTTAAAGCTGATGATGAGACTAAAAGAAAGAAATGGCTGGATGAGTATGTTGTTGAAAAGGCTCAAGAGGTCAGAAATGACTATAAGAAGAAGTTTGTGAAGGAGGTAGACAAATCTGGAATTGCTTTTGTTCGTGCACCCAATACTCAGGGTACCAAGGTTGCTCCCCTTATGTCTAAAGGTAAAACCCCTATGTTGTAAGGCCCAAGGCCTTAGAAGCGCTATCCCATGTCAACCCGAGGACTTCCCAGGAGGTCACCCATCTTGGTACTACTCTCGCCCTTGCACGCTTAACTTTTTGAGTTCTTTGTCCTCACCCAAACGCAGAAAAGGAAGAGCTCTTGTTGACATGGGTAGCACCTAAATCCTTTATAAATTATCGGGGTGCTACAATCTCCCCCATTTAAACACTTGACGTCCTCGTCAAGGCCCAAGCACCGCCCTCTAGGTCAAGTCACCGCCCGCTGGACCAAGTGCACTCGTAACCTAAAGTCGGCTCTGATACCAATTGTAAGGCCCAAGGCCTTAGAAGCGCTATCCCATGTCAACCCGAGGACTTCCCAGGAGGTCACCCATCTTGGTACTACTCTCGCCCTTGCACGCTTAACTTTTTGAGTTCTTTCTCCTCACTCAAACTCAGAAAAGGAAGAGCTCTTGTTGACATGGGTAGCACCTCAATCCTTTATAAATTATCGGGGTGTTACAATCTCCCCCACTTAAGCACTTGACATCCTCCTCAAGGCCCAAGGACCGCCCTCTGGGTCGAGTGACCGCCCACCGGGCCAAGCCAACACGTAACCCAGAGTTAGCTCTGATACCAATTGTAAGGCCCAAGGCCTTAGAAGCGCTATCCCATGTCAACCCGAGGACTTCCCAGGAGGTCACCCATCTTTATAAATTATCGGGGTGTTACATATGTATAGTGACAATGCAAGTTGTTCTACACAAGTAGTGGCTAAGCCTGACAAAGGGAAGCATCAGTGGTATCCTGATCAAAAGGTTCACAACATATGGCAAAAACAAGTCCAGAACTCAGCTCCGTCACAAATTGATTTTCAATCTCGCACCAACAACAACCCATCTATTCGGGCTATAGCAAATATGTTGCCCTAAAGTCTCATAGAACATGTTGGTATTGTGGGAAGTCTGGTCACTATCAACATGATTGTCACAAAAAGGGAAGAGATGATGAAATTACAAGGTCACAGACTCTGAATGACAGACATGGTAGATCCAATGTCATTGACTGTCATCCAAGATCTGTGTGTGCTGATTGTGATAAATGTTGCTCTAGGAATCACTATGTTGTCAAACCCAGAGGAGTTAAACTCATCTGGGTTCGTAAGAAATAATCTTTTCAATGCAGCTTGAAGTGGGTGACCAGGAGCCCTGGTTTATTGATAGTGCATGCTCAACTCATATGTCGGGAAACCCCAGGGATTTCGTCTCACTTCAAGAATACAAGGGAGGTAAGATTACCTTCGGCAACAACAGTAAAGGTGGTATCTCCGGTATTGGTACGGTAAGATTCTCTGATAAGCTATCCATAGACAATGTGAATCTAGTTGATAATCTCAGTTTCAAGTTACTGAGTGTCTCCCAAATCTGTGCTAATGGAAAATATCAAGTTGTCTTTGATAAGATTGGGTGTCAGGTACAAGAGATTAGTTCAGGCAAAATTCTTCTAAAAGGGGTATGTGAAAACAATCTATATAAGGTGGACCTCTGTTTTGAGCCTGAAGAAAAACTGTGTCTTAGAACAGTTTCAGATGTCACCGACCTCTGGCACAAAAGGTTTGGTCATGCAAGCTTTCAACTTCTTGACAAACTTCATAAGCAAGAACTGGTTAGAGGACTGCCCAAGGTTGATTCGAACAAGCATGAGGTTTGTGAAACTTGTGTGAGAGGTAAGCAAGTAAAATCATCATTCAAATCCAAAAGGGAAGTAAGTACCACTAAACCTTTAGAGCTCATTCATATTGATTTATGTGGTCCCATGCGAGTCCAAAGTCGAGGGGGAAATAGCTATATTTTTGTCATTGTTGATGATTTTTCACGGTATACTTGGACTATTTTTCTATCTTCTAAAGATCAGGTCTTTGAAGAATTTGAAGCATGGGTGAAGGTGGTTGAGAAAAAGCATGGAGTTTCTCTAGTGTCAGTTAGATCAGATCATGGAACAGAATTTGACAACTCTGAGTTTCTATCCTTTTGCAAGAAAAACGGCATAAGTCACAACTTCTCAGCGCCAAGAACTCCTCAACAAAATGGCGTGGTTGAGAGAAAGAATCGTGCCTTGGAAAACATGTCAAGGACCATGCGTATCTCAAGTGGTCTTCCAAGAAATTTCTGGGGTGAAGCCATTAATG
Organism: Fallopia convolvulus; assembly: GCA_964016875.1. Classification (NCBI taxonomy): domain Eukaryota; kingdom Viridiplantae; phylum Streptophyta; class Magnoliopsida; order Caryophyllales; family Polygonaceae; genus Fallopia; species Fallopia convolvulus. Next base: position 38,034,013 of record OZ024733.1, read on the forward strand.
CATCCTGCTATGTGATGAATCGAGCCATGCTTCGTCCTCTTCTTGAGAAAACTCCTTATGAACTGCTTAGAGGAATCAAGCCCAGTGTCGCTCACTTGCGCACCTTTGGATGCAAATGCTATATTCATAATAATGGCAAGGATAACCTGGGAAAATTTGATCCAAGGAGTGATGTTGGCACTTTTGTAGGTTACTCCCCTCATAGTAAAGCCTATAAAGTGTTTAACAAAAGGACAAGGAAAATTGAAGAGAGTGTGCACGTTGTGTTTGATGAGAATAGGATGGGAGGCTCAATGATTGAAGATTATGATGATGGTGATCAAGGTTTCAGTCTGGTTCAAGAAGATTCACCTTCAACTCAGAAAGATTCAGTAGTCAGTGACAATGCTGGTGTCACCGACTCTGATGCAACAGGGGGAAGAAATCAAAACCAAAGCTCGAGTGATACTGAATCCGATGATAGTAAAACACCAGAGAGAAACACTGGTTCGGAGAACCCAGAAGAAAATTCAGAAAGAACCCCTCAGACTCAAGTTGGTGACTTGACAGATTTACAGGTCAGAAACTACCAACAGAGAAGCTCTCATCCTGTCACTAACATCCTCACTGATTTCTCAAAAGGAGTGCAAACCAGATCTTCTCTGAATAATTTCTTTGCTTTCAATGCTTTCATCTCAATGTCGGAACCTAAAAATGTTGAACAAGCGTTGAAAGATTCGGATTGGGTCAGTGCCATGCAAGAAGAACTTCATCAGTTTGAAAGAAATAAGGTTTGGCACTGGTCCCAAGGCCAAAGGGAAGATCAGTGATTGGAACACGATGGGTGTTCAGAAATAAGCTAGATGATGAAGGAAATGTGGTCAGAAATAAAGCAAGGCTGGTTGTTAAGGGATATAATCAGCAGGAGGGCATTGACTATGATGAGACTTTTGCTCCAGTAGCTCGTCTTGAGGCAATTAGACTGCTCATTGCCTATTCTGCTCATCATGGTTTTAAACTTCAACAAATAGATGTCAAGACTGCATTCTTGAATGGATATCTGAAGGAGGAAGTATATGTTGAACAAACTCCGGGTTTTGAAGATGTCGCCCACCCGGATCATGTCTATAAACTAGACAAAGCACTCTATGGATTGAAGCAAGCCCCGCGTGCTTGGTATGATCGGTTGTCTCAATTCCTGATTCAACATGGTTATGTTCGAGGAGAGGTTGACAAGACTCTATTCTTATTGAAGGAAGGGAGTCATACACTGGTTGTTCAGGTTTATATCGATGACATTATCTTCGGATCAACAAATGAAAAGTTGGTGAAGAAGTTCGTTGACCTCATGTCGAGTGAGTTTGAAATGAGTATGGTCGATGAGCTCAAGTTCTTTTTAGGACTTCAAGTTGTTCAAAGTGAGGATGGGACACGAGTCCATCAACAAAAGTATCTCCGAGAATGTGTTAAGAAGTTTGGTCTCGAAAATGCTAAACCTTTTGATACTCCCATGTCGCCGACTACCTCACTTGGAAAAGATGACAAGGATCCAGAAGTCAATGCTACTATGTACAGGGGTATGATTGGATCATTGCTTTATCTTACTGCAAGTAGACTTGATGTTGTGTTTGGAGTATGCCTATGTGCCAGATTTCAAGCTGATCCGAGAGAGTCCCATTTGAAAGTTGTTAAGAGAATCATTCGATATCTTAAGGGGACTGACAATCTGTGTTTGTGGTATCCAAGAGGTTTTGATTTTGAACTTGTCGGCTACACAGATGCTGATTTTGCTGGAAATCGAGTTGATAGAAAAAGCACTTCAGGGATGGCTCAATTTCTTGGGCCTTGTCTTGTATCATGGGGATCCAAAAAGCAAAATTTTGTAGCTCTATCAACGGCGGAAGCAGAGTACATTGCAGCTGCAGCGTGTTGTTCACAACTCTTATGGATCAAACAACAAGTCAGTGACTATGGTGTAAAGTGTGGGTCAGTGCCCATACTCTGTGACAACACTAGTGCAATCAACATCTCAAAGAATCCAGTGCAACACTCAAAGACTAAACACATTGAGATAAGGCACCACTTTCTTCGAGATTGTGTTGAAAAAGGCATGGTCACTATGGAATTCTGTAGAACAAGTGATCAAAGAGCAGACATCTTGACAAAAGCCTTAAATCGTGAACCCTTTGAACAACTCCGCATGGAATTAGGTATGATCTCTCTTCAATGATCTATTTCCCTACACAAATTCCCTCAATGATTGGCTAAAATTGATTGTTATGCATATGTTGTGAAATCATGCTTTTATGGTGTAATTCTTGAACATACTTAATAGACATCATGTTTAGGAAACCCCATACATTTGACTGTCGATGACTTTCATCATATTCTGTATATGTGCAACCTTTTTGAGCTCCTTGTTTTGGCCCAAAAGAATCAATTTGATGATCCTGACCCTCTCTATAAGCCCAAATGATAGTTGATTCTAAGACCAGTCCCTAACCTATCATGTTTAAAAGTCTCTATGAGCCCATTTTATTTTATTTTATTTTCGGAGACTTATCATCATGATCGACAAATTCTCAAAAATAAAATTTTACTTAGTTCTCTTTGGCACTCCCTGTGCAAACCCATCACTAAGTAAGTTCTTAAAAGAGTAAGTCATGAGTGGACAAAAGTCATGAATATACGAAAGAAGCAGTTTTGAGGTAGAAGTCGCCGACGTGCTCAAGGTCAGTGACTGCAATTTCTGGCGCGAGAAAAAGATCATGGCTTAACAGGATCTTTTGAAATTGGAAAGTGTACTTCAAAAGGGAGAAAAGAGAAGATCTTGTGATTTGACAACTTCCTTAATGATGGAAGTGGATTCCTTTATTATGCTTCAACCGTCAAACTAAAAAGGTACGCTCTTCTAAACTCCTTCTCTCTCTCTCTCTCGATTTCTACTCTCTCTCTCTCTCTCTCTCTCTCGAACCCAAAACCCTCGAACCTTCATCCTTCTCCAATGGCGTCTCCATCCAACTCCGACATCCCTGCTTCTCCCAAGACCAAAATCGACAGTCCTGAATCGGCAAAGAAGAAAATTCTCGCCCTCTTTGGCGATGATTTTCTTCGAGCCCTTTTATTTGGAGAATAGTCTCCCTCTACTGTCCCTCCAACCGCCATGGAACCTCCATCCCAAAACCTCATTCCTCCACAGAACCAAGATCCAAGCCCTTCTCTTCCAAAATCAACTCCCTCATCACCCGTTACCACCGAAAAACCCCACAATCCCCTTTCCCAAATCGAAACCAAAACCCTAACCACTTCACCAGAATCTGGAAAAATGCGCCAAAAGGCGCAACCAATGGTTTTTCCAAAAACTGGTGAATCTTCCTTACCCAAACCCTCTAACCCAGAGATTGTAGAGGAAGAGAGAGTGAAGACTCCGATTATGGGGTCAATGGAGTTTGAGGAAACGGAGAAAGTTGTCGGGTCATTCGCAGAGGAAAAAAAAGAAGAGGATGGTGAAGAGGAAAATCAACGGCTATCTCCCCCAACAAAGGCTGTCAATGACTCCTCAAAAGTCATCGACCTTGATGCTGATGTGGAGAATGTTGTCAAGGTGACTGACAAGGACCCCTCTCAAAAGGAACCAACTGAAAACTCTGAAGAAGGTACACCCTCTGATCCAATTCTGTTTTCTAAGAAGTACAAATATGGAGATTCTGTTAAGAAAAATTTGGAAAAAGACCTCTTTGGAGATGACTCTGAGTTGCTTAAGGAGGATGAGATAGAAATGCCTCCTCCATTTCGCCCTAAGACTAGATCTGTTAGTGCTAGAGCCTCGGCAGTGGCTCTTAAAGCCAAGAAGGGCAAGGGGTTGGAAACCTCTGAGGCTGCCACAGAGGGAGGTGACTCTTCCTTCTCTGAGAAAGTCACTAGAAAGAAAAGGGGGAGATCTCCTAAGTCTGCTGTTGGATCAAGTAAGAAGAGTAAGAAAACTAGTGTGAGCATTGATATGTCATCTAGGGATTTCACTAAGGATCTGTTGTAGGATGAAAATTTCATGAAAGAGTTCAAACTGACCAAGGTCATTGATTGGCTGAAAAGGCAAAAATGGGATAAGTTAATTCAGGGAGAACATGAGTACAACCCGATGATGATTAAGTTATTTTATGAGAATCTAGTGATTGAAGATACAGGGAATATGACCATAGGAAGGTACACCATAGACAAGAAGACGTATTCCTTCACCAGCAAGGTTGTCAGTGACATTCTAGAGATTCCTCATGAAGGTTTTGCTGAGTACTACAAAGGAGGTTGGCCTGAAGGGGTTGATGATCGTGACATTATCAAAATTGTCACTGACAGTGATGATAATTTCACTACCCCCTATCTAGTCAACAAGATGGGTATAGAGAAGAAAGTGATGTTCAATTACCTAATCAGCAACCTGCTACCAAGGGAACTCAAGAGGAATGCTGCCTCTATTCAGGACTTACTGGTCATGGACAAGATCATACGAGGGAAGAAGATTAACATGCCACGACTGATGATGCTTCACATGAAGCATGTGCTTGAAACTGCCAAGCATGCTCTTCCTTACGGTATGCTGATTGCTTTGATGATGCTTCAGCATAAAGTCTATGTGGATGGCCGTGCTGATGTCCTCAACCCTAGAGTTCTTAACAAAGAGATGATCCGAAAGTTTGGTTGGAACTGGATAGATGGTCAGTGGGTACTGAAGACATCTGAAGTCAGTGACAAAGGGAATCAAGAAGAAGGACCAAAATCTGCTCCGATGAATGATGAGCTGAAAGAGATCAGGGAGCAGAACATGATTCTGAAGGGAATGGTGGAAAAGCTTCAGAATATGGTCGGCAACGCACTGTCAAAGTTGGATGCATTAGATGAGAGGCTCAATGACTTTGGAGCCTGATGTCAGTGATTGTCGTGCACTCATGACCTTCTCTATCCCTTTCTCTTCTCCTTGCCATATTATTCCTCCACTTTAAAAAGACTTCTTTAGTTCAATTTGGTTGTAACGTACTTCTGGATTGTGTGTGTCTGCATCGTACTCTTATTTTGCCATGGTGGATGACTATTTATGACTGTTTTGACATTATGCTTTAAGTTTCTATATTTGCCTCTGATTTCTTTTCTTGTTTTAGCAGTCTTTTTGATGATGCCAAAAGGGGGAATTAACCGGGGGAATAGATTTATTAGGTGGATCAAAATACTGAAAACATGTGGTTATTAAGCTTAGGGGGAACTTTTATGGCTTTTGTGTTTTGCTCTATCTACTATGCTGTTTTGTATGCTGGATATTTTGTTTATCAGAACAGGTTGTTTGTCACCATCAAAAAGGGGGAATTTGTTAGAAGACGGAAGTTTGAGTTTTGATGGTTCCAGAGTCAGTGACCCTATGTTTGCAAGTCGAGTCGGCGACTTGGCAAAGTCACTGACATAAGCAGCTGGCGAAGCAATTTATTTATGGAAGGAACGCACAGATCATGCACGTTCAACTGAAGACAGTTGTTTTGATTTATTTTATGAGAAGATCATCAAAAGAATGCTAAAATCAAGATGAAGATAATTTGATTCTCCTAGAATATTTAGTGTGCGTATGATTATATATTTGGAAAGATCTTGTAAGATTGCGTGGGATGTTATTTCCTTAACCGAATAGGAAATAATATTACACAAAATCACACCTTATTCTAGCTTAAATATTGCATTGTTTTAGGTTAGAAGCAAGGACTTTCGTGCATAATTGTATATCTTGAGAAAAAGAAAAGAGAGAGTTCTAGGTAGAAGAAGACTCGTGCGTGGGATTCGTACGAGTAGTGAAGAAGACTTGTGCGTGAGATTCATGCAAGTGGTGAGTTCGAGTGTTCTTAGGCATAGCGTGAGGTTGAGAGTGTAGGTACAAAGGTAGAGCGTGGTTCAAGGTTGTGGGATTCAACTTGTACACGGGAGAGCTTTGTAACACTCAAGAAATCAATAGAGCGAGTCTAAGGACTCTTGAAATCCGACCAAGTGAGAATCTTGGAAGGGAGTGGTTTTTCTCTAAGTAAACTAGTTGGTTTACGAAGAGTTTCCACTATACATCGCTTGTCAGTGACCGTTGGTAAACGTTTATTTTACTGTGTGATTATTCCGCTGCTTTGATTCAAAGTTTCCACTTTCGCTTCAACTATGAATGAGAAATTCCCTTCAACTTTTGTTTCAAGGATTAAGAACAAGAGAATAGATTCATGCAATAAAAACAATCAAATGATGATCACAAACAAGCATGCACACCCATTGTTGGGTTCAACCCCAACCTTAGACAGAGAAAACTACTCACAATTCATCATAAAAAACATCTAAATTAAATTAAAGAGAAAGGAAAAGCTTACAACCGAATCCACAACGAAACTTGTCTTCCAAGAAATCCCGAAAATTCGTCCCTCTCTCTCCCACGCCTCTCTTCTCTCTCTACATTAAAACTAGGTTAATTGTGGCCTCCTCAAACTAAACCTAGAACAAAAGTATTTATAGAGAAAAATCTAATCTATCTAGAAGCTATCTATAAGGAAATAAATCTTTAAAAGATATATTCCTTCTACAAGGAAATAAATCTAATAAAAGATATATCCCTTCTATCTAAATAAATAACATAAAAGGAAACTAATAAAAAGGGATAAAAATACATTAATTGCGTCAACTCTAATGTCTTCTACCGACATGGGACCCTCAGAATTAACCCCGTCAGGGTCGGTAGATCTTCATGCAGAATTCTCGAATTTTTGCTCTTTCCGCACCTCGATATCGACCTAGGCAGGGTCGATATCGACCCTCATCAGCATTGAAAACAACTTTGAGTAAAACTTGCGTAGCGGATTCGTTACAACTCTGTTTGACTCGATTCTTTTTCCTATGTCTTTGTAACGAGTTTCTCTACCTCTTTCCAAGCTCAAACTTCATCTTCAGTAACTTTATTAGAGTGCTTTTCTTCTTCCTTCACTTCATTCTTGAGTGCTATCTTCAAGTGCTTTCCTCCTTTCTTCAAGATATGCTCCAAAACAGCTTCAAAACCTATAAAAACACCACCAAAACTTATGTAGACTCCATATCTTAAGAAAATACGAAAACCTACACAAACGACTCAAAACAAAACACAAATAAAAAGACGGACATCAAAAGACCCCATACTTAGACTTGCTTGTCCTCAAGCAATCACCAAACATAGATCAAAACCATCAACACATCTATCAAGTAATAGCCCTTATCAAAAAGCAACTTCAACACAAGTGAAATTATAGACAAGTGACTTTAACGTCATCACACATATATGAGCAACTAATGAACATAAGCAACTACAATCCAACCTCGCAAGGGATATGTGTTTCACTCAACTCTCATGTGTTTAGGCTTATAAGTACAACTCTCAACTCAATCCTACATGCAAAAACTCATAGAAATTGTAACTTATATCACCAATCTCTCTACCAAAGATTGTCAAAACAAGTAAAATCATCAAGAGAACTTAGGCTCAATGGAAAATTTCATAGAAGTTTCCATTCGGCCGGATTGTAATGGGGCTTGGTAATGACAATTAGGCATGGAAATAATTTGGCTTTGTGGTGCTAAAAATATCCGGGAATATGGACTCCTAAACTCACAACATAACTCACCAAACTTTTTTAAGAACATCTTACCAAACTCACTCAAACATTATAGATCACTCTCTTTTCTTAACCCTTTTAATATCCCATCTAATCTTGCTTACAAACACTAAGGAAGATTTGGCTCATGCACACTTTATTCATTGCTCAACTCTTCCCCGTTTTTTTTCTTTCTTTCTCCCTTATGATTTTCATTTTTTGTATTTTTTCTGTGGGAGGTTCGATACCGAACATGTAGAGTCGGTAACGAGTTCTGCTCATCATTTTCTTCTTTCTTCCTCTTTATTTTCCACTTCTTTTGTAAGTGCATTCATAGAACCAAACTCCTTTTACATGACAAACTGCAAGATTTTACTTTACCCAACCCATATTACCCCACACATGAACCAAACAAACTCACTCAACAAAACCATCACAATAACCAATACTAAGCCCTAATCCCCGGATAGGGTCAAGCTTACATTGGCTAGGAAAATAATTTTGTGGAGCTTACAAAAATAGGCTTTAAGGCACAAAGAAATTGGCTTCAAATAGAGGGATAATGTAAGGTAGGATAAGGATTAATAAGGCTCATGAAAATAAGTTATCCATCATATGATTTCACAAGTAATGAACTATAATCTTATAGAGGCTTCAAGAAATAGATAACCATCACAATTTCAAGAGATAATATGCATATAAGAGAGTAAATCACACAAAAAAGAGAAGAGGGATTTTGATGTTCTCCCTATAAGGCCAAAATTAACTCACAAGGTAGATCATTTTGTTGGATTGCAATTAAACTCATGCTAAAAAGTCATACATGCTCAGTTTCATCACAAGCTAAAAATTCACATAAAAACAATTTTTTTATGATAGACTCAGGCTAAACCATCAAAGACATGCTAAATGGATTTACATGATCATGCAAGTAATTACCATCCTAGAACATCTAAGTGGAATATTATCAATCCTAAAAACACAAACAAACAAAAACTGACGCTAATCTGAGTTTCCTTTTCCCCATACCCCATACTTAGACCAAACAGTGTCCTCACTGTTTAAAGCAAAGACATAAAAATAAAGAGGATAAGAAAAGGGAACTCACAAAATAAAACTGAAGCTATCTGAAGTTGATAGTTGACCACGGAGGAGGTTACTGATTTTTTTTTCTTTCGGCTTCCTATAAGGTCGGTACCGACCCTGTGGGGGTCTTTACCGAGCTTGTTGTATGTCCACTGATTTGCTTCTATGTAGCACTTCTTCTTCTTCTTAGCACTTCTTAACTTTTTGTACCTGAGTCACTTTAGAAAAGTTTTTATCCCTACTACACTACTCTAACCTAAAAACAAGTCAAAAGAAAGCTAGCAAAAAGAACTAAGAAAGCAAAAAATTAAAAACGAAAACAAAAACTAAAAGCGGGTTGCCTCCCGTAAGCGCTATTTTTAACGTCGTTACCCCGACGAACTTACCTTGACGGATCAAGGCGGCTCCCATCTAGCTATGTCGGCTTCAAGGGAAACCCCATACTTAGATGGAAAAGCATCAAAGCTTCTCTCTAGGACATTTGGTCCTCTATCATCAATAAGAACACTTGGAAGTCCTACATTAGGGTTAGAAAAATCCGAAAACCAATGAGGTTTTGACTCTTTCACAGTATGCTCAATAGTAGGAGTTGTAAAAGAAGAATGAAAGAAAGGATCATGACCAGAATCAATTAGATCAGAGCAAGGAGACTTACCTTTGTTATTCTGAGGAGGGGTCGTTACCGAGGGTATGTGGGTCGTTATCGACCCCACTGGATCAAGGAATGCCTCAGTATCGTGCCTGTCTAGCCCGGTAACGGATATGTGATCGTCTTTCTTCATCGAATAAAGGGTCATTACCGACCATAGGGGATCGGTAGGCTCCTTAATATGCACTTTCTCCTTGAATCTGCTCGTTTCGGGTCTCAGGAAAAGGTCGTTACCGACCCATGGAGGGTCGGTAGGCCCTTCGTTAACGCTCTTTACAGTAGTGGTCTCATTCACATCGAGATTGAAACGGAATTCGACCCTCTCCTCCCCAATATCGAATGTAAGGAGTCCTTTTCTAACATCAACTCGTGCCCCTGTGGTGGCTAAGAATGGTCTTCCAAGAATGATTGGTACCTTAGGGTCTTCAGGCATGTCTAGAACAATGAAGTCGTTTGGGACAAAAAAATTGCCAACCTTAACAGGGACATCCTCAACGACTCCAGTTGCCTTTACACAGGATCCGTCTGCCATGTACAGCCTCATATTGATGGGTTCCAGCGGTCCCATGTTAGCCTTGGTCCAGATAGACAATGGTAATAAACTGGCACTAGCACCTGGATCACCGAGTTTTTCTAGAAGCTTTATAGATCGGACTTCACTTGACATCTCTGAGATAGATCTTTTCCTGCTTAAAATCTCTTTTAAAAATTTAGTGTAGGCAGGCATTTCATTAAGGGCATCGGTAAATGGAATAGAAATATTTAACCCTTGAAGAATTTTAACAAAACGTCTAAACTTTCCTTCCGTGACATCATTGGCTTTCTTAATCGGGAAAGGAAGAGTTTTAGACGGGCTCCAGATAGAGAGAGCCCCGGATCGAGGTCCTACCGAATCGACAAGAGGGTCGACCGCTGCTGGAGAAGGGTCGATATCGACCTTAGGGGGGTCGGTATCGAGTTGAGATTTCGATTTAGAAGACTTACCTGGCCTGGAGGGGTCGAAATCGACCTGGGGAGCCTCGGTATCGACCCTATTGGGGTCGGTATCGAGCCTATTAGGGTCGTCGTCCTCGTTACCGGTCACTTTTTCCTTGGCCTTAGCACGGTCCGGTAGTGTTTTTCCGCTTCGGACGTGGATTGCTGCAATTTGGCCTCTTGGGTTCTCTTCGGGATGGCCCGGTAATTGCCCTTGGGGTCTTGGAATTTGTGCAGCAAGGTTGCCCAGTTGGGAGTCAATGCTCTTCTTCCATGTTTCTAGACCATTCAACCGATTGTTAAGGTTGGCTTGTACCCCATCAATCTTGTTATGCACGTCATTGATTTTGTTGTTGACTCCATCAATCTTGCTATGGATGCCCTCTTGTAGCCCTTGTACCCATGAAGGTACCTCTTGGTATCCTGGTGGTCTGTAAGGAGGGGCCTTCCTTTCCTGTGGTGGAGGGGGTGCATAGTTGCCCCAGGTGGGCTGATTGTTGTTCCTCCCTGCATAAGAATTATGTACTTGGTTCCCATAGGGACCTCTCATATAGTTCACTTCTTCATATGCCTCAGCAGCACGGACCTGTTGCAAGTTAGTGCAGGCAGAAGTAGCATGGGATTGAGACCCACATTCTAGACAAGATGGAGATGAAAGATAACTTACCTGCTTCTTCAAACGGTTGATCTCATCTTGCAAGAATTGGTGCTTCACTTCGGGGTCTACCTCGTCCCTGTTTGGATTGTAGAGCCTTCGTTGGTGCTGCTGGGTTTGTTGCACTCCATACATTGCATCATAATTGGTCAATTTGTCAAGCAATGCCCATGCCTCATCGGGATCCATCTCAATAAAACCACAAGCAGTATGAAGATTGATGCGGTTTTTCGTCTCATCATTGATCCCTTGGAAGAAGATTTCTTGGAGTACATATTGTGGTTGCCCATGGGTAGGGCACTGTCTAAGCATCTCCTTGAACCTCTCCCATGTCTCCACAAAGGTCTCATTAGGCGGCTGGTGATAGGAGGCGATGCGCTTCCTTAACTCCGTAGTCTTGGCATGTGGGAAGAACTTTGTCATGAACAAGTCATGCAGAGTTTCCCATTTCTTTATTGACTTGGGAGGTAGGCTCTCTAACCAGCTCAGGGCCTTTCCTGCAAGAGACCTGATGTTCGTATTTTTAGTATAGTTTTTAGTATGTTTTCTTAGTTTGTTAGGCTTAGTTTTAGTAGTTTTAGGATTAGTTTTGTGTGTTTTTTGGATAGTTTTGCATATTTTGTAAAAAGTACGGAAGCTACTCCGTTTTGTGTCTTTTTGTAGGTTTTAGCGAAGAAAAGATGTTATTTGGAGCTGAATTTGGAGTGCTATGATGAAAGACGGAAGAATGCAAGACGAAGAAGTCGAAGCCTAAGTTTCTGGAGATAAAGTGTGGAAGAAAGCTAAACCCAGGCTCGTTAACGAGGCTGTAAGGGGTCGTTAACGAGGCCACGAGATGAAGATTTCGAGAGTTTGATTCTGTAACTCACCGATCCTGTGCGGCAATTTATTTCCGTGTCGGTAGAGTATCTTTTTATGATTTTAGGGTTATTATATTATGTATTTTAGGTCTTGTTATTTTTCTAGATTTTATTTCTATCTTTTAGGATTTTAATTCTATCTTTTTAGGAAAGTTTTTATCTTTTAGCCTTATTAGTTTTTAGCCTTATTAGTATAAATAGCCCTCTTATTAGCCTAAGAAGGGGGGATCGATTGAAGAGAGGAGGAAGAGTCGAGAAGAGAGAGAGTGGATCGGAGTCGAGATTGATGGTTCGGTGGACGAGAGTTACCGAGGTCGTTAATCGTGATTTTGGTTCGGTGTTTGTATTTTTTCGGTTTCTTCTGAATCTCTGTAAGACGATATTTCCTATTAATTTGAGTAGTGTTTTGTTTTCAATGATTTCTTTTGTTGAATTTATTTGTTTCTTAGTTATGAGTAGTGAGTAGTCTTCTTTTCTAGGGTCGGGGTTAAACCTGGCATAGTTATGCATGTTTGAGGAGTAAGAGTATGTGTTGATTGCCTTTTATCTATTTTGAGATTGTTTGTTGTGCTTAGACCTAGATGAAAGTCAAGGTGATTTGAGTTTTTAACTTGATTGAGAGAGAAAGTTATAGACTTGAAGGCTGATATTGTTTGAATACGAAAGTTTCAAGCTTTAGATCCAAAACAAGCAATTGAGTGGATTGGTTTATGAAAATAGGTTAATTTACTCGATAGTCGACAAAAGTTGATGAATTTATCTGTTTAAAGGCATGATCTTATCTTCTTACGAGTTTATATGCATGACTATGTTGTGGTGTCCCTTATCCTAGATCTTTGTTTTATTTGAATTCTTTTGAAGTGATATTCGTTGCTGAGTTTGTAGGCTCGGTACCGAATCTGTTTAGGTCGTTAGTTTTGGTTTTTTTTCTACGGTGGTTCGTTAACGACCCTGACAACGTCGTTAACGAGGCTGCTTGTGAGTGTTTTGCTTGCTTTTGTTTGATTTTTAGTAGTCGATAAACAAACAACCTTGCTTCTCGTGGAACGATCCTGACTTCGCTATACACAGCGGGGTCTTGACTTATAAATTTATTTGTTGTCTCGAGTCAAGAAACCCTCCCCTCAACAAATTGGCGCCGTTGCCGGGGAAGCAACGAGTTTGTTTGTTTATCTGTGGGTCCAGGAATAGCCCGACCCCGTTTCGTTTTTAATTTTTTTTCTCTTTGTCTGTTTTCTCAGCGCATGTCGGTAGGACGTCGAAGGCTCGAATTTGATAACGCTGGTTATTATTCTGAACCTGAACGTTCCCTGCACCGTAGAAGTCGAGAAAACCGAGCCATGGCCACACCTGAAGAGATGGCTCGTCAGTTAGAAGTCCTCCAAACACAGATCGAGGCGTTAAAAACTGAGAAGGAAGGCGCTGCCGCCAAGGCTGAGCGTCAACGAGCTGCCAATGCTCGTCTACAAGAAGAGTTGAATGCCTATCCGAGGAATGCCAAACAGTACATGCATCCAGAACTGAGGGTGCCAGAGTCCCCAATCGTGCTTCCGGAGATAGAGAAAACCTTTGAGATCAAGTCTCAATTTATATCCCTAATTAAACGGGCTCAGTTTGATGGGAAACCCACTGAGTGCCCTATGGAGCATATTAGAAATTTTCTTGACTTATGTGACACCATAGCTGTTGAAGGTGTCTCACTAGAATATGTTCTGTTAAAAGCTTTCAGGTGGTCTCTTGCTGGAAAGGCCCTGAGCTGGTTGGAGAGCCTACCTCCTAAGTCTATCAGGACTTGGAAGAACTTGTATGATCAATTTCTTACAAAAATTTTCCCTCATGCTAAGACAACGGAGTTGAGGAAATGCATCACCTCCTATCACCAGCTGCCTAATGAGACCTTTGTTGAAACATGGGAAAGATTCAAAGAGATGCTTAGACAGTGTCCCACTCATGGGCAACCTTTATATGTTCTGCAAGAAATCTTTTTCCAGGGTATCAACGCGGAGACCAAGAACTGCATCAACACGCATACAGCGTGCGGTTTCATAGAGATGGACCCTACAGCTGCATGGGAATTGCTGGATAAGATGTCCAATTACGATGCCATGTATGGAACCCAGCAGACTCCCCAGCCTCAGAAACGTCTCTACGTGCCTAACCGAGAAGAAGTTGACCCAGATGTTAAAAATCAGTTTCTACAAGATGAGGTCAACCGCCTGAAGAAGCAGGTAAGTTTTCTGAAATCCTCTCAATCGTGTCAAGAGTGTGGTTCTGCTGCCCATAGTACTTCTGCTTGCACTAACATAGAGCAGGTAAGAGCCGCTGAGACAATTGCTGAGATGAATTACATGAGAGGCCCATACAGGAACCAGCCTAGTAATTTTGACAGGTCGAACAACTATCAGACGTGGGGAAATCAAAATCCAAATCCAAGCTATGCAGCACCTCCACCAAATAGACGACCTGCACCTTATCGACCTCCAGGCCATCAGGAGCCGCCATCTTGGGTACAAGTGTTACAGGAAAGCATCAATGGGGTCCACAACAAGGTCAACGAAGTTCAAGTTAACCTTAACCACCAATATAAAAGATGGGGAGAGTTCGATATATGGAAAAAGAATGTTGATTCCCAACTAGGGCATCTTGCTGCACAGATTCCAAGACCACAAGGGCAACTTCCGGGACGTCCCGAAGAAAACCCTAAAGGACAGATAGCAGCAGTGCACCTTAGGAGCGGAAAGACATTGCCGGAGCGTGTCCAAGCTAAGGACAAGAAGGAAGAGGATACCACGGATACCCTCGGTAACGAGCCAGCAAGGGAAATTATCGAACCGGTGTACCATGGTGACGAGGCTCCGAGGGTACCTAACGACCCTACCCCAGGTAAGTTTTCTAAACCGAGCCTTCCTCTCAATCCCAGGGTAGTTAACGACCCCATCAGGGTCGGCAACGACCTGCCGAGCGTACCTAACGACCCGAGTGTCGACCCTGTAGCATCACCCCTCGAGCCTAACTTGGTTCCGAGGATGGTGAAGTCTCTTCCATTTCCCACTAAGAAATCTGTGGACTCTACTGAGAGTAAGTTCAAGCGTTTCGTAAAGATTCTTCAGGGCATTAATATTTCCATCCCATTCGCTGAGGCCCTAAGCGAAATGCCGGCTTATACAAAATTCTTGAAAGATATTCTTAGCAGGAAAAGATCCATTACAAAGCTGCAGGATGAAGTCAGATCTATAGCTCTACCAGAAAAGCTAGGAGATCCAGGGAGATTCGCAATAACTATTGGAATAGGCGACCACAAGTTCAAAGCTTTATGTGATCTAGGAGCCAGTGCCAGTTTACTCCCTCTCTCAATCTGGTCTAAAGCCAATATGGGACCACTAGAGCCGGTGGATATGAATCTCTACATGGCCGACGGATCATGTGTCAAGGCCACATGAGTCGTGGACGACTATCCTATTCAAGTCGGGAAATTCTTTATACCGAATGATTTCATTGTCCTCGATATGCCTGAAGACCCTCATGTCCCCATAATTCTCAGCAGACCATTTTTAGCCACAGCAGGTGCAAGAGTCGATGTGCGGAAAGGACTTCTTACTTTTGATATTGGAGAGGAACGAGTGGAATTCAGCTTGGATCAGAATGCCAACGACCCAACTGCAGTCGCACAAATCGAGTTGACCCAACCAGAACTCGAAACAGCTGATCCTACCGAGCCTCCCTCAAATACCAAAACGGAAGAGAATGTCATACAAGTCCCTACCGAACCTCATTGGCCGATCACCGAACTCCACATGCGAGAGTGTAATCAAGGTAGGTACTCTAACTGTGAATTCGCTAATGATGGTCATAACTATTCTTTATCCTGTGTTCCTACACCATGCCCCATTATATGCACTACAGAGGAGTCCGAACCACCTTGGTTTTCGGATTTCACTAACCATCATGTAGGAATATCGGGCATATTGATAGAAGAAAAAGGACCTAATTTAGTGACTCAAGCAAATAAAGGCTGCAAAGCTAAGTATGGGGTATCTCAAGACACCAACGTAGCTACAAGAGAGCCACCTTGAGCCAAGGAGTACGTCAGGCTGACGACGTTAAAAAATAGGGCTTACGGGAGGCAACCCGCTTTTAGTATAGAATTAGATTAGATTTTTTTTCTTTTCTTTTTAGATTTTTTTTTTCTTAGCTTTCTTTTGAGTTCTTTTTAATAGTTTCTAGGATAGAAATTAGAATAAATTTAGAGCTAACAAGATGCAGAAAAGGGGCTCGAAAATCACACAAGGAGGCTACGGTGGCTCGTTAACGACCCACCCAGGGTCGTTAATGACCCACCCAGGGTCGTTAACGACCCGGTTTGGCGAACCGGCTCGGGCAGGTATGTTTTTTTAACCCTAATCTATCCTCTATCTTCTACCCTATTTCTTACCCCCCCCCCCCCCCTTCCCCCAACCCACCCCCCCCCCCCCCCTTCCCACATGCGAGAGTGTAATCAAGGTAGGTACTCTAACTGTGAATTCGCTAATGATGGTCATAACTATTCTTTATCCTGTGTTCCTACACCATGCCCCATTATATGCACTACAGAGGAGTCCGAACCACCTTGGTTTTCGGATTTCACTAACCATCATGTAGGAATATCGGGCATATTGATAGAAGAAAAAGGACCTAATTTAGTGACTCAAGCAAATAAAGGCTGCAAAGCTAAGTATGGGGTATCTCAAGACACCAACGTAGCTACAAGAGAGCCACCTTGAGCCAAGGAGTACGTCAGGCTGACGACGTTAAAAAATAGGGCTTACGGGAGGCAACCCGCTTTTAGTATAGAATTAGATTAGATTTTTTTTCTTTTCTTTTTAGATTTTTTTTTTCTTAGCTTTCTTTTGAGTTCTTTTTAATAGTTTCTAGGATAGAAATTAGAATAAATTTAGAGCTAACAAGATGCAGAAAAGGGGCTCGAAAATCACACAAGGAGGCTACGGTGGCTCGTTAACGACCCACCCAGGGTCGTTAATGACCCACCCAGGGTCGTTAACGACCCGGTTTGGCGAACCGGCTCGGGCAGGTATGTTTTTTTAACCCTAATCTATCCTCTATCTTCTACCCTATTTCTTACCCCCCCCCCTTCCCCCAACCCACCCCCCCCCCCCCCCCCCGCCGCCACTACCTATCCTCTCTCCTAATTCTACCCCCTTCTATTTAACCCTTCCCAAACCCTCAAAAATCATACCCACAATCTCAAACTCCAAATCCCTCAAACCTCCACCGAATCCCCTCACCACCGATCGAAATCCTTCACTCCACCGACCTTCGGAGACGCCGTTGTTACCGAAGCCCGAAATCTCGTTTTCCCACCGACGAGACCCAAGCTCGTAATCCACCCAATTCCGACCTCTTGTTCTTCAAATTCTCGATTCTCCGGTATGATTTCTAAACCCTAACTCGAGATTGCATGATTCATGGTTTATAGGGTAGAAATTTCATGTCTTGAATTGTGTTTATAGAGAGGACCGATTTTCATGTTTAGATTTTGCTCATGAATTATGGTTGTGCTTAGTTGATTTTCAATCTAGGAAAGATTCTTCATGCTAGATTCTCCATTGCAAGATTTGATTTAGAAAAGCATGAATCTTTTTTGTTCTAGGTATTGAGTTTGATTTTCACCCTGTTAATTTTGGGCAAATCTAGCATGTTCGGGATGGGTAATTGAGCAAGTATGGGGTGCACATATCCGATTGTGTGTCTTGTGAGGGATTATAGAGGAGTGCATGCTTGATTTATGGCTTGATTTTTAAAGTTGATAAACCCCGGAATTCTGTGAACTGGCTCTCGGCAGCTCGTTAACGACCCACCCAGGCTCGTTAACGACCCTGCGCAAATTCAAAGTTCATTAACCAGTCCAGATTCGTAAACGACCCAATTGGGTAGTTAACGAATAAATCCGAGGATTATTTCGAGACCAAGTATGGGGTCTCTTGCCTAACCTAACTTGAGTGGATCTTATCTTGGAAAATCATGATTGTTTTGTAGATCACATGGCAAGTTCCAGCAGACCCGCTACCCGAGCTCAGTAGAAGAGAAGGAACCAGAGGTCCCCATCTCCACCTCGCATGGACAATGTGATCTTGCGTACTCAAGGGCAAGCGGACCGATACAATGCCATCTTAAACAAAGATCACAACACTCGGTGATTTTCAAGAACGAGTGCCAAGCAAATGGGAATTTATACGGATGTCAAGGAGGCCTTTGCTATTCTCGGTGTGCCTCACTTGCTGAAGAAGGAGACGGTACCACATTTTCCGGCCCTCACATCCGAGTTCTTGGCCACTTTAGAGACGAGTTTCCCGTCAAAGACTTCGGCGGGACGCATCAGGTTTAGGCTCGGTAATGTGAGCCGAGAATACACCATGGAAGAGTTCAATGCTATTCTGGAGCTCCCAAATCCTTCTAGAGATTACAGTTTGAAGAATTACAAAGTGACAAGGACTTGGAGCTACATCACCGGGGAGGTTGAGCCCTCCGCAGCGGCACTATCCGGGGCAAGCATCATCAACCCCATTTTTAGGATCATTCTTCGAGTCCTAGCCGCTACATTTTGGCCGAAGAGAGAGCTGAACAGGCCAACAAGAATGGAAGTTGCTTGTCTTCGCACCATCCTTTTCGAGGAGCCCGGCCCTTTGAATTTGGGGTATGAGTGGCTCTACTACATTGAAAAATCAACCAAGTCCAAAGAAGTATGGTGTGGAAACTTGGTTAGTCTCTTGGCTACAAACTTGGGAGTCGACCTTACTCGCTACACGCCGGCTCATGCACAACTCCTCAACAAAAGCTATTGGTATAGCTCTAGTGTTTTCATCCAAGCCGAGAGAGGACTCAGAGTGAAAGTGCAAGACCGCATCGTTACACCTACCCTTGACATGTTGGAGCTACTCTACGTACCAAATTTGTACGAGGTATGGACGGGTCATGCTTACCCGTTGGAGCCCAAGCCGAAGGATGAGCTATCACTTCGGCCGTGTGAGACGAGGTTCGAGCGAGACGGAGATGACATGGATAAAGATGGAGATGAAGATGAGGATACCGAGGTAGTTGGCGAAGACACTAAAGAGGTCGACACAGAGGGAGGCACGGAAGAGCTTAACTTCGAGGATAACGACCTCGACACGGAAGTTTTGGGCACCAACATCCTCGTTGACGAGCCTACCAGACTCGTTAACGACCATTTCCAGCCTTCTTCCTACATTCCTAACGAGGCACCCAGCTTCGTTAACGAGGTCCCGAGGACAACTACCGACCCCCCGCCAGCTCCTACCGACCCTCATTCCTATGGTTGTATACCATACAACCCGGTGTTGTACCAAGACCACTTCCAGCCTCACTACCCACCACCTCCTCAACCCGAGTACACTGGATCGAGTATGCCACCACCATGGGCCGAGGATCTTTCTGCACGGATGCAGCAGCTCAACCTTCAGCGGGACCATATTCATAGGAGGATGGATAGATGGGAGACCGTCTATTCCGCTCGCATGTCGATGGAAGATGAGAGGCATCGTCAGAGAGAGGTGGAGGATGCAGAGCGTTGGAGGACGATGTACGACTTCATGGGGAACTTCGAGCATTACTTTCCTCCACCAAACCAGTGATTCAGCTTGAAGAAGACGTTTTTCTTGTTTTCCACTTTTGAGTCTTTGTAAGTTTTTTTTTTATTTATTTTGTTTTTGTTCTTTTCTTTTCTTTTCTATTTTTTTTTCCTTCTTCTTATTTTTTCTTACAGTGGGGACACTGTAATTTTAAGTATGGGGTGGGAGAAAGTAGACAACTTGTTATCTTATGTGTCTTGTGTGTTTATTTGTTTTAAGTAGTTTCGTTCTATATAAAAAAAATCGGGAAAAAATTGAAAAATTGAAAAAATTGAAAAAAAAAAGAGAGTTTAGAATTGATAGATATCCCTTTCTTAGGTTCTATGATGGTAGTTTCTAGCATAATCATGTAATTCCTTGCAAGCATGTCTTTGATAGTATAGCCAGATTCTTAATTTGAAATTGTGTTTTTAGAAGGAATAGCATTTGATGAAATTGAGCACATATACTTTATAGCACAAGTGATGCAATCCAACAAAATTGACCTTGTGAGTTATTTTTGGCCTTATAGGGAGAACATCAAATTTCCCTCTTTTTTTTCGTGTGATTTACTCTATATGCATATTATCTCTTGGAATTGTGATGGTTATCTATTTCTTGAGACCTATATGGGATTTTTAGTTCATTACTTGTGAAAATCAGATGATAGAGAACTTATTTTTATAGCCCTATTATCCTTATCCTACCTTACATGATTCTTCTTTTTAAAGCCAATTTGAGCCTGAAGCCTTTTATTTTTAACTCCACAAAATTGTTCCCTAGCCGAGATAAGCTTGACCCTATCCGGGGATTAGGACTTAGATTGGAGAGGTATGTTTTGTTGAGTGCAATATTTATGTTTTGGTTTGAAATTGAGGAATTATTGGGAAGGGTAGATTGGAAGTCTCTTGTTTTTAATAGTTGTAAAAGAAAGATCTCTTGATAGCAAAAGATGCACGAAATAAGGTTGATGGTTGAAAGGAAGTTGTTAAGGAAAAGGAGGAGTACATGATGAAGCTCGTTAACGACCCTGAAGTGGTTCGTTAACGAGGCAGCTCGTTAACGACCCTGAAGTGGTTCGTTTGAAGTGCATGTGTTTATAGAGATAATATCAGAGATTCTTTTTATTATTTGTATGAGGCTTTCTAGGATATATTGGGTGAGTGAAAATGAGTGTGCATATTGAGAGTGAGTTTGGTATATGTTTATGAGAGTTTTGGAGTATCTGTGAGAATTTTTAGGAGTCTTTGATTCTCGGATATTATTAGCACCACATGACCAAAATATTTTCCATGCCTATTTTTCTTTACCAAGCCCCATTACAACCCGGCCGAATGAAAGCTTCTATGAAGTTTTTTCATTGAGCCTAAGTTCTCTTGATGATTTTTGCTTGTTTTGACAAATCTTGGGTGGAGAGTTTGGTGATATAAGTTCCAATTTCTATGAGTTTTTGTATATAAGATGAGTTGAGAGATTGAATCTATAAGCCCAAACACTTGAGAGTTGAGTGAAACACATTATCCTTGTGAGGTTGGATTATATTTTCTTATGTCTATTTGGTTCATATATGTGTGATGACGTTTATAATCATTTGTTATTTTTCTATGTGTTGATGTTGCTTTTTAGATGATGGCTATGTCTTGATGAGTATGTAGTTTGGTTTTGGTTATTGTTTAGTGATTGCTTGAGGACAAGCAAGTCTAAGTATGGGGTATTTTGATGTTCGTATTTTTAGTATAGTTTTTAGTATGTTTTCTTAGTTTGTTAGGCTTAGTTTTAGTAGTTTTAGGATTAGTTTTGTGTGTTTTTTTGATAGTTTTGCATATTTTGTGAAAAGTATGGAAGCTACTCCGTTTTGTGTCTTTTTGTAGGTTTTAGCGAAGAAAAGATGCTATTTGGAGCTGAATTTGGAGTGCTATGATGAAAGACGGAAGAATGCAAGATGAAGAAGTCGAAGCCTAAGTTTCTGGAGATAAAGTGTGGAAGAAAGCTAAACCCAGGCTCGTTAACGAGGCTGTAAGGGGTCGTTAACGAGGCCACGAGATGAAGATTTCGAGAGTTTGATTCTGTAACTCACCGATCCTGTGCGGGAATTTATTTCCGTGTCGGTAGAGTATCTTTTTATGATTTTAGGGTTATTTTATTATGTATTTTAGGTCTTGTTATCTTTCTAGATTTTATTTCTATCTTTTAGGATTTTAATTCTATCTTTTTATGAAAGTTTTTTATCTTTTAGCCTTATTAGTTTTTAGCCTTATTAGTATAAATAGCCCTCTTATTAGCCTAAGAAGGGGGGGATTGATTGAAGAGAGGAGGAAGAGCCGAGAAGAGAGAGAGTGGATTGGAGTCGAGATTGAAGGTTCGGTGGACGAGAGTTACCGAGGTCGTTAATCGTGATTTTGGTTCGGTGTTTGTATTTTTTCGGTTTCTTCTTAATTTCTGTAAGACGATATTTCCTATTAATTTGAGTAGTGTTTTGTTTTCAATGATTTCTTTTTTTGAATTTATTTGTTTCTTAGTTATGAGTAGTGAATAGTCTTCTTTTCTAGGGTCGGGGTTAAACCCGGCATAGTTATGCATGTTTGAGGAGTAAGAGTATGTGTTGATTGCCTTTTATCTATTTTGAGATTGTTTGTTGTGCTTAGACTTAGATGAAAGTCAAGGTGATTTGAGTTTTTAACTTGATTGAGAGAGAAAGTTATAGACTTGAAGGCTGATATTGTTTGAATACAAAAGTTTCAAGCTTTAGATCCAAAACAAGCAATTGAGTGGATTGGTTTATGAAAATAGGTTAATTTACTCGATAGTCGACGAAAGTTGATGAATTTATCTGTTTAAAGGCATGATCTTATCTTCTTACGAGTTTATATGCATGACTATGTTGTGGTGTCCCTTATCCTAGATCTTTGTTTTATTTGAATTCTTTTGAAGTGATATTCGTTGCTGAGTTTGTAGGCTCGGTACCGAATCTGTTTAGGTCGTTAGTTTTGGTTTTTTTTCTACGGTGGTTCGTTAACGACCCTGACAACGTCGTTAACGAGGCTGCTTGTGAGTGTTTTGCTTGCTTTTGTTTGATTTTTAGTAGTCGATAAACAAACAACCTTGCTTCTCGTGGAACGATCCTGACTTCGCTATACACAGCGGGGTCTTGACTTATAAATTTATTTGTTGTCCCGAGTCAAGAAACCCTCCCTCAACAAATTAGAGACCACTTAAAAGCTTTCAATAGAACATATTCCAAAGAGACACCGTTAGCAGCAATAGTGTCACATAAATCAAGGAAATTTCTAATATGTTCTATCGAGCACTCAGTGGGTTTTTCCTCAAACTGAGCCCTTTTGATCAAGGATATGAATTGAGGTTTGATCCCAAAGGTTTTCTCTATCTCGGGAAGCTCAATTGCTGACTCTAGCACCCTCAGTTCTGGATGCATATATTGTTTAGCATTCCTTGGATAGGCATTCAGCCGCTCTTGTAATTGAATATGTTGCTCCCTTTCTTGATCTCTCTCGGTTTTCAACGCCTCCATTTCTCTGCGGAGAGCAGCCATCTGTTGAGCAATATCGTCAGGTGTAGCCATTGCTTTGCGTTCTCTTAATCGGCGGTGGAAGGATCGCTCGGGTTCAGGGTCAACTATTGAATTAGAGACAACTCTGAGTCCTTTAGCTGGCACATACTGTAAACAAAAACAAAAACAAAAACGAAATCAAAAGCAAAACGGGTTCTCAAAGAGGGTCGATACCAAGGCCTAGAGGGTCAGTATCGAGCCTACAGTGATCCCGAAAGGAAAAAAAACTAGAAGAAAAAGCTAAGCTCTGTCGACAGGGTCGGTACTGACCTGGGTAGGGTCGATATCGACTCGACTCTGATCCTAAAAACAAACAAAAAAAGAAAAGAAAACTGGGTTTGCCGACAAGGTCGGTACCGACCCTAGGGGGGTCGTTATCGACTCGGCTAAGTCCCGAAAAACTCTAAAAAGAACAAAACTTGGCACTATTGAAATCTCCCCGGCAACGGCGCCAATTTGTTGATAGGGTTTCTTGACAACAAATAAATTTATAATCAAGACCCCGCTGTGTATAGCAGAGTCAGGTTCGTCCGCAGGAGAAAGTCAGTGCTAAGTTTTGTTACTTGGAGCGCAAGTAATCAACAAAATAAGGGTTTTTATCAAGAGAAAGAGAAATCTAAGGTTTAGGGTATCCCCACAACAACAATTATGCATGCCAAACGTTAATGAAACACATAGATCATGCTTTCATCACATAAAGGCGCTAACTTTCGTTAACTTTAAGCAAGTAAATCAATCAACTTTCGCTAAATTAATAAACTTACTATCTAATCTCTTCTACCTCAACTAGGATAGATCTGCTTTCGCTTCAAAACCCTAAATTGACTATTCTGATTCAAAGTTTCCGCTTTCACTTCAACTATGAATGAGAAATTCCCTTCAACTTTCGTTTCAAGGATTAAGAACAAGAGAATAAATTCATGCAATAAAAACAAACAAATCATGATCACAATTCAACCCCAACCTTAGAGAGAGAAAACTACTCACAATTCATCATAAAAAACATCTAAATTAAATTAAAGAGAAAGGAAAAGCTTACAACCGAATCCACAACGAAACTTGTCTTCCAAGAAATCCCGAAAATTCGTCCCTCTCTCTCCCACGCCTCTCTTCTCTCTCTACCCTAAAACTAGGTTAATTGTGGCCTCCTCAAACTAAACCTAGAACAAGAGTATTTATAGAGAAAAACCTAATCTATCTAGAAGCTATCTATAAGGAAATAAATCTTTAAAAGATATATTCCTTCTACAAGGAAATAAATCTAATAAAAGATATATCCCTTCTATCTAAATAAATAACATAAAAGGAAACTAATAACAAGGGATAAAAATAAATTAATTGCGCCGACTCTAATTTCTTCTACCGACATGGGACCCTTAGAATTAACCCCGTCAGGGTCGGTAGATCTTCATGCTGAATTCTCGAATTTTTTCTCTTTCTGCACCTCGATATCGACCTAGGCAGGGTCGATATCGACCCTCATCAGCATTGAAAACAGCTTTGAGTAAAACTTGCGTAGCGGATTCGTTACAACTCCGTTTGACTCGATTTTTTTTTCCTATGTCTTTGTAACGAGTTTCTCTACCTCTTTCCAAGCTTAAACTTAATCTTCAATAACTTTATTGGAGTGCTTTTCTTCGTCCTTCACTTCATTCTTGAGTGCTATCTTCAAGTGCTTTCCTCCTTTCTTCAAGATATGCTCCAAAACAGCTTCAAAACCTATAAAAACACCACCAAAGCTTATGTAGACTCCATATCTTAAGAAAATACGAAAACCTACACAAACGACTCAAAACAAAATACAAAACTAAAAGAAAAGACACAAACACACAAAAACACACCCTAAAAACACAACTAAAAAGACGGACATCAATCAACACTATCAAGTTGATCAGATAGGTCTTTGAGATCCTGACAATAAGAAGAGACTGAAGAGAAAGACTCAAGGTGGCACCTTGAGAATTCCCTTTGAAGTTAGACAATGCGAGATGCCTTGTTGACTTGGAAGATGTTGTGAAGTCTCATCTAGGCCGTCATAGTTGTGGATTTGAGCTCTAGAATTGTAAGAAGGAGATCTTGAGAGATAGTGGTGTAGATCCAATGTAGGATGACAACATCGAGTTGATCCCATAGTTGATCATCAACTTCCTCAAGCCTTGGGACATTAGGATCAATGTGGTCTATGACATGGTGAGCCTAGGCTTCGACTTTGAAGAGTTCCATCCAAGAATTATACTTGGTGTTTGTGTGATCAAGCTTCAAAGGTATGAGATTTTTGATGTTAGACACAACAAGAGCGGAGGAAAAGGGTGATTTAGAAGGTCTTTATGAGGCACTTGAATCACTAGTAATAGAAGTGGAATCCTTCAAAGAAGATTCCTCTATGGTCTCATCACCATCCATAGATGCAACTAGAAAGGAGAAAAGTCTTTTTAAGAAGGTCTAGAGATGTCGGGGAAGCGAAAAAAGGGTGGGTGGCAGCAACCTTAAAGACGGCCAGTGGGAGAGGTGAGAGAGAGAGAGAGAGAGAGAGAGAGAGAGAGAGGCAGTTAGGGGCGGTCGGCAGTGTAACCGGTGGTGGTGCATAGTGAAGAGGTTGACAACACAAGGAGGGGATTAGGGTGGGCTAAGGTTTTCTCATGATACCATGTGAGAACTAGATTAAGCGAATTTCCGTTAGGATTGCCATTCATTATTGATGAGAATATATAGAGTACATGCCTTTGGCCACAAGTTAAGGACCATAAGGTATCTACAAGATTTTTACAATTATTATTCTATCAATTTTTTCAAATCATATTGACAAAATAGCTCAATTTTAATTGAAAGTAATCAAATAGAATTGATTTTTATGAATGGTTCAACTAATGTGTCATATTAGAAAAAATCCTTTTACGAAAATTATAATCATATTCTAGTCGAACAATGAACAATATTCTCGGATTTTATCAAACAACTTAGCTGCAATATATTATGAACATTGGCTAATCACGAAAATTTAAAAGTGTTTTGATTAAGTTGGTACTTCGACGTTTTCTTGTCTCGTTATCATGTTGCAATTTAAGAGCATACTTCTTTCGATCCATATTTCATAACGATATTGATATCGATATCTGAGAACCTAGAGCTATCGATACCAAACGGTCCCTAAATTACTCAATTATGAAATCTGACCCTTCCATCCTAGACGGATTTAATGATTGTACTTGAATTATGTTCAGATGTTTTCCTCAACGAAATAGTTTACCATTTTTCAAAAAATAAAAGTAGGGTTATGTTAGAAGATGGAGTTTTGATGGTTCCAGAGCCAGTGACTCTGAGTTTGCAAGTCGAGTCGGCGACTTCGCAAAGTCACTGACATGCCAGCTGGCGAGCGATCTATTTAAGGAAGGAACGCACAGCGTGTGTGCATGCACTTGGAGACAACTTGGTCGTTCTATTTTAGGAGAAGATCATCATAAAAGAGTGCTAAAATCAAGAAGACGATTTGATTCTCCTAGAATATTTTCATTGTATGCGTTAATGTATATTTGGAAAGTATGTAAAGATTGAGTGTGTGTCACTTCCCTAATCGAATGGGATTTGATACACACGAGATCTCTCTTGCCTTAGCTTAAATACTCTCGTGTTTAGGATAGCGGCAAGACTCTTGAGCGTTAATTTACATTTTGTGTAAGAAAGAAAGAGTGAACTTGTGTGTGAGATTCGTACAAGTGGTGCGTCGAGTATTCTTAGGCATAACATGAGATTGAGAGTGTGAGTGCAAAGGTAGAGCGTGGTTGATACGCTCTATTTAGTATAGGTTAAATCTTGTATTTTAGGCATGATTTGAGTGTGTTTAGGTTAGTTTTGAGCATAAATATAATATGAAGACCAAAGACAAGATTTGAAGAAATGCAAGAGTTTTGAAGACAAGTGGTGATTTGGAGTTGTTTTGACGCCACTTTCTTGTGACGCATCGTTCGGGAGCACAGGTGATCGGATGAAGCTGAATTTGGTATCATTGGAAATCTAACTCGAAGAGCTACAATTCATGTTTTTACGGCGAGTTCAAATTCCAACTCTAAGTGGGTCAAAACCACATCCGAAGTTGACACCAGAATGCTGTCGCAGGATCCACGCCCGCGGGTCAGAACCGCGCTCGCGGTTTATTGAGGTTCCGCGGCCGAGGAGAGGAAGATGAGTCGCACTCACGGAACGTGGTTTTTCAGCGCCGACTTCGTCTCGGCTATTCTATCTTTTTATATTATTTATATCTTTTAGGTTTCCGACTATTAAGTTTAGTTTCGTATTTTTAGTTCAACATTCTAGCATACTTTTCAGAGATTATTCCAGATTTTAGTGTTATTTTGGAGAACTAATTTCCCTTGGAGTTTGTTTGATCAAGGAACCCTTTTTATGTAATTCGTGATATTCTGGTAACTTTTCTATCCCTTGGTTAATATCAAAACTCTTGTGCTTAATTTCATGATTATCAATTGATTTCTCTTGGTGCGCAACATGTTGAATTTGATTGATATTCTACTGTTTGGATTAGTTTGATTGTTGTCTGTGCAATCTTATTTATCCTTGAAACAACTCTTTTCTAGGATCGTGGACTAGAATTGAGAAAGAGTGTTTGATTGTTATTTTATGCATGAGACTCGTAGCTTGATTGCATGATTTAATATCCTTCTATCCTTAATACTTTGCATGATTTGAATTAAGCGTTCTTGTTCATATCATCCTTTCGCTTGGACCGTGGACAAGCGGAAATCTTTTTTTTTTGGTAGAACAAGCGGAAATCTTTTATAAGGATTGGAATTAACCTGGGAATTAATAGAAAAGTGGATGAATTAATGATCGAATGATTAAAAAGGTGGAATTGATTGAATGAACTCTGCTTTCCTTCAATTGATTTAATCCCTAATAATATTTGCGTGTTTATTTGCTAGCTTAAACTCCTTAACCCCTGTCTTGTTAATTGTTGATTGTTCAGAATCCCGATTCTCTTGGGTTCGACCCCTTGCTTGCTTACTATACTAGTTAGTAGAATAAGGTTATTTATTTTTTATCTTGGCAACAACGACTTTAGCCGAGTCAAATTTTGGCGCCGTTGCCGGGGAATCGGTTTTAATTTTCTGATAAATCGGCTTTTCTAACGACGCGCGCTCTCGGTTTAATTCTGCGCCTGCGGCTATTCTGCGCCCTCGGTTTAATTCAGCGCCTGCGGCTGACCCGCACCCTCGGTTTCAAACCACGCTCGCGGTTTCTGTTCGTCTAGAAATCCCGGATCTCCTGTGTAGACCTATCTTACGGTCTACACTTGTATATACTAATGTCTGTGTTTAGGCTTTGTCAGTTGCAGGATGAACCCTTTCATGAGTATTTCACTAGGTGCCAGAAACAATTGCATGAACTCTCTGTTTGGGGGTTACACGTAGGGCTTGATGATGCTTGCCATCACATCTTTATTGGGATGACTCTTGAGTCCCAACTAAGGATGTACCGCGAGAGCGATGGACAATACGTCATTTGTAAACCCATCGACCAATGGGATTTCTTTTGTTATATCCGAGCCAAAGAGATCGAGATGCAGAAATTGGAGAACCAAATTGCTGAACAAAGAAAACTAGAGGAGGTGTTGGCCATAAAGACGGAGGCAATTCTCAAAGATCAAGAGGCACTTAGAGACCCTTCTTGGGATGAAGAGATGGATGATCATAGTCCTTTTATGACAGCGCTGAAATATTTCCTTCAGTTTGATGACTCCTGGAGTGACAACGACGAGCCTGATGACTCGACGAAGGAGTTAGATGATGTAAAGGAAACTTCCCTTCCACCTGAGGAGATGTCTATGTCTCCTACTGTGGAATCCTTTGTTATGATCGATCATGATCCCTGTATCCTTCCCTCTTCTTCCTTACTTTCTATTGATATTTGTTTGCCTGTTGTGTCTGCAAAAGGTCCTGAGCATGATAGTTTACCTAGTGATTTCTCAAATTCTAAAGGTGGTAGTGTTGAGATAAAAATCATACATTTTGATAAACTACTTCATCCTTCCAACTGGTTCTATCCTAAACCTGTTAACCCTGATTTTTCTAGTGGGTATGATAAACTGAAACGGTGTCTGAATGTTATATTATTTAGTTTCAAGTTATCATTGTGCTATATTTGCCTACATGAGAGTTGTTCGCAGGGTTTTGACAGATTGCTTAGGGCATTGTCGATGTCCGACGTTAAACAAAGGCGCTGCTCGGGAGGCTACCCGAGGTAAGTTTTTCTTTTCTTTTATTTTTGTTTTTTTTAGTTTAGTTTTAGTTTAGTTTAGTTTTTGTTTTGGTTTTGTCGGGCTAACTTGCAGGTACAATTTTTTCCATCAAAAACAAGCAAACCCGAGGCGAGGACGAGCCCGCGGCTCGAACCGCGCCCGCGGATCTGCCTTGACGACTTTAATTTCCGTTTTTCCAGAAAAATAAAATAATAATAAAAAATAATAAAATAAAAATAAAAATAAAAATAAAAGGTTTTCGGGTGAAACCCCCGAAATAAAAGGGTTTCGGGTGAAACCCCTGAAATAAAACGTTTTCAGGTGAAACCCCTGAAATAAAAGGTTTTCGGCTGAAACCCCCGAAATTCTATCTTCTATTTTCCATCCTTCTATCTTTTCCATCTTCTTCTATCTCCATTCTTTTTGGAGACTTTTATGGCTACCCATGGTCATCCTCAAGTATGGGGGGATTTCGTTTTCAAGGCTCGTACTACATTAATCCTTAAGGCGAGATTCAGAGTTCGTTTGTGAGTTCGTGTTCAGTTTTGTTGATCGTGTTCTCTAACCATTTTTTTCACGATCGGAGCACCACCCGCGCCTGCGGCCTGGCCACCGTGCCCGGGGTTTTTCCAGGCGACGGATTGTCTGAAGATTTCCGAGCTATTCATCCAAGCCTTTGAAGAGTTCTTCCATATCTTCTTTCGTATGTGAGTCTTCTGATTTTCCTCTTCTATGCTTAATTCCTTTTTCTTTACTTCATTGAGGACAATGAAGGATTTAAGTATGGGGGAGGAAGTACTCACTACGCCTATCTTAGATAGTTGCTTTTCGGTTTATTTTTTCGTTATTTTTTATGGGATTTTTGTTCTATGTTTGTATAGAGAAAATTTTGAAAAAATAAAATAAAAAAATAAAAAAATAAAAAAAGCCGTAAAAAAGAGAGAAAAAAGGCGTATAAAATCCTGGGATGAGCTGGAAACCCGAAAGGGCGGCTCAGGTAATAAGAAGGTAACCCGGACCAGCATTAGGCTGGGGTAATATGAGGTTTATGAGAGATGTGAGTATATGTGAGCACACCTAAAGAAAAATGAAAAGAGTGATTAGGTGAAAACCCGAAAGGGCGCCTAAGTAGAATGAGTGGTAAAATCAAAGTGTTTAGGATCATATTCTACTTTGGGGTCTGGGGATTACATTTTAGATGTTGGGTAGATCATAGGTTGCTCTACACTTTTTAAAGCTTGAGTGTTATATTTTGTATTGGTGAGGTGTGTGCTTTGAGCTTTATTTGTTTATGCTCACTATTTCTCTATTTTGGGTTCGGGTTGGTGAGGTGAGTGATTTTCGTCTTCCCTTGTACTATGTTGTAAACCTTGATAGGATTGATTGTTAGATTTATTTTGAGCTTACTCGAGGACGAGCAAGGTTTAAGTATGGGGGAATTTGATACGCTCTATTTAATATAGGTTAACTCTTGTATTTTAGGCATGATTTGAGTGTGTTTAGGTTAGTATTGAGCATAAATATAATATGAAGACCGAAGACACGATTTGAAGAAATGCAAGAGTTTTGAAGACAAGTGTTGATTTGGAGTTGTTTTGACGCCACTTTCTTGTGACGCATCGTTCGGGAGCTACGGTGATCGGATGAAGCTGAATTTGGAATCATTGGAAAGCTAACTCGAAGAGCTACAATTCATGTTTTTACGGTGAGTTCAAATTCCAACTCTAAGTGGGTCAAAACCACATCCGAAGTTGACACCAGAATGTTGTCGCAGGATCCGCGCCCGCGGGTCAGAACCGCGCTCGCGGTTTATGGAAGTTCCGCGGCCGAGGATAGGAAGATGAGCCGCGCTCGCGGTTTGTAACCGCGCTCGCGGAACGTGGTTTTTCAGCGCCGACTTCGTCTCGTCTATTCTATCTTTTTATATTATTTATATCTTTTAGGTTTCCGACTATTAAGTTTAGTTTCGTATTTTTAGTTCAACATTCTAGCATACTTTTCAGATATTATTCCAGATTTTAGTTTTATTATGGAGAACTAATTTCTCTTGGAGTTTGTTTGATCAAGGAACCCTTTTTATGTAATTCGTGAGATTCTGGTAACTTTTCTATCCCTTGGTTAATATCAAAACTCTTGTGCTTAATTTCATGATTATCAATTGATTTCTCTTGTTGCGCAACATGTTGAATTTGATTGATATTCTACTGTTTGGATTAGTTTGATTGTTGTATGTGCAATCTTATTTATCCTTGAAACAACTCTTTTCTAGGATCGTGGACTAGAATTGAGAAAGAGTGTTTGATTGTTATTTTATGCATGAGACTCTTAGCTTGATTGCATGATTTAATATCCTTCTATCCTTAATACTTTGCATGATTTGAATTAAGCGTTCTTGTTCATATCATCCTTTCGCTTGGACCGTGGACAAGCGGAAATCTTTTATAAGGATTGGAATTAACCTGGGAATTAATAGAAAAGTGGATGAATTAATGATCGAATGATTAAAAAGGTGGAATTGATTGAATGAACTCTGCTTTCCTTCAATTGATTTAATACCTAATAATATTTGCTTGTTTATTTGCTTGCTTAAACTCCCAAACCCTTGTCTTGTTAATTGTTGATTGTTCAGAATCCCGATTCTCTTGGGTTCGACCCCTTGCTTGCTTACTATACTAGTTAGTAGAATAAGGTTATTTATTTTTTATCTTGGCAACAACGACTTTAGCCGAGTCAGTGGTTCAAGGGTGTGGGATTCATTCTTGTACACGGGAGAGCTTTGTAAATCACTCAAGAAATTAATAGAGCAAGTCTAAGGACTCTTGAAATCCGAACAAGTCAGAAACTTGGAAGGGAGTGATTTTTCTCCAAGTAAACTAGTTGGTTTACAAGGAGTTTCCACTATACATCGCTTGTCATTGACTGTTGGTAACGCTTGTTTTTCTAGTTTGATTATTCCGCTGCTTTATTACTCAAAGTCAACGACTTCGCAGGAGTCGACGACTTCGCAGGAGTCGACGACTTCGCAGGAGTCGCCGACTCGTTTAAGTACTAACGATCCTACAATTGGTATCAAAGCATAGGCTCTAGATTGCGTTTTTAGTACTTTTGTTGCAGGAAAATGACGTCCACCAACACTTCTGTGAATGATTCTTTCTGGAAGCCTCCAATCCTCAAGGTTGGAGAGTATAACTGGTGGGTTGAACAGATGAAGACCCACATCTGCTCGCTTGATTGTCAGCTATGGAAGGTGATTGAACTGGGTCCATAAACCTTTCTTGGAAAGGATGGAAAGACCGAAAAGACCACGGCTGAGTACGATGACGTGGATTTCAAGAAGCTTGAAAAGAACTCTAGAGCAAAGAAGGTGCTCAATCATGCTCTCATTGACGGTGACCTCAAGAAGGTGATCGGATACACGACGACAAAAGAAATATGGGATGCTCTTAAAAGACTTCATCAAGGCAATGATGATGTAAAGAAGGACAGGATCATAAGTCTCGAAGCAGAATATGACAACATCTTTCAAGGAAAAGGAGAATCTCTTCGTGATTATCACTCCAGATTTCAAACACTCGTGAATCAATTGGAGTTTCTTGGTGAGAAGATTCCTCAATGGAAACAAACCAACAAGCTGATCTCATGATTGAACAAGAGTTGGGACAATATTGCTTCGTCTCTACTCACTCAAAAGGAAACCAAGTCGCTGACCTTGGAAGATCTTGTTGGACAACTTACCAAGTATGGAGGCATTCAGCAGAGAAGAGTTGACATACTTAACTCAGAGAAAGTCAAGAAAATTGCTCTTAAAGTTGAAAGAGATTTTGACTTGGCTCAGGGAGATAACGACACTGAAGGAATAGATGAGGATGTTGCTCTCATCTCTAAGGCTATGAAGAGATTGTGGAATCGCAACAAAGCTCCTATCAAGACTCCAGAGTCAAGCAAAGAAGGGAAGGATATGAAGGATGTCATTTGTTATCAATGTCAGGCTAGAGGACACTTTGCCAAGCAATGTCCAAAAAGGAAAAGTCGAGAGGCTGGTAAAGGAATGATGGCAACTTGGGATATGTCTGATGATGATGATGAAGTGGCGCCGGCAAGAGGAAATTGTTGCATGTCCATTGAAGACAAATCGTCCCAAGAGGTAAATGACTCTGAACTCTCTTCTCTTTTGGATAGAAAATCTAGAGAACAGTTGGTTTCTATCATCGAAAAGCTTGGAACTCAGGTCACTGAGTTAAGAGAAAAAGTGGAAGATAATGAAGAAACAATCTCCAATCTTTTCGATGATAACAAACTCTGGTCCTCTAAGGCTATTGAATTAGAAAAGATTTTCAATGACTTGCGAGTCCTGCTCAAACTCAAAGAACCACGTCGTCGACTTGCAAAAACAAGTTGATGACTTGGAAAAACAAGTCACTAACCTAGAAGGTGAAAGGCTTATGCTTAGGCTCGGTCATGCTAAGCTATCCAAAGAACTTGAAGATCAAAAAGTTGATGATGAGACTAAAAGAAAAAGATGGCTAGATGAGTTTGTTGCTGAAAAGGCTCGAGAGGTCAGAAATGACTATAAAAAGAAATTTGTAAAGGAGATTGATAGGTCTGGGATTAGATATGCTTGTGCACCCAATACTCAAGGTACCAAACATGCTACCTTTTTGTCAAAAGGAAAAGCCCATATGGGTAGTAACAATGCAAGTTGTTCTAATCATGTGGTGGCCAATCAAGACAAAGGGAAGCAATAGTGGTATCCTGATCAAAAGGTGCACAAAATATGGCAGAAACAAACCCAGAAATCAGCTCCCTCACAAATTGATTTTTAATCACACATCAACAACAAACCCATCTATCCGGGCTATAGCAAGTATGTTGCCCTAAAGTCTCACATGACATGTTGGTATTGTGGCAAGCCTGGTCACTACCAACATGATTGTCACAAAAAGGCAAGAGATGATGAAAATGCAAGGTCACAAACTCTGAATGACATTTCTGGCATATCCACTTTCACTGACTGTCCTCCAGGATCTGTGTGTGCTAATTGTGACAAGTGTTGCCCTAGAAACTACTATGTTGCCAAACCTAGAGGAGTTAGACAACTCTGGGTTCGTAAGAACTAATTCTTTCAATGTAGCTTGAAGTGGGTGACAAGGAGCCCTAGTTTATTGATAGTGCGTGCTCAACTCATATGTCGGGAAACCCCAGGGATTTCGTCTCACTTCAAGAATACAAGGAAGGTAAGATTACCTTCGGCAACAACAGTAAATGTGGTATTTTTGGTATTGGTACGGTATGATTTTCAGATAAGTTGACCATAGATGATGTGAATTAGTAGACAATCTCAGTTTTAAGCTTTTAAGTGTTTCCCAAATCTGTGCTAATGGAAAATATCAAGTTGTTTTTTATAAGAACGCTTGTCAGGTACAAGAAATTGACTCAGGGAAGATTCTTCTGAAAGGGGTGTATGAAAAAAATCTTTACAAGGTGGACCCCTGTTTCGAACATGAAGAAAAATTGTGTCTTAGAACAGTTGCTGACGTTGCTGACCTCTGGCACAAAAAGTTTGGCCATGCAAGCTTTCAACTCCTTGACAAACTTCATATATAAGAACTGGTTAGAGGACTACCCAAGATAGATTCAAGCAAGCATGAAGTTTGTGAAACATGTGTAAGAGTTAAGCAAGTGAATTCATCCTTCCAATCAAAGAAGGAGGTAAGTACCACTAAACCCTTAGAGCTGATTCATATAGATTTGTGTGGTCCCATGAGAATCCAAAGTCGTGGAGGAAATAGCTATATATTTGTTATTGTTGAT
The DNA here is from genome assembly GCA_964016875.1 of Fallopia convolvulus. NCBI lineage: Eukaryota > Viridiplantae > Streptophyta > Magnoliopsida > Caryophyllales > Polygonaceae > Fallopia > Fallopia convolvulus. Next base: position 38,069,102 of record OZ024733.1, read on the forward strand.
GACTTTTCACGGTATACTTGGATAATTTTTCTGTCTTCTAAAGATCAGATCTTTGAAAATTTTAAAGCATGAGTAAAAGTAGTTGAGAAAAAGCTTAGAGTTGTTCTTGTATCTATAAGGTCAGATCATGGAACATAATTTGACAACTCTGTGTTTCTGGTTTTCTGCAAGAAAAATAGCATAAGTCACAACTTCTCAGTGCCAAGAAGTCCTCAACAAAATGGCATGGTGGAACGGAAGAATCGTGCCTTGGAGAACATGTCACGGACTATGCTTATCTCTAGGGGTCTTCCAAGGAATTTCTGGGGTGAAACTATAAATGCATCTTGCTATGTAATGAATCGAGCCATGCTTCGTCCACTTCTTGGAAAAACTCCTTATGAACTGCTTAGAGGAGTCAAGCCCAATGTCGCCCACCTACGCACCTTTGGATGCAAGTGCTACATTCATAATAACGGCAAGGACAATCTGGGAAAGTTCGATCCAAGGAGTGATGTTGGCACTTTTGTAGGTTATTCCCCTCATAGTAAAGCCTACAAAGTGTTCAACAAAAGGACGAGAAAAATTGAGGAAAGTGTGCATGTGGTGTGTGATGAGAACACGATCGGAGGCTCGATGATTGAGGATCTTGATAATGGTGATCAAGGATACTATCTGGTTCAAGAAGATTTACTTCCAACTGACACAACAGAAAAAGAATCAGTAGTCAGTGACAATGCCAGTGTCGCTGACTCAGACAGATCAAGGGGAAGTAATCAAGGTCCAAGTTCAGGTGTCAATGAGTCAGAAAATGAGAAAACGCCTAATAGAAGCTCAAGTCCGGAAGATTCTGATGAAGAATCAAGAAGAACGCCACTGACTCAAGTCGGCGACTTGACAGAATTACAGATCAAGAATTATCAAAAGAAAAGTGTTCATCCTGTCATCAACATCCTCATTGATTTTTCAAAAGGTGTGCAAACTAGATCGTCTCTGAACAATTTCTTTGCTTTTAATGCTTTCATCTCAATGTTGGAGCCGAAGAATGTTGATCAAGCATTGAAGGATTCGGACTGGGTCAGTGCCATGCAAGAAGAGCTTCATCAGTTTGAAAGAAATAAGGTTGGCACCTGGTCTCGAGGCCAAAGGAAAGATCTATCATTGGAACACGTTGGGTGTTTAGAAATAAGCTGGATGATGAAGGAAATGTGGTCAGAAACAAAGCAAGGTTGGTAGTTAAGGGATACAATCCACAGGAGGGCATTGACTATGATGAGACATTTGCTCCGGTGGCTCGTCTTGAGGCTATTCGATTGCTCATTGCCTATTCTGCACTTCATGGATTCAAGCTACAGCAAATGGATGTCAAGACTGCATTCTTGAATGGATATCTAAAAAAGAGGTGTATGTTGAACAGACTCCGGGTTTTGAGGATGTGGCCCACCCGGATCATGTCTATAAACTGGACAAAGCTCTTTATGGATTAAAGCAAGCCCCGCGTGCTTGGTATGATCGTTTATCTCAGTTCTTGATTCAACATGGATATGTTCGAGGAGAGGTTGACAAGACTTTGTTCTTGTTGAAAGAAGGAAGTCACACACTCGTTGTTCAGGTCTACGTCGATGACATCATCTTTGGTTCAACAGATGATAAGTTACTAAAGAAGTTCGCTGACCTCATGTCTAGTGAGTTTGAAATGAGCATTGTCGGTGAGGTCAAGTTCTTTTTAGGACTTCAAGTTGTGCAAGGTGAGGATGGGGCACGAGTTCATCAACAAAAGTATCTTAGAGAATGTGTTAAAAAGTTTGGTCTTGAAAATGCCAAACCTTTTGATACTCCCATGTCGCTGACTACCTCACTTGGAAAAGATGACAAGGATCCAAAAGTCAATGCAACTATGTACAGGGGTATGATTGGATCATTGCTCTATCTCACTGCCAGCAGACATGATATTGTTTTTGGAGTATGTCTATGTGCTAGATTTCAAGCCGATCCAAGAGAGTCCCACTTGAAAGTTGTTAAAAGAATCATTCGATATCTTAAGGGGACTGACAATCTATGTTTATGGTATCCAAGAGGATTTGACTTTGAACTTATCAACTACACATATGCTGATTTTGCTGGAAATCGTGTTGATAGAAAAAGCACTCCAGGGATGGCTCAATTTCTTGGGCCTTGCCTTGTGTCATGGGGATCTAGAAAATAAAATTCCATAGCTCTAACAATAGCGGAAGCAGAGTACATTGTGGCTGCGGCATGTTGCTCTCAACTCTTATGGATCAAGCAACAAGTCAGTGACTATTGTGTGAAGTGTGGGTCAGTACCCATACTATGTGACAACACTAGCGCAATCAACATCTCAAAGAATCCGGTGCAACATTCAAAGACAAAACATATTGAGATAAGGCACCACTTTCTTCGAGACTGTGTGGAAAAAGGCCTGGTCACTATGGAGTTTTGTAGAACAAGTGATCAAAGAGCAGATATCTTCACGAAAGCCTTAAATCGTGAACCCTTTGAACAACTCCGCATGGAATTAGGTATGATCTCTCTTCAATGATCTATTCCCTACATAAATTCCCTCGATGATTGGCTAGAATTCATTGCTTTGCATATGCTTTGAAGTCATGTTTTTATGGTATAATTCTTAGCATTCTTGATAGACATCATATTTAGGAAACCCCATGCATTTGACCTGTCGATGACTTTTACTACATTCAGTATGTGTGCAACCTTTTTGAGCTCTTTGTTTTAGCCCAAAAGAATCAACCTAATGATCCTAACCCTCATTACAAACCCAAATGATGGTTGATTCTAATGCTTTTCCCTGACCTATCATGTTTGAGAGTCTCTATGAGCCTTATTTGATCTTTCTTTAAATCGGAGACTTATCATCATGATCGACAAATCCTCATATATATTGCTTCATACTTGGTTTGCTTTGGCACTCCTTGTGCAACACCAACGCCAAGTAAATTCCTTAAGAGAAAGTCATGGATTGTGCTAAAGTCATGGACATATGAGAAGAGCAGTTTTTGTGATAGAAGTCGCCGACTTGATCAGGGTCAGTGATTGTGTGTTTTGGCGCGAGAAAAAGATCATGGCTTAACAGTATCTTTTGAACTTGGAAAGTTTTTTTCAAAAAGGAGGGAAGAGAAGATCTGGTGATTTGACAACTTCCTTAATGATGGAAGTTCACTTCTTTATTATGCCCCAACCATCAAAGGCAAAAGGTACACTTTCTCAAAATTCTCTTTCTCTCTCTCGTCATTTGCTCTCTCTCTCTCTCTCTCGAACTCAAACCCTCAAACCTTCGAACTTCTTCAATGGCGTCCCCTTCCAACAACTCAAACCTCTCCACTTCTCCCAAAACCCAAACTGAGAGTCCAGAATCGGCGAAGAAGAAGATTATCACCCTTTTCGGTGATGATTTTCTTCGTTCACTTCTGTCTGGGCACTCGTCTCCCTCAACCGCTCTCCCAACCTCCATTGAAACACCATCTCTGAACCCATCTTCTCCGCCAGACCAAAACCCAAACCCTTCCCCTCAAAAAACAAATCCCTCATCTCCCATTCCCACTGTAAAATCCCAAAATCCTCCATTCCCACAAAACGAAACCGAAATCCTAACCCTCTCACCAGAGTCTGGAATACCGCACCAAATGGCGCAACCGGTGGTTATTCCAGAAACCGGTGACTCATCTACACCCAAACCCTCAGAGAGAGAGACTGTTGAGGAAGAGAGAGTAAAAACTCCCAATTTGGAATCAATGAAGTTTGAGGAAACGGAAACGGTTGTCGGGTCGTTTGAGGAAAAGGAAGAAGATAAAGCCTCGGAGGTTGGAATGGAAGGCACTCATGTGCAGACTGGAACAGAGGAGAACCAACGGCTATCTCCTAAGGATCAGACAAAGGTTGTCAGTGACTCTCTCAAAGTCACTGACACAGACGCTGTTGTGGAGGTGGATGACAAGGTTTCTGACAAGGAAGTCTCTCAGAAGGAACCAGTTGAAACTTCTGAAGAAGGTACTCATTTTGATCCAATCTTAGTCTCTAGGAAATCTAAGTATGCTGATTCTGTTAAGAGAAACCTAGAAAAGAATTTGTTTGGTGATGACTCTGAGTTGCTCAAAGATGATGAAATTGAGATGCCTCCTCCTTTTCGCCCTAAGACTAGATCTGCAAGTGCTAGAGCCACGGCTGTGGCTCTTAAAGCTAAAAAGGGCAAGGGGTTGGAAACCCCTGAATCTGCCTCAGAGGGCATTGACTCTTCTTTCTCTAAGAAGGTTACAAGGAGAAAAAGGGGGAGGTCACCAAAGTCTGTTGTTGGGTCTAGCAAGAAGAAGAAGACTGGCATTGTTGTTGATATGTCTTCTAGGGAGTTTACCAAGGATTTGTTGTGGAAGGAAAACTTTTTGGAAGAGTTCAAACTAATGAAGGTCATTGACTGGCTAAAGAAACAGAAATGGGGTCACTTGATTCAAGGAGAGCACGAGTACAATCCTCAAATGGTTAAAATGTTTTATGAATCCTTGGATATCGAAGACACTGGGAACATGACCATAGGACGATACACTGTTGGAAAGAAGACGTACTCCTTCACTATTAAGGATGTCAGTGCAATTCTGGAGATACCCCATGAAGGATTTGTTGAATACTACAAAGGAGTTTGGCCAAAAGGGGTCAATGATCGTGATATCATCAGAACTATCACTAACAATGATGACAATTTCACCAGTCCCTACCTGGTCAATAAAATGGGAATTGAGAAAAAGGTGATGTTCAATTACCTTATCAACAACTTGCTTCCGAAAGAACTCAAGAGAAATGTTGCCTCCATTCAAGATCTGGTGGTTATGGACAAGATCATCAAGGGAAAGAAGGTGAACATGCCTCGATTGATGATGCTTCATATGAAGCATGTGCTTGAAACTGCTAAACATGCGCTCCCTTATGGCATGTTGATTGCTTTGTTGATGACTGAGCACAAGGTCTATGTGGATGTTGATGATGTCCTCAACACCAGGGTCCTGAACAAGGAAATGATCAGGAAGTTTGGCTGGAACTGGGTTGATGGACAATGGGTGTCCAAGGTTTCTGAAGTCAGTGACAGGGATAACCAGGAAGAGGGAATGCAATCTGCTCAAGTGGCCGGTGAACTGAAGATCACAAGGAGCAGTATATGATTCTCAAGGGGATGATTGAGAAGCTTTAGAACATGTGTGGAAATGTGCTTACAAAGATCAGTGCAATAGAGGACCGGCTCAATGAATTTGGAGTCTGATGTCAGTGACTGCCGCACACTCATGACTTTCTCTACTCCTCCTTTCTACCCTTACCACATTATCCCTCCAGTTTAAAGTTTTTTTTAGTTCAATATGGTTGCAATGCATTTCTGAACTGTTTGTTTTTCATCGTACTTTTTCTCTTGCCATGGTGGATGACTTTTTATGACTGTTTTGATATTATGCTTTAAGTTTCTATATTTGCCTCTGACTTCTTTTCTTGTTTTAGCAATCTTTTTGATGATGTCGAAAAGGGGAATTAACCGAGGGAATAGATTTATTAGGGGGATCAAAATACTGAAATCATGTGGTTACTAAGCTTAGGGGGAACTTTTTATGGTTTTTTTGTGCTCTGCTCTTTTTACTGTGATTATGGTTGTATGCTGCAAATACTCTATCAGAACAGGTTGTTTGTCACCATCAAAAAGGGGGAATTTGTTAGAAGATGGAGTTTTGATGGTTTCGGAGTTAGTGACTCTGAGTTTGCAAGTCGAGTCGGCGACTTGGCAAAGTCACTGACATGGCCAGTTAGCGAGCGATCTATTTAAGGAAGAAACGCACAACGTGTGTGCGTGCACTTGGAGACAGCTAGGCCGTTCTATTTTAGGAGAAGATCATCATAAAAGAGTGCTAAAATCAAGAAGACGATTTGATTCTCCTAGAATATTTTCATTGTATGCGTTAATATATATTTGGAAAGTATGTAAAGATTGAGTGTGTGTCACTTCCTTAATCGAATGGGATTTGATACACATGAGATCTCTCTTGCCTTAGCTTAAATACTCTCGTGTTTAGGATAGTGGCAAGACTCTTGAGCGTTAATTTACATTTTATGTAAGAAAGAAAGAGTGAACTTGTGCGTGAGATTCGTATAAGTGGTGCGTCGTGTATTCTTAGGCACAGCGTGAGATTGAGAGTGTGAGTGCAAAGGTAGAGCGTGGTTCAAGGGTGTGGGATTCATTCTTGTACACGGGAGAGCTTTGTAAATCACTCAAGAAATCAATAGAGCGAGTCTAAGGACTCTTGAAATCCGACCAAGTGAGAAACTTGGAAGGGAGTGGTTTTTCTCCAAATAAACTAGTTGGTTTACAAGGAGTTTCCACTATACATCGCTTGTCATTGATTGTTGGTAACACTTGTTTTTCTTGTTTGATTATTCCGCTGCTTTATTACTCAAAGTCGACGACTTCGCAGGAGTCGCCGACTCGTTTCAGTACTAACGATCCTACAGGTTGTTCCATCAAAAAAAACTACGATTGGGAAAGAGTTAGGCCGCATTGGACCGAAGGTTAGTTCAGTCATCAGTCAAGGAATTTTCATGAAATCAGTTTCCAGCACGGTCTATTCCAAAATCGACTAGTCTCGATCAATTTGTTTAAAAAATAGTTGTTTTATATTTGATAAAACTTATTTTATGTTATGCAAACTTAGTTTGTATGTTAAATAAACACAAAATCTTTTCACATTGGGAAAAAACTTATTTTTTATGTTATATATTTTATGCCTTTTAAAAATTAAGTAAATCATTTTTCAGGAAAATATATTTTTTTATTTTAAAAGAGTTTTCGATTTAAAGTTGGCATGTCATTAAATCGAATTGGGGATTAAATTTGATCGAGAAACTTCGCTTCGATCCTTGGTCCATTATTTTTTAAACGTCTTTGGTTCAGGTTTAACCATGTTTTGGACTTGTTTGAGGGTAAATTTTCATGAAATTTGATTTTTCGTGATTTGGCTAAAATAACATAGTTTAATTATGGGTATGAATTGGACCCATAGTTTGAATTATGACATTTATATATTGACAAGTCGTATAGGTGGTTGATAATATTTTCAACCGGTCCATTATTCTCCATAGAATAGTATTTCCAAGCCAAATTTTATAATAAAGGGAGGCTTATTAGCATGGCCTTAATTACCCTTAAAGTATAATTGACTTGTAAAACTTGGGCCTAAAGGCTCTTTACATTTTGATAAGCCTAAAATTAATGGCCTCACGATCCATTTCAATACCTTATGTGCGTATGGATTTGGGTCAAAACAAATTAAAAGGAAAAAGAAACAAGCAATTAAAGAGGTAGGGGAGGAATCACCTTTCAATGGCAGAAGCGTGCCCATTAACGTTTAATGGCAGCATGCTTAACCATCTACATGAACATGGCAGTCAAAATGGCCTAATTATGTAGGCATTTACTTCACAAAATAAAAAAGAAGAGGGTACGATATATGTGCCCAATTCAATGAGTTGTCAATTACTTTTATATGTTAATGTTGATTGATTTTATAGCCGTTTTGAATGGCAATTTGTAATGCCTATCAATTGAAGAGGCTGGGTTAATTCTATGCTTCAAGGATAAGGTTGGGACTTTTCTCATTCCATCTCTTAGTCTATAAATTAGATGAGAGGAATACTAAAAAGTAAAAATGGTCTTCGGGTGGGGGGAATTAAAATAAAAGCTCAAGAAATCAGAAAAAAGATCGAGCTATACCGAAGATCCGTAGTTGATTTAAAGTTCTCTATTTCACCACTACAAGAAGACCCATGTTTGGGTTGATATCGATCCGCTCGATGTCATTACCAACGACCCGTTCTTGGATTGAAATCAATGGGTTTGATGCCTCTTTCAAGGCTTGTGATCAGTTAGTTCCGGTACCATACAGAGGGCTTGTTTCACGACTACCCTCGAGGGCCACCGTAGATGATCTAAGATCACCCGTTTCGAGGAGAAACATTTCGTTTCAAGCCTCTTATGGGTGATCACGTCCACAACGACAACAATTCCAACATTGTCCCTGGTGTTTAAGCTCAAAGAAAAATTAGTTATACATGTAAGTTAAATTCATGTACAAATGGAGAGTGTAAAGTCTATGCCTAATGATGATTGAGCCAGATGATCGATACAAGGACTCGTGGTTGGCTTGAAACTTTTAGTTTGGCCTCCACAAAAAGTCGTGGTTGGCTCGAAACTTTTAGTTTCGCCTCCACAACAAGCCGTGGTTGGCTCGAAACTTTCAGTTTCGCCTCCCCAACAAGCCGTGGTTGGCTCGAAACTTTCAGTTTCACCTCCACAACCGAGCACGTTAGGTTTGAAAGATTAAGTCTTATCCCCAAACTTGACTAATTGGTTGAACCATATATGCTGATAAAAATCAAGAAAGGAAAAAAAGTAGTAAAAGTTCGTTTGATGAACTCAACTACAACCCTTTTCAAAGTTTCAAATGAAACTAATTTTAGTGAATTAGTCATTTGACAAGTCACTGTATAAGTTCAATCTATTTTTCACCTGCCATGAATTAGTCATTTGACAAGTCAACTCAAAGGAATTAATTATAGCTAGAGTTTGATATAAGGTGATAAAAATAGTGAAAATCGTTTCTCTGATCTAGCATCAAGAAAGGATATTTGGTGTTAAAAAGATGGAGAAATGATGTTTGCATGAGAATATTCAATACCTACTAATTAAAAAATGCAACTTTATGTTGTTATGTTCAACATAAAAAGCAAGACAAATTTTGCTTTCATTACAGAATCAACCCGCTTATTGGCATAATGTTATAGAATGAGTTTCTTAACATAAAACCGATACTCATTTTATTTAACCAATTTTAGTGGGTCATTAAAAAGACGAATTACGATGATTTGAAATCCCATTAAGGGTACGTAGGAAGCTTGACATATAGCTAATGTTCGTCGGGTTCAATCGCAACCTCAAATTATAATTAAATCAAGACCAAACAGTTTTAATGGAAGAACTACGTAGACTTGATCCCTTCAACGGGTACGTAGGAAATTCGACACTAAATCCAAATGGGTCTCGAATTCAGTCACAATTCCAAATCCAAATCAAATAAAAAAATAATTTTTTTTTGGAACTACGTTGATTTGATCCCACTAAGGGTACATATGAAGCTCGACATATAGCGCAAATGCTCGCCGAGTTCAATCATAACCTCAAATTAAAATGTCTTTTTTAGAACGGAAATTCCACATGGTAACCCTAAGGTATGACATTATTCACGAGGTGTACCAAAGTTTGACATAATTTATGCGGTAACCTTGAGGTATAGCCAAAATTTATAAAATAACCTTGTGGTTCAAACTAAATTTGTGACATAACCAAAAAGTTAAAATGAACATTAATTAATAATTTTAACTTTCTTTAATAAAACTAAAAAATTTAAAAAAAATTACAAGATTTAAAAATTTTAAAATTTAAAACATTAAAAAAAAATTTAAAAAAATGTAACAAAAATTTAAAAAATTTAAAAAATTTAAAAAATTTAAAAAATTTAAAAAATTTAAAAAATTTAAAAAATTTAAAAAATTTAAAAAATTTAAAAAATTTAAAAAATTTAAAAAATTTAAAAAATTTAAAAAATTTAAAAAATTTAAAAAATTTAAAAAATTAAAAAAATTAAAAAAATTAAAAAAATTAAAAAAATTAACAAAAATTAAAAAAATTAAAAAAATTAAAAAAATTAAAAAAATTAAAAAAATTAAAAAATTGAAAATTTTAAAAATTAAAAAATTAAAAAAAATTAAAAAATTAAAAAATTAATTTTTTTATAAATTCAAAAAATTTAAATTTTTTTATAAATTCAAAAAATTTAAATTTTTTTATAAATTCAAAAAATTTAAATTTTTTTTATAAATTCAAAAAATTTAAAATTTAAAATTTAAAAAAAATAAAAAAAATTTAAATTTTGAAAAAAAAAGAAAAAAAATAAATTTTGAAAAAAAAACGAAAAAAAACCAAAGAACTAAATATAATCAATAAAAAGATAAAAAAATAAAAAACGCATAAAAAAATTCTTAAAATTTAAAGGATCAAAATATAAATTATTTACAAATTTGGATTATTTTTATTTAAAAATATTCATGCAAAAAAAATATTAACGAAAAAAATGACTACAATTAATAAAAATTTAAAGTTTGAATTATTTATATTTTGAAGATTTTCTTTTTAAAATTACATTACTTGATCCTCATTTATTAAATAATAAAGAATTAAATTATTTTTTTTGGTAGTAAAAAGAATTAAATTCTTTGATAAATTTTTTAAAAACCATCTTAACTTTGATAAATGAGAAAAATGTTTTTTTTTAATAGCTTTTTAGTTGATTAAAATATAGTAACAAATGTTAGAAGAAATTAAATAAAATAATTAGTTGATATTAAAGTAGTGAATAAGATTATATTTTAAGATTGTTAAAAAATCAATGTTTTATGAACAAAATGGATGATTAATGTTAATTTTAACCTTTTTGTGCATTTGATGAATTTCGTACAAATCTAAAGGTTATTATGCAAATTTTATATGAACCTTAGGGTTACCGTGTGAATTATGTCAAACTTTTGGTACACCTCATGAATAACCTCAAACCTCGAGGTTACCACGCGAAATTTCCGAAAAAACAATGATAATAAAGAAATAAAAATTAAGAATGCATACCTCATGAATGTTTGCATCACTTGACTAAAGAGGTAGAGCTAATCTAGAAGATGCCTCCTTTCACTTATATGGTATTACTTATAGGCAAAATAAAAATTTAAGTGTTTATAGTTATGATTTCTAACCAAAATTAGTCTTAATAGTGGAAGCATAAAATTAATAAACGTTTTTCTTTTAATCTACCTATGAAACGTTTTCATAGCCATTATTTTTTAAATAAATAGCCTCTTAAACTCATCCGAAATATGAAATGAAACGATAACTCGAGAAGCACGACTTGAACCTAATCAATCAAACCCGAAACTGACTCGATCAACAAGTAAATGTGAAATTTTATAAAGATATTATTTTAAAATATGAAATGAATAAGATTTCGAAGTGATCCGACCCAAACCTGACCGACCCAACTTGATTAACAAAATTTAGTCTTCCCTCTTGAGTCTTGACCAGGGCCGGCCCAAAGGCAAGGGCAGGGTGGGCGCAGGCCTAGGGCCCATGATTTTTGGGGGCCCAAAATTTTTAATGTTCAATATGACTAAAAGAATGAAAGTATGCATACAAATATGTGTTTGCCTAGTGGAAAAGTGCATTTAAGACATTTTTTCTTTTTAAGAAGTCATGTGTTCAAATCTTATATTTTTTTTTATTATTACTCTACTTGTCAACCAAATAGTATGGGCCCTTCATTTATTGATTTTTAGTAGACTTTAAAATGTAATTATAATATAAAGCTTTCAAAAAAATATTTTTTGTTTATTTTTAATAATATATGAAAATTAAGATAATTTACACATTTTTATTATATTTTCTAAAAAAATTTAATATTATAATACATAAGAAAGAGGGCCTTATTTTTTTTGTGTTTAGGGCTCTTAATATGTTAAGACCGGCAGTGGTCTTGACCGATATTCTAATTAATGAACTTTGGAGCGAGTGGGCAAGAATTCAGTGTAATGATAAGAGGTCACTTTTCACAAGCAAAAATATGGAGAAAAAAAGAGGATGCCAATTCTTGTTCAACATAAAAAGGTGATGTTCAATTTCTTCCACTTTATGGAAGATTTAGGAATGCTTTTATAAAGGCAAGCTAGACAAGTAGATTGTGAGCTCGCAAATGAGAATTTTTCTCTCTTTTTTGAAATTGATTTGCAGATACGGCTGCATAAAGGAGTTGCAAGAAGAATTGTATAGTGCAGCGTGGAATATTATCTTTCTATAACATCATGCCCACCACCTTAATTTGTTAGGTTTATAGCGATTGCTCTCGTGGACACAAGATAATAAGAAAAGTAGTAAGAAAAAATATTGTCCTCATGAAGAAATATATAAAGCTCTCAAATTATAAATTGTTTTCTCTTTGTAGAATTGAGCAGAAGGTCTCTCTTTTTTGAAGAATTGGTTGGTTGAAACTTGAAATGCTTTTCTAAAGGCAGTGCAATTGGTAATCTTGTATAGCCCATAATTTTGGAAGCATATTTTGTTTTATTTTTGGTCGATCATTTATGAATTAGCATATAAGGGATATACAAAGATGAAGCAAATCGTTCATATACAACTAGTAGTTTGTTTTCGATCAAAACAGCGTTATTGGAATTTGTTAATTTGAACTGATAAAATAATAATAATTACCTATTTAAGTTATTTTCCGTGAAAAATGTATTTTTATTTATTTTGCTATCCTTTTCTTTAAATACGGTTTTTATTATGCTAAGATTTTATCTTCTTAATATTAGTAATAATTCGCCATAATGGAAGATTCACTCTTAGTCGAAAGATAGAATATCTGCATGGATTGGGAGCAAGATATCGCTTTCTTGGATGACAAGGCAATTTCGGCCTCCCCTAGGGGAGAATTTTCAGCCCCCTACTCCCTTTCTTAAATTATAAATACATGTACTCACCATGTACGGTAAACATATTCAATACTCGTTGAACTCGCTCGCAAGTCTTACCTTTTATCTCGACGTTCAATCGACAAACTGCTTTTTGACTTAGGCATCAGTGGACTAGGGGGACCCCGCAGAAACCGCGATCGCGACTCGCAGGGCGATCACACAAACTCCGATCTTCTCTCGGACAATCCAGTTCGCGACCAAAACTGCGGTCACGGCCTAGAAAACCGCCATCGCTCGTAGGGCGATTGCGCGAACTCCGATCTTCACTCGGAGGATCTAGCCCTATAGCACGCATAAAACTGCGGTCACAGCCTAGAAAACCGCCATCGCTCGTAGGGCGATTGCGCGAACTCCGATCTTCACTCGGAGGATCTAGCCATATAGCACGCATCAATCAAGGCGCCTTGCTTGAAGACGATTTGAGCCGTGACTCGGCACCACCTGCGAGCACGGCCGTACTTCGCACGACCCGGCGGGAGTCCGAGTCGAGCGACGATATCGAGGATCGTAGTAGTCCGGCGGGAGGAGGATCTCGACTCAAGCTCTCTGGCTCTTTTCATTAAATTGGACGTTGATAATAAGTATCAAGAGTTGGGTTTAAATAGGAAACATAAGGATGCAAACTAACCCTAATAGGCCTTATTCTAACTTAATGGTCTGGCCCTCTTAAGCATAAGAAAATACACACCCATAAATAGAAATAACTGAAAGAGAAATGCTAAAACGAGAAATAACATAAATATAGAAATTACATAATAAATGAATTAAGGCTCTATTCGGTATAGGTTTGTGGAAGTTTTTGAAGGTTTTTATTATTTAAAACCTACCTAAATAGGTTCGACAAGATAAGGTTTTCTAAAAGGTGGAGGTTTTAGGAGGTTTTTGAGGAGATTTGAAACCACAAAAGGAAACATTTGGATAGATAGGTTTTAGGAGGTTTGTAAAAATTAACAAACCCTTTTTTTGTTAATTAATAAAATTAATTCCTTTTTGATAATTTAAAGCTAAAACCTACTCAAAACCTTATAATGCCAAACACTTAATTAGGTTTTGGAAGGTTTCAAATAAGAAAACCTCTACCTACTCAAAAGCCTCCACCTACACAAAAACCTCTTATAAAACCTTCACCTCTTCAAAAACCTTGTTTTACCGAATAGAGCCTAAGTCCTACGTCAAGGGGGTCGCCATGGTGTAAGGCATCTCGTACTAGTCGGAGTTGGGTCAAACCCTAGGCAGAGTCGCATCACCTTAGCTATGCCACGTAAGAATATTTATTTTTTCATTTATCTCTTTGTCTTTCGTTCTCTTTACTATTTACAATTCTTATATTATAATAATAATAATAATAATAATATAAATGTAAATATATTTAGAAATATGAGTTTGATTCAAATAAAACAATCTCTTACTGAAACGTAAAACGAATGCACTTTTCCTAGTTCGTAGTGCACTTTTCATACGAAAAGTACATTGCAAAATACGAAAAGTGCAATCCGAAAAAGTGCATTACAAAAAGTACGAAAAGTGCACTACAAAGTACGAAAAGTGCAAATCCGAAAAAGTGCAATCCGAAATCAGGTTCAAATTTTCAGGTCATGACCCTAAAATTATCGGACGGTTCGAGTCAGGTTTGCGGGTTAGGTCAGTTTTTGACATCTCTATCTATGACTCATTTATCAACTAAAAAAGTGTTTAAATTTCTCTAGATCTATTGGATTAATGAGGAGAATCGTTGCTATAATGTGGAAAAAGTTTAAAGTTATAAAACAATGAGAAACAAGTGAAATATATAAAAATGATTTGAAACTTTGTTTATGAAAAGAGTGTGTGCATCAAATTCTTTTCTTATGTTTGTATGAATTGTACGTTTCTCATGTCCGGTGGCTTTTCAGTTCCTTCGCTTGGCGTTGCGTATTTTTTGCTCCTCCGATGGATCTCCAATTTCGATTTTGGCACTCTTTATCCGTTGTGTACGTTTGTATTTTCTTTTTGGCTCGTATGCATGTGTGGATTTTACATTTCTCGTGCCATTATGTTCGATTGTCGATTTAATTGACCTCTCGATCTATCAAGTATGTTTGATAAATCGAATTCATTCCTTATGAAAAAAATAGAAAGAAAAAAGTGTGTGCAAATATTTTTATAGTATTGAGACTTGATGAATGACGAAAAGTTTAGGGACTAATAAGAAACAAGGTGCAAAGTTTAAGGATCTTAATAAAAAAAAATAGGGACAATAAAGAAAAATGTTACAAATTTTAGAGACTAATTTTGTAATTTATCCAATAAAATATGCCTACTAACGGAAATACTTTTCTAGCGAGTTTATTTCTGTAATTTTGTTTTGTACATTGTGGAAGTTCGTTCTGAAATTGGCGGTCTAAACCTTTTGAAATTCTTTGACCTAACAAAAGTGCAAGCACACTATCTGAGCAAAATTTGCGGTATCCCTAGGCGAGAGTGCGTAGCGTAGGAATTCGAAGCAGATCGAGAACGAAGATGAAGTGCAAGACCCCGTTGAAGCCGCTCAAGTTATCTGTTCCAGCTCAACAAACTCCACTTACCAATTTCTTGTAAGTCCCCTTTCCTTTTTCTCTTTCGTACATCAATTCGTTTTTGCTGGTTCATTTTATGATCTCCGTGGAAGAATCGAACGTATTTCCGCAGGACTGCTAGTGGTACATTTCAAGATGGGGATTTGCTGTTGAACCAAAAGGGTTTGCGTCTCATTTCAGAAGAAAAAGAACCCAAGGTTAGTTCCTTTTTTGGGGTTCAGATCTATTTTCGCATTCATTAATCCTTCTTGCTTTGGGAATGATTTGGATTGAACCGTGGGTCGATTTTTGGTAGACGTGTGGGAATTTGAAGTAGAGAACTGAGTTGATCAATTTGATGTTGTTCTTTGGTCTTTTCGACTAAATCTTAGAAAATAACAGTTGTGATGGTCCTGACATTCCCAATTTTTAAATTCTTTTGTGAATCGCTTGTATCATAGAACGACTCGGACAATTCGTTCGGTCTTTTAGCCCAAATCTTTGGAATCAGAGTTGTGATAGTCATGAAATTCCCTTTTTCTTAAATTTCTATTAGTGCTTCCCTGCTTTAGGATGGAAAAGACATTTTGGGTTGTTCCCAGCTTATGGAGCTACACAAAATTATATATCCTGGAATCAGTCTCATTAATTGGCAAATTGATATTCTTGCTTCATAGAAAGTGTGGTTTTAGAGAGAAAAGATGTATGCAGAACAGCAGAAGTACACGAATTAACAAGAGTTTCCATTATGTTCCCTGAGCAAAGAAAGGCTTACATTTGAAAGAGAACAGGGGAGAAAGTGAGAAAGCAAACTAGCTTGCATAGTTCATTCCCTCATGAATATAGGCAATATATCTATCTTAAAATTCATAATATAGTTCTCCTGTTTCTCTTGTTGCATCTAAGCAAAATTTCTAGGAAGAAACTCAAAAACTGAACTTTCTTCCTTGTTCAATTATCAGAATTCAGATGCTAAGGAGACTGACTTTCAAGTCTCACTAGAGGACCTTGAGACCATAAAAGTCATTGGAAAAGGCAGTGGTGGAGTAGTTCAACTTGTGCGACATAAATGGGTTGGACGTTTCTTTGCTTTGAAGGTAAAAGCACCAGCCAAATGCTGCTGGAAGCAGTTTGATGCCATTCAAAAAAATTTAAGTATGCTATCATCTTTTTCAAAGCTGAAAGTATAATTTGTAAGCCTATGGAGTTTGGACTCCAAATAACTTGAATGTATTCTCTTTAGTATGGCACCCTTGCTTTTCTGAACTAACAAGCTTCCTTGAAAATCTTGGTAACTAAAGTGAAGCGTCTTCTTGTTTATTTGGTATCCCCTTCAATTATACCGACCTTATTCAGCTCACTAGTGCATATTTGTGATAAAGTCAAGAGAAAACTACTGCCATGCATCCCAAAAGATATTTTCTTCCTATTTCAGGTCATCCAGATGAACATACAAGAGGAGATCCGTAAGCAGATTGTGCAGGAGCTGAAGATCAACCAATCAGCTGAATGTCCTCATATTGTTGTCTGCTACCACTCTTTTTATCACAGTGGTGCCTTTTCTCTAGTTCTTGAATACATGGATTGTGGCTCTCTTGTTGATGTAATCAAACAAGTGAAGACAATTCTGGAGCCTTACCTTGCAGTCGTTTGTAAACAGGTATTCTAAATTCTTTCATAGTTTTATGTCTTCTGGTTTTTTAGTTAATCTGATGGTCTTGGATGTTGCCATTCTCTGAGTCAATATTTGCAAGTTTCTAGGTTTTACTGGGTCTTAAGTACCTTCACAATGAGAGGCATGTAATTCATCGGGACATCAAACCATCCAATCTTCTGATGAATCAAAAAGGGGAAGTGAAGATCACAGATTTTGGTGTAAGCGCAGTGCTTGCTAGTTCTATGGGTCAACGTGATACATTTGTTGGGACATACAATTATATGTCGGTAAGTGCTGAGAACAATACACTAGATAACTGAAATTTCACTAAGATCCTATCAGCCAGGCTACTCTAAACTTTGATTTGCTTGTTTTACAGAGTTTTCAAGATATTGCAACTCTTAAAAAGCTTATCAATATTTTGAGACTTCATTTAAGAATTCTAGCATTTTTAAATATGAATAACATGGCTTGTGAACAAAGTGCTTATAAATATTGAATCATTTTGTAGCCAGAAAGAATTAAGGGAAGCACCTATGACTACAGCAGTGATATATGGAGTTTGGGCATGGTGATGCTTGAGTGCGCCATAGGTCGCTTTCCTTACTTGCAGTCTGAAGATCAGGAAAGTGGGCCTAGCTATTTTGAGTTGCTGGAGGCAATTGTGGGAAGCCCTCCACCTTCTGCTCCAGCAGATCAGTTTTCACCAGAGTTCTGTTCATTTATATCTTCCTGGTAACAAGTTGGATGCCTCTTTATCTTAAGCATCATTTCTCTCATATAATATTCATAAACAAATTGAATATGCACCAGCACATGCTTTCATTAGTGTTCTCATGCTATAAACATGTTGTAATTAGCTATTTCATTGTTTGATGAGTGCGTGCATGTTACTAGATATTAAGGAAAGGAAAAAAGTATTGCCTCAGTTTCTGCCTTCAATTTTCAATCTGCTAGACATATAGCTTTGCCTATAGCTGCTAACTTGAGTGTTGTACTGTAAAAATAATCAACTATGATTTTTCTTGGGCTGGGCTGCTTAAAATTATACTCTCTCTTGGGATGAGCTTTGGAATGCTTAAAACTATTCAATCCTTGTTCAGTGCATAAAAATATTGTTGTATATTAGCTTTGTTGATCTCCCGCGTTGGAAAAAAAAAATCAGTGCTGTGTGGAAAAATCTGGTACAATAATTTCTGCAAAAAAAATGGTAAACCATGATGGAAACACTTTGGCTTATGCAACTTATTTGAACTGTATAATGGAATAACATTTTAGTGCATTTGAAATAGTTTAATACAGTCATCTTGACACTCTTATGACATTACTAGTTATTAATGCTGAAACTTAGAACATTAGTAATCTAATCCATTGATTTGTTTTTCAGCTTACAAAAGGATCCGAAGAAGAGATGGCCATCATCTGAGCTTCTGGTTGGTACATTTGTATCATTAGCATGGCAATTTGGTATCATAAGACTTGTTCTTATCAGTGATTGTTTCAACTGTGCAGATACACCCATTCATCAAGAAGTTCGAGGACAAAGATATAGACCTTGGGATCCTGGTGGGCAGCTTAGAACCGCGCCTGTAAATATCCCAAGATATAGAATATGTTGTAACCTAGCTTTTTTCTTTATCAAAAACGAACCTGTGTTGTTATCCTGAAATGGATAAGATTCGACACAAATGTTATGATCCAATATAATAACTCCGTTTAAGAACCATATTCTTATATATCATGATGATACACTGTTAAATTTTGAATAATGATTCATCTGGGAGAAAGGATGTGACATTTGTCATAAATCATAATAATTGTACGGCGTGGCGAACTCAACTGCCCTAGGACAGTAGTGATGAGATGGGATGTTGGGATTATGCAGGAGCATTATTGCTGATATGGTGGGTGCTACTGAAGTGAAATGGTTTGGCATTGTATATGTTGATTCGGTGAACTTGCAAAGGTGCTGGTTTATCAACAGCCAACCGGAATGGATGAAGTGAGGTTGAAGATTATCAGTTGGATCTAGATGTATAGGTTCATAATGTATGATGTATCTATCATAAATGCTGTCCTACAACTACAATTCTACTGTATAAGAGCAACTTAGTTTGTTTTTAAGAATTTGAGTTATCGGATTGGAAAGATAATGACATAAATGGGCGTACTATGAGTTAGGACTTGATAGACCTGTGACACGACACGGTTCCGTAAGCTGATGCAGATAAACAGTGAAAAAGAAAATGATAAAATTGCACCCACATGAATAAAATTAGATAATGAAATTTGAAGGGTTGAAGTAGAGAGGGTTACGTGTGGATAAGAACATAGGTAAAGAGTAGGAGACAAAAGCATGTGGACACAATTCATTGGTGACCAAACAACCCTTCTTTTAAGATGCACTTTTATGCGCCAAGTCAACCTTCTTATCCACTTTTTCCCCCTTTATCTGATCTGTAGGGTTCCTCAAATATGGTATTTGTGCTAGCGTGTACACATTATTTCATTTATACATTGAATTATCTAATTGAATCTCATATAAGCAGGGTTAGTAAATGAACTGAGCCTTTCGTGCGGTGTTTGACTCAGTTCAGTCTCGTTCTGTCGTTCGTGTGCAACTCGATGGGTAAATGAGTTGAGTTTGAGCACATTTTTAAAACTCCGAATGATAAATGAGCTAAGCTTGTTGAGCTAAAAAAAACGACTCATTTGTTCATGAACAAACTCAACTATACGCTCATGAACAAGTTCGGTTATAAGTTAATGTGTAAGTTCGTTCATACGTTCATGAGCAAGCTCCACTATATATATTATATATTGATGGAGTGCGAATAATTCAAGCACTAAACGACAAGAAGAGTGATCGAAGCAAGGGGAGAGAATGAGGAGACATGATGCATGCAAGTTCGAAACTCGCAGTCATGGTATGATGATGCTAATAAAATTGCGCACCCCACAAAAAATATACAGATACCGTACTCATGGCCCAATCATACTTGTACTCGTTTATCCTTCGTTAGAGGTTAGGGTTCCATGTATGTGAGCAATTAATTTGAGTAATCAATTGTATGTACATGTTGTAAGTCGGCCCAATTTGGCGAAAACCTGATTTCCCCTAATGTAATTTGTGTTAGAAAAATCAGAATATAAAAACAAAAAATTGCAAAGCCATAGACAAGCTATTGCACTTGAGCCATGACCAAGGCGGCTCACTCCAGGGTTTACTCTGCTCTCCACAAATTGTGCACTCAATTTTAATGGAGATGGAATTCTCAGAATTTTAGAAGAAGAAGGAAAATATTTTGTGCGTGTCTCTGCTAAGAAATTTTCAGCCCTATTTGAAGAAGTCCAACTGTTATTCATGAGTAATTTTAGCCAACTAAACACTATCTCCAACATCCCTCAATTTCCTCCAACGTTCCAATCAAGTGAGTAAAATCAGGGATTTCTATTTGACTAGTTAACAGATAGATAAATATGCCAGTTAATAAATAATTAACACATAAATCTAATTATTTTTATTATGCAGTTATAAAATGCAACTTTTAAGTCTAATAGATAAATCAAAATAAACATCTTAATTTGAGAAACATAGCCAACAATCCCCCACATGATTCGAAAATTAAAAGAGATACATGTTGATGTATTTTGAACTTGAATCAACATTTACAAGATAAACTGAGAGTTCCGCAATCTGAAAATATGCTATTAAGGCCTGGCATACAACCCTGCATCATAAGTGTCCTAGTGAGTAGCCCAACACTCATCTAGTTAGGCAGCCTATTACCTTGGCACTTACTTAGGTGACTCATCAAGTGTGTGTTGTCGCACACCCCCATACAAGAGTTCATTAAGAGACCATATATCTCAACCTTTCATCTAACAACATTTATGGAACCTTTTCTCAACATCAGACAACTGAACATTCTTTTGTTTGACCAAATTGAACCAAAAGTTCAGCAGAAGCAAGAACCCTTGGTTGGGTATCCAGAATGCTCTATTCTGAAATAGGCTTTAGTACCATTTCTTTTGCTGTTTCCAAGACCATTCGTCCACACAATCCTTTAGTCAGAGGATCAGTCAAGTTCCTTCCTGACCTCACAAATTCTAGAGATATCACTCTAGTTTCAATCAGGCTACATATCACATTGTGTCGCATACGTATATGCCTTTTATTCCCATTATATAATGTGTTCATTGCTACAACAATCGCAGCCTGGGAGTCACATCTCATTGAGACGGCTGGACATGGTCTTCCCATCATTGGAATGTCAGCCAAAAGATTTCTCAACCAAACTGCTTCTTGACCTGCCAACTCAATAGCAATCAATTCAGATTCCATGGTGGATCGAGCAATCCAAGTCTGTTTAGCAGACTTCCAAGCCACAACTCCACCACCTAAAGTGAATATAAAACCACTAGTTGAATGAACTTCATCATTGTCTGACACCCAATTAGCATCACAATATGCTTTAAGAACACAAGGAAAACCAGAAAAGCAGAAATTCCAATCAATAGTTCCTTTTAAATATCTCATTAAACGAACTAGAGCTAACCAATTATCAGAATTTGGGTTATGAGTGTATCTACTCAGCCTACTAACTGTATAAGCAATATCAGGTCTTGTGCAATTCATCGAATACATCACACTACCTATAATCTTAGCATAATCAGACTGATTTACACTATCTCCTCTATTCTTACATAAATACAAAGAGGAATCATAGGGAGACTTAGCACTCGGTTCATGCTAATATCCAAACTTCTTAAGAATCTTTTCAATATAATGAGATTGATTCAAAGAAAAATCAGAACCACTTTTCTGAACTTTTAATACCAAGAATAACATCAACCTCACCTAGATCCTTCGTGTCAAATTTGGAATTTAAAAACTTCTTTGTTTCACAAACAATATCAAGAGAAGTACCAAGTATAATCATGTCATCAACATACAAACAAATAATGACATACCCAAGATCAAATGTCTTAGAATATACACATGCATCTCCAAAGTTTGAAACAAAGCCATTTTCATGCAAGGTATTATCAAATTTCTCAAACCATTGCTTAGGAGCATGCTTAAGACCATATAAAGATTCAATTAATTTGCATACTTTATGTTCTTGTCCAGCTACTACAAAACCCTCAGGTTACATCATATAAATTTCTTCATGCAAATCACCATTTAGAAATGCAGTTTTTACATCCACTTGATGCACAAACAACTTATGAATTGATGCAAGAGCAAGTAATATGCGAATAGTAGCAATTTTAGTGACAAGAGCATAAGTGTCAAAGTAGTCTACTCCCTGTTTTTGAGAAAATCCCTGTGCCACCAGCCTTGCTTTGAATTTATCTATGGAACCATCATCTTTAAGCTTTTTCTTCAAAATCCACTTGCACCTGATTGTTTTGCAACCTCTAGGCAAATCAACAAGCTCCCAAGTATGGTTAGACATGATAGAATCAATTTCATTGTTAATTGCCTCCTTCCAAAAAACAGCATCTATAGAGTTCATAGCTTTAGTAAAGCTTTTAGGATCCTCTTCTATCAAATAAGCATGCACAAATTCTTCACTAATCTCATCAAATTTAGCTAAAAATGCGAAAACAAAATCAGGCCCGAAATCAGTTTCAATCCTTATTATTTTACTCCTTCGAGGTTCTTCATTAATTTCATTAAGAGTTCTTTTAGTTACTACATTGTTAGGAGAATCAACATCTTTCGATTTCTTAAAAGGAAATACATGCTCAAAGAATTCAACATCTCTAAATTTAACAATGCTATCAAAGTGCAAGGAATCAGGCCTAAATGTCAAACAACGATAAGCAGCACTATTATGAGCATAACCAATAAATACAGCATCCACAGTTTTAGAACCGATATTAGTCCTTTTAAAAGCAGGCAAGCCTACTTTAGCAAGACAACCCCATACTCTAAGATAACTCAAATTAGGAGGATAACCCTTCCAGAGTTCATATGGAGTTACAGTCAAGCCTTTATGAGGCACTCTATTCAGAATATAACATGTTGAAAGTATAGCTTCCCCCCACATTTGGTCAAGTAACCCAGAACTCAGAAGCATAGCATTCATCATTTCTTTCAATGCATGATTTTTTCTTTCAACTATATCGTTCTATTGAGGAGTGTAAGGAGCTGTTTTTTCATGTATTATGCCTTCTTTTAAATACAATGATTTCAGAATTTCAGATTCATATTCCCCTCCTCTATCAGACCTAATCCTCTTAATTTTCCTGTCAAGTTGATTTTCAACTTCAGCCTTGAATTGCATAAACATATATAGTAGAGGCCTCATCTTTAGATTTCAGGAGATAAACTCTTGTGTATTTAGAAAAATCATCAACAAAGGTTATATAATAATGCTTGCCACCTCTACTAGTAGTGTTTTTAAAATCAGCCAGATCAGAGTGAATCAACTCGATCAAGAAACTCAAAAGTTCTAAACACGGGAGAAGAAAAAGGTTTTCTAGCATGCTTGACTTCCACACAAATTTCGCATTTTGGCATTTCTTTCTCCAAGTTATCATGAATTGAATTAGCATGCTTTAAACGTTTGATAGAATTGACATTCAAGTGTCCAGTTCTACCATGTCAAGTATATATCTAAAGCACACACCATATAAGCAGAAGCACTTGATTCATTTCATTCAAAGTGTCAAGAATAAAGAGATTCCAATTACAAAAGGCCTTAGCCACATATGCCCCATTCTTAGTAATAACTAATTTTTCAGCATCTAAAGTTTGTTTTATCCCAACTTTCATCAGTAAAGCACTAGAAATCAGATTCCTACTCATATTTGGTACAAACAAAACATTAGTCAAAGTCAAAACTCTTCCAGAAGACAATTTCAAAGCAACATCTCCAATTCCAGCAACTTGCAAAGCACTAGCATCTCCTAAGTAGACACTATCAAGTGGAGATTCATCAAGAGTTTTAAACAAAGACTTTCGGTTGCAGATGTGGTGGGTAGATCCAGAATCGATAATCCACTCAACCACACCACTAGCAGCATTTACCTCAGTTGTTACAACAACTAGGTCCTCCGTAAGGTTGCTTTGAGTTTTGTTTGTCTCCTTTTGCCGAGTGGGCAGCTTACAATCCTGCTTTTTATGTCCAGGCTTGTTACAGTTCCAACATTTCAGCTTCCTTTTGAAGTCACTAGGTTGTTTTGGGGCTGGATTTTTGCCTTTCGATTTCAGTGTCTTAGACCTATTCTTACTGCCAACAGAACTTTCCACGACTTTAGCATTACTAGGCAAATTCTCAGAAATTTTAGTTTTACCTGAATACTTTCTGTTTGCATCCTCAATCATCACATCAGCGATCAACTCATCAAGAGACATCTTCTTCTTCTCGTGCTTCAACCTTGCACAATAATCACTCCATGAGGAAGTTAACTTATCGATGAGCACAAATGCAGCAAGATGCTCATCCATAGGAATTCCTTTAGCTTGGATCCGGGACACAATTGCTTCATACTCATGAAGTTGATCAAGGATGGGCTGATCGTCCTTCATCTGTAAAGAGGTCCATCGAGAGGTGATGTACTGCTTCTTTCCCTCATCTTCAGCTCCATATCTTTTCTTTAAATTCCTCCAGATTTCATTCATTGAATCGTAATTCACATAAATGTCAAACAACTTTTCAGAAAGGTGCCTGATGATGTGACCACGGCAAGAACGATTGTGATCTTCATCTACCTTCAGGTTTGGGTTTACCCAAAAGTACCACATCTTCAATCTGAGGATTAGTAGTAGTAGCAATCTCCTTGCCTTTTGATGTGACCACGACAGAAGGAGGAGTCTTCGATGAGTTTGGAGAATTAGATGGAGGGTCAGACTTCGCAGGATCAGTTGGCTTGTCTTGGAAGAGAACATAGTCCAAGCCAAGCTCTTGAAAGAAGAATAGCAACTCCTCTGACCACCGACGATAATTCGGACCAGTCAGAGGTTGGATCTTTGAGAAATTAGGCACTGCTAGATTCTTGGGCATTCTGATTTTGGGAGAACAATAATTTTTCGCTCAAGATTCTTGGAAAAATCAGAACATAAAAACAAAGAATTGCAAAGCCATAGACAAGCTATTGCACTTGAGTGAAAAACCGCCTAATCCGGGGTGCAAGATGACCAAGGTGGCTCACTCCAGGGTTTACTCTGCTCTCCACAAATTGTGTACTCAATTTTAATGGAGATGGAACTCTCAGAATTTTAGAAGAAGGAAAATATTTTGTGCGTGTCTCTGCTGAGAAATTTTCAGCCCTATTTGAAGACTTGCCAACTGTTGTTCATGAGTAATTTTAGCCAACTAAACACTATCTCCAACATCTCTCAATTTCCTCCAACGTTCCAATCAGGTGAGTAAAATCAGGGATTTCTATTTGACTAGTTAACAGATAGATAAATATGCCAATTAATAAATAATTAACACATAAATCTAATTATTTTTATGCAGTAATAAAACGCAGCTTTTAAGTCTAATAGATAAATCAGAATAAAGATCTTAATTTGAGAAACATACCCAAAAATTTGTTTCGGAATTGTAATGTAACTTAGGAATCTAGAAGCAGTAATTGTATTTTGGCCATGTTCGATTGTAATTCTATGTCGCTTCGAGAGGGATTTGTATTTGCCAAGCTAAGCACATCTGCACATAAGTATACAATTGAAGACATGTAAATTATAAAAGTCGGTTGTACTTAGGGGGAGTCGAAAACCAGTTAATGGGAAGGCTTAAATCAGTTTTATGCTAACTTGGGTAGTTGTTTGGAGTCGAAGCTTCTTGCTAAGTCTAATTTTATAAGTAGGCATGAACGTTTGTAATAGATCGTGTAGAGACAAATGGTTTCCCACATCTAAAATATGGAACATAATAAGTCTAGCATATATATATTATTGGGTTACTCCTCCTATTGGCAATTGATTTTGGGATGGAACCCCGTGAGCTTATATGCTAGGTCCATATCACATTTATGCGCAGAAACGGGTGTGTGGACCCACCATGTTATAAATTGGCTCACTGAATTTTAACATGGTATTAGAGCTTGTTTGGTCTTGGATAGACTATATGTAACATGGTATTAGAGCCTGTTCGATCTTGGATAGACAAACCGTTAACATGGTAGTAGAGCTTGTTCAATCTTGGGTCCCGACTCCTGGTCTATATGGGCTAGCCGGCCCGAAGGCATGACGTCAAGTTGAAACTAACATATTAGAGCTTGTTCGATCCTGGATATAGACTAGCCTTTAACATGGTATTAGAGCTTGTTCGATCTTGGATCGACTAGCCGTAACATGGTATTAGAGCTTGTTCGATCCTGGATAGACCAGCCGTTAACATGGTATCAGAGCTTGTTCGATCCTGGGTCCCGACTCCTGGTCTATATGGGTTAGCCGATCCGAAGGCATGATGTCAAGTTGCAACTGACATATTAGAGCTTGTTCGATCCTGGATATAGACTAGTCGTTAACATGGTATTAAAGCTTGTTCGATCCTGGATATAGACTAGCCGTTAACATGGAATCAGAGCTTGTTCGATCCTAGGTCCCGACCCCTAGTCTATATAGGCTAGCCGGCCCGATGGCATGACGTCAAGTTGCAACTGACATATTGCGGGGTTAGGTAATTGCACTTGAGGGAGTGTGTGGAGACAAATGATTTCCCACATTTAAAATATGCAACATAATAAGCCTAACATAAATACCCTTTACTTACTCTTCCTGTTGTTAAAGCTTTCATTGTAACGACATAAGTGACCAGCACCGTAACGACCATGAGCGGTCTAGCCGTAACTATTAAGCATGTCTCTATCATTAAGACATGAAGCACCTCAGTTGTAACGGCTGAAGCCTTTCTCGCAATACCCACAAAGCTTTTGTCAATGGCGGTAATAAGAACAAAAATTTGAAACCTAGTTGTGCATTCAAACTCGATTTACCCTCAAATGTGCATTTAAACACATCCTAAATAAAGTAATGTGCAAATTAAATCACACCCTAACCTATTTACCCATTATCCATAGATTTAAGATTTACACCCAAATCTAAACCTCTATTGGCACAAATTCAAGGAAATAAGAACAAAATATACCTTAAAGGACTTGTAAATGTGTAAGAGATTGGAGGTGAGGGAGGGAGAGAGCCCAAAATTAAAGGAGAGTGAGGGAGAGAGTGACCCAATTTGAAAAGTGATGGAGAGAGTAGATAGTGAGGGAGTATATATACCTAGTTATATTTGATAGACGTACCAAATAGTGTACACATAGTCAGAAAATAGTGTACATTTACCCAAATCATAAAGATATTGAAATAGTTTTTTTAAAATTTATTTATTAAATTTATGTATTATGATTTTTATCTTTTACTTCGTAATAAATAAGATTATTTTTATAAATACGAAAAATATTAATGTAAAAAAAATATATTTATTAAAATATTTTTTTAAAGTTAATTTATTAAGTTTATGGTGCCATATGGTTCAATTTTTTCAACAATATCATTTATTTTTTGTCGAATTTGAGGTTATTATTAATATAAATTGAAATAGAAAAGCAATAAACACATTTATTGGAAGTAGGAGATGAGGAATGAATTTTCATGCCAATAACATGAGATGACAACAATATATAAATTTGGATAAACAATACATATATAATAATATTTTTTTGGTCGAAACACAAAATAGTAATAATATTTTTTTGGTAGAAAGAATAATAATAATATTATTATGTATTGAGGCAGAAATGCATTGGATTTGAAACGTAATGAGGAGGAGGCCTGATGTGTCAGCGCTTTCCAAGGCACAAGTTTGCTAAATTGGGGAACCAAAACCGGATGCCTTTCAAACACTCGCCCTTATCTCTTTACTCTTTCCTTGTGGATTGGGAAAGCAATGCTATCAGCTATGCTATATGCTATATCAATGTATCATCATCTCTTCTCTAACCATATGGATTATTATGGAATATATGGATACTGGCGAGTTGATAATGACAACTTGTGGATAAGGCAAACATCAAGGAATTTAAATCAATAAAACACGAGTACCTAATTACGGAAGGTTATCCCACTAATCTACCTAGATTGTTTCCTTGTACACCACCAAATATGGCCCATTAATTAAATAACATAAAAAAAGAAAAAAAAGGTAACTTCTTTATTATTTCCCCTTTAATTTTCTCCTTTTTGGGTTTATTTATATGGATAATGCCAAACGTAAATTCACCTATGAGCATTATCTATATATTTGTGTGCAAGCTCCTTCAAAAGAGGATCCCATGTGTGTGTATTTCTCTGAACTCTTCTTCTTGATCTTATCCCAAATCTCTCATTCTTTCTTACAAAAAATGGCAAAGGCAGAAAACCAAAGTCTTCTTCTTCACCAACAACGCCCTCCGCAAGAAATTGAAGAAAACCAAATCTCTGAATCTGCAGAAGAGGATTCAACATCTTCAACCTCTACAATAACAGATTTAATGGAAGACGCATCATCTTCATCTTCTTCCGATTCCACCAATTCATCCTTGAATGGACCTCTCTATGAACTCTCTGAGCTTGTTGCCCATCTCCCAATCAAGTGAGTAATTTCAAATCCTTTCTTCTCTTTTTTTTAGAAGATCCAATCTTTGGTTAATTTTTTCAACTGACAAGTTTCTTGATCTGCTCACAGAAGAGGGCTTTCAAAGTACTATGAAGGAAAGTCGCAATCTTTTAAATCATTGACAAGTGTGATGAGCTTAGAAGACCTTGCAAAGAAAGAGAATCCCTACAACAAGAGGATGAAGCTCTGCAGGAGCTATGGTGGAAGGCCAGATGGCCATGGCCAGAGGTTTTGTACTCCAAAACCCACCATTGCAAAGAAATCTTCCTCAAGAAGCTCCTTTTTCTCAGCCTGTAATAGGGCTCCCATCATTCCTCTGCAAAAGTAGGCTTCCTTAAGATAACATAATTCCACTAATTAATTGCTGCATCTAGGACCTGTTATCTGTATATATAAGAAAAAGAGCTAGATTCTACCAAAAAAGAAAAGAAAAGAAAAGAAAAAGAGCTAGAGTTGTTTTAGTTTGATCTCTCTGATTTTGACCAATTTTTGCAGTCAGTACATGAGTTTTATATGCTTGTGGTTCTTATTCCAAAAGTCACCGGATGTAAATGATGTTTTGAGACTGAATTCAGAATATTGAATCTATGGAATATTGATATTAGGTGGATTAACATCCATATATGAGATTATTTGGGTTGATCCTGCAATATTGAGATTGCAGAGGAGTCATTGAAATTTTGGAGCTAGTACTTGTTTTTTTTTTTTTTTGAGAGTGAGCTAGTACTTGTTAATTGTTATTGAGGGTTCATTTTTTATTACTATGATCGATCCAAAAATGAACATTCGAGTATGCTATCAGAAGATAGTATTCAGGATGTTATCATGCCTGACATAAGATTTTGCATTATAATAATGCCGGATTTTGAATTGAATCCTACATCATAATGCTAGATGCCTAGATCCAAACAGGCCCAAGGTATAGCTCTTGTTATTTGATTCATGGCTAATGCTGAATCTTAGAAAGCTAATGAATCAATTCGCAATAGGAATGAATTGTATAACATTCTGACTTGATCCGTAGCTCGTGCAGTGGACATGAATCTGAGAGCTACGATTCAGTTTTAGACCAATATTCCACAATCAAAGAAAATTTTAGAAAATGATCTGTCATGCTTTATGATCTATCTACAAGCAAAACCAGAGGCAGTATAATCCCATTTTATAGAACGAAATTGTATGAACAGGATAGTTTCTTTTGAAAGTTTTCTTGGTTAACAATCTAGATGAGTTACAAATTGGATTTCAAAAAAAAAAACTAGGCCCAGATTGTAATAATTATTCCAAATATAGGTTCGGAAATAATATTTCCACGAAGTTTGGCAGTCGAGGTTCGGTTCAAGTTGCTGGTTCAAGTTGGATGGTAGTGGTAGAGCTAGGGAAAAAAAAGAAAAATCGATAAATTGATCACTTTTTACGGTTAACCGAACCGAAAAAAATATTAAGCAGTTATGATTAACCAACAAATACTTTTAACAGTTCAACGGTTCGGATATGGTTATCAATATTTTCACATGCGGTTAACCGATAATATTTTTAATATATATTATATGTTTTTAAAAAGGATTTGTATATCTAATTAGTTTTAGTTAAAAATAAATGTATTTTAATAAATAATAAACTATCTATTATAATTTTTGTTTATAGTTTTAATTTTTTTTCAATACTAAAAAGTATTTGACAAAGCAACTCAGACTTAACAAAGCAATTCACTCGTTCAGCCGTTCACCTGATTTGTTAGTTTACTGCACTAAAAATTGACCTAAAAGGCTAAAATTTTCCAAAACCCAAACCTGCCGCCCCTTCTCTGCTCTTCTTCGTTCCCAAACCCAAACTAAAAAATTGAGATCTCTTCCAGACTTCCACTCTTCCAACTCCAAAAGTTCCAGCAAGTTGCAGGCTTGCCGCCCCTTCTTCTTCGCGCAAACCATTTGATTGAAGACAATTCTCAATATGCACTATTTCGTTGTTCTTCTATTCGGGCAAACCATTCAGGCAAGTGAAATTGCAACAACCCATTCTCAACTCATATATTATAAATTTGTTTGTATGTTGTATTTAGTTTAAATTTTAAGTTTATTTTATTAAAAAATAAGGTAATTTTTGTATTAAAAATCTGATTTTTTTATTTAAAAAGTAAAAGTAAAACAAGTTTGTTAACTGATAAACCGTGTTGAGCATCGCGGTTAACCGTTAACGGTTACCGTTAACCGTTAATGGTTAACCGATAGCGAACGGCACAGTTATGGTTATTGAAATTTACTAACCGAAGTTCCGGTTAACCGATATCCGAATAACCGACCGTGCCCACCCCTAGGTAGTGGGCATGTAAGTAGAGCTGTCAAACGGGTCGGTCAGGTCGGGTTCGGGTCCGATTATTTCGGGTTCGGATTGTGTCGGGTTCGGGTCGTAACGGGTCACCGGTCAAATCGGGTCGGGTCATTTCGGGTTTTCGGGCGGGTCGAGTCGGTCTAACAGGTCAAGAAAATCGAATTTTTTACAATTATTGAAATATTATTTTATTTAAAAATTAATATTTAATAATAATCTATTATTTTTATATATTTAAATAATAAAATATATTATAATTTTCAAAATATATTATATATATTCAGAAAATATAACAAATCGGGTCAACCAACGGGTTTCGGGTCTATCGGGTTCGGTTTATTTTGGGTTTCGGATTCAAATTTTCGGGTCTTGACCTAAAATTTTCGGGCGATTCGGGTCGGTTTTTCGGGTCGGTCAGCTTTTGACAGCTCTACAGGTACCTAAAGAAATTTGACAAAAAGTATAGTTGGTAGAAAAGTTGGGGGGGTGTTCGCTTGTCCATTTTCTAGTCCATATTCTTGGGCCGAACATAATTCACTTTTAGGCCCACAAAATTTTGAGTGAACAATAAATTTGAGTCGGATTAACAAGCCAAGACTACTACCTCAGATTTCCCTGTAAACATCCAAAAGGACAACCTCAAATTTTGCAACAAGTAATAAACTTCTTCATTGAGTACTTGCATTAGTTGCATAGTTGTCTTTATTAATCTAACCCCTTTGTGATTTGTACACCTACAAAGAAAAAAAGGTATATGTAAGAACTAGGAGTCCACTTCTATATAGGTTATATTTGTAAGTCATCAAAAAAACTAGTCGGAGTTGCAAAACTTTGTAAAAGTAGTTGGAGCTTCAAAAAAATATAAAATATGGTTTAGTAGTTTGTTGTTAAGTCTGTCAATAACGACATTGAGTACTTGCATAGTTGTCTTTTTTTCACGTAAAGCGAATAATATACAAAAGAGCTTATAATTTATAAAAATGAACTCTATCTTAAATAAAACGAACTCACGATATATTAAAAATGAACTTTTAGTTTATAAAAATGAAAAACGTTATTTATAACTTATAATGTTTATTTTATATAAAAAAAATTAACTTAACGATGTATGTTAGGGGTGTTAACGGCTCGGGTCGCGGGCGACCCACACTGACTCGACCCGCAATTTGCGGGTTGCGGTCGCGACCCGTGCGGGTCGGGTCGCGGGTCAAATTTTTTTATTTTGAGGGTCGCGGGTCGGGTCAAGTCAACCTCGCGCGGGTCGCGGGGGTCGACCCGGAATATTTTTAAAAATATATATATTTATAATTTTATTAATGTATACACTATTTTTTTTATAAAAAAATCGTTGGATTTACGGGTCGACCCGCAAACCCGACGGTTTTTTTTTAAAAAACACATGTTTTTAGGTTAAAAAATCATTTTTGATCCGATTGACTTAGTCAAATGGATCAAGTGGGTCGACCCGCGACCCGACCTGTTAGAGTCCCGACCCGCGTGTCGGGTCGCGGGTCAAAAGTAATTTTTTTGCGGGTCAACCCGCAACCGGCAATTTCGGGCCACGAGTCGACCCGACCCGACCCGTGAGCATCCCTAATGTATGTTTTGTTTGCTAATCCGAAATGTTGTAATAATTAAACACTTTCCCGGCTCAGGTCGCGGGTCAAAAGTAATTTTTTTGTGGGTCAATCCGCAACCGGCAATTTCGGGTCGCGGATCGACCCGACCCGACCTGTGAGCATCCCTAATGTAAGAACCCTCCTTACCTGATCTTAATCCTATATATATATAAATATATATATATATTTGCAAGAACTTAGATTTATTTGATCTAAAATTCAATTTTCCTTACACAATCATATAATAATATCTTTTATATGATTAATAAAAAATTGGGTATTAAAATCATCAATTCTCATTACTAAGTAACAACAAAACATGAACACGTGTACAAAACAAATTCATTATATGAATTTCTTATTTTATGATCAAAAGATCACCCATGGGTAGACTTGTCAATCGGGTCGGGTCGGGCGGGTTCGAGTTCGGTCATTTCGGGTTTGGGTTAAATCGGGTGCGGTTTCGTTATGGGTTACATGTCAATCGGGTCGGGTTGTAGCGGGTTTTCGGTCGGGTCGGGTTGACCAACGGGTCTAAAATATATTTTTATTATTAGAATCAATTTTTAATTAAATAATAATATTTCATTAAAATATATTATTTTCATTTATTTTAATAATAAAATATATTATAATTTTCAAAATAAATTTTAAAAATTCTATAAATATACTAAATCGGTCAACCCAACGGGTTTCAGGTTTCAACCCAACGGGTTTCGGGTTCGGTTGATTTCGAATTTCGGGTTCAAATTATCGGTTCTTGACCCAAAAATTATCGGGTGGTTCGGATCGGGTTGGCGGGTTCGGTCATCTTTTGACAGCTCTACCCATGGTAACAATCAAGCATTACTACACTTTATATATCATTCATCAGAACAATATCAAGGGAAAACCCCTTCAATTCCCAAGATTAAACATGAGAGAATTCGGATCCACCTTTATAGGTTTTCGGGTTCTTAAGTAGCACAATCAAACCTTTGATCTCCTCCAACTTCAAATTGGTTGTCTTCCTCGGAAGCCATTGCCATATGATTGATCTCAAAATATTGATTTCGAATGTAGGTGTTGCTGACTCTTGCTTCGTAGTTCCCACCGAAGATCTTGTATCTGCTGGTACTGAGGGAACAATGTGTTCCTGAAGCCGTGAAGTTCCTCTTCGCGGATGTAGTTGAAGACGACAATTCTTCAGTAGATCAATCATATGCAATACTTGATATAGGTTTGAATCATGTAGAAGCGCTTTCCGAAATAAATATTTCGCCCCCTACATAACCTTGGGGAATCCACGAAATTTGAAGTGAGGTAAGACAAACCCACCGATCTCTAACAAGGCTCATGAAAGAGATCAAACCTTAGAGTTCATGTAAAATGGATATTAAACTCTATTTGAAGTTCAATCATGGAGATAGATGTTCTCCTTTGATTATGTGAACCAACCCGACACTAATCTCCCAATAGCCATTTATATAGGCAAAGGAAAACAGTTTCAGGGAACGGTTAGCAGCAGTTACCGACGGTTACTAGAAGTTACAGTCGGTTACCAAGTGCCACGAAAGGTTATCATCAATAACCCACGTCACCCATCAGTTATTAACTCATTAAGGAAGTTACAATGCAGTTATACAACGATATACAAGACGGTTATCAAGAATTAACACGTGTTGAATTTTTAGTCATGCGTCAGAGAACTATTGTTCCAACTCAGGTGAACCATTGTTCCCTCCAAGGTATGGAGGGAACATACATTGTTCCCTCTCAGGAAACAACGCATATTGTTCACCTTAATGTTGTATATAGAGCTCCTGTCTTAAAGACATATTTCCCTCTTAGAGATATAGTTCCATCACTAGTAACATAGCAATTCCTTTGTTTCTTTATAGGTAACGTAGCTTCTATGTAATGTTTTCCTCTAGACCTCAATTATGCTTACACGAGCGCGCACTCCGCACACCCAAACCCGTGACATAGCAAACTAAGATCTCATAGTGTCATTTGAACCCCAATCACACTAAAAGACATTGTTCCCATATAGGGAACAATCACTTGATGACACTAAAATCACCAACATTTTGACAATAAGAGTCTCTTATATACTCAGTATCAAGTCTTCAACGATTTTTCATATATAGGACCTTCGTAATTTAGACCTATTCTAATAGATCGTAGGATTTGGGGCCAACCAAATTTTTTCGAGACCCTCGCGAGCGAGATTTAGATCCTAAGAACAAGTGTACTAGACAATTCAGGGTTCACAAGTCCATTGGTGTCATAATCTAAAAACCATGTGGTCTTGTTACAGTGTTACTCAAATTGACTTTTGAACTTTTAATAAAATATATTGTTGTTCAGTACGTAGAGTTAGTGTCTTTACCGTAAAACATAAAATAAAAAAAATGTCCTTAACAAGATATTCATTATCTAGTTTGACTTCTTGTAATAAATGAAGTATGAACGTGGTAAATACATTGAAGGGTAGAGAAAGAGAAGAGAGATGTAGAGCAACAATACGAAATTAGAACGTGAGGGTTATGAGGCGAAATTTAGAAATTTGTTGGGTATAGGATTGGTCATGTGTCGGATTATGGGTGGGTGGAGCACTTCCACCACCTGATCTGCGAAATAAATTGTATCACCCGACCCACCCATCACCCGCAGAACCTTTCACCCATATCTTACCCACCCGTCAACCGCGGGTGAGTCGGGTGATCCGTCACCCGTGAATTCTAAAATTAAAATAAAATTTTATAAATTTTTAGAATTAATATAAAAAAAAGTTAATGCAACAATCTGCTTACTGAAGTGATATCCAGGATATTGGACCTTGCAACAAAGGCACAGTAAGAAAAGCCAAGAAAACATCCAACTTAGATTTACAATCGATTTAACAAAACATTATGCATGCGACTATTAAGAAAACTAAAACCACATACTAAACTGACTATACTACCGAGTTTCTATACAAAATTGCCCTAGACCTTCTCGCCACAAAAACCAACTGGCTTAGACAACAAAAAGACTTAAACCAACGTCCTTTCCCTATGAATCATTACGTCGAGAACGAGCATCGCCACCCAGAAATTGATCTCCTGGCACATCTCCAACACCAGAATCTTTACCTAAAAACATTGGAATATAAACACATTAGCTAACAATCCTGGTATGGGCCAAACGGGCAAATCAAACATGTAGAACAAAACATAGATGATCAAAATAACGCACTCAGTCATTCATATACATAACAAACTAATATGCACATCAAAACACGTCATATAGTAATATAGACTAACATATCAATTTCCAAACCAACACTCAATTCCACAACAACAAATAAGCACGAGATTAATCAATGTAATGCTCATGCAACATATATCATAACAACCAGCAACAATTCCTCCATAATCCAAACCATAACCATTCTCCAATTCAGGCAACCCAGACCTGCCTTTTGAAACATGGTGCACGGCTAGCGTGCGCTAAGCTCATGTCCATTTTCTTTCCCATCACCCTTCTTTCCCCGGCTAAGCCTCTACTAGAGCACTCGCCAAAACAATCAATTCTTGAAGGTGATCTCCACACGCCGCATGACTATGTCCGGGGTCTCTTCTCCACCGACTTGTCCGTGTCCATAATCACACCCGCAGAGATCAAGTTGCACACAATAAAAATCATTGAAACTATTCCAATAACTTTCAAATATGAAAATATACTATGGAAGAATATTCTAAGATAAAGGACCACACATTCAATTTACTAGTTTACCACATAACATGATCGCAAGCAAAGTAAGTCTAGACGACTTACCTTAAACGAAGAGTTTCCAAATATAACGAAACGAACTCAATCAAGCAGGATACCAACACCAACGATCAAAGACGACGGAACGGAGGTGGTTATTGAATTGGGCCAAGGTCGAACAATAGAATGATGATGGTGGTGGTTTAAGGTTCTCGGTGGTTACTAGATATAAAAAGAAAGGAGGAGTCTAGAGAGAAAGCTAGAAATGGAATCAGATCCACCTTCCTCTCCTATCTACGTACACAATATATATATAAGCAGAGGAGGTTGGCAACTACTAGCATACAAAACTTAACAAAGAAGGAATTCAAATAATACATTGAAGTTGAAAGTCAAATATGGTTGGCTTACTCTGAACTTAGACACAGACACGTATATATAAGAGACAAAAGTCAATTTACATACCCTCCTGAGTCTACAATTGAAGCTAAGATAACCTTGTAATCATGCGTGCGGTTGGATTACACAATTCCAAGGCAAGGAAAGAGGTTTGAAGTCAATAATAACGGCTCTTCTATATATATATTTGGAACCTTGCTAGCCAACTCACTCATATATATAAGAGATGGAATCAAAAGTAAATAAGGGAAAGGGGAATGAACATTTGTACGTAGAAGTCATCTTAATAATTCAAAGATAGCAATTTGTATTATCAAGAAGATAGAAAGGTAGGAATATATGTAGATAAGGAGACAAGAAGATAAGAATAACACATACAAGTTGGTTGAAAAGTAAAAAATGATGGCTAGAGATATATTCAACCATGTTTAAGATACATATATACAAATAGGTTCGGCTCTCTAAATATTAACATTTGATAAGTTTCATTTATCACCTTGGAATGGTCAAAGATGACGGCTCCTCAATTATGAACATGTATCTTTAGTAGCTTGTGCATACACGTATCCCTACCTATACTTCTATATGTAATTTACGGTCGGTAACTCATGCTATTCTATTAACAAGGTCGACAATATTTTATTTGCATAGGATATTAACTTAGTCGACACGTCGATCTTAGGAATTAGATATCATAACATTAATTTTGTTCTATCCGTTCACACGAACCTATATAAGAATACTCAGATATTACATATTACCCTCCTTAAAATAAAGTTTCGTCCTCGAAACTTATATAGGACACTTATAACCATCATATGCATACTAACAACCATAGCAAAAATTTCATTAACCTTAGATAATTCACAACCAAAAAGATCACTCTAAAG
This sequence comes from Fallopia convolvulus, assembly GCA_964016875.1. NCBI lineage: Eukaryota > Viridiplantae > Streptophyta > Magnoliopsida > Caryophyllales > Polygonaceae > Fallopia > Fallopia convolvulus. The sequence continues at coordinate 38,106,500 of OZ024733.1, forward strand.
TCATGGATAAAATACTACCTATTCAATCATATCAACTTTTTCTCATCATAGAATTCAGCAATCACGTAGGTATGACCAAACACTTTAAGAAATTCATCGAGTTTGAATAACCTATAAGCAAGGCTAAGTCATGACCACTAACTAACCTGCTAAACCTCTAATTCATCCCCGCTATCAACTAGGGTAAAGATCAGGATAATTTTGTTGTATACTAGCTTCAGTCTCTCATGTGGCTTCCTCGACTCCTCGTCGAGACCACTGGATCAATACTAATGGAATCTCTTTATTCCGTAACTTCTTCATACAACGATCTAAAATTGCTATTGGCTTCTCTACAAAGGTGTGATCAGGCTCAATCCTCAACTCTTCATAACTGAGTTTATGATTAGGATCAGGTATATATTGTCTCAATTGAGACACATGAAACACTGGATGAACCCCTTCTAGATATGGAGGTAAAGCTAAACGATATGCTCGTTCTCCTACTTTTTCTAGGATTTCAAATGGTCCGATGTATCGAGGACTTAATTTTCCTTTGATACCAAATCGCCTTACTCCTCGGGTAGGATATATCTTTAACCATACATGCTTGGAATCATCATCTGCAGTTACTATTACAGTCCCACTATGAGTATCCAACACTGCTCGGTACTTCTTCATCCAATCCATTCCCAAGATTACGTCATCATTTGGTAGAGCCATCACGATAAAATCAGTTAACCAGTCTCGATCCCCTATGCGAATTTGACATTGAAGGATTCCTTTCTCCCCACTCACTCTACTACCGTCCGGTAAACCAACCACAAAAGGAATACCAATAGAAGAATGTAACCTATCTACACATGCAGTAGCAATGAAAGAGTGGGTAGCACTAGTATCAAATAGTATCTTAACAAGCTCAGACCAAATCCAGATCGTACCTGTAGAAGTTGGCGCATTTGGTTCTTCAGCCTTTCTGTCCACAATTAAAGCAAGTTATTGGTGGCTTGTTACAAGTATTTCTCAGATGGTCAGTACTTCCACAATTATAACATTTTCTTGGGCCGACTGAAGATCCAGGCTTTTGAAATTGACTTTGTTGACCTTGTTGGTCATATGGTTGTCCTTGCCTTGCCCAAAAGTCATTATCTTCTCTAGGTGTAAAACTTGGCTTCCTTTCATCCTTGAATCCTATTGGGGTCTTTTGCCTCTTGCCACTTCCCTGGGTGACCTCAGAACATCTAAAAGCTGGATTTGCCATCTCATATGCCATAGCAACATTTTGATATTCCCTCAAAGTAGGACATTGGAATCCGGCCACATACTGTCGAATCTCAGGTTTCATTCTTTGAGAGAAAGCTTGAATACGCTGCTTCTCAGTGGTCACCGTATCTTCTACATAAGTCAAATCTCTTTGAAACTTCTGAGCAGCTTCTGCTACGGAAATATTTTCAGGCTTTGCATTGATAAACGCTTGAGCTCGAGCATTTCTAACAGCAGCTGGACAAAACTGGTTTCTTAACATTTGAGAAAATTCCTCAAAACTCGTCTCATGGTCGAGAATCTGCAGAGACCACCAGTCAAAAGCATTATCCCTAAGCAAGCTCTGAGCTAGAGATACCTTTCTATCATTAGGTGCCTTAATCGTATTGAGAGCAGAAGTAACTTGTCTCAACCACAAATCCACATCCTTCTCGTAAGCTCCCGTGAAGAAGGGAAGTTTCATGTAGCTTGAACTCACGAAGCCACTTGTCAGACCGTGAATCTTGGTGACCCCTCTCAGCTTGTATTGATCCTTCAGATGCTTCTTTAACTACTTGTGGCGATCTTGGAACATTTGGCATCCTATTAGGGGGTGGTGGTGACATTCTAACAGTGGATCTTTGGGGATTTGGTGCCCTTAAACCAGATGGTTGAGAAATAGTAGCAGCAGAATTTGGTGATTGATCACTCCTAAGAAGGTTTTGTAAGAACGACATAACCCTTTCATCAACCAAGTTGCGTATCTCAGGTAATCCAGCGGGCATTGGAGCGGAAGGTTGTCCTTGAGCTTCATCATTACGTAGAGACCTTGATCTAGCTACACCTTGACCTACTGATCTAATGCTTCCAACATTAGCCCGATTTTCATTTTGTCCTAAAGGAACACCTCCAACTGGTCCATGGCTTTCAGCAGTTTCCTCAACTAGAGGCTCGATAGCAATTCCCCTTCCTATACCTCTAGGTCTTCCTCTACCTCTTATCATGACTGAAGCACGTTAAAATATAATAAATCACTTAAGTTACTATAAATATATATTCTACTAAACAAGAAAAATGTTTAAGGAGATCTTCCTGTATGATGATGACGTCTCGACGTGTCTTTCTATCCCAAATGCATAATGCCCCAAAATCAAGTTTTTGAGTAAAAGGAACTCTAAGTTGGACCTCACATGCTCTATTGTTAGGACCTTGTGCCCTTGTTGTCAACCTTGGCTCTGATACCAATCTGTAACACCTTATCTTATAATCTGGGTTGTTACCTGGTTGTGGACCACACCTGGGTCCACCAAAACAAGCCTGACAACAAATTCACGAATATTGGACCTTGCAACAAAGGCACAGTAAGAAAAGCCAAGAAAACATCCAACTTAGATTTACAATCGATTTAACAAAACATTATGCATGCGACTATTAAGAAAACTAAAACCACATACTAAACTGACTATACTACCGAGTTTCTATACAAAATTGCCCTAGACCTTCTCGCCACAAAAACCAACTGGCTTAGACAACAAAAAGACTTAAACCAGCGTCCTTTCCCTATGACACATTACGTCGAGAACGAGCATCGCCACCCAGAAATTGATCTCCTGGCACATCTCCAACACCAGAATCTTTACCTAAAAACATTGGAATATAAACACATTAGCTAACAATCCTGGTATGGGCCAAACGGGCAAATCAAACATGTAGAACAAAACATAGATGATCAAAATAACGCACTCAGTCATTCATATACATAACAAACTAATATGCACATCAAAACACGTCATATAGTAATATAGACTAACATATCAATTTCCAAACCAACACTCAATTCCACAACAACAAATAAGCACGAGATTAATCAATGTAATGCTCATGCAACATATATCATAACAACCAGCAACAATTCCTCCATAATCCAAACCATAACCATTCTCCAATTCAGGCAACCCAGACCTGCCTTTTGAAACATGGTGCACGGCTAGCGTGCGCTAAGCTCATGTCCATTTTCTTTCCCATCACCCTTCTTTCCCCGGCTAAGCCTCTACTAGAGCACTCGCCAAAACAATCAATTCTTGAAGGTGATCTCCACACGCCGCATGACTATGTCTGGGGTCTCTTCTCCACCGACTTGTCCGTGTCCATAATCACACCCGCAGAGATCAAGTTGCACACAATAAAAATCATTGAAACTATTCCAATAACTTTCAAATATGAAAATATACTATGGAAGAATATTCTAAGATAAAGGACCACACATTCAATTTACTAGTTTACCACATAACATGATCGCAAGCAAAGTAAGTCTAGACGACTTACCTTAAACGAAGAGTTTCCAAATATAACGAAACGAACTCAATCAAGCAGGATACCAACACCAGCGATCAAAGACGACGGAACGGAGGTGGTTATTGAATTGGGCCAAGGTCGAACAATAGAATGATGATGGTGGTGGTTTAAGGTTCTCGGTGGTTACTGGATATAAAAAGAAAGGAGGAGTCTAGAGAGAAAGCTAGAAATGGAATCAGATCCACCTTCCTCTCCTATCTACGTACACAATATATATATAAGCAGAGGAGGTTGGCAACTACTAGCATACAAAACTTAACAAAGAAGGAATTCAAATAATACATTGAAGTTGAAAGTCAAATATGGTTGGCTTACTCTGAACTTAGACACAGACACGTATATATAAGAGACAAAAGTCAATTTACATACCCTCCTGAGTCTACAATTGGAGCTAAGATAACCTTGTAATCATGCGTGCGGTTGGATTACACAATTCCAAGGCAAGGAAAGAGGTTTGAAGTCAATAATAACGGCTCTTCTATATATATATTTGGAACCTTGCTAGCCAACTCACTCATATATATAAGAGATGGAATCAAAAGTAAATAAGGGAAAGGGGAATGAACATGTGTACGTAGAAGTCATCTTAATAATTCAAAGATAGCAATTTGTATTATCAAGAAGATAGAAAGGTAGGAATATATGTAGATAAGGAGACAAGAAGATAAGAATAACACATACAAGTTGGTTGAAAAGTAAAAAATGATGGCTAGAGATATATTCAACCATGTTTAAGATACATATATACAAATAGGTTCGGCTCTCTAAATATTAACATTTGATAAGTTTCATTTATCACCTTGGAATGGTCAAAGATGACGGCTCCTCAATTATGAACATGTATCTTTAGTAGCTTGTGCATACACGTATCCCTACCTATACTTCTATATGTAATTTACGGTCGGTAACTCATGCTATTCTATTAACAAGGTCGACAATATTTTATTTGCATAGGATATTAACTTAGTCGACACGTCGATCTTAGGAATTAGATATCATAACATTAATTTTGTTCTATCCGTTCACACGAACCTATATAAGAATACTCAGGTATTACAGTAGACGGGTGAAACGGGTGGTGGGTGATGGGTCGGATGATGAGTCGCGTTAAACTGGTGTAAAATTTTACCCATTTCCGACCCGTCACTCATTTCACCCATCACCCGCTTCATTACAGTTTTTCACCCGTATAATTGGGTCGGGCGAAACGGGTAGATCGGTCTCCCACGGATAATGTCCAGCCCTAGTTGGGTATTAAGAGAAATTGGCTTAAGTTGAAGATTACCAGGCGAATTTTCCGTAAAATAATTTTGTCAAGCAACCCTACGAAGAATCCATGCATTCCAAATGGTTGGATTTCAAAATGGAGCAACCATGCATTTTGTATGCTTACGATTCTTTGAATATAATATTGATACTAGTTAATGACTCGGGCCTTGCCCGAGATCTTTTTAAATAAAAATTGTAGTATGTTATTGAAATATATATATATGTATTATAATTTATATAAATAAAATAATATTATAAATAATTAAGTTAATTATAATAATAAATTTTATTATTAAAATGTATATAAATATTATGTTATCCTTAAAAATATTAATTGTAACATTTACTTAATTAACTCGTTGGTTTGACCGAACTCGAACAAAAACCGCAATGAATTGACTTAATCAACACGTAAATTTTAACGACATCAATCTGTACTCTTCCGAACCTGAAATAACCGAACCTAAACTCGACTGAACTGACCCGATTAACCGGTTTTACATTAAGGAATAATTAATTAATTAATTATTAAGGAATCTGTAATATACAAAATCAAAATACTTATGAATAAAAAATTAATATATTGTAAAACACAACATATCTATAGTGACATTAAATATAAAAAATCATACTAATTATTAGAAAATAGTATAAAAATCAACATGCTCATGGATAAAAAATTTAAAGGGTTGTAAAATTAATGTAAGAAAATCTAAAAGTTAATACAAACTCTACCATTAAAAACATGGTCCATTAAAAACAAAGTTAATATAAACAATTTCGTAACTAAAAATATGTTGATTAAAATTAAAATTTAATGACAATATTGCATTTAACTCTCATATTTATAGATAGAAAATTAATATTTAAAACCCAACATATTTATGTATGGAAATTTAAAAAGTTTTCATTCTTAAGCATATAAAATTAATATTGAAAAATCTAAAATTAATGTGAAAAATATGGTCAATATTAATTAAAAACGTTAACATACTTATAAATAAAAAATTAATATAAAAATTCTGAAATTAATATAAAAATACATGGTTAAAAATATTGTTCATACTAATTAAAAAAAGTTGGGATATTAAATTACTATATATTATGAGATATTGAAGTAAAAAGGTAGTTGAGATATTAAATTACTATTTTATATTTGTCATATTTATGGATATGAACTTAATATAAAAATCTGTTATTAAATGTACATTTATAGATAAAAAAGTTAGATAGAAATTATTTTATATTTATCATATTTATGGATAAAAAACTTATCTATTTCTAATATATTAAAGAACAAATTTAGTTCAAACGCAAAAAATTCTACCCTAATTAGGTGCATGTATCCAATGTCACGTATTTTTTGTTTTTGTCAAGTATAAAAGCCCTATTTATTTTTTTTCTCGCTCCATTTTTTTCTCTAACTCAACGTTTCTCGTTCCTTCCTTTCTCCTCCTCCAACTATTCTCTCTCGCGCGACAGAAACGACCGCGAAGCTCAGCCTCCTCTCCGTCGGAGCTCCCCACCGTTGTTCGTCTTTGTCATCATTCTCCTGTTCTCGTCCGGATCCTCGACGATTCGAGCTCGCTCGAGATGAAGGAGTTAACCATCGCAACCATTGCTAGGGTTCCTGGCTGAAGATCTCGTATGCTCTGTTGATCTCTCTTTTTTGACCTAATTTCTTCGTTTTTGTTCTACTTGCCTCTATGTATCTAGATTTTGATGGCGTCTTATCATTGCTTCTGTGTTTGATTGTGAATTCCTGGTTTGTAGTCTTGAAGAGGATTTGGCCTTGAAACAAAATTTGGAAAATCGAGGAGATATAAACTCAAATTGAACAGCGCCGATATGTGCGAACTAGTGCTCCATTGTAGAAGAATGTTTCTATTTGATTCTTTCCCCCCTTTGAAAATGTTCTGTTTGTTCGAGTAAAATTGGGAGTTTCTACGACTGATTTTGAATCATTCTACTCACCAGGCTATGACTGAGACTTCAAAAACCATACTCCTAAATCCTTCACTAGTCTACAGGTTACAGAATTCAATTATCACTGCTGTTAACGATTTCCCTTCAAGTCACCCAGTTCAAGCAAATGAAGTTGTAAAGCCAGTGACATTTCTTCTTTTACTCAAATGCTAAATGTGTTTATTACAGTAAATGTGTTTATTGATATATATAAGCTTATTAATGATTTTGCTAGTGGAGGTAATCAGGAAAAACGATGGCTTTATTGATTTTGGTCTTGATTTCAATTTCATGTTAAGAGATTCAAATATCATTCTAACTTTTGTGCTTTGTCCACAACCACTTGTGAATTTTTAATACTTTTGTGCTTTATGAAATAATGATGATAGTTGATAGATACAACATCTTCCAGGATGCAAACTAGTGAAATTGGGAAATCTAAAGGGCTTTGGATGATCCTTATAGAGGGTTTGTAAATGAAATCCCATATAAAAAAACTTCTACGGTTTTTTAGGTTATGTAGATTCAATTCAGAAGTGTGACAAAGATGGAGACGACAGGTTACGAGTTCGCCATCCAGCTTGTGAGTCATACAACTTGTGTAATGGGATAAAAAGATCATAAACGAACTACACTGGAAGTGAATGGTTGGTGAGAAGTATTTTTAGATTGTTGTTGTATGGGCAACTCTTTTAAACTGCTTAATAGTTTGCTTTTATATATAATTTTTATGGATTTGATCTACTTGGTTCATCATTTCTCGGGGGCATAACTTTGGATGTGTTGAAGCTAACAGTGAGTTCTAAAATTAATGTTGGATATAGAAGGTCATTATCATTGCATATGTAGCATACTAGCATTAGCATGCTTCTGCATTTGTTGACTAAGTGTATATGCAGAGAATAGTGCTAGTTTAATATTGTGGTTTAACTTTAATATTGCTAGTTTAACTTTAATTTGCAATGCTCATCTTAATGAAGATTATGCTGTAGTTGTGATTTAATATTTTCTATTTTATGGCTCCATCTAAATTGATGACAAATTTCTATATATGATTTTAGCATAATAATAGTTGTTTGTTAGGAAATAACATGCTACCATTATTATGAAGAAGGGATCAGTTTGAGAGAATGGATAACATATGATTTTCTGATTATATTGCAGGCCGTGTTAGGGAAGAAGGAAACGATTGATCAGATCTGGAGATCATTGAGGATGACGAACAGAAGATGGCGATATCATGTTTGGCTATGTAAAATAGGTGAGACAAGTTATACATGAATGGAAGCAGTGCACTATCAGTGTCTTTAGCAGCTCGGATTATGATCGGCTGCTTGGTGCTTTGGTTGAAGCTGGATTGATAAAGAAGGCTGAATCTCTTGGTGCACTTCTGAATGAGAATTAGGAAGAGCTCTTGTTACATTTTTTAATTAAGTTTTTGACAAAGATCAGTAGTTGTTGTATTTTGTAAGACTACTGTCAAATTAATCAATCATTTTTTAAAATAAACTGATTTCCTTTGAAACAGTATTTATAGAAGCTACACAGCAGATTCATGTATGAGTTACCACAGAATTTAAACCCTGAACTGTTTTTGATCGAAGTGGTTTTTCCTGCACTCAAATATACAGTATTCAAACTAAATACATAAAGAGTATATATCAGAGCTGAATTTGAACCCTGTGACCTCATTAGCACATGCGGATGCGGCTGATGTTGATCCTATCTTTTTGCTATAGGTATATGGTAAAGCCCTTTGATGAACAAACTTTAAGTGATGACATTTGATAACGGTTTTTTGTCTTCAAGGCCCTTTGATGACAAACAAATAATGTCATCAAGGTCCTTTGATGACAAGTGTCATCAAGGCCTTTTGATGACAAATAAATCAATCAACCCGTCATCAATTAGTGATGACAGTTGATGATAATTGAATCGTCATCAAGTAGCGATGACAATTAATGACAGTCGAACCGTCATCAAATAAGATTGCAAGGCCCTTTTGATGACAAACAAATCAATGAAATTATCATCAAATAGCGATGACGATTGATGACAATCGAACCGTCATCAAGTAGAGATGACATTTGTGATGATAGTTGATGACAATCAAACTGTCATCAAATAGTGATGACAGTTTATGAAAAAATCGTACGTGATGACACATATTTGATGACACTTTGAATAATGATACTAAAAATTATATGTGATGATACTAAAAAATTAAACGTGATGATATTTGATGACACTATAAAAACTAAACGTGATGATAAATATTTGATAACAACTTTGTTTTTTTATTTGTGATGATAATTGTTTTTTATGCGGTGATGACAACTATTTTTATGTGGTGATGAGATTTGATGACAACTATTTTTTGTGATGATGATAAAAACGAACAAACTTTGAGTGATGACACTTGATGACGGTTGTTTGTCTTCAAGACCATTGTCATCAAGGCCCTTTTGATGACAAATTAATCGAACCGTCATCAAGTAGTGATGATAATTGATGACAATCGAACCGTCATCAAATAGCGATGACGATTGATGAGAATCGAACCGTCATCAAGTAGAGATGACATTTATGATGATAGTTGATGACAATCAAACCGTCATCAAGTAGTGATGACAGTGATGGCACATATTTGATGACGCTTAAGTGATGACAGTTTGATGAAACTTGTTTGTCATCAAGGCCATTTTGATGACAAATTAATCGAATCGTCATCAAGTAGAGATGATAGTTGATGACAATTAAACCGTCATCAAGTAACGATGACAAGTGATGACAGTTGATCACGGTTCGAACCGTGTGATGACAGTTGTTTTTATATGGTTGAATGCCTTTGATGATACTTTTTGTTATCAAAATGTTGTCATCAAGACATTTTGATGACACTTTTTTGCCTTTTATTACACTTTTTGTCATCAAAAAATTGTGATGACGGTGAAATAAATTGTGATGACAGTGATGACGGTTGTTTTTATGTGGTTGAATGCTTTTGATGATACTTTTTGTCATCAAAAAGTGTCATTAAGACATTTTGATGACACTTTTTTTTACCTTTTATTACACTTTTTGTCATCAAAAAATTATGATGACGGTTAAAAAGTAGTGATGACGGTGAAATAAATTGTGATGACGGTTGTTTTTATGTGGTTGAATGCCTTTGATGATACTTTTTGTCATCAAAAAGTGTCATTAAAACATTTTGATGACACTTTTTACCTTTTATTACACTTTTTGTCATCAAAAAATTGTGATGACGGTAAAAAAAAGTGATGACGATTATGAAAGTGATGATAGTGATGATGGTCAACACCGGTCAACGCCGGTCAGCGGTCGGTCAACGGTCGGTCAACGACCGAGTCAACTCGGTCAACGGGTGAGTCAACCTGGTCAACGACCGAGTCAACTCGGTGGGAGTGGAGTGGGGATGGGTGATGGGGGGTTTTGCTATTTAACCTAATTTTCACACTCTCCTTAATATCCACCTAATTAGGTATTTTTTTTTTTGCTATTTATTTAATTCATCCTATATTAAATTAGTATTTTTTATAGACAGCTAGTCACCTGAGCAGTCCGATCCACGAGGCGTGGAGGCATTGACGCCTTGTTTTTGCTTCTAAGCTTTTAGTTTTTTTTTCTGCCTCGTTTTCTACCTTTTTCTTTCTGCGTTCTATGGTCATGTTGGGTCTTTTGGGCACACCCCTTGCGTTAAGACATGGGTGCACCCATCTTGACCCCTCCAGATTTCCCGCAAGGAGAGCCACACTAGGTAAATGTTGTTGTTGTTGTTATATAAAAAATATCTTATCCAAAAATAAAACTAATATATTGATTGCTTTTTTATTTAATACATAAATATAACAAATTAAAAAATAAAATAAAAATATGTTAATTTATATATGATATAGGTTTTATAAAAAAATTCATATTTATGGATATAAACTTACTATTGATGGAAATTTAAAAAGTTGTCAATCCTATATATAAAAAATTAACATTGAAAAATCCGAACCTAAAATGAAAAAAATGGTCAATATTATTATTAATTAATCTGTTATCATACTTATAAATAGAAAATTAATATAAAATCCGATAATAATATATGATTAAAGATATGATTCATACTAATTAAAAAAGTTATTATACTTTTGAATGTTAATATGAAAGAACCTGAAAGTTGTCTATTTTATATGGTCTATATTTAATACTTAAGGATATAAAAGTTATGTATTTTATTTTGAGATATTAAGATTAATTTATTCTAAGATTTTAAATTAAAAAAAGGGTAGTTAGGCTATTAAATTACTATTTTATGTTTATCATGCTTATGGATAGAAACTTAATATTGATGGAAATTTAAAATTTATCATTCTTATTTATAGAAAATTAATATTGTAAAATTGGAATTTAATATGAAAAATATGGTCAATAATAATTAAAAAGGTTGTCATAATTATAAATAAAAATCAATATAATTTAAAATATTATAATATAAAGAAGATAGAAATAAAAACATGTTTCCAAAATATCGTGATATATGCAATATATTATTATCATGTGCAAGATCTTGTAATATATATAACTAATAAAAAAATTATTATTAAAAATATAAGAAAGATAGAAAAATAATGTAATAGTAAGAACTTGTGATATGAAAGATCTTGTAACGTATAATTAATATTATAAAATCAATTTGATATAGATAGAATGTTAAAAAAATCATTATTAATATATGGATATAAGATAATTACATATTATAAAACAATGAACATGAACAAAGATAAAAATAATTGGTAGAGATAAAAATTTATCCAATCTCATAGTAAATTGATAAAAAAAAAAGTATTAAATATGATGAGTGTATAAAATTGTAAATTCCATAAGGTGATTGAATTACATAATATATAGTAATTAATTAAAAAATCATTACTAAAAATAGGGTGGCTATAATATATATTTTTAATGACAAATCTGCCCAAAAGTGCTTCAGGTTTAGAAGATATATATTGATTTGCTCAAACAACCCAAAATTGATGGGACGATAAACATAGGGTTTGTTTGACATTTTAAACCTGATATAAGTTGATGTTGATTTTATAAGTACATTTTAGGAATGGAAATTATCATCTTACTAGTTGTACCCGTCGTGCCCACTGCCCTACACGACTATGACTTGGTATTTATTTTAGATATATTATAAAAAAGATATTAATAAAAATAATAATATAAAATTTAATGTAATTAATTTATTGCATATAATATGTAAAAAAATATTTTGTTTTTGAAATCAAATATAACAAATTAAATCTAGATTATTAAGTATAAAATTGAAGATAAACATAGATTATTAAGATTATTTAATCTACATTGCCCATTTTCCTTAACAATATTTCATAACCAGGTTTAACTCGTTATACCCATTGTGCCGTGCACGACTATATGCATTTAACACTTAATTTATTTAATCAATAATATTTTAATTTAATATAAAAAATAAAAATAGGGTATTTATTAGAAAAATCATTAAGTTGAGCCCATATAATGTGAGGTACAACCAAAGTTATTAAGGTGAGTCCAATATAAGTTTGATAGCTTATTGATAATTTATTTATGAAAAAGTAAAAATAAAAATTATTTTAATTAGAATCATTAAATTTTATAAATGTTTTTCAAAAATAATTAAAAAGTAAAAAATAATGCAAATTGTTATAAATTTTTTAAACAAATTCAATTGTTTAAAAATCTTTTCAATAAAAAGTTAAAAAGATAATTAATAAGAAAAGATAAAAAAAAATATGAATGAATATAGAATTTTTTTAAAGATAAAAAAATCTTTTATATTAGCACACATAATCCAAAAAAGGAAATTCAGGAAAAGATAATATAATTTTTTTAATCAAAATTTAACTTAGGCAAGTAACTATATACATATTTAAAAAATTAGTTTTTTATCTAAATTTGATTTAAGATGAATTTTTAATCTTTTAAAAAATTCTTTTACATAAATAGATAAAAGGATAAAGAAATAAAGATAAAGTAATTTTTTTGTTTTTAATTAAAATTAGAATTAATTTTTTCCAAATATAAATATAGTGTAATGTTATTAGTAATAGACTAGTTGTATCCGTCGTGACATGCACAACCACGATTCATTAATTTTTATATATATTATAAATATGATATAATAAAGTAAAATAAATAAAAAGCCAAAAATAATTTAAATTCTTTAAAAAATTAATCAAAATTCAATTCTTTAAAAATCTTTTCAATAAAAAGTTAAAAAGATAATTAACAAGAAAAGAATAAAAAATATAGAATTTTTTTAAAGATAAAAATTCTTCTATATTTACATAAAATCTAATAAGGAAAATAAGGAAAACATAATATAACTTTTTATAAAACTTTAATTTAGGCAAGTAATTATATAAATATATAAAATTTTTACTTTTTATCAAAATTTTATTTAGGTTCATTTTTTTAAAAATAGATAAAAAGATAAATAAGTTTTTTTATTTTTAATTGAAATTTGAATAAATTATTTCCACATAAATAAATAGAAAGGATTTTGATTGGAAGAAATATAAAATTTTTTTAAATATAAGGTGGGTCAAAATTAATGTGGTGGCTAGAAAAGTTACAACTTTAATATATAGTTATAGATTTTTGTGAAAAAATAAGTAGGTGTTTTGTATATAAAATTGACCGTGACTGATTTTATAAAAAATGGATGTAAAATTAGCAAAAAAAAGACATTTATAAATTTATATAGAGAAGATTAATTTTTAGATTTTCCAAAATTATATTAGTGAGGAACAATTGAAGAAAACAAATTCCATACAGTTGGGAGGAGTAGATTAAATTTTGCGTGAAATATAATCTCTCATCAATTTTTATAAGCTATAATAAACATTATCAATTCTAACTATTGAACATATGATAACGACTTTATATTTTTATCCTAAACTTGATTAAAATTGTATAAGGTCAAAATAGGACCCATGAACGACTCATAGTTTTATGAATAAACATCATTTTTATGGCTAATCTGAAACAGGCACTACAAATGAGCACATGTCCCCAGTGTCATCAAAATTGCAATCTGGGTCATACGATCCGGATTTTGGAAAACGACTCGGATTGTACGTAATGAATCGTAACAAGTAGGATCGTGGTAGGATCGTACATGATCGTAGTAGGATCGTATAGGATCGTATATGATCGTAAGTGAGATCATAAGATCCTACTAAATCACACAAATTAAGCTACAAATCATCATTTTGGATATTTTTGCCTACTTTGGCTTATAACTTATTAACTTAATACTTTAAATTATTCATAAATGACTTATTGCTTATTTAAAATTTACATAAAAATTCAAAAAATGAAAATTGCATTATTTTTATCTCTTCCTAAAAAAACGTATCGGAGTATTAAAAAAATATTTCATCTTATATATGGATTTGTTGCCTTTGGGATATTTTATGAATAATGTATATATTTTTTAATGATTAAATTTCATATTTGAGTGATAGATAACATATTAATATTAGTTCTTTCATTATTTTATTAATGCGGTAGGATCTTACGATCCTAACGATCTGATTCTACGATCCGATCCTACTATCCCGTTACGATCCGATCTAAAAATCCCCATCCTAACAACATTGAATGTCAGAGTGCTGCAAAGTATGATTGATATCTTTTCTTTTTTAAGGACACGTCGCTCCATAACACATTAACACCAATGATTTGAGAGAAGTTTTTATTTTTAACATTTTATTAGTATGAAGATTGAGAGGAGTTGTTTGGACTTTGGAGGTTTTTGAAGCTCCGAAAGCCCCATATTATCTCCATTACATTTCCCATTCTTCTTTCCCATCAGTTTCATAACTTTTTCACCTTCTTCCTTGTGACTTTTGTCTCCAAATGCTTGGAATTCCCATGAATTCATGGTTTTACTACTATTTTATTCAACTTGTTTTGTATCCTTCCCAATAAACTATAATTAACTCTCGCAAAATTCTCTAGAGTCGCCGTTTTCTATTTTGTTCACAACCCCAAATTTTGAACTTAAAAAACACTTCTTCTTTTTTTTCAAAATCTTGAATTTATTGGTGGGTTATATTCTTTTTTAACCTTTTCAAAAATTAAGGTAACTCTCACTCTCTAATTTCGTATAAATACTCTGTTTGTCACTTCCCTTGTAAATCCACAATGGGGAAAGCTACGAAGTGGTTAAAGGCATTCTTTGGGATTAAAAGTTCGACCAAAATTGGGAGCTCCGGCGCCGAATTCCGCCACCACCCTCCCGCCGACACGTCTCCGGTGGAGGTGGCCTGGCTGAGATCGTACTATCCACAGGGTAAACTCGACGATGGCGGCGAGACGGAGTGGAACAAGCACACCATTGCAGTTGCAGCTGCCACCGTTGCCGCTGCGGAAGCTGCCGTGGTCGCCGCCCATGCAGCGGCAGAGGTCGTTAAGCTCACTAGCCGGCGGAGAAACAACCTGTTCACCAGCGACGGCGTCATCTGGGCTGCCATTAGAATTCAAACCAATTTTCGTGGATACTTGGTAATTAACCCAACCAAACTCCAAATTCCGATAAACATAAATCTCTAACACTTGAGATGATTAACCGGTTTCTTGATTCGTAGGCAAGAAAGGCACTACGGGCATTAAGAGGAGTAGTGAAAATACAAGCACTCATTAGAGGTTATCTGGTGCGCAAGCAAGCCCTATTCCGAGTCCAATCCAAACGGGCCGCTTGCGGGCTCATTAGAGGATTGGGTAGGCCCAATAACCCAGCC
The DNA here is from genome assembly GCA_964016875.1 of Fallopia convolvulus. Lineage (NCBI taxonomy): Eukaryota > Viridiplantae > Streptophyta > Magnoliopsida > Caryophyllales > Polygonaceae > Fallopia > Fallopia convolvulus. The sequence continues at coordinate 38,122,132 of OZ024733.1, forward strand.
CGGTCCAAGTCCTTCCATTGTGCTCACCCGTACATGGTATCACTTTAGTTCACTACTCATTTCAGTTTATTGGCGTGTCTTTCAACAAGGCAATCAAGTTTAGTTAAACATGGAATTTTTTGTAGGGTGAATTCGGAGACGGAGTACTCGAAACCGAGGAATACTACAAAGCAGTAGCACCGTGGCCAGCCGGGAGGAGGAGGCTGTCCACGTCCTTTGAAGTGGGCCCTCCTAAAGTGGTGGAAGTGGACAATGGGCAGCCCGGGTCAAGATCGGGCCGGAGAAGGCCCGTCCCAAATAATTTGTTTTCGGACCCATCATCCTACCACCTTGGGGAATGTGGGCCCACCACGGCCCAAAGCACGCCAAGGTTCTTGAACCGCTACAATCATCTTAACTACATGGCCAAGACGACGTCGTTTAAGGGAAAGGCGAGGCCCCAAAGCGCACCAAAGCAGAGGCCGGAGCCTACAAATGGCAAGACAAGTAGTGTGAGTGGTAGGAAGAGAGTGTCTTTGAGTGAGATGATGATGGAGGCCAGGAATAGTTTAAGTGAAGTCAGGATACAAAGGTCATATTGTTCTCATGTACAAGAATTTATCAACTTCAACAATGCTGTCATGGGTAATTAAGCTTTATGCAACGAGGTGTATAATCTAATTCTATTAATGTTTGAGGTTTGTTATAATATTTCAATTTATTTGTAGGAGTGGATACAATGATTTTGCCTTTATATATTCCAAATTTCTTCATAGTTCGTTGTGAATTAGTTTTGCTTTTTCACATACGCAAAAATTAAACTAATGGCTAAGTTGGATATAATCTACATTTTTTATCATGTTCTGTGCGGGGAAAAGAGAAAGTGAAATTCCCGTTATAATAGATATTTTTGATGAGCTATCCATCTTTGGTGATAAATTTATGGTATGTGAATTAGTCGGTAAAGTCCGTGAATCAAGTAAATCAATTTGTGCCAACTAGTTCAACCTAATGAAAGCAAGAATAGTGAGACTTGATTTTTTATCCTAGTAAAAGAGCGGAGATAAAAAAAATAAATCTGAAACCTTCCAACATCTCTTCATACATCCTATACCACTAGGTCACCTCATGTAATATAAAGAACATGGCAATATGACAATGATTGTTTTATGATCAAGAAAATTGCATGAAATATCTTTTCTAATTTTTTTCACCCAACTCACCGAGAATAATAGATGAATTGTATGTGGGTGTGACAGTTGGCGGGTGAATGGGTGATGGATATAAGCTTTGTAGAACATTGGTTTGCACGGTGCTAGTTAACCCTTATGACTTCATGTTTGAAATATAAATTTAAATATAAATATAATTTTTTAAGCTAAAAATTTATACACATATGCATATAGTTGTTTGAAATATAAATATAAATTTTAAATTTTTTTTACGTTAATTTAATATTTATATAATTAATTGAAATATCAAAATGGAACACAAATGTGGAATAAAGGATTTGAATTGCTAAAAAAAGGAGGCAATCATGAAACAGAAATTTACCAGATTATGGGTCACAAATCACAAATCTCTGTTTGTGTGCAAGTAGAACAGGGTGGTTCCACTACCAGCTAGCTACTAACCCTATTAAAACATAGCATATTAGCATTTCCATTTTTCTGGTACCACAAATAGGTTGTGTAGTTATAATAATGCATGTGTAACGCTATGTATAAGATATGTAGAACTAAAATATCTGAAGCGGGCCAGGCCCAGTACATGTCCAAGTTTGAATTAGGCCCTCGAGAAGATATGCATCGCAGCAGCATATACTGACTGTATATGGCTGGGAAATTCCCTTTTTAGAAACTTTTTTTACGAGAGATCCACCTTTGATTATAAATCTCGGATTTGTAAACCAGTCAGCAAAATTCACAAATTAAGTAAACCAGCTTGTACCTATCGGCTCGACCCAATAAAATTAAGGATTATGAAATTTATTTTTTCACTCAAGTGAAAAGACGGGGTAAGAATCAAAATTGAGACCTCACAACATTCTTCCACGCCTCTTACTACTATGCCACATTTTACGGGCCACCATTATTGATGGATTAGAAATGACACAAACACGTGAAAAGCATATTGCACAAGCAATTAACAACACTTTATTGAGCAAAAATGATTGTCCTCTGCCAACAACGTTTGGTACCGGTTAGGTCAAGGTTTATTGTCCAAAACCTTGAGCATTAAAAACCTAGTTTATGTGATTGTAAAGTAGAGAATGTGTTTACGATGCTTGAGTACAAGATTGTTAGATGCATTTATGCCAATTAGGATTGTTCAAGAGTATAACAGGAATCTGTCTTTATTACCGTTTAGACCCGCGGGAGTTAGTTATTTCCCTTTTAAGAACTCTTTCCCTAAAAATATTCGGTTTAGTACCGGTTTGCATCTTTACGTTTAATTGAACCGGTTTGTTCCGACTAGAACCCTTGTATTTAAAGCCCAAAGTGGCCTGTTCGAGAATCAATCAGAATATCAATCTTCTTCTTCATCTCTGAATTCTCTCAATCCTCCAAATCTGAATACTATCATCGGATTCCAGATCTTCGAGTTAGCTTCTCTTCCTTTCTAAAGCCGACTTCTAGACTGGTATTCACCTAATTTCGAATTCTAATTTGAACTTCTAATTAGGATTTCTATCTTACTGTTACATTGATATCAGAGCGACTCCTTCAACCATGGTGGAAACCCGCAAGGAGACGATCCTGGAACTGGCCAGCAAGGCCGAGAAACATGAGATGGTGCTCGAGAAGCTCATGACATCACAGGTTGAGCTGCAAGCTAACCTAACCGAGATGAAGGAGGCGATCATGCTACTCACTCAAAAGGTCAACCAACCATCTCCGACATAATTGAGGTTGATGGAACCTGGTAATTCTTCCGCATCTGGAGCTAATTCGCATGTCAGGCCACCCGATCCTCCAGATTTGACAAGCGACATGCTGAATCGTCAACCGATCATCAATTTTGGTGGTCCTGGTTACCCTGAAGGCTTAGCAACATGAATTGCTAAAGTCGAATTCCCTAAATTCGACGGATCTATGCTGAATGAATGGATATATAGATGTGAGCAATTTTTTATGCTCGATGGGACTAGACCAGAAATGAAGGTGCGACTAGCTTCACTTCACCTCGAAGGGAAAGCACTCCAATGGCACCATAATTACCTCCAGAGCAGGTATAATCAATTTCCTCTTTGGCCAGACTATGTAATAGCTATAACTGCCAGATTTGGGCTGTTGTTTGACGATCTTTTGTCTAAGCTGGAGAATTTGAAGCAGCAAACTAATTCTGTTAATGAATATTTAGATAAATTTGAGTGTTCACTCACTAGGTTGGAATTGCCCACCCAACACCCCCTTAGCATATTTTTGGCCAACATGAGCCCCCATTTACAGACGCACACCAAACAGTTTAATCCCACTAGTCTGGGAGAAGCTGCAAGGTTGGCCAAATTACACGAAACAAGGGGTTGTGCATGTTCTGTGATGATTCTTATACTCCTGGTCACAATTGTAGAAGGAGGGGATCTCAGTTCTATATGATGGAATGTGAAGAAGAAATGAGTGATGAGTACATTGAACAGTTGGGAGCAGATATTGACAATCCACCAGCTGAAGAAGACAATGCTACACCTCAACTATCAGTCAATGCCATTAATGGCTCAACCAATTTCAACTGTATGAGGGTGGTTGGTTTCTGTGGCAAAAAGAAGATCCACATTCTCATAGATTGAGGGAGCACTCATAACTTCCTGGACTTGAGAGTGGCTCAAGAAATAGGGTGCAAACTTGAAGCCGTCAAGACACTCTTTGTTTTAGTGGCCAATGGGCAGAAAATGGCTTCCAACTTCAAATGTAATCAATTCTCATGGGCTCTGCAGGGCTACAACTTTGTTACAGAAGTCAGAACCTTACCACTAGATTGTTGTGATTTAGTCCTAGGAATCTAATGGCTCACCACCATGGGACCTATGCTATGGGAATTTGTCAAAATGAGGATGGAATTTACACTTAATGGCACAAAACATGTCATTCGAGAAGTAAGCAGTTCAGGGTGCAAGGTAATTAAGGAGAGCAGCCTCAACAAAATCATGCTAGGCCATCCACAACTTGCTCTAATCCAGGCCTATTCCATAGATGACACAAATGAGGAGCCCAAACCCCAGCTTCTCCACATTTCCACCAATGGGCGGAGACTCCACTAATAATTCTGATATCCAGAAACTACTGACTGCCTACACTTATCTGTTCCAAGAACCCACAAGCCTACCTCCTTTGAGGGATGGATTCAACCATAGGATCCCATTGTTACCAGGTTCTGAACCAATAAATAAGAGGCCCTACAGGTATGCTACATTTCAAAAGAACGTGATATAAGGTATGTTCCAAAAAATGCTTGATCAAGGAATCATACATGATAGCTCCAACCCTTATGCTTCTCCGGTAGTACTTGTAAAGAAGAAGGATGGCTCTTGGAGACTCTATGTGGATTATAGAGGGGTAAATAGCCAAACTGTCAAAGACAAATACCCTATTCCCCTCTTAGATGACTTGTTGGATGAGTTGGGAGGTTCTAAATACTTTTCCAAATTCGATTTAAGATAAGGGTTTCACCAGCTGCAAATGGAGCGCAATGATATATATACAAAACTGCGTTCAAAACCCACTCGGGGCACTATGAATATCTGGTAATGCCTTTCAGTCTCTCTAATGCACCATGCACATTTCAAGGGCTCATGGATCAGGTGTTTAGGGAGGTGGCAAGGAGATTTGTCCTAGTCTTCTTCGACGACATTTTGGTTTATAGTAAATGCTGGGAGGATTTACATCATCTGCAAGCTGTGTTCACCATCCTCAGAAACCATCAGCTTTACCTTAAACCCTCTAAGTGCACCTTTGGAGGTACATGAATAAAATATTCAGGGCACTTTATCTCACATGAAGGGGTAAGCACAGACCCTAGTAAGATCAAAGCCATCCATGACTGGCCACACCTACATCTCAAAAACAGTTGAGAAGTTTCCTAGGATTGGCCAACTAGTACAGAAGGTTCATTCGTGATTGCAACATCATTGCTCGACCCCTACTAGTGCTATTGAAGAAGGAAGGGTTCAACTGGGATAATGAGGCATCACTTGCATTCACAACTCTGAAACAAGCTCTTACTACTACGCCTGTTCTAGCCTTACCAGACTTCAAGAAAACATTTGTGGTCGAAACAGATGCCTCCAATACAGGTATAGGGGCAGTCCTCATGCAAGACAAGCACCCTATTTGCTTCATCAATAGAGCATTGGGACCTCGACACCAGAAACTCTCAGTCTACGAGAAAGAATTGATGGCTGTCGTACATGTTGTGCAAACATGGAATGCTTACCTGACACATAGGCCTTTCATCATTCATACGGACCATAAGAGTTTAAATTATTTGCTTGACCAAAGGGTATCTACCCCATTTCAGAATATGTGGTTGTCCAAACTTATGGGGTACTCCTTTGAAATCCAGTACAAGCAAGGAAGAGAAAACGTTGTCGCAGATGCCCTCTCAAGAGTGACTGGTTCTCAGTTACTTCAAATTACACTATCTCAAACACATGAATCTCTATATGACGATATAAAAGCAATGTGGAGCCAAGATCCCATCCTCCAGAAAATTATTACAGAAATGCAGGTTGATGGTACAACACATCCTAAGTTCACTTATGTGAATGGTGAGCTGAGGCGTAAAGGGAAATTGGTCGTAGGAGATAATCCTAATTTGAAGCTCCAAATCCTCAATTGGCTCCACAATTCAGCAGTGGGGGGTCACTCAGGCAGAGATGCCACATTACACAGGGTCAAGTCACTATTCTTCTGGTCTGGCATGAGCAAGGAAGTGCACCAGTACATCCGAAATTGTGATACTTGCCAAAGGGACAAATATGACAAAGCTGCATCACCAGGGCTACTTCAACCTCTTCCTGCACATGAGGGTATTTGGCAATCCATCTATATGGATTTCATAGAAGGTCTCCCTCCATCCTTCAACAAACATACCATTCTGGTAGTGGTTGACAGATTCAACAAAAATGCACACTTCCTCTCCTTATCTCATCCCTACATAGCATAGAAGTTGCTCAATGCTTCCTCGACAACATCTTCAAACTCCATGTCATGCCACTCTCTATAGTGAGTGATAGGGACCCTATCTTCCTTAGTGAAGTATGGAAGGAAATATTCAGAGTAAATGGTGTTGACCTTAATCTTTCCACCGCCTACCATCCACAATCTGATGGCCAGACAGAAATCACAAACAAAACCCTGGAGACATACCTCAGATGCATGACTGCAGATGCACCCTACACATGGAGCAAATGGCTACCTTTAGTCGAGTAGTGGTACAACACCACCTATCATTCATCCATCAAAGCTACACCATATGAGGTTCTCTATGGTCAACAACCACCCATCCATCTCCCATACTTATTAGGTGAGAGCAAGTCTATAACTATAGACAGAAGCATGCAAAAAAGGGAGGATATCATCAAGATGCTGAAATTTCATCTCTTGCGAGCACAAAACAGGATGAAACAATATGTCGATGCTCACAGATCAGACCGGAATTTTCAGATAGGGGTTCATGTCTACCTCAAACTACAACCATATAGGCAATCCACTCTCAAGGGTCGTGCTCCACACAAGCTATCCCCACGCTTCTATGGCCCCTTTCTTATCGAAGACAAAATCAACCCTGTAGCTTACAAATTGAAACTTCCCACTACAGCTGCAATTCACGATGTCTTCCATGTGAGTCAACTCAAATTGTGCCCCAATCCATCTGTTGCTGGTTCACCTCTGCCTCAATTTCTTCTGGATACTGGCAAGCTTAAAGAACCAGAAGCCATACTCGATCGAAAGATGGTTAAGAGACAAAACGTAGCTGCAACAAAGGTCCTGGTGGAATGGAAGGGATATCCTGAAGACCAAGCTTCATGGGAGTTTTACTCGGATTTCTTGGCCAAATTACCTGAATTTGAACCTTGAGGACAAGGTTCTCTTCGAGGGGGAAGTGATGTAACATGAATCTGTCTTTATTACCGTTTAGACCCGCGGGAGTTAGTTATTTCCCTTTTAAGAACTCTTTCCCTAAAAATATCCGATTTAGTACCGATTTGCATCTTTACGTTTAATTGAACTGGTTTGTTCCGGCTAGAACTCTTGTATTTAAAGCCCAAAGTGGCTTGTTCGAGAATCAATCAGAATATCAATCTTCTTCATCTCTGAATTCTCTCAATCCTCCAAATCTGAATATTATCCTCGGAATCCAGATCTTCGAGTTAGGTTCTCTTTCTTCCTAAAGTCGACTTCTAGACTGGTATTCACCTAATTTCGAGTTCTAATTTGAACTTCTAATTGGAATTTACATCTTACTGTTACAAAGAGGAGATGGAATGGCAACTTAATTCCATTATATATGTAATGGACGAACACGATGGAATGTCATTTAATAGAGCCTCGCTTTCCAGCTGTAACATGCCTTGGAAGCAAACTCATCTATCTATCTTAAGTTGGCAAAGCAACATAAAGAAAGGCAAATTTTCAATTCCTTTGTTTTGGGAAAATTCCATGAATTGTCACGTTCACCCACCCATGATCCATGTTGTATAGGACACTTGCACCATTGATTTAGTTACCCAACACAAGCGGAGCTACGGTACAAGCCTACTAGGCAATTGATCATGACATTCCATTTAATTTTACTTCACCCAAAAAATTCCTCCATGAGAAAAGGGTATCAAACGCTACTATTGAAAACACTTGCCTTTTTCGCACTAGAAATCAAATAAAATCATCTCATACATCTAATATATATAATACGTGTCTAATCAATTATTCATATTGATACTTTAGTTTTAAACTAAATCAATACTAATATTTTATTAAAAAGTGTCTTGTTAATATATTTTGTTGCTCCCCATTAAAGACTAGTAGATTAATTAATATATAAGTAAAGAGATTGAATCAAATGAAAATGGGGCTTATCATGAAAACTAAGAACAAATCTAGACCATCCGATTGAAACACTAGAAATGAATCTAGGCCATCCGATTAAAAAAAATAAAAAAATAATTTTTTTTTATTTTTTTAATTTTTTTTTATTTTCTTACTTTATTTTTTAAAGTCTTTTTACGTATGTAAAATGATGTAAATCGAGTATGAACATAAGGCAATAAAACGTGAACATGCAATACTAATATGTGAACGTATCTATATTATATGTGAACGTATACTAAATTTTCTGAAGTTAAAATGCGGTTATATGTGAACAGCCCTTGTAAAAATATGAACATGTGTATAAAATATGCGAATAGAACGTAAAATGTCAATCTTCGTGTTTTTGGAAAAAATAAGCGAAAAAATAAAAAAAATATTTATTTTTTATTTTTTTATTTTTTTGTCAAATTTTTTAAGCCGTTTAACGCTTGTATTATGATTTAATCGAACATGAACACATGACCATAAAACATGAACAAACAGTAATAATATATGAACACACTTGTAATATATGTGAACGTATTATAAAATCTCTGAACTGAAAAATGTGATAATATGTGAACATGTCTTATAATTGTGTGAACATATGCATAAAATACGTGAACGTAACGTAAAAAATCAAATTTCGTGTTTTTGGCAAAAACAAGCGAAACTAAGAAAATAAATTATTTTTTTATTTTTTTATTTTTTTATTTTTTTATTTTTTTAATTTTTTTAATTTTTTGTCAAAATTACCATTTTGCCCCTATCTTTCTAATCTTAGCCATCCATTTCTCAAATCCAAGGGTCCTCATTTATTCTTAGTTTTCATGATAAGCCCCATTTCCATGTGAATCAACCTCTATAAGCAAAACAATATTTTTCTTGTTTACTCTCCATTAAAAGAAAATTTTAATAGTAAACTCTATAAATAAAATCTTTAAAAATCCTAAAAAAATTAAACCTAGCTAAATATTTCTGATTAAAGAACTTAATTGTGTACCCTTAAGTCACATTATAAAATAAATCATATAAATAATATAGTATTTTTTTTTTCTACATTCTCACTTTTTTTTAACATGAAAGGTGGGGGGGTAAAGTTGACTTTTAAGTTTTTATTCAAATGCGAATATAATTGGGTAAATTGATCAATTAACCTAAATAGGTTTTTAATAAGAAATCTATATCCCTGTATAGAAAATGAAGAGAGTATATTCTCCAAATGGCAGTATTTTATTATCTATTTTTATAGCCTATGTTCTGAAAGTTTCGTTTTTCAAAAATAAATATATATATAAAAAAACGGTTTTTCTATCCTACGCCCTAAGGGCATAGATTAAGAGTGCTAGTTATAGAAACTAAAATCCTATATGAAAATTAATGAACCCTAAGAAAATAATCAAAATAATTCCAAATAATAAAATTCAACAAATCATTTCCATTTAAGGTTCTTAAGGGCATAGGTTAGAAAAATCGATAAAAAAAATAACCCTAAGAAATAAAATGTAACATAGCTTACATAAGAATTATTAGGACATACTCCCTCCGTCCCCGAAAGTTTGTCTTGTATTCCTCTTTGGGTGTCCCGTAAAGTTTGTCCACCTTTTCAACTTTCCTTTTATATCAATTTTTCTTACAATATTACCCTCATTTTATCTCATCTTTTACCCTCCATTATCTAACAAAAAATCTACCCCTTCAAACCCATTTTAGTCTTTTCCTTTCTTTTTCTCTTTCTTCCCACTTTTACCCATCACAATTACACCTTCTCCCTTCACCCTATTGGCCACTTCATCTTTTCTACCCATTTCTTAATATATGTGAAAGTTGTCCTTTAGGACAAACTTTCGGGGTAAGTAATAAAATAGATACTGTATAGTTTAAAAAATCTATCGATACAATATCACCTTATAAACAGGGTGCCTAGTGTGCCGAATTTGGCAATTTACCTTATAAACAGGGTTGTCGTTTTCATAGTGTATTGGGTTGTGTGTTTCGGAGCTCAAAAAGAATGCGAGGAGGAGGCAAATTAGGAGGAGGAGAGAAACACACACAAGAGAGCGCCATTCATCTCTCCAGTCCGGTGGCCGAGTGGGACAGAGCACCGAGAGAGAGACAGATTTCATCTTCTGAAGATTGGAAACATCAATCTTCAATCTTCAATCTTCAATCTTCAATCTTCTGTCTTCTGTGAAAGACGAAGAAGATAAATCAACACCTCTCTCAGCCTCTTGCCACTCCATCCATCTCCGCTAAAATCGCTCCCCCCTAAATAAAGCTCTTTGCTTTTCCCTTTCCCCTCTTCAATTCCCCACTAGTTTAATCCACTTCCCGAAAATCAGGTTTTTCTCTTTTTGCACTTTTCCGCTTTCGAGATCATTTGGAGCTGGAAGACTTTCTGTGTCAGATTTTGATTCCCCTGATTCCGATTTTGTAGGGGAAGAGAGAGCCCTGGTGTGATTTTGTATCATCAGAACACACAGAGTGAGAGAGAGGATGGGGAAGAAAGTAGTGGTCGGTGCAGCGGTGATTTGCGCGGCCGCGGTGTGCGCGGCGGCGGCGCTGGTGATCCGGCAACGGATGAAGAGCTGCGGCCGCTGGGCCAAGGCGTCGGCGATTGTCAGGGAGCTAGAGGAGAAGAGCGCGGCTCCTATCTCCAAGCTTCGACAGGTGGCTGACGCCATGGCCGTTGAGATGCACGCTGGACTCGCATCTGAAGGTGGATCCAAGCTCAAGATGCTCATCAGCTATGTCGATAATCTCCCCACTGGGTAATTCCCCTAATCTCGGATTTCCTCTTTCCTGATTTTATTAATTCCTGTTAATTTAATTTGATAATGTGGAACTTGAATAGCACATTGGCTGATTCTGATTATTTTGTTTAATTAATCTTAAATCATGAGTGGCTGTTGGAATCAGTTGTGTTTATCATTGAATGTGATGTTAGGGTTTTCTGTTTTGCCTTTATTGTTTCTGGTAGTGCGTCTGACGGTCAATGTATCATTTCAATGAGTAACTGTGTTCTGTTTTGGGTTATTTAATTTCTGCTGATGTTTTCATATTTTTCTACTCTTTCAAAATTTGAATAAGAACAGGATTTCTGCTTGGAGATCTGGGTTTGATTGGGATTTGGGATTAAAGTCTAGACCTCTTTTCCCCCATCAAAGTTTTAGTCTGCATTAACCGCTGTTTATAATTGAATTTTGTTGCCACATTTGAATTGTAAGAATGATTTGAGCTTTGTTTTATCCTTTTCCTTTCTGGACTTACGGTCGATTAAATTGTGTAGGAAAGTGTAAACTGTTATATACTACTGAACCAGTTACCAGTTCTTGGGTGCATTAAGGAACAAGAAATGCACCATAGAATTGTCACACAAGACAACGATGAATATATGACAACTATGGCACGTTGATCACTTGCATCTTTAACATTATCTGGGATCAGGCAATAAAGCCTTCTATTTCCTTAGACATCTATAGATCATCCTTATGAAATTGGCACCTATAGTTGTAAAGTGATCGGGCATATCCATCAAGCTTCAGAATTTGAAAGATAAAGATTGTCCGCAGAAGAGGAAGATAATCTTTTGTTGATTGGTTATAAGTGAGAAGAAAAGAGCAAATTTTATAGTGAAACTGAAATTATTTTTTAAGCGCATAACTTTGTTCATGTTTATCTTTGGATGATAGACCTGTATCATATATATTGTAAATGTTTAGGTACCAACTACTAACCATCTACTTACTAATGGTTTTTTTCCACTTGACGTTCCTAGCAAGGAAGGACGGAAAATTTCATGTTCAACTTTCTTCCATAGAGGAAGAGAATGAAAAAGTGGCTTTAATTATGTGATTATTAATATTTTATCCAAGCATTTGATTGTGTTAGAGTAAGAAGGTGAGGGTTGTAGAGATAGGATGAACACTCAGATTTTGATTAAGAAACTTCTAACTGATTACAATCAGAGGGCCTCCCAAGAGAGAAAACCTCTACAAGGGCCACGGCATACAAGCCTTACAATTCTCTAGAAAGTGGATAAAACTGAATGGAATAGTTTTCCCTTATTTATACTAACTTGAGCTGTCATCTAACATGCCTAACAGCCAAGTGACCTTAGAGACTCCCACATAACAGATTTGCCAAGTCTAGTTACTGAATTACCCCTGCACCCAACAGCCCCTCTTTCTGTTTTGCTTCCTGGTGTAAACAATTAAGGGTTTGGGCTTCGTGCTCCTATCAGATTGTAACTTCACTACTAAATTGTGCATATGATATAATTACATGTTTTCATATTTCCGGACAATTGTATTTGTTTTTGTAGAGACGAAGAAGGATTGTTCTATGCATTGGACCTTGGTGGCACAAACTTTCGGGTTCTGCGTGTAAAGTTGGGTGGAAGAGAGCAACGTGTTGTCAAGCAAGAGTTTGAGGAAGTCTCTATTCCTCCCGAGCTAATGATTGGGACTGCAGATGTAAATACTGGTTATATGCACAGCTTGCTGTTTTTTTTCCCATTTATCATTGTTCTATTGCTTTCTAACACAATTTTCCCTGGGATGCTTTAACTTCAGCAACTATTTGACTACATTGCCGATGCTCTTGCAAAATTTGTTGCAACAGAAGGGGAAGGTCTTCATCCTGATCCCGATAAGCAAAGAGAGTTGGGTTTTACATTCTCCTTTCCTGTTAATCAGACATCAATTTCATCTGGTTCGCTCATCAGATGGACCAAGGGTTTTAACATTGAGGACATGGTAAGATCTGTTAGTCTCAACTGAAACTTTAAACACCCCTTTGTTAGCCTTCCTTATCATTCCGAGTGTACACGGTTTAGAATGCTAGCAATCATGTTGCTCCTCCTATAATTTTTATTAGTATCCCTGTGTTTTTACAAACAATGGAGTAGTTTCAAGTCTCATTATTTTGTGGTAAGAATGATCCTGTTGAGAGTACAATCCAATTCGTAGTGGAAGCGGTTGAACTTTTTCTAGGATGTTGCTTCTGGTGTTACCTTTTTAACTGAAGTAAACTATGTACCATGTAACAATATCTTCTTTACTTTTGAAAAACGATACCTGTTTCTTCTAGATGATCTGACAAATTTTCATGGAATTGAAAACTAAAGCCTAAGTTCCATTTAACTAAATCCTTTTATGGGGCACATCCTCATGCTCATTGGCTTTTATACAGTGCATTTGAGATGGATATAGCCCCTATATCAATTTTGGTGCATTTTAACTAAATTCAATTATTATTGTCACATAGCTGAATTTCAGTTTTCCTTGGGTCTTTCGGGTGCATCCTCCTGACATGTTCTGGCTATGGATGCCCCCATCTTGACTCCCCAGATCCTGTTTGAGCGGGACATTACTGGGCATTGATGCTGATGTTGAGAAATCGGTTTAGTTTCTTTTAGGCTCTGCGTGAATGATAAGATTCAAAAGTTCAGCATGATTTTTGGTGTAATCATTATTTGGTTCATACCCACATTTGCATATCATAAGCTTTCTTGTGGATTACCCTGGGTTTATATCTTGTAGGTTGGACAAGATGTGGTGGCAGAGCTGACAAGAGCAATGGAGAGAAAGGGACTTGACATGCGAGTGACAGCACTGGTAAATAATATCTGTTGCTTAAATATTCTGCTTCACTTCTGGGATCTACAGGATATTTTAAAGATTACCATGTTATTCAAATTTCCACTTTAAACTTGACCCAGGTCAATGATACTGTTGGAACTTTAGCTGGGGGTAGATATGGAGACCCAGATGTTGTTGCTGCAGTTATCCTGGGCACTGGAACAAATGCAGCTTATGTAGAGCGTGCTCATGCAATCCCAAAGTGGCATGGTCTTCTACCCAAATCAAGTGAGATGGTAAGCTCATGCTTCTGTTCTTAATTTAGAATTCCTTTATAATACTGCAATACTCTTTGTCATCCTACCCACAGTTGTTATGGAGAGTTGTTTGTTTGTTCTTTTTTTTTTTTCTTTTTTTTTTTTTTTTCTAATTCTGATTACAAGATCTTGTTACTTTCGAAACAACTTGCTCAATGATTTTTGGTGGGCTCGTTGGTTGAATACGCCATCTACTGTGTTGTGCCTAAAGGTTGCCTATTGATACTTAGTCTGAGATACCACCGCAACAACAACATCCAGTATAGTCCCACTGTAGCAAGATCTGGGGGGTCAAGATGAGGGCACCTGTACCCTAAACGTATCAAGATGTTGCACCCGATAGACCCAAGGAGAAAAAGGAAAAAACAGGCAGTGAACTCATATAAAGCAAAGAAAAGGAAAACCCAACACTAGCACTAGCATACTTAGTCGGAGATGTATCTCATATAACTAGCAGAGTTCTGAATCTCGGATAAGATCTAAAGTGTCATCTTTCTGTTTTAGGTGATAAATATGGAATGGGGTAACTTCCGATCTTCACACCTTCCTTTGACGGAGTATGATGCAGCCCTTGATGCTGAGAGTTTGAACCCTGGGGAACAGGTAAAAATAAGATATCCTACCACTAATATCTGGTGTCCATCTTGTGAGTGACTATAATACTCTCTCCTTTGCAGATATATGAGAAAATGATATCTGGAATGTACCTGGGGGAGATTGTGAGAAGAGTCTTATGCAGAATGGCTGAGGAAGCTGCTTTCTTTGGTGATGTGGTCCCGCCAAAGCTCGAAACCCCATTCATATTAAGGTCTGCTTGCTCTATCATTGAAGAATTATGTCTTTTGCTCTGGTCTTACGAATACTTGATATGATTACAAGACTTTGGTCAGCTCATGGTGATACTTTTTGAACTTGCAGGACCCCTGACATGTCTGCTATACATCACGACAAGTCACCTGATCTAAAGATAGTGGCAAACAAACTAAGGGATATCTTAGGGGTAAAAACACTATGCATGCCTTTCTAAACAAAAATTAACAAGTGCAAACTTTTAAATATGGTTTTCACCATTAGCTGTGTGCATAATGTCACAATCCTTGTCACTTGAACCTTGTTTTCAGATATCCAGCACCTCATTGAAGATGAGGAAACTCATAGTTCAGGTCTGCGACATTGTTGCCACACGCGGGGCACGTATTTCCGCCGCGGGTATCCTCGGGATTCTCAAGAAGTTAGGAAGGGACACATTGAAAGACGGGGAGAATCAGCAGTCAGTTGTTGCATTGGATGGAGGGCTATACGAGCACTACACTGAATTCCGTGAAGCAATGGAGAGCACTCTCAAGGAATTGCTAGGAAGTGAAGTTGCTGATACAATTTCGGTTGAGCACTCCAATGACGGTTCTGGAATAGGAGCTTCTCTCCTTGCAGCCTCACACTCTCAGTACCTGGAGATGTAGCCTTTGTGTCGATGGTGTAAACAATGATGCCAATGAAAAAGAAGGTAAAAACCTCTCAATCTTGGTGACGATGACCCTTCAATGAGTTCTGCTAAGTTGTGCATTTGAATATCCTGATTTTGTGTAGTTTTTAAGGGAGGGCAATTGCTACCGAAAATAAAAGGGGATTTGATATTGTTACCTTCTGTTTGGCTGGATTTTCTAGGATAGAAAACTTTTATTTGGTTTACAAGAAATAAGAGAGGGGGGTATTTTTATTGAGGATTAATGACCTTTTGTTGCTCTCTTGTGTAACTTGAGGTTCTTTCTCAACGCCGGCAAAGTGGTGTTTGTTCTTGGCAGTTCTTTTTCTGCATACGATCAATTCGCACCTCCTTTATAATTCAGAAGCTACCAACACCCCCATTGCTCATATACCTCACTCTTGCATTTGGATTTCATTCTCACCTTTCCAGAGATGCAAACTTTTCAATGTGTCTGAGACTCTGAATGAATGGCAAACTGGAACAAATAGGAAAATTGAATCCAAAAAACAATACCCGTCTGCTGACCGCAGAAAAATTGTTCTTGTGATAAATCTGGTGATCTTGAAGATGCTGCTGTTCTAATGTTTTACTCTAATCTAAATTGTATGATATGTAAATACTTGATAGTTCATACAAGAAACGTGCAGAAACAACGTAAAAAAAAGCACAAGGTGAAGGTGGTGGATAGATTTCTACCGAAAAAACAAGATACAAATCATGCGTATGCTGCATTGTAAAACCTCAACAGTCCAGTCATCCATCTTTATTTAACCACACAGATACCAGATTTCACAAACAAAGATTACATCGGACATGGTGGCTTCAGAAATTGAATTAGTAAAGCAGCTGCAAACAAAAGTTTCTGACTCTGAGCAATTTCATCACAAACTTGAATAGAAACTTCTCAATGACCAATTATTTGGGAATCACAGCTGAATCAAGGGAGACATTGTTGATCCTCTCAAGCGACAGAATCAACGCCTGAGTTCCAAGCTTTCCTTCACCATGAGCCTTCAGAGAGAGATAGAGCTGCTGCGCAAGAGCCAGCCCCGGCAACGCAATCCCCATCCGCTCACACTCCTTCAAGCAAATCCCCAAATCCTTGACGAAATGATCCACATAGAAGCCCGGCCCGAAATCCCTCTTCAGGATCCGATCCCCGTACAAATCAAGCGACTTGGACGCGGCCGCCCCCTTTGAAATCGCCTCCAGAAACAACCCTAGATCTAACCCCGCCTTGTGCGCGTACACCATCCCTTCGACTAACCCTACCATGGTCGAAGCTATGGTGATCTGGTTCGCCAATTTCGCGAATTGCCCCTTCCCGGGGCCTCCCATGTAGTAAACAGTGCCCAGGAGTTTGAAGAGAGGGCTTAATTTGGCCACGATCGACTCTTCTCCGCCGGCGAAGATCGAGAGCGTGGCGGATTTGGCGCCGCGGTCGCCGCCGGAGACGGGGGCGTCGACGGAGTGGCAGCCCTTGGAGGAGGCCGATTCGGCGATGGAGGCGGCGAGGGAGGGTTCCGAGGTTGTCATGTCGATTAGGATGCCGCCGGGGGAGAGGGTGGAGAGGGCGCCGGAGGAGGGGTCGAGGAGGACGGAGCGGACGTCGGAGGGGAAGCCGACGATGGAGAAGACGACGTCGGAGCGGGAGGCGACGGCGGCGGGGGAATCGACGAGATGGGCGCCGAGGGGGACGAGGGGCTGCGCCTTGGAGAGGGTGCGGCTGAAGACGTTGACGGAGTAGCCGGCGTTGAGGAGGTGGGTGCACATGGAGAGGCCCATGACGCCGGTGCCGATCCACCCGATGCGGGTGGTGGAGGGGCTGACGGCGATGGAGGATGCCATGCGGCGGAAGCGGTGTGTGGCGGAGGATAGAGACGAGGGGGTGTGAGTGTTGGCAGAGAGTGAACGGACTAGGGCCAGTAAAAGTCTCATGCTCTCATCCTGCTTTTTTCTTCTTTTTATTTTGTACTAGTTGATGACCCGGGCCTTGCCCGGAAACTTTTCTAAATAAAAATTGTAAGATTTTAATTTAAAGATAATATAGGTATTATAATTTATATAATAATAAATAATAGTATAAATAATTAAATAAAATATTAAACATGTAATTATTTTAATTATAATAATATATTTTATTATTAAAATGTATACCAATATTATCTTATTTTAAAAAAATGTTATTTTTAATATTTATGTAATAATTATAAAAAAGTTGATGTTCTTAACTCGTAGGGTTTACTCGAACACGCACAAAAACGCGATGAATTGACTTAATTAATCCATAAATTTTAACAAAATGAACCCGTACACAACTCGAATCCGAAATGTCTAAACCTAAACTCAATTTAACTGACCCGATTAATCGGTTTAACAATAAGAGATCAATAATTTTTATTTATTTATGTACGGATCCGTAATATAAAAAATTAGCATATGAATAGAAATTTAATACATTCTAAGACACAACATATCCATGCAGAATTAATTAAAAAATTGTCATACTAATTAATAGAAAATTAGTATAGAAAATCAACATGTTTATGGATAAAATTTAAAAAAACATCATACTTCTGAACAAAAAATTAATATAAGAAAATCTAAAATTTAATATAAAATCTACAATTAAAAACATGGTCCATATTAATTAAAAAATTGTTAGAGTTATGGATAGAAATATTATTATAAAAAAATTAGTAACTAAAATATGGTGATTGAGACATTAAAATTTGATAACAATATTGCATTTAACTATCATATTTATAGATAAAAAATTAATATATAAAACATTGTAGATTTATAGATGGAAATTTTAAAAGTTATCATTCTTATTTGTAGAAAATTAATATTGAAAAGTCCAAAATTACTATGAAAAATATGGTAATTAAAGTCGTTATCATGCTTATAAATAATAAAATCAATATAAAAATCTAAAAATTAATATAAAATACATGATTGAAAATGTATCAAACTAATTAAAAAACTTATTATACTTTTGAATTGAAAGTTAATATAAAAAAATAAAAAATCTAATATTGAAAATTCACAATTTAAAATATGGTCCATACATCATACTCATAGATATAAAAGTTATCTATTTCATTTAGAGATACTAAAATTAATTTTAATGTGGTTTTTAATTAAAAAAGGGTATTTGGGATATTAAATCAATATTTTATATTTTTCATACCTATGGATAAGAAGTTAATATTAAAAATTTATAATTAAAAGATACTTACAAATAGGAAAAATATTTTTTTTTTATATTTATCACATTTATTGATAAAAAACTTATATGTTTTACTCTAATAGATTAAGTTAGTATTTTTTATGTGTCATATATATGGATAGTGATTAACCGATTTAAGATTAATAGGTCAATAATTTTAATTTATTACGGTTCATATTATTTGAAAAGGTCGTGATAATTATGGATAAAATATTAATATAAACAATTTCCTAACTAACAATATGGTGACTAAGACATTTAAATTTAATGACAATATTGCATTTAACTTTCATATTTATAGATAGAAAACTAATATATAAAACTCAACATATTTATGGTTGAAAATTTAAAAAGTTATCATTCTTATTTATAGAAAATAAAAATTTTATTTAAAAAGATAATTAATAAGAAAAGATAAAATAATATGAATGAAGTTTGAATTTTTTAAAGATAACAAATCTTCTATATTTACATGAATAAAAAAAAGAAAATTAAGGAAAAGATATTGTAATTTTGTTATCCAAATTCAATTTAGGCAAGTAATTATCTAGATCATGAATATTTTTTTTTTCAAAATTCGATTTAAGATAAATCTTTTACATAAATAAATAAATAAAATGATAAAGATAAAATAATTTTTTTATTTTATTTAAATTTCGAATTAAACATTTTTTAATATAAATAGATAGAAAAGAATTTAATTGAAAATATAAATAAAAAATTATTATTTTAAATATAATATGTGGCCATATTCAATGTGGTGACTTTAAAAGATAAAATAATTTTCATTATTTTTTTAAAATTTCGAATTTAAATTTATTTTCATATAAATAGATAAAAAGGAATTTAATTGGAAAACAAAAATTAATATATAAATTATAGATAGATAAAAAGGAACTTAATTGGTGTGCCAAATTTAATGTGGTGGCTTGAAAAGGTTTAACTTTAATATATAGTTATAGATAAATGTAGTATATTTTATCTATATTGTATGGATAGAAGATAATTAAATATTACATGAACAAAGATAAAAATAATGGATAGAGATAAAAATTTATCCAATCTCATAATAAATTGAAATAAATATATAAATTATTATACATTGTATTTTATCTATACTATATGAATAGAAGATAATTAAATATTATAATATAATGAACATAAATAAAGATAAAAATAATGAGTAGAGATAAAAATTTATCCAATCTTCTATTGCGCCACATCACTCCTTTGTTAAAATAATAGTTTTTTATAGTTAATTATGGAAAAAAGTTATTTCTAAGTAAACATAAAGATAAAATAGTATTTGTAAAAATTTATATCCAAATAAACATAAAGATAAAATAAAAATTAATCAAATTCAATTCTTTAAAAATCTTTTCAATAAAAATTTAAAAAGATAGTTAATAAGAAAAGAAAAAAAAAATAGATTTTTTTAAGATAAAAAACCTTCTATATTTATGTAAAAATCCAAAAAGGAAATTAAGGAAAATATAATATAATTTTCTTATAAAAATTTAATTTAGGCAATTAATTATATAGATATTTGAAATTTTTACCTTTTTATCAAAATTTGATTTAAGATAAATATTTTTTATAAATAGATAAAAATATAAAGATAAATAATTTTCGTTTTTTAAGTAAAATTTCGAATTAATTTTTTTCCACATGAATAAATTGAAAGGAATTTAATTGGAAAAAATAATATAAATAATTTTTTTTAATATAAGGTGGGGCTAGAATTAATGTGGTAGCTAGAAAAGTTACAACTTTAATATATAGTTATAGATAGATATAGTTGTTTTTATTTCAAAGATATATATGTGATCACGTGTACACATTTTTTCTTATCTTTTTTTAATATATCTTTTACAAATATAATAAATATAATGTATTTTTTATCTATTTTGGTCAAATCTACTAATATTATTTTATCTTTATGTTTATTTGGGGATAAATTTTTACAAATATTATTTTATTTTTATGTTTAGTTGAAGATAATTTTTTTTGCATAATTAACTATTTAAAATTGTTATTTTAATAAAGGGGTGATGTGGCGCAACGTGGTGACAGAAATTGCTCCGGCTTTAGTTATTAGTAATAGATTATCTAGATTGAAAGTTCTATTTTTTCTTAAAATTTTATTTAAGATAAATCTTTTACATAAATAGATTAAAAAAATAAAGATAAAATAATTTTCTTTAATTTTAAATAAAATTCGAATTTATTTTTTTCATATAAATAGATAGATATTAATAAAGATAAAATAATTTTCTTTAATTTTAAATATAAATTCGATTTTTTTTTCATATAAATAGATAGAAATTTAATTGGAAAAACTAAATTAATATCTATCTTAATATATAATATCTAATGTTCTATAATTTATTTGTTTTAATTTTAGATAAAATTTTAGATCTATATATCCTAATTCCTAATATATAATAGATAACATCTTTATTTTAGATAGAATCTTTCCTAGATTAATTTATCATATTTCTATATTATCCTAAAATAATATCAACATATATAAATTTTCAAAATAAAAAATCCTATGTGGCGAAATCCTAGGTGGCGCAATATGGTGGCCTTATTCCTTGCGTCTTTTATATATATACATAGATTTTAGCCAGCGGTTCATAAATATAATTGTTTGTTTTCTATTTATAAATATAATATTTAGTTATTCATCAAATGAGTAAATTAATTGTATAAAATATACGGGAATTAATTAAAAAAAATGAGTTTTGAATTTAGGAAAAAAAATTGATAAGGTAAAAATCCTTAGTTTAAAAAAGCGCGTTTGGGTGCAAGGTGCGGGGGTCAGCACCTAGCTTAGAATGACCTGGAGGCGAGTCCATATACGAAAAGCGTGTGCCTTGTTGCGCCTTTGTCGAGGCACGCCCTAGCTAAGGTTTGCGCCTTCTTGGGGATGCTGAAATTAAACATTGTTTTGATCTTAACAAGTCAAGTGACTTTCTTAAAGACATATGACCTTTAAAATTTTACTTTGAGCTTCCTTAAAAGAAGACAAAAAAAAAGCATAAAATTGAAATAAAAAGAAAGAGAAGATGGAAGAAGAACGAGAGACGAATATAAAGACAAAAAAAGAGAAAGTGAAAAACCCTAATTCACGAGGCATGCCACCGTTGCTGCCCATCATCCTCCGCCCCGCCCCCACCTTGCCTCCACCCGGCTGGCCGCACCCCCGTCCTTTTCTTCTTCTAGAGTTTTATATTCAATCAACTCTCATTTCCTATTTCCCCCCTTAGTTTATCGTCGGTTTTTTTATCGATTTATGTTGATTGTGATCCCTTTTATATGTTTATGCATTTATAATATAAGAACTATGTTGCTTTAAGTATAACATATATTATGGAAATGGTTTTTAAAATTTCAGCACTTAGGTGTGTGCCTTGCCTACAAAAGGAGTGCACCTTCGCCCTGCGCCTTTTAAAACTAAAGTAAAATCTTACATAAACAACTCCGTTGTTACATCATGCTAATGGGCTGGGATTTTGGTGCACACTTGTCATGGGCATTAATTAGCCACATTTCATTGGGCTCAGCGTCCACTTTGCTATTCATGTAAGTTGTGGGCCCATACAATACCTACGGCTACGATACACAAATTAGACACAAACGTTGTTAGTTAGGAGGGATCATTGTCTCCAATCCGTATAGGGATTATCGGTTGCACATGGAGAAGTGTTGGCAATTTTGCACTTGTAAATAAGAAAGGTGAACATGGCGATGTTGGCGCAGGCTGTGGGCATGTGCATGCTATCTTCATATTTTCATTTTTTTTTATATTTGCTTTTTGTTTAAAATAAGAGGATAGGAATCAAATCAATATTCTTATTCTATACCTGCTGAGGTCATGGTTTAGTAAAATTGTTTCTAATATATAAATATAAGAAATATTTTAAATTTTGAATATGTGAAAGTTTTACATAATATTAACTTCATATTGTATTATAATTATAACATATACTAAAAGTGAAGTTATTATGGTTGGAAAACATATTTGTTTAATTGCAGTGTTTAGTTTTGGTGCTAAAAAAATAAGTAAAATATGTAAAAAAATATTTCTTGTAAACGTGGTACATACGATTTGAAGAAATTGCGTGTACATGTGTACTAATACCAAGTTACAAACCATCAAAATCAAGCTAAACAAAAACACATGACCAGGCCATGGACCGCCAATTCCTTCTTGTATTCCTTAATTTTGTTCCCACTTCCTTGTGGCTGTCTGTGGTTGACGAGAAGTGCTCATACTTACATGTAATCCACTATTTTTAAGGAAATGACGTGTCTTCAAATACCATTGGGTCATTGCAAATATTAAGTATCAACTTTTGACAAAAATAAATAAATATTAAGTATCAAATTGATTGGTCATTTGTTACACACGATTTTTTATATAAGGTAAGAATTCGGACACCAAACAAGTTTGCTGAACCGAGATGCCGTATAAAAAGGGCAGCCATGAACGGCTAAGTGTATCAGAAAAGAAGCACACAACAAAGCAAAGAGGACTAAAACGAGTACAAACGCCAAAGGGAAAGAACAATGGAGAATTTGGGATCGGGTGAGTAAAACACTAAAGAATAGCGCCGTATGCAAAAGGTAACCCACCGAAGGTTGTGCGAACTGGATATCTGACATTCCCTCCACCGAGATGAAGGATCTTTAGAAGCCACAAGACACCAAGTGACCTAGCCCAATACAACTCGGTCCAATTCCAAATTCAGTTCCACCTCCTTAAATCATATGTACTACGTGAAAAGCACAAGTCATCCTGCTCCATAAAGCCAGTCTAAACAAGACAAGTAAAAATCACCTAGCGCCAAGCAAAAATAAAAAAAAATCCTTTTCTATTTTTTTATTCCCTAAGCTTGCGGCCCAAGCATTTTTTTCCATTTTTTTTCTTATTCTTTTTTCCTTTGCCAAGCTTGCGGCGCCCCAAGCACTTCTTTTTTTTCCCTTTTTTCTTAACTTGCTAATTGAGACGATCGACGACGTAGACGGAAACTTGGGAAGGTTGGACATCAGAAGGCTGAGCCAACAAGCTGACAAAGTCGGCGACGACGACTTGGGCGACCGACGGTTGTGCGAACAAGCCGACTCGGAGGAGGGCGACCGACGGAGGATGATGGCGGGCGAACAGGCTGACGGGGAAGCTAATAGCCCATTTGAGTCGGAAAAAGATCTGAGACGTCGATGAAGAGCCAAATCCGGATGTGGACTTGCTTGACCATGGCACGCATGTAAAGTGATGTCGGTATTTGGACAAGAGCCTTTCCGGCAGTAAAGGACGTAGGCTAAAAATTCGCTTCTATGAGAGAAACTAGATTAATTTTGGGGTTTAAAGGGATTGGAGTATTGTGTGATTGATTTTTCTATGGCTTCAAAGTTCAAATTTGATGAACAACTCGCTATTTTTGGGAGAAAACGAGCTGAGATCAATTAAGATGAACATCTTGCTTCCTCAGCCATATATTGATAAAGAACAAGGCTTCCTCAGCCATAAGTTTGCAAAATCAATGGATTTCTCAACCTAACAATTGGAATAAAAATGGCTTGCTCAGACTTAGAATGAGATTTCGTTCATGAATAGATCAATTAAGTTCGGGTTTTGAAGCTGATAGAATTTGTTTTTAGGGATTTTAGTTTACAGGGAAAGGGGGTCATTGATACACACGAACTAGCTTGATGCGTAATTCATGTATGACTAAGCGATAATTTTTTTCACAAGAGACCCAATTTTGATAATAAATTTCGGATTCGTGAAATAAACGGCAAAACACACAAATCAGGTAAATTGGCTTGCGCCGTTTGGCTGAACTCAATGAAAGAAAAAATGACGA
This sequence comes from Fallopia convolvulus, assembly GCA_964016875.1. Taxonomy (NCBI): domain Eukaryota; kingdom Viridiplantae; phylum Streptophyta; class Magnoliopsida; order Caryophyllales; family Polygonaceae; genus Fallopia; species Fallopia convolvulus. Next base: position 38,146,670 of record OZ024733.1, read on the forward strand.
AATTTGATTTTTCACCCAAGAGAAAGGACAAAAACAATAATCAAACCTAGAATGTACCTGAATTCCAACATACCCTCATTCCTTCTACTACTAAGCCGCCCTATGTGGAGTGCACTGCTAATAGCCTAATACCTTTTTAATTTTTATTGTTAATTATATAGATGAATGTTTTTTTTTTTGCTTAAAGATTTTTCTTTATAAAAAATTGAAACCAAAGTGAGTGAATTGGATTTACCAAACTTAATAAATTTTTTTTGTCAAAGCCACACTATTTTTATGTATATTTTAAAAATTATATGATAAGTTTGAAAACTGAACATGCAGTTTTAGAAAATTTGTATGGACAACTTTCGGACTCTTTTTTTTTATAATTAGGGGAGGACCGTGTGCGGCACATATACGGGTATGATTTCTTGTTTTTAGTCTCAAACTCGGTCAATTCTTAAACCATTTTTACAATTATAAACTACACATCATGCTTACTTTGTACACAAATATGGGAGAATGTCCTATTATCCATCATAACTCGCTCTCATAGTTGGCTTGTTCTTCTATATTCCAATTATCACTATTCAAATATAATCGCAAGTTAGAGACCACAACTGACCACGTTCTAAATTCATTGGAATAGAGTGTACACAAATTATATTAATAAATTAAAAATTAACATTACCTCTTCTAACACTATCTCTTCTTTATTGAAAATCCTTCAAACAAAGAACTAACTTATCCATTAATAAAGAAAAAAATTTATCTATAAATTGTACGATTTTCATTTCCATTGGCAATGAATAAACGGAACACATATTCCTAGGATACCTCATTTTTACAAGTTATATCCTACAATTTACCCAAAAAAAACAATGATTAAAAATCTAATTTGTGATACAATGAGTACAAATATTGAGTGAGATTATTGCCCTTCCTTGAGCAATGACATGTTGATATCAGAGACATTCTTGGACCTTGCATGCTATGACATGCATGTGCTTTTGGAGCTTCTTTTTCATTGTCACGTCCCCATCCAACAACATTTATATTTAGAAGTATGAGAAGTTTACATCAAATAACAAGAGAATTATGAACGATAATATGCTATAACGTTGTAGATGAGCTTATATATAGTTATGTTCGAATCGTTTCATTTGTATACGATAACATGTGAAGAGTTTGATGTTATAACTTATGAGGATGGTATGGGTGAGATTATCTTCCAGAAGCAAAAAAGGAATGTTTATCAACATGTTCTATTGTATTAGTTAAGATACAACTCAAGGCAAGAAGATTGCCAAAATCCTCAGACACTTCAATATAGAAGAGCAATATATGTTAATTTTTTTGGTAGAAAAAAAAAGTTATTATATGAGCAATATATGTTAATTATATGAGCAAAAAGTTAATAAGGCTTTATGAATGATTTGTCCTCCTAATATCAAGTAGCCAATAGAGGGAAAAATCATAGATCATTTTACCTCAATTTGATGCATGCATCTGCACCAGAATCTTCATATTTACGGAAATTACTTATTTATGTGCTAAAAAAGTTATTGAAACATTATTGTGGTCCCGTCCTACTATATACATTAGCACCCGCCTTTAACCATGAAAAAAAACAAATACCTTGGCTCAGTATTTGCTATTGTTGTTGTTCTTGTATTTCATTTACTTCTAATATTTGGATCAATTAATAAACGGTTACAAATGGTGGGATTATCAAGGCCTCATCATGCAAGGTGTTCATGTGTACTGGTCTTTAATCAAACTTAACCTTTTCATTCTCTCAATATCTAAACTTCAAAAAAACAAATAATAAATGATTTTTAAAAAATTGACACTGAACACAACAAGAACAAGAAAATTTAATTCACATGAGAGAAAGAAGAGTGATATACGTCAAAGTGTGCCTCGTCCAATTTTTATCGTCTCTTTTCTATTGAATAATTTTTTTTTGCAGTATTAATTGATACAAAAGTCGGCTAAGAGAAAGTGTAAATAGATCAACAAATTCATATGAATTTGAAATAATTGAGAAATCTTCACGGACATGTGCTCCTCTACTTTCTTTTCTAGCCTCAGCAGAATGTATGCATGCATTAATGAACAAGTTCCCCAACTCTATGGTCTCTATCAAATCATAATTCGTGGACATTAATAACATTTAATTCAGTATCAAAATTATTTTTTATGCATATAGCAAGCCATATAATGTTTTACCATTTGAGACTTCAGTCCTCTACTTTGATATCGTGGAAGCTCTCCCAAGTCTTGTCAATTAATTAGATGGCAACCTACATATTTTTATGCGAGAAAAGGAACTGAATTTTCAATAACATAATTCGAAAATCATAATCAAGGGAACATATTAAAGAAAGGAAAAACTCACCTTCTTCCAAAGTTTCTCGTGCGAAACACAATTGCGTTATTCCGCATTCCTAGTTACATATCTAAATGGATTTTTGAAGTAGGAATCAAGCCATTAGAATGCCTTAATTTTTCCGTGCAATTGTCTCCTCTCCTGCATCCTTGGCTAAATGCTTGAATTTCTATCCTGCATTCATACTAAAAAGGGAAAAAAGCTGAACTGTCAAATCTCAAACGCCAAATTCTAATAATAAGAAAAATCAATTGAAAACGTTAACAATTAATAATATAGATGATGGTTTTCGACCAAAAAAAAAATATAGATGATAGTTTGCCCGATTGACAAATCTCTCCAACAAGATTTAGCTCGACCAAAGACCATAATGCCAAGAAGAGAATTAGCTCCAAGACGATTAGCACCACGAACTGATGGCATTAATCTAGTAACTACTTACTCCTTATCATCTCCTTTGAGAGTCACCACCTATCAAATCGTGCAAATAATACATAGTGAGAATTATATTAGGTAATTTATATTCAATGATTCATTATTCAATTAAATGACATGTCCATGATCATGTATGGGAATCCCTCCCACACATTATACAACATTTTCACAAATATCTATAGAGATTGTATTACAGATGTAAATGTTAATGTTTTGAAATTGAATGGCATTGTTTAACCAAGATATTGAAAATAATAGCAATCTTTCAATTTCATAGATAATTTCCGTTGTGTATAAAGTTAAAAACCTTGTTGGTTCTTTTTTTTTGTAGTATAATTAGTAGAGGAAAAAATAGAAATTATAAACACACTAAAAGTGTTGATGTACGTCCAACCATAAACTCAAGACAGTCGTATCCTAGTGTGGAATAACATAGAAACTACAAGAAAAGAAGAAAATCAAACAATGAAATAACCAAAACAACCCATCAATAGAGAAATATAAAATTGAAGCAAAACCATCAATAGATCGAGAAATTAAAAGAGAGAAATTGAGAATTGAAGCATACTATGAGTCTATATTTGACAAATGAGACCAAATTTAACTTTTGCCTTTTCTTCTGTATGGTTAACAAGCAACTTAAGAGCAACTAGATTTCATACTAGCTAGCATTTCAGCCTTAATTTCTGCATGTGTTATTAAGATTGCTAATTGTAAACACATAACATATTAAGTACTAAGTTTGCATTAGACGCGTATTTTATCGAACACCACTTTTGTAAAAAAAATAGCCAAGTGGAGTCAAGCCGCCGAAAAAATAACCCTTCTAAACTACTATTTATAAGCCAACTGTTCACAAAAAGTGTTGCTTTTATAGGTTTTTGATGATTCAAAATATTAGACCATGTGCAATGGGAGTTTCTTATTTGAGGTGCTTAAGAGTACTTAACTATTATTATAATATTTTCTCTCCATTCAACTTATACAAGCACCCATTTATGTTTTTCACTTCAATAGCGCAACTCTATAGTACTTATAAGAACCCATTTATTTCTTTTCTACCTTTAATTTTTCATACCAAACGTGTAAATTAAATAACATGTGGCAAAATATTATTGGTTAGAAGTTAGTGAAAGAATGCTTGGAGAGTGCTTGTATAAATACTAGGTCCATGGGTACTTAGCATTTTTCTTTTTTCTTTTACCCAAAAATGGTACAAGTACCCTTAAGCATTCCCCATAGTTGGACCACTTGGCAAAAAAGTAGCAAAAAATCATTCACATTTTCTGGTTTCCCGGTATACAGATGCGAATTGCATGTTCCAACGTGCCTTAACATAATAAGCCAACCCCGTACAATCCCATAGATTTCTTATAATTTCTACAACATGACAAGATTCATTCACATTCACCCACCTTCTATAATACAAGACGTAAATAAATTCCTCAACACAATAATAAAAAAAGGAGAAAAAACGTAATAACTTCTCATGTAGGGTGGCAAATTCAAAATTCGAGGTGGATTTATGAACAATACGAGGTGTCGTGGAGATAATAACACGTCTTGTATTTAAAGGGCCCGATCAGCAATTCAATACTCCCTCCGTTTTACAATAGTTGTTTATGTAGACTATTTTTCTTGTTTCATAATAGTTGTTCATATAAGAAATTTTTCAACTTATACCCCTAATAATTACACCACATTAATTATATACATTTTTTCCAAAGCAACTTTTAATAGTATAAAGTACCTTTTAATAGGGGTAATTTTGGAAAATTTTTTTCCCTTAATATATGTGTAAATTTGTCTAAGAACAACTATTGTGAAACGGAGGGAATAAAAAATAATTAAGGGTCCCCCACCAAACAATATAGTACGATAAAATTACAAAAAGTATTTTAGTTGGGGAAGATCCGAATGGAACATCCGGCATCTTTCATCTTCTTATCTGGCCCTCTCGCACGAGCAAATCACGTGCAGATAAATGAATGACCGTTTTACCCCGGATTCTACCCATAAACTACGTTGGCAGTCCCTGCCCTATCTAACGGTCTCTCTCATTTGCAGTCTTTCCCACATAGACATAGTTGACACAGTTGAGTTGTCCCAGCAAATGCCTCTCTGGATATGACTATGATGAGAAGCGAAAAGGTGTGAGGAATTATTGGTGGGTCTCTCTGTGACGACTGTATTCGTGGATTTGGGGAGAAAATTGGGATTCCTCCAATTTGACGAATTTGTGGGGTTGGCTTCGCTGTCCAATCCCCACTCTTCGAAAAATATAAAATTTTGGGCGCTCTTCTTCCCCTGTTTCTCTTCATCTTTCTCTTTCTTCTTTCCTTCTCTTCTCTGCTCCCCTCCGTTGAGCTTTTCCATCGTCGATGGCAATCTAAAGAGCAATAGGAGCGCAGGACTGGAGTCAACAACAACGAGAACAAACGAAGAGGTTTCTTTTGGGGCAACAGCTATTTGATCAGTACAGGTTACGGAAGAAAGAGCAATGTCCACGTCTGACTCCTTCGATTCTTTGCTATTTGCTGCTAGCAGAGCTTGCCTTGCCCCTTTCGCCGTTTTTGTCCAGATCCAGGTTTTGCTTCTTTGTTGAATTTCTTTATTTCTTGATTGGATCTGATAGTTGATTTTTGGTGACTGGAGGAGGGCGATTGCTTGATGCGTACAAGTCCAAATGCTGATGCCTATGATTTTGTGAAATTTAGGAATATTAATTCTGCCTTAATTGGGGTGATAGAAACCCTTAAAGTAGTCAATCTGATAGGTTTTAGTTGTTTCTTTGGAGCCTGAAAAGTGCTTAAATGCTTTCTGGTTATTGTATTTCCCTCCTGTGGTCTTTTTAGTCATCGGAGTGGTTTTCTTTTTAGTCATCAAGGAGAATTCCGAGCAATGAAACTGCAAAGTATGGAGGTGATAAAGGACATGGGAAATATGATTAAAACATGGTCTTTTCGGCTTATATAATAAGATGACGGAAATGGAAACCGAATTGGTGCAGCACAAGAAAATCATGTGCATCATATGGTCCACTGCATTTAAATCATTGATGTTGACAATCTGAGTGCAAGGCCAAGTAGTGGTGAATTTGAAGTAAACTGTAACTTTGGACAAGTTGGGTAGGTCCAAAATGTTAGGTTCTCAAAATTTTATGATGATTTTGTCATTTATGACAGAAGTATTACTTGAGAGACGTTCTTCTGTTTAGTTCAGCTTGGAACTCACAATTCTGAATCATTTGATTGTCGATGGATTTGAAAATTTCAGGAGGATAACAGTTCTTATGTGTTAGATAATTTTAGGAACTTTGTGTTTAGGTATAGCAGTATCTCACTCACAAGTCTATCACTCTATCAGGTTCCTTCTCATTGGAGGTGACCAAATGATCAAAGTCGTTCACCTTTTTTGTCTATTTCTTATTTGTAATCCATAGGCGGGGAATGCTGTAGTGTGTTTTTTTTTTTTGACTAATGGGCAAGTGTTTACATGGCTTCAACTGCCTTTTGGTGCAATCTAAACATAGCTGTTTTGTGACCCACTTATGGTGCTGTGTGGGTTAACTAATACTAGTCTCTCAGTCCACATACTTTTTTGTTTTTTGCATTATTACTTCAATTTTCTGGAGATGCTTAAATGGTCAAATTTTACGTTCAATAGGTAAAAATCTTTTATCATTAGCTGTTTAATCTTACTTGCAGAATTTGAGGGATACAATTGCGAATTCCAATAATGTAACAATGAAATTTATATTTTAAGAGTGGAGACTATAGATATGTAGTCCTGATTAAACATCATGCTGCAGCTTTCCCATTTGTTTTGTGAACTCTTGGTAATAATTCTTGATTATATTTATGCTTTCTGAATTTTCTCACATCATATTTCCAAACTTTGGTCAGACTACTGCTGTTTTGTTCCAGTTCTATTATAGTGTGAAGTCTTTTCTTTTTATGAGTTCCCTTGTAGGTCTTAGTGTTCTTCTTTAAGAGTAGTATTAAGTAATAATTATGACTAAAGAGTTATTATAATACTTTGAATTAGATTCATAACCTCAGTATCATCAAGATGTTCTAATCTTTGTTTCTTGAACTAGTTTGTTGAATTTTGTATTACTGTCTAAACTAGTGGAAGCACAAACAGTTTTTCAATATCATTATCTTTCTAGACCTAATAATTTAGTAACTTGTGTGGCAGGGATGTTGTATCTGCTTATTACTTGCTCTTGGTTGGGCTTTGGCAGCCTATGTGAGGTAATAATATATTTAGAGGGTGTGTACATATTATACACTTTTGACATGATAAGTTGCCTTATCAGTGACAAAAAAAATTTGTTTTCATCATTGATTCTGACAGTTAGTTTTCTTTGCAGGAATAGAGAAATCAAACAGATGAAGAACAGTATGAAAAGTGGCAACAGCTTAGCTTTTCTTTCTCATGATATTAAGGATCTAGAACACTCTAAGCAGGTTACTCTACCAAGGGTGACTGTTGTTATGCCTCTAAAGGGTTTTGGAGAGCACAATTTGCATAACTGGAGAAGTCAGGTGAGATTTATTTTGTGTTCATATGGTTTTCTTTATAGGAAAAGGAGAAGTTGACCTACTCGGTTGACTTGATTCCAAAAGAAATTGGTATGTACATCTCCAAAATTATTGACAGGCGTTAGATACATATTTCAGATTACAACTCTTTATGGCGGTCCTGTTGAATTCCTTTTTATGGTGGATAGTGCCGAAGATCCAGCATACCGTGCTGTGTCTATGCTGCTAAAAGAATTTCAGGTATGTATCATTAAATTTCATTTATTTTTGTATGAGAAAGAACAATTCTTGAGGTAAGTTTTCTGGCAAAAATCATGTCCGTCAAAAATCCTGAAGATTCCACTAGACCATATCCAGATTACATTATAATTTTCCCGTGGGTGTTTGCCTGACTAATGACGTGTTTTATATGCCAGGATGAAGTTGATGCTAAAGTTATTGTAGCTGGTCATTCAACTACTTGTAGTCAGAAAATTCACAATCAGCTGGTACATATTTTGTACCTTGTTAACCTGTCATATTCTTTTGAGCATAAAACTATAAATTTTACAATGGAAACTTTCAGATGAGGGTTTGGGAATGGGCATTATCAGGACCAGTTCTTCATTTATAATAATAAGATATGATACCATAGGACCTACCATCATGGAAGAGTTTCTGTGTATCATCCAATGTAATTTAGCAGTTTCAGGTTGCTGTTTAATATGTGAAATATTATGTTGTCAGGTTGGGGCAGAGAAAATGCACAAAGACAGCAAGTATATACTGTTTCTGGATGATGATGTTAGGCTCCACCCAGGAACAATTGGTGCTCTCACTGCTGAAATGGAAAAAAGGCCTGAGGTATGTCGTATGTGGTATGCATATTAAACTGTAAACTGAATCATTAAAGCATTGATCCTCGCCTTTTTCATATATTTTTGTGAAAATTATACTTCCCTTGAGATGACATTCAGCTAGTTAGAGTTATAGAATGTGTGCAATGGTGATTTAATATTGATAATAAATTTTCGTTTAGCTTCTCTCTCTTTTCTGTGGTTATTAGTTTAGGAGATAACCTGCTTTTATTTTGGATAAACTAGAGAAGTAAGGTCTGGAATGAAAATTCACATGTTCTGGGTTGAATGGAAAAAAAATTATTGTTTTAGTTGTGGATTAAATCTGGCTTCTAAAAATCTTGTCAGCCTTGTAGCACTCCATTTCAAAGCCTCTACCTGTATCTGCAAATGCTTTTCATTTTATATCTCACCTACATTAAATGTGCACTTTCTTCTGTTAACATCTATTTTCATGGATTATGTGCAGATATTCATTCAAACAGGATACCCTCTTGACTTGCCTTCTGGAAGTTTGGGAAGTTACTGCATATACGAGTATCACATGGTATGGTTCATTTCAAATCTCACTTTTGAGTTGCTCCCCTTGCATACAAACTTGTGACATTCTTTGTTTGTCATGGTTGATTCTTTGTTTGACAGCCTTGCTCAATGGGGTTTGCTACTGGTGGGAAAACATTCTTCTTGTGGGGAGGATGCATGATGGCAAGTACTTCTAAACTTCTTTTTGAAACATTTGCTTTCTAACTAAAGAGTTTTCTCACTTTTTTTTTGTTATCTTCAGATGCATGCAGATGATTTCAGGAACGACAACTTTGGTGTGGTCTCAGGGCTTCGTGATGGAGGATATTCTGATGACATGACCCTTGCTGCCATAGCAGGTACTTTTCTGTCGCTTTTTTTTACGTCCATCATACTTAGAAGTTAAAAATCTAATATCTTGTTTTTTGTACTGAATTTACCAGGAAATCACAAGAGGCTAATAACATCTCCACCAGTTGCTGTCTTTCCTCACCCCCTTGCAAGTGATCTTAACTTTGGCAGGTTTGTGATTTAGTTTGGTTTCTTTTTTCTTTTGTATTCATATTACCTTTACATTTAGTGGCTTCTAAACCCTTACTTCTTGTCTAGGTACTGGAATTACTTGAGGAAACAAACATTTGTTCTCGAATCGTATGTTTCAAAGGTTAATTGGATAATGAACCGGGCTCTATTTTATTTCCACTGCTACTTATCATGGGGATTTGTGGCACCATACGTCATGGCTCTCATCCATATGGCAGCTGCACTTCGAATCCATTATTCAGAGAATTCAATTCAACAAGAAAACTTCAGTTATGGCGGTGAGCACAATACCCTTTTTTTTACCTTCTAAAATTTGCTTTGTTTTATAAGGCATTATCAAACTTTGTCTGGACATATTTGAACAAAACAATTGGGTAAGAAAGGATGGTTTAATTGATTGGTTTATTGTGAAATTTACATAAAACATAGCATTTGAGTGGTAGCTATGAATGCTAAAGAGGTTCATCTATCTGACCTCATGTAGCTGGAACTGAGGCATTGCTGATGAACATTGTACAATGATCTGCAGTTGGTTGATATTGTATAAAGTTCTGCCCCAAATGGTTCTTTTTGCAGGAATTTTATTGATAGGCTGCTTAGCCACTTGTACTATGATTGAACTACTTTCCATGTGGAATTTAACGAGGATTGAAGTTGAATTGTGCAACATGTTATCTCCTGAGGCATCACCACTATCACTTGCTTCATACAATTGGGGCCTGGTGAGTTAAATCTTAGATGCTGTTGCCTTGTGGTGGAGATATTTTCTAATCTATTCCTTATGCAAAATAATATTGTCTCCAACTCTCACAGTGTCCAAATAGAGTGAAGGCACTTCTTCGTGAGATTTCCCCACATACTATATCAGTCTTTCTAAAATTATTTTGAAAATTCTAAATAAACAAATCTAGGTGATCTTTTCTAAAAATTGTTTGTTAGAAAACCCCATACTAAAATTACCACTTCAAGGGTCAGACAATCAGAATTCTTGTCCAATTTGCCTTCTCCTTCTCATGTCAAGTTAAAAATGGATTGTTGTAAAAGAAATTTATTTGTGATTGAAGAGATAGAATAGACACTCTCTTCTTCTTAGGTGCACAGGAAAGCCTCTGTTATCTTCAGTCCTTTGTGGAAAATCATTGTTGGATGGATACTCTTCATCTAGTTCAGATGATGGAGATGAATCATAAATTTAGTTGATTGATTGATTGTCTGGAATCTACATTGTATTTTCTCAAACTGCTTATAGAATGCAGTTGATTTTTACCAACTCAGATGGCTTTAATGGTTTTTTTTCCCCTTTCATGGCAGGTATTCATTGCAATGCTGGTTGACAACTTCTTATACCCGATCTCTGCAGTGCGCTCTCACTTCACGCAGTCTATTAATTGGTCAGGCATTATATATCATTTGAAAGATGGAAAGATCAATAAGGTAGGAATGTTATAAAATTGAAGTTCTTATGATATTTGATCTATTATTTTTCACTTGAAAACTCTTTAGTATATACGGATATCGCATTTATGATATAACTTGGTATGTGTTTGAGCAGATTGATAGAGGGAAGGATATCGGGCCAAAGTACACTGATCTTAGTGGCAAGAACCTGCACGGGAGAAAAGGATCTCCCCCGAAAATGTCATTCATAGGCTCTTTGTCAAAAACATTACTGCAATGGAATCAACCAAAGAAGTATGATAGCTTAGACTAAAATCTCCTTAGAAATCACCCTTTGTTTCAATAGATGTGTGAATGGCTAAAAAGAACAGGCAGGTTTAGAAGCAAATTCCTTTTATGATTGATTCTTATCCTTCCAACAATACCTCCCATTTTTTTATTTCTCTCTCTTGATTCATCATTCCATTTGATTCTTTAACGTATGCTGTGCTATCCTTGATAGGGCTGATGTACTTTTATGTAACTCTGCTTGGATATTGTTTTCTGATTTTAATGTCAGTCCAATCATGTATGATTGTATTTGTAAAGCTTTATATTCAGATCTTTGTTTGACAGTGAAAAAGAAAGAAAAAAACATTTATTACTGCTCTGTAATTCTGTTGCCTTCACATTTAGGGCAAGGCATGTTGCCTACTTGCGTTCTGTTCAAACATTTTAATCTAATTTTCAAATTATACAAGATTAACCCTGATTGATCTAAATGGTGACAAGCTGTTGTTGTAAATCATCTTTATATTTGAATTTAGGGATCAAGATCTTTCAAATTCATTCAGAAAAATCCTTGTAATAGATCAATTTGCATTGCAATTATCTTAACGGTCATACTAACCTATGCCCTTAGGGCATAAGATAAACATACCGATTTTGGAAACTAAAACCCTAAAAGGAAATGTCTAAACCCTTAGCAAAAAAGATATAATTCACTAAATAAATAAAAATAACAAATATTTCCAAAACAAGATGTTTATCTAGAAAATCCGTTATCTCACAGCCAAAAATGGCTACCAACCACAAATGTTAGCAGTTGAAAGCTGATCCGAACTCATGAGATTAGTGAAGCAGCACTACAAAACATTCTCTACGAAGAAAGGGAAATGGTAAAGAGTACATTGGGAACCAACTGAAGTTTTGATAAGTCATATATCATTGTCTCAAAACATAGCGGCTTCCCAAATTTTTCAAAATTCTAATCAGTGATTTAGCTTGTGAGGGTGATGACACAGTTGAGCTGCATTGTTCTCAGGGCAGATCTTAACAGCATCAAAGATGGAAAAGTAAGAATCTGACTAATTTTCCAAGGTTCCGATGCAGAAATCTTCAACCAGCTGAAACGCTCCAGTGCCATGCTGCGGTCTGCAAAACCGAAAGATTTGCTTTCATAAAGATCATCTTAATTTGATTCTTTTCAAATGCAAAAAAAAATGATTGACAGTAAAAAGTAGAAGAGGATACTACGTTTGGTTTCATTTTAAAAACTTTGGAGAAGGGAAATGATATTTCATAAAAATGCTCTTTCTTTCAACTCCAAAATCCTCCTCTTCACAAAAACATGTCAAGTTCTACACAAGAAAAAGAATGTTACTTTCACCCTCTTTTGTACTCCTTTCCCTGTCTTTTGTTAGCAATATACACAAACGATAGAAAGATCCACATGTACAACACCATCAGATCAAAATTCTAATATGACATGCCACTATGCCAGTTCCACAGGAGCAAAATCAAACAAAAATCACAAGAAAGAAATAGAACAATTCCAGAACAAGATCCATACCCGAAAAACCCTGCTGTCGAATCATCTCCAGCATGAGAGAAGATAGCATCACCACCAGGGTGCTCCTCCACATAAGATGTTACATCATACACCTGTCATATGGAGGCACAAGGAGCAAAGGATAAAACAAAGCCAGTTAACAGGAAGAAACCTCAAGTTAAAGTCTCATCCAAACAAATCCAGTATTTGGTTTCAATTAAATTAATAGTGTCCATAAACCTTATCTTTGAGAATGATCCAACAATCTGTCCTCTTGTTGTGTAAGGCGACCTCAGCTTTCGTGTAACTCCTGGGACCCTGATTGTATGATAAAACGAAACGAATGTAAGTTATAGCTTTCTATGTATAGCTTGACACAGAAATAAACAATAAAGCTATCAGAGCAACTTAAACAAGTTAAATCTTATACCAAATTTTGGAATTTGGAAAGATATGTTATTCTATCGGTCTATCCTTCAGCAAAACGAGTGAAAAAATATCTAGTAGTAGAAACACAGTAAGCCAATTGATTTCTTCCATCAATTTTCATCTATCACAAACAGATGAAACTTGAAAGATAACTATTAAATTAGCTGAAAAGTTAAACAAGTCAAGCAAAAAATAAAACTTAAGATAATCATTCATAGTACAAGAAGTTTGAGAAGCCACTATATTTTCCAACTCACAGGCCACATAAACAACTGAAGAAACAGAATCCTAACTGGGAATGCTCTTGTGCCCACATTCATTAATCAAATAATCTGACCTCCCTTATCCCTAAACTAACCAAAGAGAAATGTAATTATGGCTTTTACTGTCCAAGGAAGGAAAAACACTAATCTAGCTTTGTTTCTTCCTCTTTAAGCCCCCTCTATATTCTTGATTTCTTTCTCCAATTGAGTGCGATGTTATATGATAAAACCTTATCACCCCATACCTATCAGCAATCCACAATCAAAATCAAACAAAAGTTCAACTGATAGGCTTCATCTCAAATCCAATTAACAAGCGTCCCAGCACAAAGAGGGAAACAACTTTGTTATAAAAGCAAAAATCCAAACACTCTTGATTTTTGATTAGTGATTATAAATTTGATAGAAGAGGACCTTAGCAGCGGCATTGCGATTAGACTCCTCAGTCTTTGATTTACCTGCAGTTTCGAACGGATAATCACTAATCAAAATCTTATAACAAGAGATCCCCGACTATGTCAACTCTCGAGGAATCTACTTTTTCTTGCATTTTAATTTAGCATCTTAGGCTTGTACATTGACGGAGGATAGAGATAGATTACCTGATTTAAAGAGCGAAGGGATCAAAATCAAAAGGGCCAAAAAGACGGCCAATAACACTGTAGCGGGAACAATAATATCCATCGAAAAGAATTAAGTTCCAAAGATAGGGAAGGAAGCAGAAGTGCGACTTCCCCGACGAGAGTTGACTACGGTGTCGCCGGAAGATCTAGCCGGAGAAAGAGAGATGAGAAGGCTAGAGAAACGGAGTCTAATGTCTGGATATTTTGGAGCGATGACTGATTGACTGGTGCGTTTCGCTTGGGCCCGTTGTGTAATTGATTTTAAGTGTTAATGGTGGCCCATGCCCCAAAAAAAGTTCCTAAGAACAAAAATACCTCCATTTTATTACATTTACATTAATGCCCAAATTAAATAAGTGAATGCCCAATTTAATTCCAAAACTGCCGGATTCTCAAAATTTTCGATTTTTATAAAAAACCGAAATGCTTAACATATTATTCTATTAAAAACTAAATATAATAATGAAAATCTTTGACAACATTTGGGCATCTGTGAACCACTTCTCCTTCACAAATGGAGCAACTCGCGTTTTCGATCACTGTCAGCTTCGTCCACACCTCTGGTTCGAAAAAGGCATCACCCACACCTCTGGTTGGAAAAAGCCATCGATTTCCGCCTTCCGGCAGCGGCGGTGGTCTCGGCGACCACTAAGCCGGATTTTAGGGCTTCATTGTGCGGTCCGTCAAGTCGTTTATCTTCATTTGGTGAGTTGGTTTGCATGTTAGTTTAGCTTCATTGGTACTAGATGTAAAGATAAAGTGATCTATATGGTCTTTGAGTTGCTTCATATTGTTGAATAGATGCTTCAGATTTGCTTTTTCCCTAAATTGATCTGCAGCAAAATGATTGGATGTAGTTTTATTGTGAATGAATGATTTTCATTTTGTATGTAAGAGTTTAGATGATTTGATACTGTTCTAGGTTGAATTGGAGAGGTGAAACGGGTTACAAAGGAGACCAATGTGTTTGTGAAGCTGAATTTGGACGGTACAGGAGTGGTTGATAGCATCACTTCAATTCCTTTCTGATCATATGTTGGATGTGAGTACTTTATTACTGTGTGGAGTTTGCTTTCTCAATTCTTCTTCTAATTCAAAATTTTCTATCCATGTGATATTTAACCTGGGAATTTGTGGAATTTCATATTCACAAGACAAGAAGAAAGTTGGAGAACTAAAGGATTGACTTTGATTTAATCAATGAAAGTTGTTACAGAGAATCTGAATTCTCAGATGAGAATATCTCTCACTCTCACACATTCTCATTACAATTGAGTCACTCTTAATACACTTAGTTGCCCTATTTATATAAACAACTACAGCTAGTACTAATTAACTTGATCAGAGATGATTGGAGACCAACTTGTGGTAATTCACCATCTCTATTCCTAACTTGTCCTTAGTTTGTAGTTTTATTGTCACCAAATGAAACTTCCAGTTGATTTACCAGTTGAACTCACTGGATTGTTTAGATATGAGAGAGTGACAATAAAGTTCCTAGCTATGAAGAAACTGAAACGAAATGAACTATGTTTTCTTTTACTTGATTAATTCTGTTATCTGAACTTCTGAAGTTTCATTTGGTCCTTTTGAACTTTAGAACTGAGTTTGCTGGCAAAACTTTTCTGTTTTCCAGATTCTAGGTTCATGCAATGTTGCCCTAAAGATTATTGGCATGATATTTCAACTTACTCGTATCACTTGCAGGATTGCCAATGTTCTTCAACAAACCCTAGGGTAGTTCTCAGGCAGATCGATGATGTTCGAAGAGAAGATGAATTACGATAGTTTCTAGCAAGATCGCAAGTACTCTTTCAAGAAAAGAAGAACAATTAGATTTTCTTTTAAATGTAAACAAATATGAATCTGTAAAGCTAATGATAAGAACGATATATCAATCTGTAGGATATTGAAACTCTTTTTTCATTTTTTTATAGCGATTTTAGTTTTTTACAAGGAAAAATAGTTTAGATCGGATCATTAAAATTAATTTGTTTTATTTTTTACTTTAAAAGCAATTGAAAAATATAGAAGTTTTAATTAAAAAAATATCCAAATGGGCATCCCTTGTCATTTAGCCTAAACAAGGGCATTTTTTAATTTATCAACCTTTTTTGGGGTATCCTTGCCAATTCAAAATGAAGTGGAATATGCTGACCTCGTTCTCAAATAAGTGGGCCGTACGTCCAAGTAAAGAATAAATTCCGTTGCTCAAAAAAAAAAAAAAAGAATAAGTTCCATTTTTTATTAGAAAATGATTCAATTTACTATAAAAGGTTTTATAAATCGAGAGATTGAACGATTTTATAAGTATTGATCGGGTACGAATTTACCTGAAATGTAGAATTACACTAAACATAAATGAGACAACAAACAAGCTATCATGAAAATATGTAACGTTACTCAAATACCTATTTGAGGTTGGGAGTGCGATTTTTTTTTCTACTTAATACTAATAAAATTCAAAATAGTATAAATCTCTAGCTAGAGTGGACTTCAAATGGTTTTCACTAGGAAATTGAACTTTGAATTGGTATTTATAGCCCAAACCTGAAACTTGAGCAACGTGACTCTCTCTCATCAAGTTACAAGAACTAGGGCAAAACAATAAATTTAAGGCATGTTTATAACCCTTGAGCAGTTAAACATGTAGTCCTCCTACTTGGGGACTGGCAATCCGACTGAAACATCACACCTTTTTTAATAGCACAACTATCATTCTTCACTTTCACATCACACCTTTTTTAACAAAAATAATACAGACAATCCTTAGAACAATGTATTCTCTCTCTTTGACATTTAAATTAGTTTTAAACCGCCATTAGGTGGAAGCAAAATCCTTTGACAAGACAGCTTTTAGTTAGCGCCAATATGTACGTACCCCACTAAAAGAAATCTGCTTGATTTTGTAAGCTCCAAATTAGTAAGCGTTATAGAATTCTCCATATAATCTATTTTGAGTTCTCACTTAGATTTTGGAACTGATGTTCTCTTCTTAGATTCTGCAACTCCGGTAGTAATGCATATATCTGTATCCACATTGATTCTGATATCAACGTCTATAAACCTCGTATTGGTGTTGACATCTTTTCTCTTTAGAGAGTTGAGTTATAATATATATATATCACGCTCTAGTAAAATACTCTCTTAGAGTAAATCATGTGGTAAATCTACATCCGTCAGATTGGGATAAATAAAGGGTGAGGATTAAAAATAAATAAGGTGCATTAAACTTTTGTGGGTGAGATGCACTTGATTTGCACACAATCTGATATATTAATTGAAAATACCTATATTTTTTGCCATGATTTATATCTCTTTCCTTATTTTGCTGATTGAGATCTATTTCTCTCCCTTCATATTTCTTTTTATCGTATCTCTTCCTATTTGTTTTTCATTGTATCCATAGCATTCATTTATCTTCAATTTCATGGCACCATTGCAGACTCACGAAGATGAGTGGATGGCACGATCGGAATCTGAGACTAGCACGATGCAACAATGGCGTGAGTCATGACGCAGATCCGTGGCACAACACGAAATTCAATGACACGATAATTTCACCTTTCTTTATATCAAGTTTGGATTGCACTTCATACTCTTCGATGTTAAATAGTAGATGTAGATCTTCTTGTATGGTGAGAATTTTTAGGGTTTGAGTTAAATTGAGCCTTTTGTTTGTAACTATTTTTTTGGATCCAATTGAATTGGATAGTTGTTTTTTCATTCTAGCAATTCTGTATAATAGATTTTCTAGATTTAATTTGGTTTTCATAGATTTAATACAGTAGGTTTCCTAGATTTCAATTGCTTAGTCTCGTGTTTAAATTATTTGTCTATGTATTATATGTTATTCATGGATGCGTATTTTATTATTCAAACATGCGTGTCTTGTTATTCATACATGTGTGGCTTGATGTTCATGTTGATGTTTCTGGATTTTGTTATTCATATATGCTTGAATTGTTATTCAACTATACGTCTTTTATACATGGATTGTTATTCGTATATACATGCATTTGATGAAACCCGAAATAAACCGCACTATAAACGGGAATTAAATAAATACTAACTCTCGGGATTCTTATAACCGAACGGTTTTCGTACGTGGATTATTCCTCCTCCCCACCCCTCAACCGGTTGTTTTTGTGCTCTTTATGAATAAAGCCTTTAGACTTTATACCGTTTATAGCGCGATCTCACTCGGAGATCAAACACGTCGAGCTTTGGCAAACGAGATAGTTCTCGAGCCAGAGAGGATTTTCGACCCTTCTATTGTTAGACATTTCCTTTCTATATATAATATATTGTTGCTTGCCTTTTGTGTGAATGTCCGATGTGGGATTGCCACATTTGCCTTTACAAATAAATTTGTGCATTACTTAACTCTTAAGCTATTTTACATGTCACCTTCTTAGTGGACCAAAAAATAACAACGAAACTTGAACCCGGTTGCCTTCCCAACCTTGCACACGAGGTTCATCATTCATGTATATAAGATTTATATAGTGGAATTAGCATAGACCCCTCCCTGCATCATCCTTGACCTCGCAGGCCGATATATATGTGTGCATGAATCTCGTTTGGTCTTAGGGGGTGACCGACTCTTCATTTGGGCCAAGCAAGTAAGATTTCACTTGTTGGACCGGCCCAAATTGCATTCACCAGCCCATTTTGAACTGTACGTATCTTCCCACAAGTGTACATGAGTATATTTATTTATAATCCCACACACATCTTTATTTTGGAATTACTTTGTCCGGCTTCTCACTTGGGTCGAGCCCATTAATTGATTTATAAGGCAAGCCACGTGGGCCAAGCCCACTCAAACCTTTGCTAGTATATTTTACGTGGGGATGTTATTTAGGTTGCGTACTAATTTGTACGTATAAATCACATGCAGACGCGTATATGTAACGTGGCATTTTATCTATTATTTTATTTGCTAATTTCCTTTAAATTATTTAGCGGGTTATTTTGCGCACCATCACAACCCCTTGGCTCGGTATCCTCGTTCCACGAGGGCAACGAGACAATAAACAGGTGCGCAGCTTATCGATTTTATGCGATGTGATCTAAACCCGAGTTTAAGTGGAGTTCACGCACTTTTCGAGAGTTGGGACCTCGTCCCTTTAGAGAGTGATGATCTCGTCCTTTTGAGAGTTAACGAACCTCATTCGCTTAGAGAGTTAGGACCTCGTCCCTTTTGAGAGTTAGCAGACCTCGTCCGCTTATAGAATCAGGACCTCGTCCTTTGAGAGTTAGCGATCCTCGTTTGTTTTAGAGTTTGGACCTCGTCCATAAGAGAGTTTGGACATCGTCCATAAGAGAGTTTGGACCTCGTCCATAAGAGAGTTTGGACGTCGTCCATAAGAGAATTTGGACCTCGTCCATAAGAGAGTTTGGACCTCGTCCATAGAGAATTTGGACCTCGTCCATAAGAGAGTTTGGACCTCGTCCATAGAGAATTTGGACCTCGTCCATAAGAGAGTTTGGACCTCGTCCATAAGAGAGTTTGGACCTCGTCCATAAGAGGGTTTGGACCTCGTCCATAAGAGGGTTTGGACCTCGTTCATAAGAGAGTTTGGACCTCGTCCATAAGAGAGTTTGGACCTCGTCCATAGAGAATTTGGACCTCGTCCATAAGAGAGTTTGGACCTCGTCCATAGAGAATTTGGACCTCGTCCATAAGAGAGTTTGGACCTCGTCCATAGAGAATTTGGACCTCGTCCATAAGAGAGTCTGGACATCGTCCATAAGAGAATTTGGACCTCGTCCATAAGAGAGTTTGGACATCGTCCATAAGAGAATTTGGACCTCGTTCATAAGAGAGTTTGGACCTCGTCCATAGAGAATTTGGACCTCGTCCATAAGAGAGTTTGGACCTCGTCCATAGAGAATTTGGACCTCGTCCATAGGAGAATTTGGACCTCGTCCATAAGAGAGTTTGGACCTCGTCCATAAAGAATTTGGACCTCGTCCATAAGAGAGTCTGGACATCGTCCATAAGAGAGTCTCCAACCCCAAGCAGGAAGCGAGGGGTGGATTCGCGCACTTTTCGAGAATCTCCAACCCCAAGCGGGAAGCGAGGGGTGGACTAGCGCACTTTTCTAGAATCTCCAACCCCAAGCGGGAAGCGAGGGGTGGACTAGCGCACTTTTCGAGAATCTCCAACCCCAAGCGGGAAGCGAGGGGTGGGCTTAATTATAACAGAGAATTAGGAACTTGGTTCCAACATGCAAGTATATAACGAGTATAATTAATTAGCGAGTCAATTTTTCAAGGCTTACCTCGTTCCACGATTATGCGTCGTGATTATTGGAATGGAGGTGTTGATTAGCGGCCACGTACGCATGTACCATGCGATCCCCGCCATACCTTAATTATGCGTGTGATTCCCTCTTGTTTTGACTTTGGTGTTTTTAACAAATTAAATTTGTTACTGCCCTGCCATATCTTTGTACGAGGCCGGAATCCAAACACAAGCAATCCATATAGCACTAGATTGGCCTAATTGACGAGAGGATTTGGCCCATCAAGTGATATTTAGCCCAAAACAAATGTGGATGACCCAGGATATATAATTGGGCTAATCAAATCCATTCGAGAGCACTTAACCTTACATACGACTCATCCTCTTGCCAACAGTGTCCGCTGGTCAGTCATGGAGGATCGAGGGGACGCTGCGGAGTTCGGATGACCTGCGGCCTTTAAATTTGATGAAGCAACCCCACCCTCGTTTAGCGGGACGAGGTAACGCGCACATCATCCGTGGTTCGAAAACCCGCGTCACCTGCATATCGTGCCCCCTCGCCCATGTTCAAACACCGCGGCTGGCGAAGTGCCAACGAGATGCTCAAAACACCTCGTCGCCCGAACTTCGCGTCCCTTTCCTATGCCGAAAACACCTCGCCTTCAAAAGACCCCGTCTGCTTGACCTCGCTTGTTTAGACCTTGATCCCGCGGAGTGCCTTATACCACTTGGTCGCCTGCTTGGACCTCGACCCCGCATGCTCCAAAGGAGGCACCAAACGAGATCGCCATGCCGGCCTAGAGAGGATCACCGCGTGACCCCTGAGAATCATCGAGATGCTCGACCGAGGTGGGGCGGCATCGCACCGAGCGACGGGGACAAGCACCAAGAGAGCCATATAGAAGCCATGATGTTCGGTCAAACACGACGGTCGACGACCCCGGCCTTGATGGGGATGACCGCCAGCTTTGGCCTCGTGGAGGACCTCGCCCTATTGCCAAAGATTGTTAGCTAGCTAGCCTCGAAGAGAACTCGCTTGCCCTCCTAGACCACGATGTCTCTCTTCGCTTGCCCTCCTTGACCGCGATGTTTGGCCCAACCTCGCCATGCATGCTTGCCAACCTCGTTTGTTTGCTTGGACCTCGCCATGCACGCTTGCCAACCTCGCTTGGTGATTGATCTTGCGTGAAGATGACTGCCATGACCTTGCTTACACACCTCGCCAACACACTTCGCCAACACACCTCGCTTGTGAGGATGACCGCCATGAAGAGGGTGCGAACATGGAGAAAGATTGGCCTACAAAGCATTCGATCATGAATTATCATCACCCCCGCACACCAGAGTTGGCACCGAAGCAAGGCGGAGGACCGCGCCGATGGAGTCGGGCCCGCACCGACGTAGAAACCAGCAAGGGACCGCGCCAAATGGAGTCGGCTGGCACCGACGACGCCAAGACAAGCAAAGGACCTCGCCGACGGAAAACCGTGCAAGCCTCGTGGCATTGAGTTGGGCCGCCCGGCGACGGGGAAGAAGATCAGCGCGCACATCGACCGTGTCGCCGGAGCCCGCGACGCGCGCCCCGCCGCCTGGCCTTGCATAGAGATCCCGCAAAGAGAGGCGTGCATCCATGCCGAAGAAGTACGATTTCACTCCAATAACCTCGTCCAGAGACCTTGCAAGCGGAGGCCGCGGAGCTCACACCATACCCACGCAATGGTTCAAAGACCTCGCAGGAGGAGGTTCGGAGGATCGTGCACCTGCACCGTGGTTTGAAGATCGCGCGGTGCATCAACGCCGAGGATGGATGCCATGGGGAAACAACGTTGTGCATGGCCGATGACGACCGCCCTCATAGAGACCGCTCTAACTCTTCGTTCACCATGCATACATGCCATGCATATATATGGCACATATAAAGACCGTGATCTCTTCTTGGTAACATGCACATCGCACGTTTGGCCAACCTCGCCACGTTTGTTTGCAACCCCGCTTTGCCCTACTTGAAACGGGACTTCACTTGTTGACCTCGCTTTTCTTGCAACCCCACGGGACTTCACTTGTTGACCTCGCTTTTCTTGCAACCCCGCTTGGCCCAACTTGAAACCTCGCTTTTCTTGCTTGTTGTGGAGGGAAGGTGCGCTAGCTAGCCCCTTTGAAATGGAGTAGCTTGGGAATTCAAAACATCACACCTGGATATGTGTAATGTGGCCAAACATCTCGTAGAACGACCTCGCTTTGCTTCGTGATTGGCCACGCACCACGGCCTCGCTTTGCTATGGCCTTCGCTTGTCATGACCTTGCTTATTTGGCCATATATATAAATATATATGCCATGACGGAACGGAGGGGAGAAGACGCACCTACTTAATTGTGACCCGAGAGCAGGACGGTTAGGGAGAGCTAGTCCCCACGGACGGCGCCAGTGATGAAACCCGAAATAAACCGCACTATAAACGGGAATTAAATAAATACTAACTCTCGGGATTCGTACAACCGAACGGTTTTCGTACGTGGATTATTCCTCCTCCCCACCCCTCAGCCGGTTGTTTTTGTGCTCTTTACGAATAAAGCCTTTAGACTTTATACCGTTTATAGCGCGATCTCACTCGGAGATCAAACACGTCGAGCTTTGGCAAACGAGATAGTTCTCGAGCCAGAGAGGATTTTCGACCCTTCTATTGTTAGACATTTCCTTTCTATATATAATATATTGTTGCTTGCCTTTTGTGTGAATGTCCGATGTGGGATTGCCACATTTGCCTTTACAAATGAATTTGTGCATTACTTAACTCTTAAGTTATTTTACATGTCACCTTCTTAGTGGACCAAAAAATAACAACGAAACTTGAACCCGGTTGCCTTCCCAACCTTGCACACGAGGTTCATCATTCATGTATATAAGATTTATATAGTGGAATTAGCATAGACCCCTCCCTGCATCATCCTTGACCTCGCAGGCCGATATATATGTGTGCATGAATCTCGTTTGGTCTTAGGGGGTGACCGACTCTTCATTTGGGCCAAGCAAGTAAGATTTCACTTGTTGGACCGGCCCAAATTGCATTCACCAGCCCATTTTGAACTGTACGTATCTTCCCACAAGTGTACATGAGTATATTTATTTATAATCCCACACACATCTTTATTTTGGAATTACTTTGTCCGGCTTCTCACTTGGGCCGAGCCCATTAATTGATTTATAAGGCAAGCCACGTGGGCCAAGCCCACTCAAACCTTTGCTAGTATATTTTACGTGGGGATGTTATTTAGGTTGCGTACTAATTTGTACGTATAAATCACATGCAGACGCGTATATGTAACGTGGCATTTTATCTCTTATTTTATTTGCTAATTTCCTTTAAATTATTTAGCGGGTTATTTTGCGCACCATCAGCATTGTTATTCGTCTATGCATTATTTGTTTTTCATATATGTTTGATTTATTATTCATATATGTGTCAATATGTGGTTTGTTATTCATGTATGCATTTTTGTTTTTCGTATATATGTGACTTGGTATTCATGTATGCATTCTTTGTTATTTATATATGTGTGAATTTTTATTCATATACATATAGTGTGTTATTCAAATATGCGTATTTTATTATTAATATATGTGTAAATTGTTATTCATAGATGTGTGTTTTGCTATGCAGTTAATCAAGAATGACGTATATTGCTATGCAATAATTGGTTTTAACATTTGCGTGTTCTGCTATGGAGTTATTCAAGAGTGATGAAGAAGTGTAAATGTTTGATGTTGAAGACGAAGACAATGGTTTATTTTTCATATTTGCGTACATACAAATAAATAGATGTACTCTTTATTGGAGTATGTATTCAAGATATAACACTCCTTAATTTGTATTATTCAATGTATATATCCAACTTATTCAAATAAATGTATGATATTATTCACAAAACTCTCAATCAGTTAAAGACTCATTATATTATTCATGGTAATAAGATTACTTTTTCAAAAACAAAAAATTACTTATTCAACCAAAAATAGCAATTGTGCAATCATCCCTTCCAATGTTGCGTGGTTATTCAAAAACACAAAAATACATATTCAACAAACAATAGCAATTGTGCAATAGATAATTCCAATATTCCATTATTGTTCACTATAAAATGAGTACTTATTCAATTGTATAAATATTTAACAATTATATATCTTCTATTGTTCAACCCAGTATATATTATTATTCGAACGATCATATATTCTTATTCAAATCAGAATTAAAAATTACGTTTGAGTTAAATTCGATTATTTATTTTTTGTAAAAATCTTCTCCTTTTATCAATCCCTAAAATCATGTTGATCCATTAAATATAAATGTGGGTTTTTTTAAACGTGGTTTTTTTTATTTCACAATCCCTTAAATTTAGGAACTTCCATATTTAAATCCAATCCCCCAAATTTAAATCAGCCTTGAATTAATCCAATCCCCCTCCCTATTTTTTCTTATTATGTTGCCTAATTTTTAACCGTTGATTTATGAAGATCCAACATCTCATATTCAACCACACATTGCACTCTAATTTGTATTGTACCTGAGCGTCCCTCTAGAATAATGCTCTAGTAAAAACCCCTATTAGAGTGCAAGCATGTGGTTAATCTACATCCGTTAGATTAGGATTAATGAATGGTGAGGATTAATAAAAATAGGGTGTAAAATTGTTTAAATTGGTGAGAAACACTAGATTGGGCCCAAATCACACTTTCTCTCTCCATATCAGAAAACTTATATTAGAATAAATCTCTCTAACGTAATTTGTGGATCTAAATCAATCTAATATAATTCCAAAATTATCTCTCTTGCTCTCTTCAATAGACGCTTCTTCCGATGAATCAAATTACCCAGTTTCAATTGCCTCTCTTAAGCCGGATTCAACCATTGTGTATTACCGATTATTTCTAAATCTCTCCGATTGAACCAGATTGATGACGACGGGAATAGAAGAATCCTCACGAGATCGCCAAGCCGAGTTGGAAGTTTCCACGGGTCAAATCAAGATCCGACGGTGGTGGATCGACATGAGATTCCAATTGAAACATGTTTTGAAGAAAGCTCTTGGGAAACGGAAGTTGGAAGAGGAAGACGCCGCAACGAGCCTTTAGTATGGATCGATAAGTGGTTCAAACTAGGGTTCATGTCTTTGGATTGAGCAGAAGAACATAGAAAGAAGATAGGTGTGAGTCAATTTCAAGAGAAAGATTTATCTATGATTTGTTATTCATGAATGCATACGTTATTTTTCATTCATGTGTGGCTTGTTTTTTATATACTCATGCCTTGTTATTAATTCTAGCAATTTAGTATAGTAGATTTCTTAGATTTAATTTGGTTTTTCACGATTAAATGTTTTTCATACATGTGTGGCATGTTTTTCATATATTCATTCTTTGTTATTCATATATACATATTTTGTTTTTCATATGGCCGACAGGAGATAATGATCAATAATATTCACAATAAATACTATGGTTTTTCAATAGTAAGGATTAATTGGATAAGCATATGAAATGAGTGTTTTTCAACTTGGATAGTATGGTTTTGCAACACTGATATGTGTATAACAGTTTTGCAATTGTTTTCAAGTATCACAATATACTTTTTCACTTTGAATGGTATGGTTTTGCAACACTGGTGATATGTGTATGACAGTTTTGCAATTGTTTTTCAAGTCTTACAATATACTTTTTCACTTTAGATGGTATGGTTTTGCAACACTGATATCATTTGTGTTTAACCGAGTTTTCAAATGGAACAGGTGGTAATGATCAACAGTTGGACATTGGAGAAAAGTCAAAGCGTACCAAGGTCCTATTGAAAAGACTTCGCACCAGGGAACATGTTCCAAATGATGATAATGTTGATGTATTTGACCTCGGTAAAAAAAAATTGTAATTCATAAGCATTGTAATTGTTATTTCAAAAGCAGTGTAATGATTATTGATAGAATAAAATACAAAGAATCACATATTTTTCATAATGTTAAAGATTGTTTTTCAGAAGCATTGTAATTGTTATTCAATAGTATACATTATTTATGTCAATACATTCTAATAAAACTAGTGAAAACCATTGAATAAGTTTAGTTATTCAGGATGAACAATGTTGTTTTTCAACTACCTTTATTTAGTTATTCATGGTAAGACGAATACTTATTCAACCTAAATAATGCAAACGTTAAAACATGTTCAATCATACAATTATTCAAACAATTATATTGAGTTATTCAAACCTCGATTATAAATATTTTATGATTTTATGATTATTCAAACAATCAAAATGAGTTATTCAAACAATCAAACTGAGTTATTCAAACATCGGATATAAATATTATATGATTTTGTAATTATTCAAATAATCATATTGAGTTTTTCAAACAATCAAACCGAGTTATTCAAACATCGACGATAAAATTATACGATTCTATAATTATTCAAACAATCATATTGAGTTTTTCAAACGTCGACTAATAGATATTCAATGATTCTGCAGAGTTTTTTATTTGTAAATTCGATTATTTAATTTTTCTATCATTCTTATCAATCCCTAAAATTATGCAACTACCATATATATAAAAATCGTGGGGTTTACCAGATTTTCTAAGATTCTGATCTTAATTTTTCAAACTATTTATTATTCTTTCCCCCTAAATTTAAGCAACCTTCCTTTTTAAATTACACGTGAAAATCATCCTGTACATTCCCCCTATTTTCTACTTCTCACCCTTTAATATTAACCTTTGATTTGGGTTAATCCAACGCACAATATGTAACCACACATTGCACCATAAAACGTATTGTACCGGAGCGCTCCCCTATATATAGGGTTGAGTTCAAGTAAGGAGAGTTTTTACGGTAAATAATAAAGAGCTTTGTCAGCCTTTAGATTTGAAAAAATCAATGGCTATAATTTTTAGGTATTAAAAGAAAAGGAAAAAAATATAATGATATCTTAATTTCTCTCTCTCTTCTTTCCTTATTTTTTGCAAATTAAAAAATAAATAACTTTTTCACATCTAATTTTCTCTCTCTTCTAATTTTCATCGTTTCTATATATAAGCGCTGATGAAAATCTCTGCCTATTCTAATGCATAATGAACAACTAATTATTATAAATGAACAACTACTTAATCACGAATGAACAACTACAATCTCACAATTATTAATAACAAACAATGAACAACTACTTATTCGCGAATGAACAACTACTTATTCATGAATGAACAACTATAATCTCACAATTATTAGTAACAAACAATGAACAACTACTTAATCGTGTATGAACAACTATTTATTCGTGAATGAACAATTACATTCTCACAATTATTAATAACAAACAATGCACAACTACTTATTCACGAATGAACAACTACTTATTCGTGAATGAACAACTACTTATTTACGGTTTAGGGTTTATTTACATGAACAACGTAACTGGTTGTTCTTGGATGAACAATGTAAGTAGTAGTGTGATTGTAGTTGTTCATTCCCAAATAAGTAGTTGTTCATTCCCAAATAAGTAGTTGTTCATTCGCAAATAAGTAGTTGTTCATTGTTTGTTATTAATAATTGTAAGATTGTAGTTGTTCATTGGCGATTAAGTAGTTGTTCATTTATAATAATTAGTTGTTCATTATGCATTAGAATAGACAGTTTTTTAATCGGCGCTTATATATAGAAACGATGAAAATTAGAAGAGAGAGAAAATTAGATGTGAAAAAAAGTTGCAAAAAATAAGGAAAGAAGAGAGAGAGAAATTAAGATATTAGTAGATTTTTCTCTTTTTCTTTTAATATCCAAAAATTATATATCCATTGATTTCTTAAAATCTAAAGGTTGAGAAAACTCCTTACTATTTACCGAAAGAACTCTCCTTACTTGAACCTAACCATATATATATATATAGGATTAAGATCAGGTGAGGAGGGTTCTTACCGTAGATAATTAGGAGGATCCTCTACCTTCAGATCTGTTTTTTTAAAGAGATGAGATTAATTGGTAATTATAATTTAAAAGAAATTGGATAAATCATGTTACGTAATTATAGGGATTGATAGTTTTATTTAGGGAAAAAAGATTATTGAGATCAACTTGTTCATTCAGTTGTGAGTATCCTATATCGTTCTATTTCTCCATATCTCACAAAAAACAGACAGTTATGGCAGACGATAATCTTATTTCGTTACTATCTAGTTTAGGGTTTTTTCTAATATTATACTATTCCTTTACTAATGAGGTTATGGTTCTTCAATGACGTTTTCGTTTCTGCAGTATATTGCGTGAAATAGTTTAGGGTTTTTTCTGCATAATTATGCTATTTTTGTGTTGTTCATTGTTCGTTAAATAGTTGTTCTTATCGTATCATATAATTGTTCATTTGAACAATTCCATAATATCCAATTTATTCTTTCATGATTTATTAAATAGATGTTCATTTATGCGTACTACTCTAGGTTAGGGTTATTCTTCGGCGTTATTGTTTTTTTTTGCAACATATGTGATTGAAATGTCGTTCATATTTTTGTTGTTCATTGTCTGCTATATATGTGTTCTTTTGGTGTCATATAATTGTTCATTTGAACAAGTCCATAATATCCAGTCTATTTGTTCATGATTTATTAAATAGATGTTCCTTTATACGACTAAATCCTTTATTTCATATGTTAGGATTCTTCTATGGCGTTATTTTTTTCAGCATATGTTTTCATATTTTTCTTGTTCATTATGTGTTATATATTTGTTCTTTTGGTATCATATAATTGTTCATTTTAACAATTCCATAACATCCAATTTTTTGTTCATGATTTATTAATAGATGTTCATTTATGCGTACTACTTGTTCATTTCCACAAGTAGGGTTGAACAAGTATTTACCGGCTAGCGAACTGCAACCCTAATAGCACCGATAATAAATGTGGAATGACACCGATTAGGTCTTCTCTAAAAAATCGGGAATATATGGCTATTAGAATAAAATGAAATCTCGTAATTTACGTTGTTATCAAAATTAATTATTTTTTGATTTTTGTAATATGACAATGAACAACTTCTCTCTTAATCTTAATCTTTAAAAATTCAAATCTGATGGTAGAGAATCCTCCTAATTATCTACGGTAAGAACCCTCCTCACCTGATCTTAATCCTATATATATATATATATATAGAGAGAGAGAGAGAGAGAGAGAATGAGGTTCTAGAGAAACCCCTTACTAGAGGAAAACGGGGGGAATAATTATGATCCTTGGATTTAATTAATCTAATGGCTGAGATTTAAAATAAAAAGGTACATATTGGTTGAAATTTGGTAAAAATAGAGAATTATACCCATTTTCTCTCTCCATATCTCACAAAAGGAAAATTAAGATTAATATCAATTTCTCTCTCCAATCTCTCTCTCACCAATTCTAATTAATATCAATTTCCAATATCTTCACATCTGATTTTCCTAAAACGCGGAAACGAGATCCTCCATCTTCTTCATTCGCTTTCGAAGACGATTTCTCTAATTCTCCATTGTTATTCATTCTTCCATCTAAATCAACTTGTTTCTAGTCGTATGTTCAACTTTCGGTAAGTAATTTCTTACATTTTTTCATGATTTGTTTTTTACACATGTTTAATTATCAACTTGTTTCTGTTTCGTTTTCCAAATTATCAACCAATTCATACCTTCTATATATTTTTTAAATTTCTCATCCATGAACAAATTTCGAGGCTTGAACAAAGTTCTGTGTGCTTAATCCCGATGAATGATTTCTCATCAATGAAGGCCCATTATCAACTTGTTTCTTGATTTTCCATGCTTGAACAAATATCGAAAGTTCTTGAATTTAGAGCTTCTTGATTTTGCAGGCTCAATCAAATTTCGGCAAAGCGGATCTGAATTTGCCACCTCATCTTTTTCAGCTCATTTTTTTCGTTTTTTAAGTATTGTAAATTTAATATTCAGATATTTTGTATACATGTTCAAGATTATGTGCTTAATATTCGGATATATTGAATACATATTCGAGTTCGTTTGTACACATGTTCAAGACTATAAAGTTGTTAATATTCATATATATTGTGTACATGGTCAAGATTTTGTACTTAATATTCAGATATATTGTATTCGAGTTCGTTTGTACACATGTTCAAAATTGTGAAGTTAATATTCATATATTTTGTGTACATGTTTGAGATTTTGTACTTAATATTCAGATATATTGTATACATATTCGAGTTCTTTTGTACTCATGTTCAAAACTGTGAAGTTAATATTCAAATATATTGTGTACATATTGGAGTTATTTTGTACACATGTTTAAAACTATAAAGTTCAAATATATTGGGTACAACTTCGAAATCTTTTGTACTTAATATTCAGATATATTATATACGTATTCGAGTTCTTTTATACAAATGTTCAAAATTGTGAAGTTAATATTCGAATAAATTTTTTACATATTCGAATTATTTAGGGAAATGAGGGGCGCCCCGCTCAGAGCTGTAGGGCGCCACGTTTTTTCAAGCGGTGGGCCCTACCGCTGCTCCTACCAGCGGTATTCCACACCGCTCCCTTTTTTTTTTTTAAAAAGCTAGTCAAAGGTGCAGATTCCCGAGGGAATCTGCACCAGCGAGCGGCAGCGGCTACCGCTGCCGCTCGCCTGGGACTCTGCAAAGCGCAGAGTCCCAGTTTGACTGTCGGGGAGCGAGGAAAAAAATTGTTGGGCAATTACTCCGGGTCGGATGGCCTTTTAATTCGATTCCGCTCTCAAAATTTCTCATTCCACACAACTCCTCCTCACTCCCTCTCTATTTTCATCTACATTTCGCCCCTCCATTTTTCCTCCAAAATTTCTCATTTCCAATTCCGAAGGCCTCACCCTAGAAACCTCCATTTTTGCCTCAATTCATTTGAAGGTGGTCCCAAAAATGAAGAGTTTTTCGCTATCGGTATGTATGATTTTTATTTATTTTAATTGAATTATTTTAAGTTATTAAGGTTAAAACTAACTTAATTTTTTTTATTAGAATTTGTTTGGCTCGAAGTCATCTTCAAGCTCCCAGCGTAGACGGCGGAATGAATCCCGGCAAAATATTAACTTAAATGAGAGCGAGGCAACCTCGAGAGTTCGAGAGGAGGTTGAAGTCCCGCTTCCGGAAGCGGCGACGAGCCAACCCGTCGCCCCCGTCGCCCCCGTCGCCCCCGTCGCCCCCGTTGCCCACGTCACCCTCGTCGCCCACGTGGAGGATTTAGGTACGCAAAATATTAAATTTAATTTTAATGTATGAATTAATTATTAGTTTTATGTATTAAGTAGTTTATAGGTTAATTACCGAGAGTTTGATCGATTAAGTATTTTACATGATAGTAAATTTATATGTTAATTTACACCCTAAAAATAATTAATTAATTATTCAATGTACAATTTATAGACTAATGTATGTATAATTATTAGTGATTAAGTAGTTGTAGAAAATAATTATAAAATTTCATAATTTGAATAGTTAATTTATTTATGGTGTAATTATTAGTTTTTTTCCATTAATTATGAGTTTAAATTAGGTTCTTACATGTTAGTAAGTTAATTTATGAGTATTATAAAAATAAGCGATTAAATAGTTGTTGAGGGTGAATATGAATTTTTCTTAATGTGCATGGTTACTATATTTACGGATGAATTAATAGTTTGATATATTAATTATGTGTTTAAATGAGCTTTATGCACGTTATTAGATTTTAGAGAAATATTGTAAAAAATGCATGCAGTTTCGATTGCTGAATAGAAGTGGTGATACTTTTCCGGACCTTTATGTGGACCCTACCCAACCCACATATGCTAATACGGGTTATGGGCAAACTGGTCCATCATTTGCTCATGGGCAATACGGGGCTTATCAATTTCCCCTGCAATTTCCAACACAAGAGGCGTATAACTACGGTAGTACGAGTTATATGCCACCCCCAGAGACTCAGTATGGTGGTAGTACGAGCTATATGCCACCCCCAGAGATGCAGTATGGTGGTAGTACGAGCTATATGCCACCCCCAGAGACGCACCATTATGGTAGTACGACCCATAGCATGCCACCACAAGAGCCGTACATGCAGCTGACGTTGTACACAGACCCGACTCCTCCGTCGTACACAAACCCACCCCCTCCCATGCGCTACTCGGCTCCTCCGGAGCCCGATATCCCGGCCCATGATGATGAGGTCCCGGCTTATGAGGACCCTGCATTAGCGGCCCCGGTCCATCCGGTGGGCGGTTATGGTGGCGGCCCAAGCGACACGTCCTTACTCACCCACTTTCATACCCATAGGGCACATTACATATGGGATCACCAACAGGTAAGAACGGCCTATAATTTTTAAATTTATGATATTATTTATAATGTTCAAAACTTAAATTTTGTTGTAATGTGAACAGTGGGCGAAAAACCTAAAAGTGCAAGGTCGGTCCGAGGCGTTAGACTTCTTGAAAGGATTGGCGGACAATCATTCAAACCAGGAATGGGTGACGCTTGTAAACCAAAGCGGCTTGAGTCATCTGAAGGATTGGAAGTTCCGGGAAATGGACAAAGCGCTGATTTCTGCATTCGTGGAGAGATGGCACCCGGAAACGAATAGTTTCCACTTTCCTTGGGGAGAGATTACCATCACCCTCCACGACGTCTCAAAGATATTGAACCTTCCATTGAATGGCGCTAAGGTCAAGAAAGGGCTTTTGAGTACTGACGCTTTACGCTTGAGGATGGCGGAAATGCTAGGAGTTGAAGTTAGGGAGGTGAACAGGCAGACCTCAGGCGGTGGCATCAACACGGTGTTGTTGAGGGAAAGGTTGTCAGCCCTGGTGGAACAAGAAGCGGACCCAAATTTGATCGCATCTTTGTACTTGTTCATGTTGCTTGGAAACACGTTGTTTTTGGACAAGTCTGACGGCGCTACCCAGCTACAGCTCTTGCATCTGGTACTAGACCATAAGACGACATCTCATTATGCATGGGCAGCGGGTACATTGGCCTACTTGTACATGCAGTTGGGTTGTGCAAGCCGCAGAGAGGCTGCGGGTATTAGTGGGTGCATGTACGTCCTACACGTGAGTATACCTAACCTTATATACACTTTAAATATATTGTAACGTTTCGTACACGCATCTAACATAACATATTTATATATTTCACAGACTTGGATTTGGAGGTACTTCCCGACCTTTAGGGGTCGGTTGAGCAGATCGTTGGGTGATGATCCGACGCCGTACCATTCAGATCGGAACCGACAAGGCAATGATGAAGAATGTCTTGCCATACGACGTCAATTAGATGAGATCAAGATTGATCAGGTTATTTGGATGCCGTGGGGCTAGGGCCTTAACTTTTCTGCCGGCGAGCTTGTGCTATCTCGTTATCGTGGGGTACTCACCTACTTCGATGTGAGGGAGCCGTATATGCCGGACAGATTCTACAGGCAACTCGGCTACCACCAAAAGATTCCTGTGTTGGACGTCATTCGGCCAAAGACGGTAAAAAGAGAATCAAAATTGGGTCCAAGCAAATATAAAGTCACTTTTAGAGACAAGGATGACCGTTGGGAATCCCGCTATCAATCCTTGGTGCCCGAGGGGGAGATGGCCATATTCCCTTATGCAACGGACAGAAACTATGCACCATGGCTTCAGCTCCGGTCTCATCCGTATCTTATGAGAGATCAACGTGCTCATCCACCGCCAGTTCCCCGTGAGGTCGAACTTGTCCAGGTACGGTGTCGAACCATATATGTTGTTCATTATTACTTATACCAATATATTACTATTTAAATAATCATGTTTTTTGACGCAGCGCATGGCTTACTTGGAAGGGATTGTCCGAAGTTTCCGTCCATACGCTAGTCAATTGAGAGGTCCATATGCCACAGAATATGTCAATGCTGTTGAGACCGTAGCTTTTGGAGAGTTGCCCCAAGCTGAACCGGACATGCGCCCGTTTCCGCCGCCCTCCCGTTACCAGCCTGGACGGCGTAGTGATGCCGGTTATTACCAATAGATGTTTTATGGATTACTTGTTTGGATATTTTATTGACTTTTTATGTTTGGATATTTAGATGTTTTATGGATTATTTATTTGGATGTGTTATGGACTTTTTATGTTTGGATATTTGGATGTTTTAGGGATTAGTTATTTGTATTTTTTCAGTATGCTCACCCAAACCCTAAACTCTAAGCCCTAAACCCTAAACCCTAAGCCATAAACCCTAGAAACCCTAAACCCTAGACCATAGAAATATAAACCCTAGAAACCCTATGGTCTAGAAACCTTAGACCCTAGAAACCCTAAACCCTAGACCCTATACCCTAAACCCTAGACCCTAAAACCCTAGACCCTAAACCCTAAACCCTAGGATCTAGAAACCGTAGACCCTAGAAACCCTAAATACCCTAAACCCTAAGCCATAAACCCTAGAAACCCTAGAAACCCTAAACCCTAGACCATAGAAATATAAACCCTAGAAACCCTATGGTCTAGAAACCTTAGACCCTAGAAACCCTAAACCCTAAACCCTAAAACCCTAAACCCTAAACCCTAGGATTTAGAAACCGTAGACCCTAGAAACCCTAGACCCTATACCCTAAACCCTAAACCCTAAACCCTAAACCCTAAAACCCATAGACCATAGAAATATAAACCCTAGAAACCCTAGACCCTAGAAACCCTATAAACCCTAGACCCTAGAAACCCTAAACCCTAAACACGAAATACAAATACAAGTACCAATACAAGTACCAATAGAAATAGAAATAGAAATACAAATACAAGTACCAATACAAGTACCAATAGAAATAGAAATAGAAATAGAAATACAAATACAAATACTAGTCCCACAAATAATAATAACCATAATAAGAGTCCGGTTCACGTGCGAATGGGCGCCTAGGTGCGAAATAAGAAAGAGCAGGAGCCGTTGGATCAAGAAAAATCAAAGGCGCTGATCATTTCACTTAAAAAGGGGAAAAAACGGCACGGGCGAATTATTGGCGAATTATTCGCGTATTTTTGAAAAAAAACGGAAATAGGACACGCGCCCAGATTGTTCATCAGTATTGTGGATTTGTTCATCAATAATGTGGATTTGTTCATCAAAACTGTGATTTTGTTCATCAAAACTGTGATTTTGTGCATAAATAAACTATTGCTTGTGCATCAAAAATCTATTATTTGTACATAAAAAATGAACAAATGTGTATCAAAATTACATGCAATATGTTCATCAACATTGTGATTTTGTTCATAAAAAAACAAAAATATTTGTTCATCGGTTTGTGCATATTTGTTCATTAGTAATATCAATTTGTTCACTGGTTTATGCATATTTGTTCATTGCCTTTTTCGTATAATTGTTCATTACTAGATGCATATTTGTTCACTAGTAACCTCAATTTGTTCATTACTATATGCATATTTGTTCATTAATAACATCAATTTGTTCATAGCTAAATAAGGCACAAGCACATCTCTTCGATTTATTGCTATCTCGTTCTCTTAGCATACACCATATTATTGCAAAGTCAAATTCTTTATCTCTATTATCTTTTGCATTCAAGTTTTTACATCAAACTTATCTTATTTTGGTACTATATTGAGCACTTCATTCGTATTGACAAGTTAGCCTTAAAGCACTTCATTCGTATTATACTTTGAATTCAAGATAGCCTTAAAGCACAAAATAAATGCAAAAAAAAAACACAAATAGACAATCCTAAATGTACAAGTTGATGGTATTAATAGTCCTAAATGTACAAGTTGATAGCATTGACACATAAAACATAAGTTTATTTCAATTCACAAATAAAGGTATAATAATGAACAAATAAGGTTATATCAATGAACAAATAAGGGTATATCCATGAACAAATAGGGTATATCAATGAACAAATAATGGTATACCAATGAACAAAAAAGAAGTATACTAATGAACAAATAATAGTATACTAATGAACAAATAATGGTATATCAATGAACAAATAGGGGTATATCAATGAACAAATACGACTATATCAATGAACAAATATGGGTATATCAAAACTAATTATATGTGCATAAAAAACTACATAATATTGTATTCCTACACATAAATAAGGTTAAAGAAATAAATTAAAAATTAAAAAAGTTCGAAATCGATGAACAATGTTATCAAAAACTCAATGCACAATTAGTTAGTATTGATGAACAATTGGTGAATATTGATGAACAAATCGCTATTTCTGATGAATAAACTGGGTGCGTCTCATAAAAACGTATTTTTCGAAAAATTCGTGAATAATTCGGGAAAAATTCGTCCGTGTCGTATTTTATTGAAAAATACGCGAATAATACGGGAAAAATTCGCCCGTGCCGTATTTTATTTTTTTAATGAATGTTTAATCAGGGACGTTGATTTTTTGGAATGAACTATCGAGATTTATTCTTATTTCTCACCCAGGCGGCCATTCGCACGTGACTCTTTTTCTACCATAATAATATCTTACAAATACAAGTACCCTACAAGTACAAATAGAAATACAAATACAAATACTAGTCCTACTCTAATAAAAACTAGGAGGCAACCCTTCTGCGGTTTGGTAACTGACGTACCGGGCCATGCGTTCATGAAAGCGAATATCCATCCCATCAACGCTATAATGATGATATTGGGTCCAAAGCTTCGCAGAGGTCGGCATGGGGGCTTCATCTACGAGCATAACCTACAATGACAAATTCCTAAATAATATAATAAAAGCTAGTCCACTATGAAATTTATGAAAGTGTATGACGCTTACCGGGACATAGTGGTTCCCTAAATGAGCTATCGCCACGACACTGTCCCACACAGGAGTACTCGGAGCTTCACTAGATATCATCGGGAGGCATGTATGAGGACCACGCTCGGATAGTACGACAAGTGCACACTGGAATCTAGTAGCAAACGCCAATCCGACTGTTGGCGTCTCCATCCAGTAGTAGTCTGTACTGACTTGATTGATCAAATCATCAATATGCGTAATATAAGGATATAAGCATGCATACGTCTCGTAATGGGTCCTCAACTCCAAAGCCAACTCCTCTCGCATCCTCCTCCAACAATCCTGCCCCCACCCAACAAGACAAGCGAGTGCCCTATACCCGCAATTACCGTCTCCTAGTACATCAGGAGCGCTGACGATGAATCGCCTCATGAATTGGGGTACATGGACACCGAGATCAACTTGGATGTGACCTCCTTCTTCAACCGTCGGACGATATACATCTTCTCCCTCCTGCTCCTCCTCCTCCTCCTCCTCCTCCTCCTCCTCTGGAACATGGCTAAGTGCGACCCCAGGCATAGAACGAGTGCCTTTCCCGCGCTGTTGAAGATGCTCCAGCCTAGTCAAGTCTCTTGGTTGAACCTTTGAGTTCTTCC
Source organism: Fallopia convolvulus (assembly GCA_964016875.1). Classification (NCBI taxonomy): domain Eukaryota; kingdom Viridiplantae; phylum Streptophyta; class Magnoliopsida; order Caryophyllales; family Polygonaceae; genus Fallopia; species Fallopia convolvulus. The sequence goes on from OZ024733.1 coordinate 38,184,141, forward strand.
TTGGCCTACCCTTCTTCTTCCTATTGCGAGATGGCTCCACCACATCCCCCTCCTCAGGATAATTGAGGTTCAAGTATTTTCGACCAACCTGGTGTTTGACAGTAGAATCAATCTTGCCTTCATAGAAGTCTTGTATCATCCTCGTCCAAATCTCGTCAGTTGGATTTAGGGCTGTGGGGGCCATCTGTTCATCTACTCCCCTTTGGCCTTCCCACACCAATTGTTTCCAGAAATCATGAATCATTGAAAGTTGAATAGGCCTGCATTCATTGATACAAGCTTGGACTTGGTGAGGGCATGGTAGTCCACGGGCGGTTGTCCACCACGCATCGTCGCATATCTGACGGAAAGGCTTGTTCGGGTCAAATATAGCGCGGACATGGGCAAACAACTCTCCGATACAATTGTTGGAAACCTTCCCTGGAAGACGAGAGAAGACAGTTTTGAGTGGCTCGTCCATATGTTTGATGGACAACGGTTCGCTGGTACGGTCTCGTTCCATCTCTCCCCTAATAGTGTGCACCTGAATGTTCACCATGGCGTGCATCTTTCTCAAGACCGTGCGGAACCCCCCAACAGAAGACTCCAAATAATCCTTCAACACAGAGTGTTGGGACTCGACCCTGATAAATATTTCGTTAATTTAGTACATATAGCTAATATTTGTGTTTAAGAGTTTTTTCATAAGGAAAATTGATTAGCGTACCTGTTTGTGGTCCTTGTAAACAAATGTAGACAATGATCAGTGTAGGCTCTAACAATGTGATCACGCCAAGGAGTAAGTCAGTTCCTCTGGAGGTACGCTAACAACAACGGATTGAGCGGCTTTTGTACTCCAATCTCACCAATCCGCAATAGACGAAGTCGTGCCTCATACTCTGCTACGGTCGTTGAGCAAAATAGCTCCCATGCTTTGTTTCCAAACCACTCCGCAGTCCCCTCAGAAAACCCGTTCGCCAAAGCGTACGCCTTGCAATTCCGCTTGATATGCACCCAACACAACAGGTGCTTGACGTTGGGAAACAGGACCGCAACGGCGTTAACCTCGGCAATATCCCGATCTGTGACAATAACTTCTGGCATTTTCCCAACCATTTCGAACACCTCCCGCAACTGATATAACACCCATTCGTAGTGATCTTGGGTCTCTCTTGCCATAAATGCAAACCCAATACAAAAAGTGTGCCCGGTGCAAGTAAATCCTACCATCTCACTCAAAGGCATGTTATACCTGAAATGTTAATTAATTTGAATAAGTTAACGTGCAAAACTTAAATTTCAAGTAAAAACGCTTTTATTATAATTACTTACATGTTGGTTTTGTATGTCGCATCCATGATCACAACATACGGAAACAACTTCAGCAGATTCAACGACTTGGGATGGGCAAAGAAAAAGTCTATTATCTCGTTGCTTCCTTCCTCGGCTCGATAATCAAGATAATAGCCATTTGACTTTAAGAAATGGAGTGAGAATTGAGTTACATTCATTGAGCTCATCTCTTTCTTCAGTAGATCGTGCCGAAAAGTGTACAACTGTCTCATCGAAGTTGTGATGTCTGGCCACTTTTCGCGCAAGTATGTCATAACAAACTTCGGCGCACCATGTGATAGGGTTAATATCCTTGCATCCTCCTTTTGCTCATCGGTTAAGCGGCCGACAAAAGGATATCCCTCCAGACTAGTGGAAAGGTCGTGGTTGTGGCGACCAGATTTCACACTTAGCCGCCAATGATGGGTTCTCCTGTCCCGTTGGCCAACCAATTCGAACCGGCAGCCCATCTTCCTACTACGTGGTTTTTCATTTAGATCATCACCAACTTGTAGGGTCGGCATATTAACACCGGATTTGCCCTTCTTCTTTGGTTTGTACTCACCGGCCAACACACATGCTAAAAGGACCTTCGTTTCCCATGAGTTCTTAATTGTCAACACCATGTTCAATTTACGTCCTACTTCTCTAGCCCATTTTAGCATATGATTACGTTCCGACCACTCAAAATCAGACTCAAAGTAGGTAGAAAAATCGGGAAACTGGAAACAATTATGACAAATACTTCATTAATTAATTCGATTATAAACTCACAAATTCAACACAATATGAGAAATTAAAACGAAAATTTTGCACTAACACAACTAATTTAACAATTATAACAACTATAAAATATGATTAGTTATAACAACCCTAAAATATGATTGCTTATAATAAAAATAATAATTTAATAAATAATTGATTACATACCGCTTCTTCATTTTGATGCAAAACCTCCTCGTTTTGATGTCCACTATAAGGAATTCCTTCTAAACCGCCATATTGATCGTCGCTCACATTCACCGGATTTGAACTAGAATAGTCATGTCCACCATAAGGAATTCCTTCAAAACCGCCATATTGATCGTCGTTCACATTTACCGGATTTGAACTAGAATAGCCCTGCCCTTCGTTGAATGGCCAAAAACCCGACATTATTTTGGTAGAGGTAACTTTGGGGACGAATTTGAGAGCTTTTTTCTTACCGCTTCTCCATTGCTCCGACCTCGCCTCATTGCTCGGTATAAATAGCCGCGGTATTTTTTTTTACTGAGGGCAAGGGAGCGGCAGCGGTGACCTCTGCCGCTCTTTGCAATAATTTTTTTTTTAAAAAGGCAGCGGCAGCGGTGGCCGCTGCCGCCGCCATAATAACGACAAAAAATTTTTGTTTTTTAATGGGCAGCGGCAGCGGCCACCGCTGCCGCTGCCTTTTATTCAATTTTTTTTTTAATTTGGAGCGGTAGGGCACACCGCTGCTAAAAAGCCGGTGCGCCCTACAACTCTGAACGGGGCGCAATTACTCGGCTATTATTTAATGCACATGTTCAAAACTATGAAGTTAATATTCAACTTATTTAGTACAAATGTTCGAAACTGCGAAGTTCATATATATTGTTTAAATGGTCAATATTTTGTACTTAATATTCAGATATATTTTATACACATTCGAGTTATGTGTAGTAGAAAAACAATCATATTTTATAATATCTTGCCTTTTTTTATTTTTAAATATGACAATTATCTCCTAAATTTTAGTAACAAAATAAGCTTATTTAATTTTGAAAACCAAGTTTGAATTTGAAAATCACGTCATTTACCAATGTGCAAATCAATTTTGATTTTTTTAGATTTTTTTAATTCAGCCTCCTTAAATTTCGGACCTTCCTTTTTAATTTCAATCAGATAATTCTCTCCCTAATTAAAATATAATGTACCCTCAAATCTCACCCTTAAATTACCCTCATCCGACGCCCCCATATTCTTTCCCCCGTTTCTCTATAACTCTCATTTCTCTTGAACCCTCCCTATATATATATAGTTGTGGGATTTCTCCTGCAATTGAGGTTAAGGAAAATTTACAACCTCAACAAATCAATCTAATACAGTCTGCATCTCTTTTTTTTTGGTGCAAGAAAAGTCTACATCTTCAAAAATCAATAAAGATATAATCAAAGGGCTCAACATCCATTTCAATTACAAAGCAAGAGATCCTTTCATGAACGCTTCTGTCTATTTCCCTGGTAGGAAATTAAAGTGGCCCATTAATTCAACTAATATGAAATGAATACCCTAAACCCACAAAAGAACACACAATCGTCTTCATCTAGGCTACAAAAGAAGTATAATACCAGTCCAAATTGGTTGCCTGATATCAATTTTATCTGATTTCTAAATCTTGAGCTGCGCTTCTTGAGCTGCCTTAACTGATTGATTGTTCATGCCAAGATGAGAACAGGAACGCCTCTGCAAACTCAATAATGTAAGGGGCTAAGTTTAAAGAGTACAAATTTTGCAGCCTCACAAAGATGATGTACGTATGATTAGGTGACTTAGACTTTAGACAACAATACTCACCATAAAGTCTCCAACTTGAATGGTTCCCATGTCCAGATGGCCCATCTCAACTTGCAGTTGTTTCACTACATACTTTTTGGCTCGAAGAAACACTTTGATTGTGATCCCAATTGTCACAGAACAGATTTCGAAATGAAATCCAGGGGATCAAAAAGCTAGTTCAGAAACAAGCTTTTTGAGGAAGAATTTCATGTACCCTTTACAGTACATGGTTTGTTTTCTTGACAACAAGCAACGTACAGGCAGACAGCCAGCCATGATTGCATCATGATTTCTTCCTCTGCTACGCTTCTGATCTTCCGCTTTCTTATAGAGCTCACTTGCTTGGTACTTTATATAAACAATGTTGGCACTATCGCTCTTATGTTTTTATTGAAAGAATAGAGGAAATTCCCCTCCTTTCCATTCAATGCTTGGATTTTTGAAAGATGACAACAAGGGAAGCACAAGTCCAGAAGGGACAGGTTCATGATACAACAGAGGTGGAGGAATCTAGGTTCACTTATTTGGGGAATTATGGTGGGTTAATGAATTGTATTCTGTCACAACTAAAAGATTCAGCATATATAGCAAGCTGAAAAATGAGCAGGCCAATAACATACCTTCATAGTTGCAAGGAGACCCAGCCTGTAAACATAAAGAAAAGCCTATCAGGACTTTCTTCCAATAGTTGCAATTCATAAAAATAACTAGGACAACACACAAGTCAACTAAGAGGGAAATCAATTCAAGCAATATAATATAATAACAATGGCAATTGAAAGATATGAACTTGACATCAAACTTGCGTCTATTATTTACTGATAGTCATACTACATAAAATTGCAAAAATAAACATTGAATAAAAAAATCTAAAAGCATCACCTATCAGCCATATTGGCGATGGTGTTGAAGCCTGCAACGAGAGATGACGGTTGGGTGTATTTAGTCCCGGGAAAGGAAGGCGGCGGCGAGGCTTTGGTGGGCTTGGGTAAGGAGATGACAGTAGAAAGAAGGGCGGCGTCAGCCAGTAAAGCGGTGGTGGGTTCGCTCACACGGACGGGATCGTTGTGTTTAGAGTGGTGGGAGAAGGTTCTCCATTCAGATTCAGGGGCGTCGTCTATGTAGTGGGACTCCAACACAAGGGCACATTCTGTGCAGATGGTGTCGCCGGATGCATGGTCCCACACCACTTCTGTCATCTTCTGGCAGTCTTTGCACAGGAATTCGTACTCCATTGATTTCGATTTGGGGTATCTCTACGTATGTAGAGTTTAGATATATGCAGTAAGCAAGCGTTTGTTTCAAACCAAATGATACTTTTTTATTTAATGAGATGACAGATAACATTTGTTTTATAGTTTACAAGTAATCGATAATTAATAATTAATAAAAAAAACTTAATTGGTTGTTAAGAGTGGTAAAAACTAATAAATAAAATTAATTAAAAATCATAATAAGATTTAGATCACGTATAAAATATTTTATTTTTTTTATATATAAAATTTTCAAATGAATCAAACGAATCAAAACTTTTTGTTTTGTACGTAAAATTTGAAAAAATGTAGTAAGAAGATATTTCACATATAAAATCAAATAATTGTTATTATAAAAATTATGAATTCAATCAAACAAATATACTCTTTTATAATTTCCAATTCGTTCTTTAATTGAAAAGTTGGAAAGAATATATATTGATATGGCTTGATATAGTTGTTGTACATAAATTGCCTAAAGTTCTTCTTGATTAAAATATAAATTGCCATATATAATCATTGTAGTTTTTTATTTGAATTATTTATTATTTAATAATTATAGTTAAATATGACATATTAATGATATGACAGAATATAATATGACGTGGTATATGACGTGTAAAAAATATAATGACATGGCTTAAGGAAAAGGTGACATGTGGTAAAATCCAAGGTGACGTATTCTCGAAACGACACGTGGAAAAAGATGAGGTGGCGCAACGTGGAGGCTCCAAACCTTATTGCTTTTATATATATAGTAGATTGATATTATTTTTTAAAATTTAAGGTGGGCCCAGAATCGTTCTGGTGGCTCGAAAAGATATAACTTTAATATATAGTTATAGATAATACATTATAATAAATTAAAGAGAAAAAAACAAAGATAATGTGTATTTTAATAATTATTCTATTATTATAATTATTAATGATATTTATATAAAATTTAACAATTTTTTTGTTTTCTAATCTTTAAGATAAAACTAAATAAACATGGAAAATATTTTTCTAAGTATAATAAATAATAAAAAAATAAATAAAATAAATAAAATGAAAAAAATGATTGGTTCTCAAAGTGTCATGTAGCACAAATTTTATAGATAATTTATTTCTATTTTATTATGTATTAATTTAGATATAGATAGAAATTTATATCGATAACCTTTTTTCAACAATCCGATAAAAATATTTTAGCATAATCTTAAGATAGCATATATAATATTGCTTTTCAATATCAATAAACATAGGTAGAAAATTATATAAATAAAATTTTATTTTGATAAATTAATTATTTTATAAAATATAAAATTACCTTTTTATATTTATGAATTTTTACGAATAAAATCAATATTTACATAGATAGAAAACTATATATATATATATTATCTATTTTATAAAATCTTAAATCTTACCCAAAAAAACTTCAATCTTTATAAATTCATTTTTATTTAGTAATGTTTATTACTTAATTAAATTTTTAAAAATATAATTGCATATTAATTAATTACTATATGAAACAATCTATGCATATAATATGATATCTATTTTATGAAGTGGTTAAGAATTTAAGATAAATAGTGATTTCTAGAATTATTATTAGAGTATAATGTGTAGGGGTATTTCTAGAATTATTATTTTAGTTTTTTAAGTTGAAAAATGGTTTTTTATTATTTTATTTTGGTTATGCCACGTGGCGCAAATTTTTACACAGACTTGGTTTCTTCTTTATAATGTATTAGGGTAGATATTAAATAGAAAATATTTATTTAATAGTAAGGTTCAAATAAAACAACCCCTTATCCTATAAAATAAGGAGTATTTAGAGCCCTTGGATTAAGGTGATCCAATGGTTGATGTTCTATCCCTTTTAGGGACGCGGTGACATTTTGGTAATTTCTCGAAAATTACAAAAGTGCATCACTATCGTGAAAAAGTGTATTGCTAAATACAAAAAGTGCATTAGTAAACCGAAAATTTGCAAACAAAAATGAAGCCAACATGGCACGTGCTCCATGTTCGGTTCAGTAAAAGTGCATCGTTATGATAGAAAAGTGCATTGCAAAATAAAAAAAAGTGCATTATTAAACCAAAAAAGTGCATCATCCTGGATGTCCAATTAACTCAGTTCCAATTGAACTTAATCGCCCAAAATATTTGGGTTTAGTAATGCACTTTTTTACAATAACGATGCATTTTTGTAATTTTCGAGAAATTACAAAAATGCCACCGTGTCCCAAATTTTGGAGAATATCAGCCCTTGGATCAAGGAGATCCAAGGGTTCTAAACAATCCTTATTTTATAGGATAAGGAGTTGTTTTATTTGAATCAAACTCAACAATATTATCATTGATATGCCCCCCTCAAGCAAGGCGTCCAACGGGAAAGACCGAGCTTGCACATCAAATTGTCGAACCGCGGCTTGAGAAGAAGGTTTTGTTAGAATGTCAGGCAACTGGTCATTGGTTGAAACAAACGCCACTCGAAATGTGTCCCTTGAACTTGTTCCCGCACAAAGTGATAAGCCAAGGCGATATGTTTTCATACGGGAATGAAAGACCGGGTTTGCACTCAAACTTGTGGCCCCCATGTTGTCACAAAAGATGACAGGTTGTGTTGTAGGACGTGCCCCAAGTTCTTTGAGAAGAGATAGAAGCTAGAGTAACTCACATGATGTATCGGCCAGGGCCTTGTATTCTGCTTCGGTCGAGCTTCGTGCTACTGTCTTTTGTTTACGAGAAGACCAAGAGACTGGAGTGGAACCAAGGTAGAGATGGAGACGACGACGAAATATGCCAGATTGTGAAGAAGCAGCGGGATTATGGGGTGTGGGAGATGGAGAAGATGAAATATTTAGTGGGATAGGCGGTGGGTTTGTTTTGAAACGAGATATTTTTGGTGGGGCAGGTTGGTTAGGATAAGATAATATGAATGAATTTGAAGTGGAAGGAATATTTCTTTGATTTGGAGAGAGAGTTGGTTGATGTGAGGCTGCTGACATGGAGGTATGGTGTGGTCCAGGGGTAAAAGATGGGGCAGAAGATGGGAAAAAAGATTGTAATGTGGAGGAAGAGGTGGGAGGGTGGGTGGAGTTTTGTATGGGCTGGTTAGAGAAGTGGGAATTGGGCCTTGGGCTCAAAATGGGAAGAAGGACATTAATAGTGTTGTCTGGTGTCATAGAATGTGATGATTTTGGGGTAAAATTTTGAATGGAAAGACCGATTCAACAAATTTAACATGACGAGACATATAGACATGTCGGGTAACGAGATCAAGGCATTGGTAGGCACTTTGCGTGTTGGAGTATCCGACGAACGTGCAAGGGATGTACTTTGGTTGTAGCTTGTGGGTTCGATAGGGGTGTAACCACGGATAGCATAGGCAACCAAAGCTTTTAAGCTTAGTGTAATCCGGAGACCGGTTGAGTAGTTTGAAAAACGGGGATTGATTTTGTAAACTTTGTGTAGGGAGTCTGTTGATTAAGTAGACTGCTGTAATCATGGCCATTGGCCAATGATCAAGTGGCATACTAGAAAACGTCATTAAAGAAAGTCCCGTTTCAACAATATGTCGAGTTCGGCGTTTAGAAATGCCATTGTGTTCAGGTGTGTGGCGGTGGTGTAGTAAGGTGAGTGATACCATGAGAGCTTAAATAAGATCTCAAGGCTAAGAACTCACCTCCCTTGTCAGAAAATAAGGTTTTAATTTTTTTGTTAAAATAATTTTCAACCAAAGTTTTGTATTTGAGAAATATCGAGTAGACATCTGATTTTCATTTTAAAGGAAATAACCATGTATACTTGGTGTAATGATCAACAAAAATAACAAAATATTTGTAACCATCAAATGAGAGGACCGGTGAGGTCCAAACATCAGAGTATATTATTTGTAACGGGGAATCAGATACAATAGAATAAATAAAAAAAGGCAATTTGTGACTCTTATGCACTTGACAAGCAGTACAATGAGATTGATTAAATTGAAAAGAACTTAAACTAAATTGACGTTGCAAAGAATTGAAAACAGTCATGGAGGGGTGTCCGAGCCGGTGATGAAACATGGTCGGATCCATTATTTGAGCGGAGTAGACGAAAGCTTGAAAGGAAGGCCAATTGTAAATTCCATTGATGCAGGGCCCATTAAGGAGGGTTCTCCCCAATTTTCCTGAGCCATCGCCGATTTGAAGCGTATCTCGGCCGTTGTATGGATAATGGAGGGCTAGAGTGGAGAGGTCATTTGTGACGTGGTGGGTCGCACCGCTGTCCATCAGCCATTGAGAGGAAGATGCGGCTGGCATGGGTGTGGCAACATGAGCTTGGGGTGTAGAGGGAAAGCGAGCAGAGTTAGGAAGGGGAAGATGGGGGTGAAGTTGCTTGAAGACAACACATTGGGTCACAACATGCCCAACCGTGCGACACCATTGACAACGGCCCTTAAAGGGCTTAGGAGAATGATTAGATGGATTTGGTGGGGTGGGATAATGAGGTGGGCAGGGCTAAGTTGTGTAGGAGGGCCAGGAGGGGTGGGAATTTGGATGAGACGACCATTGAGGGGGAGGAGTGGGTCATGGTTTGGATTTCGATTTGGATTGGGCGGTAGTTGGAGTGTGGTCATTGGAGGTCTCGGATTGGGCTTCGATTTTGAGAGCCAGCTCCTTGACGATGAGTTTTTCGTGAAGCTCTTCGAAAGAGATCGGAGAGTCCCGGTTATGAACACCGTCAATGACGGATTGAAAGCTCGCATCGAGACCCTTGAGGAGATAGTCAGTGAGGTCCTCTTGGGATAATGGAGCACCCAAAGAGGCCAAAAGATCCGCATCTGCTTTCATGCCTTGCATGTAGTCGGAGACGGAACAATTGCCCTTCTTGGTTACCTTGATTTTTTGTCGGATTTGCTGTTTATGACCCCTAGAGGCCGTAGCATATGTGGTTTTAAGTAAATCCGACACAACTTTAGAGGACTTAGCTTGGGTCACCAAGGCATTAACCGAGGTTGAGAGTGTGCTTACAAGGATCAGGGGTGGCTCCGTCAACATATCCAAACAGATTATACCCTTCAAGGATTAACTGAATTTGGTTGCTCCAGGCTACGTAATTTGTAGCAGTAAGTTTCTGAATTTGTCGAAATTGAACCACTAGAAAGGGATGGTCTGCCTGGTGTGGATTGGGGAGAAGGGCTGGAAGATCGGCAGCCATGGATAGAGGATAGAAAAAGCTTTGTAGGGTTGCCCAGGTGGTTAGGCTAATACCATAATAATGGTAAGTAGATTTGTAAAAGCTGAAGTGATTTGTTTATTGAGTAAAGTACTAGTATAAATACAAGGAGGAGTTAATAACAACTCCTGTAATCACGTAGCCACTATTCCACTGAACCACGTTGACCTATTCTAGCTCTAACTACTTAAACTGATTTGAATCAGTTAAGATATCAAGCTAGTTACAATATTAAGAATAATATTAAATACAAAATATTTATCTAAACAATATTATCATTGATAGAGCTTAGCATCGAACAATTATGTTGAATCATAAGTTTTAGCTAAGATCAGTGGCGAATTCAGGATCGCTTGGATGGGGGGCAAACATTCAACAAGCTTAATAATAATAAAAAAATTCAGACAAATCAAATTAGTTTAAACATCAAAATATCATACAATAATAATAATACTAAAGATAGTTTTACATAAAAAAAGAACAAACATATAAACCAAACTACTTTTGACTCCTTGCTACGAGACAATTGACGTCTACGATTATCTAAACGGTGAAAACGATTCAAAATAGCTCGTTTTCAATAGTTGCAAACACATCCTCTCAATAAATACTATCAAACTATCATTCAACCATTCATCTTCCATTTTGTTTCTCAAATTACTCTTCACATATTTCATGCTAGAAATACCCTCTCAACAAATATTGTAGCAACTGATAGAATTAAAGCTAATTCAACCAAGCGGTACATCAACGGAATCAATCTATCAAATTTAGGAAAACAAATGAATTTTATTAGACCTTTACCAATTGTTCATATACCCATAACTTGTTAGAGTTAAGTTTGTAGCAAAAAATATGCTAATTATAAATTTACAATTATTTACCGTAGTGTTATTTAATTCACATGAGTACTCCCTACGTACACCCAATATATATTTATGCTCGATCTTATCAAAAGCCCACATCACTTGAAAGCCCACATCACTTATGTAACACCCCCTTCCTACCCTAGAGGTATTACCGCCAGTAACCCCGATTAAGACTAAACCGAAGCTACCCAAGGCTTTAAACTGACTGAACAACTAAAAACAAGGTAAATGAAACCATTTAAAACCCAACAGAATTGAGTAAAATATTACAGGGAAAAAGAGAATAAAAGGTCTTATACAAGCCTTAACTTAAAAAGAATTAGTACATAAATAGAACAACCTTCTATTTAAACAAAATCTTCATCCAGTCTTCCTTAAGTTCTTATTTCTGAAACCCAGCTTCACTTTGAAGTAGTTCAACCATGATCTTCACTCACGTATAGTCATTGGAAACCTTTCTTCAACTTTTGGAGCTTCAAACTTCTGAATCCGTCCCTTGGATCAACTTCCAAGAAGAACCTGATGTATCGTAAACCAACGGTGGACACCAGCCGACCATATAAAAGAAAGAAGATGGACGGGTTAGTCTAATGAAAGACTAGCAAGCGGAGAATCTAACTTGGTTCTTATGGTTGTAACTAAACATGTTGGCATCCAAATCCGAATAGACTCGGATTATGATCCAACAGTTAGCAGTCTTATAGAGAATAAGAAGGAGACTTGCATTAACAAGAGAGAGAACACCACCGCTTGTGGTTTCTTTAAGAAGCATAAACAATTGTTGGGAATTCATATTAATCACATAACATCTTGAAAAGTCTCCATCGACTATTCAGATTGACTTAATCAAAGTTTGATTAAGAATCATTCATAACCGGGAGTAAGAATGGTTATCGAATAGACTAACCATCCGGGTACATTAATGTGCCTAACGCACTTGTCTTATATCACTTTCAGAACTTTTCACAAACATGTTGGTAACTTTTAATCGACTGAAACCGCCGAGGATCCATATGTACACGTGACGTCAAGATGAGAGGACTTATTTCATCCATGATCATTAACGAACAACTAGTACTAATTGCACTTAGCTAGAGTGCATAACACCTCCTCCAGCATTGAGTGAGGTATGAGTCATGACCCGAATGTTGGGATATGATAGTAACGAGCTAAACCTCCCAACATAGACTGTGTTATAAAGAGGTCATCGGAGACTCGGCTCCTACCCCTGAAAAACTAACTTACTTCAAAATAATGTCTCAGCATAAGACAACATACAAGGTCACACATAACGGACCTAAATCCAATTCTAACGCGAAACTGAATAAACAACATGGTCATTATTTCTAACAAATATAACGACCTATCATATTTTATTAATCATACAAGTTGTTCCCAACGTAAATATTAAATGGGATCCAATTCCTCATTTAATAACAATAACGCAAGAGAGAGTCGTCCACTTGCCTTAGAAGGCGTGCTCAACGTCTTTGGCAATTCCAACAACAATCTTTATCATCCTTCTGACAAATATAACAAAAGGATTTCTCAGCAACGAGCTCACATAAACACTTCTTAGTTGTATTTTCAACTCCTACAACTTCCTAATCGATAAACGATTTAATTTCCGAATATCAATATATAATAAATCCTTAGTTATCATGCTTCATGAGATTTAATACGAAAATCCAACTTTGAATGATCTTATTCTAAAAATCATTCTATAATATAAGTCAAGCTCGAAAGGCGGAAATTACGTAGCAATGCGTTTTTGGGATTTGCTTGCACGCAAATCTAGGTGGCACACAAAACGATGTAATGCGTAAAATGAGGCAACAAGTGAAACGAGACGATCCATCGGAATTCATGACACGCATACCGAGACAAACCCGGGTCTAACACCTTTCCCTTTTCCTTTCAAAACCCAAAAAGGCCAGAAATAAAGTGAGCGACGAACCAACTTCGTCGATGTCTAGCGACTTCGTTTGATATCCGTTTGGAGTGATTCAAGCGACAGTTGGAAGTCCTCATCACCCTCTTTTTACTGTTGGCAACGGATCTTACATTCATTGAGAGAAGACGGAGAACAAAGGCGACAAAAATCACTCGCCAAGGCTGAATTTCTGGGCACAATAAACCAATACCAAAGCTGGTCGCGAACTCCTGTTCACCAACTCGTGGAGACGACACCAGGTACAAGGAGATGAAGAGGGCAGCGATAGAAGCACTTCCGACATCCGCTCTACTTACTATCGGCAGTTTCCGACAGATTTGGTGGCTGGAAGGTCGACCACGAAGCCCACAAACTTGACTCGTCGCTGATGAATTTTCCGGGCAAAGAAACCAGCAGCAACATTGATCACGAAGGCCTGTTCACCGGCTTCCATCGGAGACAACATGGACGGGATGGCGACGGAACGTGTGACAGTATAAAGACCACGTTTCGACCTTCCAACTATTGGCAAAAGTTCCCGGAATAGTTGCCTGAAGACGGAGATCGAAGCCCAAGAAAATCACTCGTCACCAACATCGAAAGAATCTGGGAAATCAGTACCACGAACTGATTTGGTGGATTTTGACTCGATCCTCGAATCTTTTCTCTACAATTGATTGAGGGTTATTGTAGAGCACTTAATCCTCGACATATAGCAATTTGAATCACCAATTTTGGTTGAGAAACGAGTTCACAATCGAATTTTGAAGTTTGGGTGTTCTAGGTCAAAACAGACGAGAATTCTTCGGGTTTGAATTTGGGCACCCTCCTCCCAATTCGAGCAGCCCCCTCCTCTTTCATGGAATCCTTACCTCCCTCCTGCCTTCTTTATTCCATGAATTGTGCCCGAAAGGCCTCCATGAGACGCCACCTGGTCGTGCCAATGATGCCAGATAACAGAGGAGAACGAAGTGGCACACGAACACATGGGTGACTCGACATGGCTACTCCCTGGTCGTGCCAATGAGGCGTTCGCTAAAAGACAAGACACGAGATTATTATATTCGATTGCGCGAAACCTTGCTTGTTTATTTATGATTTTCTTTACAACGAGGTTACAATAACACGAGGTTACCAACGCTTGGAGGTTTACACCCTAGATCTCCTACGATTATCCGAGGTCTCGACCTAACAATGTTCGAGATCTCCTAATTGCTAGACAATTCTAAGTATTGCTTGTTTTGACCTTTTGAGCGAGGTTGATCTAGCGGGACGGTGTTGGCGACTTGCGAGATCGGGCAGCGAAGTCTTCAATGTGAATGAGAGCGAGGTGTAGGCGGCTTGCAAGATGGTGTAGCGAGATCTTTGGTGTGAGTAGGAACTTTATGAGACTTGAAGTCTTTTTGTGGACTTCACCTGTCTATAGCGAGGCCTTTTGACGATGTTTCGATCACGTCGATCTTCAACGAGCAAGATAATTCTTGAGTTCAAGATGTTTTTCGACCCTTTCTCCATACGAGATAACCCTCTATTTATGGAGAATTGGAGAGTTGGGTTTTGGTCATTGTCCGGTGTGGGACGCCCGAGATCAAGGGCTCCGATTGGCCTAGAGGCGAGGCAGTCGGTGATTGGCCCGAGGAGCGGCGTTCGCTGAGTGGTCATGGTGGGCGGGTGTCAGTAGAGTCGGTTACGAGGTCGAGACCTCGCTCCGAGGTCTCGGGGGACCTTGTGGTGGCAGGAATTTTCGTTAAAATAGGGATTGGTTGCGGTCGTGGGCCCCGAGATCTACCTTGGGGGTCCCTTTGATCTTGTTTGACCCTCATACTCCGGGCCCACCTCTCGCTTTGCTATTTTGAGCATCATCACAACCCCATGGCCTGGGGATCTCGCCCCGAGGACCGCAGGGCATAAGTGCTAGGATGTCACGGGGTACGAGTTTTTGAGAGGTGGGTAGGCATTCTGCGAGGTTTCAAGGGTCCCGAGGTTTGTGGTGGGCGTCTTGCGAAGCTATCTTTTTTCTTCGTCTTGTGTTCGCAGGGGTGAAGCTTTTCTGGGCTCGTTCTTCATATCTTGCTTAATGGGCCGTCCGGGTGGGACATGCCCAATAAGCCTTTCTGGGCAGGGGAGGCCCAAGTTTGCTCTTTATAAGAGCGTATTGAGCACGCTTCCCTTCCATCTTCTCTCTCAACATTTTCGCCCTTTCTCATCGTCTTTTCGGTTTCTTGCTAGCGGTTTTCCAGACGGTTTTCGACGAATCCTCCGCCAGTTTCCAGTTGCGACACCGTTCCCTCCACGCCGATCATAAGCAAGTCAGTGCTCGCTCCTCTTCCTCTTGATTTTGGGTGTTCTTTTTCTTTTTGGTTTTCCTCTTTCCGTTATGTTCCGGGAGGGCGACTGCATATTGTTTGGCGTTTCGCTCTGGTATTACGGCGGTGAAACGGTGGTGGTGAGGTCGTCGTGGGTTTTCGCGTGCCTTCCTCGCCATTTTCCTTTGCTCTTTTTTTTCGTTTTTCTTTGTGTTCTGCACCAGCATGGTGGTGGCGGTACGGTGGGGTGAGGGCGGCGAACGCCTTGCTCTTGGACCCTTTGCCCTCTGACCGACGGCTGGGTCTCTGTGCTTTCTTTCGGCGGTTTTGAATTTTGAAATTCTTGGAAACCCAAACGCCTTGACGGCTGATTGATGGGACGTTAGAGTCTCCACCGCCGCTTTCCACCGCTGGCTTCCATTTCACCTTCTCTTTCCTCTTTCTGGCGCTTCGATTTCTCCCTTTTTGGCGCTTCGTCTTCTCCCTCGCCGTCCTATCTTGTCAGAGTAGCCCCTAGGGTGCCACGTGGCCTTTTGTCCCTTACGACCTTGAATTCTCTTTCCTCCAGACGCTGTTATGACCTCGCGCTTCCTTCCCTTCGAGGTCATGACCTCGCATTGTTTTTCCTTGGTTACTTTGCCCGATGTCTCAACGCTTCTTTCTTTTCCAGGTGCTAGCCTTCCGCGGCCTGGACGTCGTTCTTTTCATGCCTAGGAGAAACTCCGCGAGCCCTCCGCCCGGCTTCGCTTTCAGAGTTCAAGAGGGTTTCTACGAGGGGGTTTCGGAGTCCGCGGGAAGCGCAGAACTTAGCGACTCCCAGAACCCGAGGTCTCCTTCGCTGGCTTTCAGCGAGCCTTCTTCAAGCGACTCCGAGGCTTCTATCAATTCGCGCTTCTCCCACCTTCGAGCGTCGTCGGGTGTTGAAATGGCTTCATCTTCCACCCCAGACGAGGTCGTTACTGAGGTTGAGGTGCGGACGGATGTGGGAACGACCTCGGCGCCGTCTCCCTACGTGCCCCCGAGCTTTCCTGCGGCTTACATCACGGACGCCGTGTCCCACGTCCCGTGTGTCCTGGAGGAACGGATTCCCATGACCCCGGGTTCTGCCGAGGCTTGTCTATCCGAGGGGGTGGCCACCGAACTTAAGCAGAAGGACCTCGTAGATATTGCCAAGGACTTCGCTTGGCCCGAGGGGATTGAGTTGGCGCTTCCCGAGGAGGGGGGCCACTCCTTGGCATCTTACGACAGGTGCGTGGTTGTGCACCTCTTCAGCCTTCAAGCGGGCTTCAGGCTGCCCCTGGCCCAGCATATTGTTGATTATTTGTGGGCCATGAAGATCTGCCCCGCGCAATTGTTTCCGAATGCTTGGCGGCTGCTGTGCGCCTATACGATTCGCAGTCGCGAACTTGGAGACGGGCCGAACCTCGATAACTTGTCGGCTTTATTCCTAGCGAGGAGAGACACTCGGTCCCCAAGCCTCATTAATCTTAGCACGCCGAACGTTAAAATCACCACGGCCCCATCGAACGTCGGGCCGTGGAAACCGAATTGGTTTTTGGTCCGAGATCCCACCGGGAGGTATCTCAATTTTCCCGTGGTGCCGGGCACCTTTGTTCGGTGCGTGTGCCCGCACACGGTTGACGAGCTCAAAGCCGTCAAGGCCCGATACGCCACCGCGAGTCAGGCACCGTACCAGGTGTGTCTCTCTCAGGACCAGCTTGAGCGGGCCGGCCTGAGTCTCAGCCTCCCTCCTAGCGAGGGCAAAGAGGGTATTCAATCTCTTTCCTGATTTTTTCTTTTTGTTGTTGAGGAGCGAGGTTATAAACCTCGCCGACCTATTTTGTCTTATTACTGTCTTTGAGCTGCGAGGGTTTAAACCTTGCTAACTTGTTTTTTGCTTTTCTTATCTAACTTTCATACTCCTCTAATTTGACAGTGGACCTACTTGGCGCTCTTACCTTGAAGTTGCAGGGCAAAAGGCTTGTGACTTCTTCTTCTACGGCCCCCGTTCCCAGAGGTCATAAGGGGGTCATTATCAACGAACCGACATCGCAAGCGAGGCCTCCCGCCCCGCAAAGTAAGACGACACCCCCGACGTCGAAGGCGCCGGAGGTGAAGACGAGCGGGGGGATGGCGTCCAAGGGGGACGCTGCGAGGATGTCCTCCCAAATCCCCCGAGGATCCGGGGATAAGGCCGGGTCCAAAAGGAAGGAAGAGGGGTCTCCCCGGGGGGAGAAAAGGAAGAAACGCAAAGGGGATGGGCAGGGGGAAACCCCGGGGGCGAGAAGATCGAGCGCCCTGGCGCTTTGAGCCGAGTCATCTCGGCCTCCGGGCCTCCTGCCGAGAAGTTTCATTGCCCCGGACCCGCCCGGGGCGTGCCCGAGGACTGGGATAGGACAGCTTGGAAAGAGGAGGTTGCGTGGAGCAACAACCTCTCGGAGGCCGCCATAAACGACGAAATCCTCCGTTATTCGGCGATGGTACGTTTTATTTTGCGGGGTCGTTTTTTGTTGGTCTTACCATCATTGCTCTTGTCTTAACGTATTCTTCGTTCGTTTCAGAACACCTTCTTCGCGAACTACAACTGTGGTCGCGTCAGCCTTCTCCATAGGAAAATGGATAGACTGGAGGTGAGGCTTAGAGAGCGCGACTCCGAGATCGAGAAGAGGGGAAAAGACCTCGCAGAGGCCGAAAGGCGTGTTCGTGCCGCGGAGGTCGCAGCGGCGGACGAGGCCAAGGACGCCGCGAAGGTCAGGGAGGAGCTGAGGAAAGTGAAGGAGGAGGCTAGGGATTTGAGGGATGAGAACGGGGACTTCAAGGGCGAAGTCGCAAAGCTCAAGGGGCAGCTATCCGCGGAGCACCAATTCTTCAGAGAAAAGGAGGCGGAGCTCCAGAAAGCTGAGGAGGAAATTACCAGGCTCCAACGGCGTGTTGTTGAGCTTAGCGAGGAGGTGGAAGCCGAGGGGCCCAGGTATGTGAAGTCCGAGGCTTTTCAGGCTGAGATGGTGGAAAGTGTGAGGAAGATGTCTCACCAGTCCGTCCGGATGGGGGTCAAGCAGGCGGTCGCGAAGTACGGGCACATTGACCCTCGCATTAAGTTCTTCATTCCCATCTATGAGGAGACTATGGGGGAACTTGACGGGGAAGAGCCCGAGGGAGAATGTGAATTATTTCTTAACGAGGACGGCACTGTGGCCAGCGAGGCGCCCACCTCGGCAGCCATCGCTCGGGAAGATGCGCCAAGCTCCCAGCCTTCTGCCATCTCCGCCCCTGCCCTGGAGATTCCCCAAGACCCTCCTGCTCAAGCCTCTGAAGATCCTGCGAAGACCTCCGACCCTACCGCCGAAGCCTCGAAGATCTAAAGGATGTCGTTGTCTTTTTTTTTTGTTTTGTTGTTTTGCTGGTGGCCCTGCGGGGCTTGTAATTTAAACATTTGGGCACACGTGCCCCAACTATTTATGTTATTTTCTTTACCTCATGATTGCTTGATTGTTCTAGCTTACTCGGATATGCTCGCACATATGTACCCAACCCCATGGTCCGAGTGTCACAACTATTGTGGGACTCGGGCCACATTGGGTGCTTCTAATTTGGCATTGGGATTACGAGCTTTTCTCGGACTTCGCACAATGATTTTCCCGAGGCCATGAGCCCTACTCGGACCTTGCATATTTTGTCCGAGTTTCTCCAACCCCAAGCTGGACGCGAGGGATGGACCTAACGAGATTCTCCAACACCAAGCGGGAAGCGAGGTTTGGATTTTAACGAAAATCTCCAGCCCCAAGCTGGAAGCGAGGGATGGACTTAACGAGATTCTCCAACACCACGCGGGAAGCGGGGTTTGGACTTGACGAGAATCTCCAACCCCAAGCGGGAAGCGAGGGATGGACTTAATGAGATTCTCCAACACCAAGCGGGAAGCGAGGTTTGGACTTAACGAGATTCTCCAACACCAAGCGGGAAGCGCGGTTTGGACTTAACGAGATTCTCCAACCCCAAGCGGGAAGTGAGGGATGGACTTAACGAGATTCTCCAACACCACGCGGGAAGCGGGGTTTGGACTTGACGAGAATCTCCAACCCCAAGCGGGAAGCGAGGGATGGACTTAACGAGATTCTCCAACACCACGCGGGAAGCGGGGTTTGGACTTGACGAGAATCTCCAACCCCAAGCGGGAAGCGAGGGATGGACTTAACGAGATTCTCCAACACCACGCGGGAAGCGGGGTTTGGACTTGACGAGAATCTCCAACCCCAAGCGGGAAGCGAGGGATGAACTTAACGAGATTCTCCAACACCACGCGGGAAGCGGGGTTTGGACTTGACGAGAATCTCCAACCCCAAGTGGGAAGCGAGGGATGGACTTAACGAGATTCTCCAACACCAAGAGGGAAGCGAGGTTTGGACTTAACGAGAATCTCCAACCCCAAGCGGGAAGCGAGGGATGGACTTAACGAGATTCTCCAACACCAGCGGGAAGCGAGGGATGGACTTAACGAGATTCTCCAACACCAAGCGGGGAGCGAGGGATGGACTTAACGAGATTCTCCAACACCAAGCGGGGAGCGAGGTTTGGACTTAACGAGATTCTCCAACCCCAAGCGGGGAGCGAGGTTTGGACTTAACGAGATTCTCCAACCCCAAGCGGGGAGCGAGGTTTGGACTTAACGAGATTCTCCAACACCAAGCGGGGAGCGAGGTTTGGACTTAACGAAAATCTCCAACACCAAGCGGGAAGCGAGGTTTGGACTTAATGAGATTCTCCAACACCAAGCGGGAAGCGAGGTTTGGACTTAACGAGATTCTCCAACCCCAAGCGGGAAGCGAGGGATGGAGTTAACGAAAATCTCCAACACCAAGCGGGAAGCGAGGGATGGACTTAAAACCCGAAGTTTCTATTTTTGGGAGAGATTTTGAAAGTCCAACCACCCTTTATTCAAAAAAAAAAGGTAACGGAGTTCAGAGAGTTTACACAAAATATTTCTTTAATCGGTCGACGTTCCACGTCTTACTGAGGGTACGCCCCTCGTTGTCTTTGAGCTTAAAGGCTCCGGGAGCGACCTCCTCGCCAAGGATGTATGGCCCCTCCCAGTTGGGGTCCAGTTTGCCACCTTCGGTTCTTCTCAGGACGAGATTGCCTGTGGCCAGGAACCAAGGTCTCACCTTCTTGTTGTGGTAGACGGCCACGCGGCGCTTGTATTCCCTGGAGCGAAGGTCTGCTACTTCGCGTAGCTCGTCACGGAAGAGCAACTCGACCCTGAGATTCGCCTCGTTCTCCTTTTCATCGAAATCGAACACCCTTGCCGATGGGACCAGGGTTTCTACCGGGACTAGGGCCTCTGCCCCATAGGTTAGGGCGAACGGCGTTTCTCCGGTCGCGCGGCGCGCGGTGGTGCGGTACGTCCATAAGACGAGTGGGAGAAGCTCTGCCCAACGGCCCTGTGCCATGCCCAGCCGCTTCTTTAGATCGGACAGGATGCGGGCGTTGACGTTCTCTACCTGGCCGTTGGACTGAGGATGGGCCACGGAGGAGAACTTGAGGGTTATGTCGAGGTCTGAGCAGAATGTCCGAGTCTCTTCACAATCAAATTGGGGCCATGGTCGGTCATGATGGTCATGGGAACGCCGAAGCGGCAGACAAGGTTCTTCCACAGAAAGTCGCAGACCTTAGCCCCCGTGATCTTCGCCATTGCTTGTGCCTCAACCCACTTTGTGAAGTAGTCGACGATGACCAGGATATATCGCACCTGACCGGGGGCCTTGGGGAAGGGGCCGAGGATGTCCATCCCCCACATCGCGAAGGGGCACGGCGCGTGGATGGAGCGACGCTGCGAGGTCGGGGCGTGCAAGAGGTTACCGTGCTTCTGGCATCCATCACATCGCTGGACATAGTCCCTTGCGTCTTGCCGGAGGGTGGTCCAGAAGTACCCCAAGTGGGCGATCTTATGCGAAAGGGTTCGCCATCCCGGGTGGCCGCCACAGACCCCATCATGGGCCTCATAAAGGATGTGCTCTGTAGATTCGGTCGGGACGCACAATAGATTGGGCTCGGCGTAGCCTCGGCGATAAAGGCAGCCACCTATGACGCAATATCGCGCCGCCTGCATTTTCAGCTTCCTGGCCTGTGCGGGGTCCTCTGGGAGGACTCCGCTTTCCACATACCGTGTTATCGGGATCCTCCAATCCCCCGCGGTGACAGATAGAACCTCGCTGTTCACACTCTGCGAGAGTTTTCGTTCTACCATTACGCGGTTCCTCACTTCAAGGGGGAGGGCGGATCCTAACCTCGCAAGCGCATCTGCTTTGGTGTTCGAGGTTCGTGGGATGGACTCCACCGCGAAGGTTTCCAGGCATGATACCAAGGCTTTGACCTTTTCTCGGTACGCGGGCAGGAACCCCGTTCTGGTGTCGTACTGACCGTTGAGTTGGCGCGCCACCAGCTCGGAGTCGGTGTAGACCCTGATTTTTTGGGCATCACTGAGGAGCGCCATCTCGATTCCAACGATCATGGCTTCATATTCGGCCTCGTTATTGGTGGCGTCGAAGGCGAAGTTAAGTGAGTACTCCGTCTCGATCGAGGGCCCAACGAGGAATACGCCAGCCCCACCACCGGCGTCATATCGCGAGCCGTCAACGAACACCTTCCACTCTTCCGAGCTTGTTTCTGTCTCAGGGAAGGTGACCTCCACCATGAAGTCAGCGAGGGCCTGCCCCTTCATGGCGGTTCTTGGGAGGTAGCTGATGTCGAACTCGGAGAGCTCGACCGCCCACTTCGTCATTCGCCCGGAGAGGGCGGGCTGGTGGAGGATTTGTCGAAGTGGGAGGTCAGACAGGACCTGAATGGGGTGCGCATGGAAGTAAGGGCGCAGACGCCTTGCGACGGTCACAACTGCCAGCGCCATCTTCTCTGCTGGGGAATATCGCTGCTCCGCGGGCTGAAGCACACGACTCACGAAATAAACTGGGTGCGTGGCCTTTCTGGTGAGCATCGCGCTGACCGTCTCGGGGCTGACGGCCACATAAAGTTGCAAGTCTTCACCCGCCAGCGGGGGCGACATTGTGGGGAGCTTTGTCAGGAAGGCCTTTAGCTCAGAGAAAGCGAGCTCCAGATTCTCATCCCACACGAACTTGTCATTCTGCTTGAGAGTCGCGAAAAAGGGCAGGGACCTTTCCGCCAAGCGGGAGCAGAACCTCCCAAGGTAGTTGACGGCACCGTTGAGCCGTTGCACCTCGGTGCGAGACCTTGGTGACCTCATAGAGAGGATCGACTCGACCTTGGCAGGGTTTACGTCGATGCCCCGTTCACTAATCATAAAGCCTAAGAATTTTCCCGATGACACGCCGAAGACGCACTTCTCGGGGTTCAGGCTGAGACGGTTGTGCCTGAGAGTTGCGAAGACCTCAGCGAGGTCGACCAGATGCTCCTCAGGGGTCTTGCTCCGGACAACAATGTCGTCGAAATAGACGACACGTTTCGTCCGAGATGGTTCTTGAAAACGCGGTCGACGAGACGTTGAAAGGTGGCCCCCGTGTTCTTCAGCCCAAACGACATGACTTTGTAGCAATAAGTGCCTCGCTGGGTGATGAAGGATGTTTCCTCTTCTTCTCGCGGGTTCATCAGAACCTGATTGTACCCCGAGTACGCGTCGAGGAAGCTTAAAACCCCGTGACCTGTGGTTGAGTCAACGAGCTCGTCGATCAAGGGCAAGGGGTAACTGTCTTTGGGACAGGCTTTGTTGAGGTCCTTGAAATCGACGCACATTCTCCACTTCTCGCTGGCTTTTTTGACAAGCACGACGTTGGACAACCACCGAGGGTATTGAACCTCGCGTATAAATCCCGCAGCCAGCAATTTTGCCACCTCGTCATTTGCGGCGCTCGCCCTTTCTTCGTTCATTTTCCTTCGTCGCTGCACCACGGGGCGAGTGGTAACATCGACGTTCAAAGAGTGCTGGGCCACGGTCCGCGGGACACCTCGGAGGTCCTTTGCAGTCCAAGCGAACACGTCGCGGGACCCAGTGAGCAAGGCTTCTAGCAACGTCGCCGACACCCCCGAGAGGCATTCCCCGAGGTAGATTTTTTCAGACTCTCTCTCGAAAGGGGATATCACCTTTCTCTCAAGCTCTGGAGTGGGGATCGTGAAATCCCGAACTTCGAGGTCGGCCTCGCCGGGAGATTCCACCACGAACACCGGACACTTCTGTTTTGCAGAGGTCGCGTAGCAAACGCGACCCTCCTCCTGATTGCCTTTGACCTCTCCTACTCCGCCATCGACGGGGAACTTCATTTTCAGGTGATAGATAGAGACTACCGCCTGGAACTTCATCAGGGAGACCCTCCCGATGATTGCATTCCACACCGAAGGCAGGCGTACCACGGTGAACTCTACCATCTCGGTCCTCCTGGTGGAGCCGGTGCCGAGCGTCATCCAGAGGTCGATGAGTCCAGCCACGTCGACTTCGTCTCCCGAGAAGGAGGTGAGTTTCCCAGCGCAGGGCTTCAAGGAGGTCTCGGAGATGCCCAATTGCTCGAACGCGCCATAGTACATGATGTCCACGGAGGATCCCGTGTCCACCAACACTCGCTTAACCATCTTCGAGCCCATCTGAGCGTGGATCACCAAGGGGTCGGAGTGTGGCATGTGAAGCCCCTCGGCATCTTCGGACGAGAAGGACAAACCTTCGTGGGGGCGCGAGGTTTGTGCGACGCTAAATACCGAGGGCTCATGATGGCTTTCCCTCGCGTATCTCTTCCGCTCTGCCTGGCTTGACCCAGCCGGTGATCGCCCGCCCGAGATGGTATGGATGTACCCATCGAGCGCCGTCGCTTGTCCAGACCGGGCCTGCTTCGCGGGCGCCTGCTGCTCGACGTTGTTGTTGTTGTTAGCCTGGGTCCGACTTGGGCCTTGCGGCTCGAGGTTGGCTCCTGATGCGGGGTTGGCGCGGCCCTTTTCATTTGGGTCGTGCGCGGGACCTCCCTTGCCTCGGTAACCCCGCGGTCTCCCGCCAAAGCAGTTCCAACCTCCGCCACCGCCTCCGCGGTTGTTGTTCCGGTTATTGTTGTTGTTGTTGTTGTTCCGGTTATTGTTGTTGTTTCTGTTGTTGTTGTTGTTGTTGTTGTTGTTGTTGTTGTTGTTGTTGTTGTTGGGGTTATGTGCCTGTGTCACATACGCATCGCGCGCAGCCGGCGCGGCCACCTTTGCCTTCCCCTTGGCCTCGGCGACGATCTCTTTGTCAGTTCGTGGTCGCGAGCTCTGGTTGGCGGCATCCTGGGCGTATACTTGGGCCGTGATCCGGGCGCACAGGCTTTCGTACGTCTCCGGATTCTTCAAGAAAATGCGGTTTTTGAAATCCCCGATGCGCAGGTTGCCCATGAGGGTGTCGCGCACCGACGACTCGTCGACGTGCGCGATCTCCGCCACCGCGGTCGTGAACCTTGTGAAGAAGGCGCCTAAGGATTCGCTCTCCCCCTGCTCGATTCCGCGGAGATCCCGCATGTTCTTCTTGCGCTTCCTGGAGCCGCTGAAGTGCGTGACAAAGGAATCACACAGCTGGGCGAACGAGGTCACGGAGCCGACCTTCTTACTTGAGAACCACGTCAACGCGGCCTTTTCCAGGGTGGTTGGGAAAAACCGGCAGAATATGGCGTCATTGTAGGCATTGACGTTCATCTGGACCGTGAAGTGTTTTACGTGCTCCTCGGGGTCCGCTGAGCCGTCATAAAGTCTCATTTGTGGCCTTAAGAAGCCCTTGGGCATGGGCGCGTTCCGGATCGCGTCCATGAATGGGGAGGTGATCTTGGCCTCCTCCTGATTTTGGGGCGGCGGCCTCGAATTGTGCGATCGAGACCTCGGGTAATGCATCGCGCTCCCCGCTGTTTCGGACAACTCTGGCCCCTGCAGCCTCGATCGTCGTGATCGAGACCGCGAGATCTGCATGGGATCTCGGGGAGGCCTCTCTGTTGACGAGCCGTTGGTGGAGGACTCGGGCTCCGGTGCACGCCTAGGGACGTACGCGGGGACGTACTCGAAGTGCTGCTCACCCTGGGGGGGGATAGGGGACGTACGAAGGGGCGAAGCCCTGCTGGTATTGCCCATAAGCCGGATAGGGATATGGGTTCGGGGGCGCGCCGCCCTGTTCGAAGCCTTGGAATGGGAATGGATTTTGCGGGGCGGCGTACGTCCATCCCGGAGGGACCACGAACGGGCAGCCCGGAGGCCCCGTGGCTGTCCATTGCGTAGTCTCTGGCATGTTGTCGGGGTGTTGAGGGAAGAAATCGTTTGGGCAAGCCATTTTGAGGGAATCGAGGAACTACTTAGGATGAAGAAGTTCCACAGACGGCGCCAGTGATGAAACCCGAAATGAGGCGTTCGCTAAAAGACAAGACACGAGATTATTATATTCGATTGCGCGAAACCTTGCTTCTTTATTTATGATTTTCTTTACAACGAGGTTACAATAACACTAGGTTACCAACGCTTGGAGGTTTACACCCTAGATCTCCTACGATTATCCGAGATCTCGACCTAACAATGTTCGAGATCTCTTAATTGCTAGACAATTCTAAGTATTGCTTTTTTTGACCTTTTGAACGAGGTTGATCTAGCGGGACGGTGTTGGCGACTTGCGAGATCGGGCAGCGAAGTCTTCGATGTGAATGAGAGCGAGGTGTAGGCGGCTTGCAAGATGGTGTAGCGAGATCTTTGGTGTGAGTAGGAACTTTATGAGACTTGAAGTCTTTTTGTGGACTTCACCTGTCTATAGCGAGGCCTTTTGACGATGTTTCGATCACGTCGATCTTCAACGAGCAAGATAATTCTTGAGTTCAAGATGTTTTTCGACCCTTTCTCCATACGAGATAACCCTCTATTTATGGAGAATTGGAGAGTTGGGTTTTGGTCATTGTCCGATGTGGGACGCCCGAGATCAAGGGCTCTGATTGGCCTAGAGGCGAGGCAGTCGGTGATTGGCCCGAGGAGCGGAGTTCGCTGAGTGGTCATGGTGGGCGGGTGTCAGTAGAGTCGGTTACGAGGTCGAGACCTCGCTCCGAGGTCTCGGGGGACCTCGTGGTGGCAGGAATTTTCGTTAAAATAGGGATTGGTTGCGGTCGTGGGCCCCGAGATCCACCTTGGGGGTCCTTTTGATCTTGTTTGACCCTCATACTCCGGGCCCACCTCTCGCTTTGCTATTTTGAGCATCATCACCGCACTCTCGCCACACCCTTCCTCTTGCAACAGCTCTAACATATAACAAGGAGGAAGAAGAAAGTGAGGTGGAGGATATGGAGGTGGAGGGGCGGAGAAGATTAACGCCGACGATGAAGGTTTCGGTTTCCCCGAGTCCGTAGTCGTCCCTATCTCTCGTTCCTTCCTTTATCTTCTTTGGAAAATGAATTGGTAACTTTGACAAAGCAAAAAGATATGCCGGTGCTATCTCAGATTCCTTCCTTAGTAAGGCAAAGTAGATAAGCTTTTAAAACTCAAAACCCGTCTCGGAACGGGACTCGCGTTAAAGCGGTAAAATTATGTACCTCGGATGGAAAAACTTACTAAATACAAAACGCCCCGTAAATTATGTAGACCAATAAAACCAATTTTTCATGATTTTATCACGCTACCTTCAATTTTTAAGGCTTCCGTTTCGTATTTTAAATCCTTTACAGTACATAATTAAAAAGACGGCTTATCCAATAAATATTCTTTTTCCATTGAAAAATCCTAGAATTCACACTGATCCATAAAATCATTTCTTTGTGATTTTAGGATGTCACCAAGAATTTTCTAGGATTTAATCTCCAACAAAAATATTGGATTAAGCGTTAAAACGGACAAAGAGGTTAAAAGGATATCCGAGAAAAATTCAAAAAAATATCCTCAAAAACCGCAGTTATTACAACTTCTATAAGACAAGGTAGTTTTAACTTAGCATTTTTAGCAGTGAGTTCCCCCTTAGCAAAAGTATTTCTAAGATAACTTAAGCAACGCATCTCTCAGAATTTGTCCTCCCCCCTTTTTGGCATCATCGAAAAGTGAAAAGCAATGAGAAAGAGAATTAAAGGGAACACACATTCATGCTAAAGCACCATTCATTACTTAGGTAAAATTTGTACAAAAAGGAACAAGAGTTACAATGTTTTTTGGGGGGAGGGGGAGGGTAAGGGGACTGGAGGGATAAGATCATGAGACCCTTGCCTTGAGAAGATCACTAACTTCAATAAGGACTTCTAGCATGCGGTCACATAGTTTTAGTGGTCTTTCTTAAACTACTTAGTTTAATTTAGTTTCATTTGCTTGTATAGATGATCAAGTAAATGAGTTGTACCATGTTCGGACGGTATCGGAGTTATGCATTGCTTAAGGCGGTGGGATTGGCTTCTGTTTTCACTGGGACGTCGCCATTGGCCGGTGTAGCCACTAGCTAGTAAGGGTGGTCGATGGCGAGTCAGAGGAGAGAACAAAGTGTTTTAATTTGAATGC
The DNA here is from genome assembly GCA_964016875.1 of Fallopia convolvulus. NCBI lineage: Eukaryota > Viridiplantae > Streptophyta > Magnoliopsida > Caryophyllales > Polygonaceae > Fallopia > Fallopia convolvulus. The sequence continues at coordinate 38,212,051 of OZ024733.1, forward strand.
ATCGAGAACAGTAGAACGCCATATGGCATAGTTAATATGATATCTGAAAGTGGTTTGCATACTTATAATCTTCAAACGATCATAATTTTTTGCTCGGATATCGGATTGAAGCTTAAAATATATCAAATCAAAACTATCAACGAAAAGAAAATATATAATTAAAAACATTTAGACTAGGGGAGCCAAGGCCACTTCTAGACTCCATATAGTTCCGCCCCTGGTAAGAGTTACCTTAGAATTATGTACAATACAATTTGTGGTAAATGTTACCTAGGAATTATTTACCAAACTTTGCACGCATGCCACTTAAATTAGGAGAATATAATATGATAAAATACAAGATATATAAACTGCAAATTGCATCTAAAAAGCAATCACCCAAGAATTTTATTTCTCCGACAAAGTACAAGTATAAAATGTCTTATTCAGAGCCATCTTTATCCATACTAAATCTCAATTTACAGCCGATCGATATATGAAGAAGGATCGATCCTATAGTTGTAAAAAAAAAAAGAAACCACCTACACTAATATTATTCTTGGCCGAAAGCAATGTTACCCTCTCTAGTAGCAGAAACATATATTCCAAAGCATAGCATAGAATAAAGTAGGCTTCTCACAATACTTGCCTTTGATTGATCACTGTATACCCTACTCTTATTCCTTTCCCTCTACTTATTTCACCACTCTCATCTCATTTCTCCACACACACACACCAAACAAAATCAAGATCACTTAAACCAGAAAAAACACCCAAACCTCTCCGACCGAAAATGCAATGGTATGGAGTTCCAAAGCCCAAAGACCCTTCACCACCACCACAACCACAACAACAACCCCAACAAAGCCGCGTAAGCCGCCAGCTCCTGATGCAAATCCCCAAGTGCACAGTCCACTTGATGGACGAAGGAGAAGCCGTCAAGATCGCGGGACCATCAGACCTCACCATACTCCGCGTTCTAGACAATAACCTCTCCCTGGCCACCATAGTCAAAGTAGGCAAGGATCTCCAATGGCCACTGACCAAGGACGAGCCCGTGGTGAAGCTCGATGATCGCCACTACCTTTTCACCATCCCCGTCAGGGGAGGCGATCCCCTCAGCTTCGGCGTTGGATTCTCCAAGCAGAGCAAGGCGCAGCTCGAGTCCCTCGACTCGTTTCTTCGCCAGCACGCTTGCTTTTCTTGTGCCTCAAGTAACGGCGACGGCGAGATTGACTGGAAGGAGTTTGCTCCCAGGATTGAGAATTACAATGGTGTCTTGGCCAGGGCGATTGCTGGTGGGACTGGACAGATTATCAAGGGGATTTTCATGCTCAGTAACGCTTATACAAATCAGGTGTTTGTTAATTCGTTTACAAATTGTGAAGATAGTTATCCTTTCTCGGAAAAACTGAGAAATAAATTGTCTAGTAATATGTATTTTTGGGTTACTTCTCCTACCAATTGGTTTTAGGATAAAACTCATAAACTTATGTATTAGGCTTGTCGCGCATGTGCGCTGGGACAGTCACTCCCTCCCTCCTTTCATATTGGCCCATCGGACTTTGACACAAATTAAGTCATAGTATAACTAAGTTAGTCAAACTCTATGAATTAAGTTGTTAGGTGATCAAATCCGTGATCATTTGTAGTGGCAAAATGAAGTGCCTCCTAAGAGGCTGAAAAATACTACGTAATAATTATGAATTCATATGCCAAAGTTCAGGCTTATGACATATGTGAGTGCAGGTTCAAAGGGGAGGAGATCAGTTAATCGTAACACAAGCCAAAGAGGATAAAACACAAAGAGGTGCTTATGGGATGACCAAAACCCAAAAGCCTCCACAAAACAAAGGAGGAATAGTAAGCCTAAGAGCTCCAAAGAAGACTCCCCAGCTTGATATGAATCTTAGGAGGTAAGTATTTGTATAAATCAAACTAGTATGAATCACTATTAGTAGTTTATCTCCACAAAATTGTGATTGTAACAACGTTAGAAATTCTGAAGGGCAAGAAAGCTGTCGGAGGCCACGGAGAATATGAGTAAGACCATGTTGGATGGTTTGGGTTTGGCTTCCGCCTCAATATGGGGGCCGTTGGTTCAATCGAGAGCGGGCCAAGCATTCTTCTCCTTGATGCCTGGAGAGGTCCTTTTGGCTTCACTTGATGCTATAGATAGGATTCTGAATGCAGCGGAGGCAGCAGAGAAGCAGACATTACAGGTGACTTCAGGGGCGGCGGTAAGAGCCATGGAGGATCGGTTTGGGGAGAGTGCAGGGGAGGCGACAGGGGACGTTCTTGCCACAGCAGGCCACCTTGCTGGGACGGCTTGGAATGTGTACAAGATAAGGAAGGCATTCGTCCCTACTACGTCGGTTTCATCTGGAGTGGTCAAGACCACTCAAAATCTCAGAAAACTCAAGCCTTGATGTGTAGTAATTGGTTTCTTTATAAAAGAAAAGAAATGCTGTATTATAATTATGCGCTTGTTAGTGTGTGTGTTTGCCATGTTTTCGGTTGGATTTGAATCTTTGGCTGAATGTAAGAACAGATGATGAATTCCTTCTGATGTGATAATGTTGTAATTTACGAATTTGAATGGTGTGCGCGAATTAATAATCAGTTCACGCCCCAATGTACGTACTCATGAAAGTATGGACTAAAAAACATACAATTTACTTCCATTTTCGTTCATCCGTTCATACACACCAAGCGATTTACACTACCCAAAATTTTAACTGCTATGACATGTTTAAAAAGTTAATTTGAATGGATAAACTAATGCAGCCATTTTACCATGCAGCAACGAGCATTTGGAGCCCTATAACAAAATTCATCAATGTTTTTCGTTATTTACAAATATATCATATTGTATGCACTTTTCTTTATTTTTCGGTAAAGAGACCGATGGTAAGCACTTTTAATTTCTATGTCGCGTTGATATTACATGATAAATAATCGCGTGGAAATCCAGCAGCCTGAAAGGCAACATGTTGATTATTGACCTAACTTCTTTTTTTTTTTTTTTCCATTTTGGAGGGCGCAAAGAAGAATAGAAGAAGATAACGACGCATATAACCAGAATATAGTTCTTTAACAAAGAGGACCTTTTCAATGTGAACGTGCCATAACGACGCTGCAACTGAAAAAAAAAATCGACACATAAAAAGGCTGACCTTCCTTCCTACTTTTTTCGTTCACCTACAATTAGCCTTAAAAAAAACTATTTCTTTCGCTAAATACTACATTACTATATTTTCCTAGGTACACAAATCCAACTAAATTTAGAAAAGTCCTTGTCAATCTATGTCGTCTTGTTTGTCAGTGGTTCATGTCTTCAGTCCCACGGACTCCACCTACCTAATCACTGCTAATACTCCTAATTTAGCTAATCCGGTAATCTAACTATAGATTTGTATAGCTATATAAATATGATGGAAACTATTATTAATGAAAATTTCAGAGTTCGCATAAAGTATCATTACTTACATAATAATATTAAGGCCACTTTGAGGAATAACCCAACATATATTAGGGATAGCTAAACTTACTAAAATATCAAGATACAATCGAGCGAGGTATAACTTGAAAATTAAAGTATTAAACGTTACTCCAAATACCGTCCATGCATGATGAAATTTTCAATACACATCTATCATCTTCGGAGCTAGGCCAGTATTTTCCAAATTACACAAGAAGCAAACATAAAATAAGTCACCTACGTACATATTATTCGGACAAAGATGTTAATGTGAGGTAATAAACCCACCAACATGTAGCAACCCTTTGGACCATGCAAGGGACCTAAGACTATACACATATGACATATGTCTATTTGAGTTCGCTTCGATTGTTCGAAAAAAAGTTTGAAAACTCTGAAAGAAAAACGCAAAAGGGGAACACAAGGTTTGTTGTGCAGTTCGGACGAAAGTCCTACTCTTCGGAGTCTTAAGAGGGGAGACTCACCCAATCCACTAGGCACCAGAAGCCATAAGCATAAGCACAGTTACAAGCAAGCACACACACAAGTGGCAAAAGCCAGAAACAAGAGACAAGCACAAAGCAACAAGAACGGAGAATGGAGCAGGTAAGCTCACAAAGACTCAAGCCACATAGACCCAATCTCCCTCATCTCTCTCTATTTCTATCTTTCCCCTTTCTTTCACTTTTGATCTCGTCATCTCTTCGGGAGGAACAGTGGGATCGCCGCGCTAGAGCTCGAGAGCATCTAACCCTAGGAAACCAGAGCGCCACGGAGAAGTGAGCAAGACAAAGCTCTAGGTCGGGTTTCGTAGTTAGGATTATAAAGGACCCCCAAATCCAAGATGACGCCGTTCGCATTCAAAAGCATCTCACAAAATCAAACGCTGTGTTTGGATTAGTGAGATCAGTGATTTGGATCAGAAGCGAGAAGGCTCAAGTTCATGGATAGGCCCAACAAGACATCGATCAGGCTCATGCCTCAAGTCACACAAAGAAACGGCCTAAAACATAACACAACACAACGAACAAGAGCCATGCTTGACCATGGTTAGGTCAAATGGCTCGAGCCATGAGTCATGGTTCAGTGTGGGTGGTTAGATGGCATCTCAAACACAAGCCATTGCCCTTGTCCTAGCTTCTACCTACCTATATGTATGTTGCATTGCACTATAGTGTACTTATGTTTACATATTACAACTTAGGATCAATAACATTACAAATGCCCTCCTAATATATCCTTGGTTGTAATAAAGCCTAAGGCATCAATGCGTAGTGGATTGTTAGAATCATTGTCTCCTGTCCATCGTCAACCCGTGAGCTATGGAGCTCATGTTGTGTCTCAAATATGCAGGAAATTCCTGCAGAAATGGAACTTGTCAGCACTCACAATCTCGGTCCTAAAGTCGGAAGGGTTCTCATCTCCCTTCACCTTCTTGACCTCCAATGATTTCTCTTGAATCTGAACTCTGATGAAATGGTACCTCACGTATATCTATGTGTTTGGACCTTTCATGAAAAATAGGTCCTTACATAGGGTCCTTAATCTATACTTGTAACACATATTAACAAGCACCAAGAAAAAGCATCTACAAATATTTTTTGACTAAGACATTTGTTGATCACGAATCACTCTTATCATCTTCGTTCTCATTATTTACACTGTCATTGTTAAATTATGAAGGAAGTCGTTCTCCTAATTAAAATAACAGTACACTGTACACATACAACTCGAGTACTAAAAAGTCAACACACAATTGGGAAAGTGATCTTTTGGAGTAAGTGCAAGAAAAGGCACCCACGTACCATCTCTTTTCTTTGCACCCACGGGCCACGGCCGCCCACTAAATCCCACAATTTACATGGCGTAGGATAATATACATGATTTCTAATTTAACATTTTATTGGAACAAATAGTATGTAATGTGTGCTTTTAAGTGTTTCAAATATATACATGTTACGTTATGAGAATTTGTCACTTCGGAAAGATATGACGTTAGCGATGGAACTGAGATAAAATGAGTGTTTGAGGGGAACACAGAGCCATCGTTGATGGAAATGAAGTGTAGATTTTCACGAGAAAAGAATGTTGGCTTATAGATTCAACAATGGAAGAGATCTTTTATTGAGCTTTTGGATAGAAGATTGGTGTGCAATCAAAAGAGAAAAAGATAAGATATTGACAAATTATCATATCTTATAAAAGAAGTAATTAATACTCTAGAGCCTAAGGACGAAACGTGATATCCTCGTCGATACCCCATCATTTTGCATGATTGACCTCAAATATTTGAAACTCTCCTTCTTCCTAACGATTTCCCCTCCTCGGCGCACTTCCTCGATGGGTCCTGCAACTTGCCCGAATTTAAACGCCACGTATTCTTACTCAGCCTAAAACCCTTAGATTCCAACTTCTCCCTCCAAGCCTCGAGCTTTCCACTAACTCCAGCTCTGGACTCTAGTAATACAATGTCACTTGAAAAAAGCATATACCACGACAATCCACCTGGATCTCTCTCGTCAAAACATCCAACACTAGCGTAAAAAGAAAGGGGCTAATAGCTGAGCTTTCGTGTAGGCCTACTCCCACCTTGAAAAACTCTATATCCCCTCCCAAGGTGCAAACACTGGTCATTGAAGGAAGGAGAGCAAATACTGGTCATTGAACCCTCATACATATCTCTAACGATCCTAATAAACGTGCCTGATACTTCTTTGGCTGTTAGGCTCTCCCAAATCAGCTCTCTTGGTACATTGTCGTAAGCTTTCTCTAGATCGACGAAAACCATATGTAGATCTTTCCATCTCTCTGTATACCTGTTGGATCAGTGTTAGGGAACTAGCACTAGAACAATGGTTTCTCCATTTCGAGCAATCGAAGTTTTGATAATGACAAACAGATGGAACTAATTCCCTGTACAAGTGATCTCAGGAAAGATAACAGATTCACAGGAAAAGCAAGGGAAACGTTCCCTGTCAAGTCACCTGAATACGTGGCAAGCAAATGAAAGGATAGTGAAGACTTTTCACTATTGTCTTGGGCGGCAAGCCAAGCTCCGAATGAACAAGAATGCAAAAGGGTACGCTAGTCTTTTTGAATAGTATCGTACTCCCCAAGACAAGAAGGGCAAAGGCGTCAAAACTAAAAATGGAAACTCTATAAATAGCATGCGACGCCGCTAGGTCAATTGAGCTCTCGAACGCAAGAAAATCAGATCCACAAAAGGAAAGAGAGAAATCGAGAGCCTGAGCTGATTCAGTGAAGATAACAATCCAGAAGTTCAAGGAAGGAAGCATCAAGTGATGAAGACTGAGTGAAGATCTTCGTCAACTTGAAGAAGGTGGTTCCTGTGCTAAAGGGAACTGCACAGGAACGAGTAAGGTTCACTATCTATATTCAGTTGTGCTTAGATCTAGGATCTACTATGTCTTAGTCGTTAGTATTGTTTGTGAGTGGGATTGCGAACAATAGAGAAGTTCGACTTTGTATTGTGGAACCTGAGATCTATCAATAGAATATAGTGTGTGTTCAAAATCCTCCAAGGGAGGTAGAGGTTTACTCTTTAGTTGTTGGCTAAAGAGGTTCCTCTATAAGGAACCGTGTCCCTGTCTCTAATTTCCTGTTTAAAGTTTGTATTACATTATTCCGCTGCGTAAGGGAACTGTCACTGGAACAGTTCCCGATTGTGTTGACTAACACCGATCTACGATCCTACAATTGGTATCAGAGCTTGGCTCTAGATTTTGTGTGAAAACTCGCAGGATGTCTACAGGAATGTCTTCAGATCTCAGTGCTGTTGGACACGGAAGCAACAAACCACCTAGGCTGATCGAAGGACGCTTTGAGCTATGGCAAGGGCTGATGAAGGATTGGATACGAAGTCACAATTATCAGGCATGGGCCATAATCGAGAGAGGGAACTTCACCATCAATCCAGAAATCGAGAATGATCTAACAAAATGGGGGCCAAATGAGTGGAAGTGCATGGAAGCAAACTACAAGGCAAAGATGTACCTCAACTATTCCATGAGTGAGATTGACTCAGCCAAGGTTGGAAACCTAAAAACCGCTAAGGAGATGTGGGCTGCAATCGAACAGACGCACATGGGAAGCTCAGATCTAAAGGAAGATCATCAAATGGATGTTCGCCAGGAGTTCTACAACTTCAGGATGGAACCTGGAGAGACTGTATCATCATATCAGTTCCGTTTCGAGGGATTATTGACTAAGCTTGAGAACTTGGGAATCTCAGAAAGTGAAGTCACTGAACGGATCAAAGTCAAGAAGGTGATAGATGGTCTTTCTGGTGAATGGACTCATGATCGAACAACATTCAGAGAAAATCCATCCAACAGGAACCTCATGCTTCATGAGATCTTTGGAAAACTGAAGACCTATGAGAGAAGAAGGAACTCTGACAAAGCTCAAGACAAACCTGAAAAGGGAATTGCACTTAAACTTGAAAAAGTGCTTAAGTCTGTTCAGGAACAGTGTGAAGAATCTGAAGATGAGGAAGAGGATGACATAGTGCTCATCACAAAGGCACTACGCAACCTCTACAAGAAGGGAAAGTTCCAGAAGAACTACAGAGGGAACAGTCACTCAAGAGATTATAACAAGTCTGGAGAAAAGGATGTAAAGGATATCACGTGTTTCAAGTGTTTCAAGAAGGGTCACTATGCTAAGGCTTGCCCTCTGGGAAATGACGAGAATAAGTCTGGGAACAAAGCTTACATAGCAACATGGGATGATTCCGATGATGAAGATCTTGAGGCTTAGGCTACACCAAACATGTGTGCAATGGCTATCAAAGGAGATCAAAAGGAACCTCAAGAGGATGTGAGTATTTTATCTCTAACTAGTTGCTTTGATAAATACTCTAAATCTGATCTTATTCGTATACTCTCTAAACTTGTTAAAGACAATATGAAGCTACAAAAGGAAATGAGTGGAATTGAAGAGCATTGTCTTAAACTTGAAAATAATGTTGCTGAAAGGGAACTTGAATTAAAAAACACTGAATCTGTTAAATGTTCTGCTTGTGATAAACTGAAGAAGGAACTTGACTCTATTGTGACTGCTAAAAATGAGCTTATCTCTACTCTTGCCATTGTTACTTCAGAAAAGGAAACTCTTAGTAAGAAACTAGAGATAACTGAAGGAAAGAAAGTGGTAGAAATTCCTAAGATCACTTTTGTCCCCTCTAGACATGGTATAGGATACTCTGAAACAGACTCCGGAAATGATCAAAAAACTCTTACTCTAAGGGAACTAAGTGAAAGTAGAGCCCTAGAATTACAAACTGAGAAAATAAAAAATTCTCATCTAGAAGAGAAGATTAGAGTTCTAGAGAGTGGAACTAAAGGGAAAAGGGACTACTACACTGGAAACAACTCACATAAGATATATGTCAAGATAGCTAAGGGAATTGGTTCTAGAGGACCAAACAAGGAAACTGTTGAGAAAAATAGAATTCAGAGACCTCACCCTAAGTATTATCTAGGTGAATATTACAAAACTTGCTGGACATGTGGAAGTCATGGTCATTACAAGGAACAATGTTCTAAAGTCAGTTTCTTTGGAAATCCCACAAACAGAAACAACAACAGAACTTCACATTTAAAATCCTACAGGCACTATCACTCTGTTGACGTTAACATTGCAGATTATGTAAATTACTATCCCTGTAAGGAACCAGGCAAGGAACATCTTGCCTGGGTAACCAAACATTAACTCTTTTGCAGGTGAAAGTGAGGGGGAACTGTATGTGGTTCATAGACAGTGCATGCTCCAATCACATGACAGGAAACAGGAACAATCTAACCTCGCTTAACACCCAAGTTGAAGGAGGAAATGTTTCCTTCGGCAACAAAAACAAAGGGGCAATTCAAGGATCAGGGGAAGTAAAGCTCAACAAATCAATCAAGGTCAACAATGTCAATCTTGTGGCAGATCTTGGGTACAATCTACTATGTGTGGCACAACTCTGTGATCAAGGAAACAACATAGTTACCTTTGATTCAAATGAATGTCTGGTTGTGAACAAAGAGACGAACAAAGTTATTCTTAGAGGGAAACGATCTAACAATGTTTACATTGTTGATCAAGATTTTCAACCTCCAAGAAAGCTATGTCTCACAGTCTCCACAAGTGATACGGATCTCTGGCATAGACGTCTTGGTCATGCAGGTCTAAATCTCATTCAAAAGTTGTTCATGCAAGATCTTGTGGTTGGCTTACCAAGGATAAACCCAGATACAGCAAAACTGTGTGATGCTTGCGCCAGGGGGAAACAAACTCGTAGTTCATTTAAACCAAAGAAGAATGTTAGCACTTCCAAACCTTTGGAAATGCTACACATGGATCTATGTGGTCCAATGGACACATGTAGCTATGGAGGAAGCAGGCACATATTTGTTATAATAGATGATTATTCACGTTTCACTTGGGTTATCTTCTTGTCTTCCAAAGGAACAGTGTTCAAGGAGTTTGAAGTATTCATAAAGAAGACAGAAGTCAGTCTAGGAACCAAGCTGAAATCCATACGCTCAGACCATGGAACAGAGTTCGATAACTCAGCTTTTCTCAACTTTTGTAATATAAATGGAGTGTCTCACAATTTCTCAGCACCAAGAACTCCACAACAAAATGGAGTAGTCGAACGGAAGAATCGCACCCTAGAGAATATGGCTCGAGCCATGATGCTTGAAAGTGGGGTTCCATCGAACTTCTGGGCAGAAGCTATATCGACCTCAGTCTATATCCTGAACAGGGCTATGATTAGACCTTTGTTGCTTAAGACTTCTTATGAACAAATCAAAGGCCGAAAGCCAAACATTTCCCATCTCAGAGTTTTTGGTTGCAGGTGCTATATCCATAACAATGGGAAGGATACTCTTGGAAAATTTGACCCAAGGAGCGATGAAGGAATCTTCACTGGCTACTCCCTTCACAACAAAGCATATCGAGTCTACAACAAGCGAACCAAAAAATTTGAAGAAAGTATTCACGTCATCTTTGATGAAGATCCCATCCATCATGGATTCTCCTCCAAAGATCCACTCTCAAAGATAGCTGTGAAACCTTTCACTATACCATGGGAACCAACAAGGGAACCAATGGAAGAAGATGATGATCTGAACCCTCGAAGAGATGACTCTGAGTACATCAATGGGAATGGCTCTCAACTACAGGAATCAACCCTTGAAGATGATCATGAAGAAAATGATGCCACAGAGCAATTTGATGATCCTTCAACCAACTTTCCTGAAGAAGAAGATATTTCACCAGAAACAATTGAAGCATCAACTTCTGGGAACAATCCTACTACTGAGATTCCACAAACTCTCCCTCAAGCTAGTTCCAGTGCTCAAGAGGAACTTCCAGGAACAAATCAACTTCAACCAAGGAACTATCATCAGAGAAAAGATCACCCTCTTGAAAACATCCTCACACCTCTGGAACAGGGAGTAAAAACTCGTTCCTCACTCCATAACTTTTGTGCATTTAATGCCTTTGTTTCACTTGTTGAACCCAAAAGCATACAGGAAGCTCTCAAAGATCCTGATTGGATTCAAGCTATGCAAGATGAGCTCCATCAGTTTGAAAGACATCAAGTGTGGAAGCTAGTTCCAAGGCCACCAGACAAGAATGTTATTGGAACTAGATGGGTCTTTCGCAACAAAATTGATGAGTCAGGAAACGTTTCCCGAAATAAGGCTCGACTTGTAGCTCAAGGCTACAATCAAGAGGAGGGAATCGACTATGAGGAAACGTTTGCACCAGTTGCCAGAATTGAAGCAATACGGTTACTCATTGCCTTTGCAACATACAAAGGATTCAAACTGTTCCAAATGGATGTGAAGACAGCCTTTCTCAATGGCTATTTACAAGAAGAAGTTTATGTGAAGCAACCTCCTGGATTTGAAGACGACAACAAGCAAGATCATGTCTACTTTCTTGAACGAGCTCTCTATGGCCTCAAACAAGCACCTAGAGCCTGGTATGATAGATTTGCTTCATTTCTATTATCCAAAGGTTATCAAAGGGGATCTATTGACAAGACACTTTTCTTGAAGAAAGAATAAGGTGACATTTTAATTGTGCAAGTCTATGTTGATGATATAGTTTTTGGTTCCACTAACCTTGTGCTTACAGAAAAATTTGAGAAACAAATGAGTAGTGAGTTCGAGATGAGTATGGTAGGGGAACTCAATTTCTTTCTAGGTCTTCAAATCTCTCAAACAAAAGATGGGACCAAGATTCATCAACAAAAATACATCAAGGAAATTCTGTCCAAATATGGGATGGACACTGCAAAACCCATCAACACTCCGATCTCACCTAGTACACGCCTCGATGCAGATGAGAATGGAACTAATGTCAATCAAAAGCTCTTCCGAGGAATGATTGGTTCCCTTCTCTATCTTACCGCTAGTAGACCGGATATCATGTTCGTTGTCTGTCTTTGTGCACGGTTCCAAGCAAACCCTAAGGAGTCACATTTGAAGGAAGTCAAAAGGATCTTTCGCTACCTCAAAGGGAGAGACAACCTGTGCTTATGGTATCCTAGGAACAGTTCCTTCGAACTTGTTTCCTTCACTGATGCTAATTTTGCAGGGCATCTAGTTGATCAAAAAAGCACATCAGGCATGGCACAGTTCCTGGGAGACTGTCTAGTATCTTGGGGATCAAAGAAGCAGTCCTCAGTGGCACTTTCTACTGCTGAAGCTGAATATATAGCCGCAGCTGCTTGTTGTTCCCAAGTCCTATGGCTCAAGTATCAACTTCAAGACTACGGTATGTCTCTTGGAACTGTTCCTATTAAATGTGATAGTACGAGTGCAATAAACATCTCAAAAAACCCAGTGCATCACTCTAGAACAAAGCACATAGAGGTTAGGCATCATTTCCTGCTTGATCACGTAGAGAAAGGTTCCATTGAGATGGTTCATTGCAGGACAGATGAACAAGTTGCTGATATTTTCACCAAAGCTTTGGACAGACAACCCTTTGAGCATCTTCGAATGCTCTTAGGGATGATTCTCTTACATTAAACAAGTCCCGGTCCATCTTTTCCCTCAATGATTGACTAGTTTAGCATTCGTATGACTAGGGAACTGTATGGTTTAGCAACTGTCATTTTAATAATTGCTCTTTGCATGAAACTTGTTTACTTCTATGTATGGGAACTGATTCTTAAAAGCACTTTGTTTCTTTCGGCCCAAAATGATCAACCTGATCTTATCTATCCCTCTCTACAAGCCGAAAGGATGGTTGATCATAAGACTTGTCCCATAAAGCCCATCCAGGTAAACGTTTCCTATGAACCTCAATTAATTGATAAAACCCCTTTCTACGGGATTCAATTACCTGGATGATAAAAAATATTGTTAACCTACCCATATTTTGTTTGGATATTTCTCTTTGTCTTTTCACAAAATACCTTTACGTATCCAAATATGGCCTTCCGTCACTTGTTCATGGAAATGAGGTTGGAAAAGAAAGGAACTACTTCAAAATGCGAAGGACCCACAAAGTTTTTTTTTTGCAACTCAAGCGTCTCATAGCTGTATTATTGGAAAGCGAAAGGGCATTGGAAACTGGGTTTTGAATCGACAAGTTGAGAAAAAAGGAAATTTGAATCCGCACCGTTTATCCTGCTACTTTAGCTCATTCTCCGCCACGTATGTACCGATGATTTGGAAAGAATCTTTTAATGGAAGACAACAAATCTTTCTAGTTACCCTCAGAGTAACTACCTACGATTTTCAAGGGAACCCTGGTAAGCCCTCTCACCTTTTCTAGTTCATTCCCTTCCTTACTTAACCCATCTTCCTCATCCCTCTCCATCCTCGCCCTCCTCATCTCCAACCCTAAATATCAAATTCTTCAATCTTATCCTTCTCTCAACCATGGCTAACTAGAACCAACCCAGATACACCAGACTTCACCCAAATCCTCTCATAGAACATTTCCTTCAAAACGACCCAGTCTACCTTCAAGAACAACTCTTTAAAAATCTGGATCTTGACCACCACGAACCAGAATACATCTTTGATGTCAAAGAAAAACTCTATTCTCTTCTTCGAAAGAGAGATGGTCAACCTCCTCTTACCCCTGAAGGCTCACCTCCCACAACTCCTCGATTTGAGATTCCAGTTCTCACAACGAGACCGGATGGTTCTTCAACTCTAACTCTCAATATTGAGGGTGTTCAAACCATAGTTTCTGAAACCAACCCAAATACTCTCCTTCTCAAAGATTCCTCCCATTCCTCTCCAAAACACCACACTCAAATCGTTGACAGTTTCGATCCCAAACATTCTGATCCTCCTGCTTCAACTTCTCAAAACCCTAACCCTCAAATCCAAAATTCCAAGGAACCTCCATTCTCTACAAAAGCTCCTTCACTCCCTGTTCCACCTCACAGGGAACTTGATCTTCCAAATCTTGATCACACTCTCTCTCAGTTTGAGAGAGAAGAGTTCTCTACCTCACAAAGACCTCCACCTACTCTACCTTCTTCTTCCTCCAAAATGACAACCCCCTCCAAAGACCCTCTCTCAACTGTGCCCACTGGTCAAAGATCAAGGAAGAGAAAGCACAGAAAAGTGAGTGAAGAAGAAGAAGAAGACGAAGAGGAACTACATCCTCTTTTCTCTGAGCAACTGCGGGCCCTTAATCCATCAACAGAAATCGTTACTGTTGAAGGCTCCGATAATGAGATAGAAGAGTACACAAAGCCTCTTCAAATTGGTTATAAGGAACCGCCATCTGGGCGTCCTTCAACAAGAGGCTCCAAGAAACAGAAGGTGGAGGAAAAGAAGGAAAAGAAGGAGAAGAAAGAAAAGAAGAAGAAAGAAGAGAGGAAGTTGGTCATTCCTCTGATTGTTACTGCTGAATTTCTCAAAGAACACGAGTTCAACGAGCTTCAAGAACTCATCCAGTTCCAAGGATGGGAAAAGCTCTGCTCCGAACCAGCAAAGGTGGATCAAGCTCAAGTCAAATTCTTCTACTCCAAATTCACCCTAACAAAGGGAACTGAGCTCGATCCAGTCATAAGGTGGAAAACAGAAGAGGATGACTTCACCTTCACCTCCACCCTGATCAAGAAAATTCTCAAAGTTCTTGGAGAAGGCTTTGACACACTTCCCCAACGACCATGGCAAGATACTGATGGACGAGAAGCTATCCTGCAAAGGCTTCTAGGTCATGTGCCTGCTCAAGGCAAGGAGGTTTTGACTCACAGTTTGAGTCAAGTGGGGAAGATGGCACACCAGTACATCACTCGGGTAGTGATTCCCAGACAGGAGAAGAGAACAACGCTCAATTCCACTGATGCCATTCTCCTGGATCTGTTCCTGCGCAAGGAAAGAATCAATCTGCCCAAGATCATGATCTTGCACATGTGCAAGTGTGTTGCCAAAGAGTCTCATGCCCTTCCCTATGCTGCTCTGGTGAAGGAGATAATGAAGAGGAACGACGTCTATAATCCCGAGGAAGAAGAAGAGCTTGGACAAGAGATGGACATGTCCAACAATCTAAGAATGAAGCACTCCCAAGAACCCAATGAGGAAGTTCCTCCTGCTGTGTTCATTGAACAAGGAGATTCAAAGACAATTCTCCAAGCTCTCAACCGTCTGTGTGGGGTAAATGAGCAGATTCTTGATGTTCTCCTAGACATCCAACAAACAAAGGGAACCAACGAGCACATTCTTGCTGTTCTTCAAGATATTCAGAAGAAGTTGCCCTCCTCCTCTTCCTCCTCTAATCCATGAACAAGCCCTCTACAAAAACAATCCTTAGCTGTCTTATCACTCCTTCAATGCCTTTAATGAATTTGTTCCTGCACTAGCTTAAACGCTGTTTCAATGAAATGCATTTTGCTATTATTCTCTAGTTATGAATGTGCTTCACTTACTTTTCCTTGCTTGTTTATACTTAATTCTTTTCGATGATGTCAAAAGGGGGAAAAGTGGAAAAATGCAGAGATGCGTTGTCTAAGAGAATACAGAAAAAATAACCATAAGCTGAGGGGGGACTATAAGCTTAAAAATCTTGAAAATTGAACTGCTTGTCCATTTCAGGGGGAACTGAGTATCTATAAAGAATTGCCTGTGTTTTTGGTGCTTGAATCTATCATATCTTTCCTGTATCCTAGAACGCTCTTACTTGCATTTTATGAAAGTTTGTCATCATCAAAAAGGGGAAAATTGTTGGATCAGTGTTAGGGAACTAACACTGGAACAATGGTTTCTCCATTTCGAGTAATCGAAGTTTTGATAATGACAAACAGATGGAACTAATTCCCTGTACAAGTGATCTCAGGAAAGATAACAGATTCACAGGAAAAGCAAGGGAAACGTTCCCTGTCAAGTCACCTGAATTCGTGGCAAGCAAATGAAAGGATAGTGAAGACTTTTCACTATTGTCTTGGGCGGCAAGCCAAGCTCCGAATGAACAAGAATGCAAAAGGGTACGCTAGTCTTTTTGAATAGTATCGTACTCCCCAAGACAATAAGGGCAAAGGCGTCAAAACTAAAAATGGAAACTCTATAAATAGCATGCGACGCCGCTAGGTCAATTGAGCTCTCGAACGCAAGAAAATCAGATCCACAAAATGAAAGAGAGAAATCGAGAGCCTGAGCTGATTTAGTGAAGATAACAATCCAGAAGTTCAAGGAAGGAAGCATCAATTGATAAAGACTGAGTGAAGATCTTCGTCAACTTGAAGAAGGTGGTTCTTGTACTAAAGGGAACTGCACAGGAACGAGTAAGGTTCACTATCTATATTCAGTTGTGCTTAGATCTAGGAACTACTATGTCTTAGTCGTTAGTATTGTTTGTGAGTGGGATTGCGAACAATAGAGAAGTTCGACTTTGTATTGTGGAACCTGAGATCTATCAATAGAATATAGTGTGTGTTCAAAATCCTCCAAGGGAGGTAGAGGTTTACTCTTTAGCTAGTTGGCTAACGAGGTTCCTCTATAAGGAACCGTGTCCCTGTCTCTAATTTCCTGTTTAAAGTTTGTATTACATTATTCCGCTGCGTAAGGGAACTGTCACTGGAACAGTTCCCGATTGTGTTGACTAACACCGATCTACGATCCTACAATACCTCTGTTAACCTCCTCAGTGGGTGAATATTCTCCATGGATGATCTCCTAGGCATAAAACCAAACTGATTCTCTGACACATCGACTAGCCGCCTCAGTCTCAAGTCGATAACCTTCTTCCACACTTCTGTTGTGTGACTGAGAAGTTTGATGCCTCTAGAACTATAGATTGTTGCACATCTCCCTTGTTTTAATATACCAAAATCAACTTATTGAGCCTCCACTCTTTTGACATTTTAACCGTCTTGAAAACATAAAAAAAAAACCGTTGCACTAAATGTGTAACTTAATTTTTTGAATTTTTTTAAAGACCTTTGTAGTTAGAAGTATGTCAAATATCTCTATTTATGGGATAAATGGTTGCAAACTTTCAAATGGTAAATATATTGAGAAGTGAGGTGAAAATATTACACGTTCGTGTTTTCTTTCGTCAATTTGTATTTATTTAGGATTAATTATTTTTCTTAAAAATATATTTTTTTATAGGAGTGCAATATTTTTAAATAATATGTTTAATTTAACTATCATCTAACAACATAAAAAGTTATCCTTGAAGGGAAATAAATGTTAAAGTATTTTGTATTAATATTTTAAAATTTGTCTAAAAAAATGCTACGGAGTAAAGTATTGTGTATTAATGTTTTACAATTTGTCTAAATATAATTAATTTTTTAACCTTTGGTATTACACATGGACTTAAACCAACTAGACTAAATAAATATAACCAACTGCTCAAATTTCCAACTCTTTGAAATTAAAATAAATATATAAAACTCTTCAAATTCTCAACTCTCCAAAATTAAAACATACATTATATTCTGTCTTAACTCTTCAAATTCTCAACGCTCCAAAATTAAAACATACATTACATTATGTCTTTTCATTTTATTTATAAAAACAAATTTTAATTACCCAACTTTTGGAATTCTTCTCATGTCACTATATATACTCAAGTCTTAATAGCCACATCCACCAACTTCTATTCTCTTTCTTCACACCAAACAAAAAGATTAATAGAGGATTCAACGTTTTAATAAGTAAGGATTTCTCTTACATAATATATTCGTTTTCAAGCCTCCTATGTTTTTTTTTTGTCTTTTTCAAGATAAGAATTCTCTCATTTTTCTATTCTTTTTTTTTACCAATATATTTTTCAATTTTTTTCTACCTAATTTGCATTATACAAGACTCTATTCGTCTATGCAAGTCTTACACCTTAAAAAATGTCAATAATACATAAACAAATCTTATAGGAGTAATATTTTCAATTAACAAATTTTAAATATAAATTTTACCCCGTGCAACGCACGGGGTTATCAACCTAGTGTTCTGAAAATATAGAGTAGAAAAACTAATAGTTTAATTACTCTAGGTACATAATACTTAATTCAGAAAAGGTGGACCTATTATTAGCACTAAGTCACTAACATATATAAGTATAGCATTGATTTAATGTTAAAAATTTGCATCTTGTAATAGGTACAGATTGTGTCAAAGTCAAAGCGGAATTAAGTTGCCGTGTTTGAACTGTTTCATATATTTTGTATGAAACATTAGTGTGAATGTGTGCGATATAAATATTATATGTAACTAGTTTTACCCGTCGTACCATGTACGACTACGATTCGATATTTTATAAACATTATAAATAAGATATTAATAAATAAATAAAAATATAATTGAACTTTAATATAAGTAATTTATTGCTCGTAGAATGTATATAATTTTTTAATCAAATATTATATTCTTCCTATTTTATTAATTTTCATGCACGTAAATTTAGAGTTTATCAAATGTTTCAATATCTATTAAATCTTTTATTATCCATTTTTATTAATTTTAAAAATTATAAATATTTATCATTAATTTTTTTATAAAAGAAAATCACTATATTTCTATAAATGAATTTGTCAAAAGATATATGATAAAATATTTATATTTATTTTAAAATATTTAAATATTTTATCTTTAATTTTAAATACTTGTATAAGGAAGCTTTCAAAAAATATTGTCATACTAAATAGATATTTTTTTGATGTTATACATAAATTTAAATAGTTAAAAAGAATTTAATAGTAAGTAGTTATAATAATAGAAATTAAAATTAATTTTTTAAATATGAGGTGGGGCTAGAATCGTTCTGGTGGCTCGAAAAGGTACAACTTTAATATATAGCTATATATTACCTATTTTTTTACAAACATTATAAGTATTTATCATTATTTTTTTATTATAAAAGAAAAAATATATCTATAAATAATTTCGTGCAAAGACATCATGCTAAAAGGTAAAAGATATTTATACTTAATTAAAAATATTTTAAATTTGTTATCTTTAATTTTAAATATTTGTATAAGGAAGTTTTCAAAAGATATTGTTATACTAAATAGATATTTGTTTGATGTTAAAGATAGATTTAAATAGTTAAAAGAAGAATATAATAAGAAAAAGTTAAAAATTAGAACTAAAAATTAATTTTGTAAATATGAGGTGGGGCCAGAATCGTTCTGGTGGCTCGAATAAGGATAACTTTAATATATAGTTATAGATATGAGATTAATTATTGGTTGTTGATTGTATTCGTAAAGTGTTAAAAGTGCGATCTCAACAATCTCAACAACGAATTTATTGACAATAATTATTGACATTGGCAGTTGTTGAAGAGTGTTGACAATAAGTTGTTGACAACAACTTTTTGACAGTAGGTTGTTGACAATAATTTATTGAGCACTGATTAACGACAAGTCAACTTAGTTGACCGAGTCAACTCACCAATGGGTAGAAGGTGGAGAATGCAATTAAAACATATAACTCAACTTAAGAACAATTACCCTCTATTTAAGGGTAATTTATCAAAATCATCCTAAAAACTACCGTTATGAATTAATTACAAAACACTTTTGTTGTTGGAAGATTGTACCTGTACAATATTCTCATCCTAAATTCGAACCCTCCATATATAGCATGGACATATAAGTAGATAATGGTTTACCGTACTTCCCATGATACATATAATAGTTAATTCGATTTAAAAATTATGGTAAGATTCATTTTGAACACATGTTCTTGACGCCCTGTAGAATATGAATTATGAAGAACCATTATAGCTTACCTTTTTCTCATCTAATAATGTCATAGCTAGTTACATCCATTCTCTAAACAACAAAAAGGAAACAGTTGAATAATAATTTCAACCGATATAATATAACGGTTTTTCTATCCTATGCCCTAAGGGCATAGGTTAAGCGTACTAAATATGGAAACTAAAACCCTAATAGGAAATTAATAAACCCTATTGAAAAAATAATTAAATCTAAATAAATACAAATTTTAAATATATTACCATCTTTAGTCTCTTAAGGGCATAGGTTAGAAAAATCGATAATATAATGCACCTTCCTAACTACTTGTATTGAAGGTGCAAGTTGATTTCAATTATACAAATCCAAAACCCCGAACCCAAACCCACTATAAAAACACTTAATGTCCATACATCCCAATTACAACTTAATTATACCTTCTCCACTAATATATCTAATATCTAGCTCTCTCTCTCTCTTAATTTCCTCCACACCGATTCAAGAATCTACTATGGCCGGAGGCGCCGCTGCTTACGCCACGTGGCTCCCGTCGTATCCTTCCGTTGACCATATGTTTGACCTCGATGAGGCTTTGACTCTGCCAATGAACTTCCCGGCGGCAGCCCTGCCATCCACCAGAACCGCCGAGGAGGTGGCGCTCCCGTCGGCGACGGAGGCGGACGTGAACGGCGTCGTATGCTCCATCTGCACGGAGGGGTTCCCTCCCGGTGAGGCAGACGGAAAGCGGGTCACGTGTGGACACGTGTACCACTCCGGTTGTATTTCCACGTGGCTGTCTTATTGTAACTCCTGCCCGCTCTGCCGCGCACAAGTACTTGTTGTAAATAAGTAGTTTATAATCCGATCGACCCATCATATATCGATATGTATTGTACTACTCGGTGTTATTTTTTATTTAATTTTTCCCCCCTAAAAAAGAAGTTGAGAAGGATAGCCTTGAGTTGAGAGTTTCACGTGTACAGTTGTTTACAAGTTGAAATAATTAAACGAAATTATTGCATCTCTTTTGATGAAGTTTTGAGATGCATGAAGCTAAGGGGAATTAGACCATCTACTACAATGCACCTGCTACAGTATTATGTACCCCAACTTTTTTTATTTCTCTCTCTTCCACATTATTCATGCACCCCATTTTAATTTATACCCACATCCATGCACCTCTATAAATTCATATTTTTATTATTTTTAACACTTTTCTCTCTCTCCATATATAATTACACATATACCCTCTTCTCACGTTAAAATTATTTATATGCCCTTATTATAAATAATTTTGTTTATTAATGAAATGTTTTTAATTAACTATAATTATTATAATAAATAAAAGATTATACTTGTTAATTTATCAAAAAATAATTCTTAATTTTTAATTTAAAAGTCATTCTACATTTGTTAAGAATTTTATGTTCTATTCTTAATTAAAAAATATTAGTACATGAAATTAAGGAAAATAAACATCATAATTGGATAGATAATGCAATTCAAAGCAAACGGGAGTACATCTAAAAAAACAACGCAAGAAAACATAAAACAACCCGCATACGAGATACTTGATTCAAACAAATACAATACTTAAATATCCTAATCCGACTCGTACTCATGCCCAAATCTTGTCCAAATGTGCTCCACCAGGTCTGCCTTCAGCTGGTTGTGTGTATCCCTATCCCGAAGTTGAAGATTGTTTAGGATATAATTGCTCATATCATCCGTCCTCTCAGCTGAGAACGTTTGATCGACACCTTCTAGCTCGTCATACGGAGGAACCACCCATCCATTACATTCGTACGTAGCTCTTTCATCTTCTACAATGATATTATGTAAAATTACACAAGCTCTCATTATTTTTCCAATAAATCCAACATACCAGCTTGGATTGCGAACGATATGAAATCGGGATTGTAAAACCCCAAATGTCCTTTCCACATCTTTGCGGCAACCCTCTTGGCGTTGGGCAAATAGTTTTGCTTTATGACCTTGGGGGAGGCTAATGGATTTCACAAATGTTGCCCAGGCTGGATATATACCATCAGTGAGATAATAACCCTTGTTGTATTCATGCCCATTCACCGTAAATGATACTGGTGGAGCTACACCTTGTAGAATGTCATCAAAAACGGGAGAACGTTCAAGCACATTAATGTCATTGCACGTACCTGGTGTCCCGAAGAATGCATGCCAAATCCATAGGTCATATGATGCAACAACCTCTAGGATAATTGTTGGACCATCATGATCTCCGCGCTCAAACTGCCCTTTCCATGCGGTTGGGCAATTTTTCCACTTCCAATGCATGCAATCAATACTACCCAACATGCCGGGGAATCCACGAGCCTCTCCTACGCTCAATAAGTGTTGTATGTCTTCGGGAGTCGGTCGCCTCAGATACTCATCACCAAAGAAAGTTATAATACCTTCAACGAAGTTGGACAAACATTCTCTTGCAGTGGATTCCCCGATATGAAGGTACTCATCACAAGCATCTGCAGCAGTGCCATACGCCAACATGCGCATTGCAGCTGTACATTTTTGTAAGGCCGATAAGCCAAGTCTACCGGTCGCATCTGGCCTTTGTTGGAAGTACTCCATCCCAATTGTGAGTCGATCAACAATGCGCTCGAATACGTGCTTGTGCATTCGGAACCTACGTCGGAACACATTGGGTGGATATGTTGGATTGTCGGAGAAGTAATCTTTGTATAGTCGGTCATGCCCATCTTCCCTTCCTCTTTCGATGTGGGCTCGAGTGCCTCCTCTTCTTGATATTCTGGCCCGTGCGGTCTCCCTACAATTTAGGGCAGCTTGTTGGAGATACCCGTAAATAGCTCTCATGTAGTTCAAAGACTCCCCGAGCTCATCATCTATGGTTGGAATATTTGGAGCTGAGTTTGAACAGTGTGTTGAATTTGAAAAATCGTCAGACATTTTGACAATCTGAAGAGTAATAGAAATATGAAGGGAGTAGAGATATGAAGAGTGATATTTTCTTAGAATGGTAAACTATGGTTTATATAGCAATTTTGACAATTTCAAAATTTGAATGCTATATGGTTGCAGAACCACTCAGTCTCTGAGTGATGCAGAACCACTCAATCTCTGAGTGCTACAGAACCACTCAATCTCTGAGTGTTGCAGAACCACTCAAATTACTTTTGTTGCAGTGACTTGTCACTTCCTACTTTAGAATGACTAGTTGAAGACTACTAACAAGGATTGCTTTAAACAGGAATTACATTAAACCCAGACTTAAGTTAACAAAGCTTACATTAGAATGAGAAAATACAAGAAGTAAACCGAATTGAAGTTAACAAAGCTTACACTAGAATGAGCAAATACAAGAAACAACCCAAATAACAAAGCTTACTCTAGAATGAGCAAATACAAGAAACAACCCAAATAACAAAGCTTACACTAGAATGAGCAAATAGCTAGAAGCAAATCGATTCCATCAATCTCTTTTTATGCCAAGATCATCCAACAATCGGTTCTTCACCGCTTCAATTGAAGGAGGGAGTGGTGCCACCGATTCCATCTTGATTAATTCCATCAATCTTTTCCAGTTCCTTTCGTTAGCCTCCTCTTCTAATTCTTTCTCCCTAATCCGAAGCTCCTCCATCCTGAACGATTCCACCTTGTTTGTATGTTCATCAAGTTTCTGCCCTAACTTAGCACTTTCTCCTCAAACTCCTCATCTTGTTTAGCATATGATATCTTCTTTTTTCCTCTAGCTGCCTTTGCAGCCTTTATCCCGGGTGGACGTTGGATTGGTGCAATAACTGGGGTATCGGGGTTAGGGTTAATCGAATCATCTTCAGCGTCGCCCCTTGCTCTTTTCGTACCACTACTTTCCGAGCTTATGTTTTGTCGATTCATCTGCATCATGTACTCTTTATTCCACCTTGGTTGGTGTTTCAAGATCTTCCATGCTTCCTCTTCATTAAACTTTTCACCCTTCGGATGTTTTTGGTGATAGTCGTGCTTAGCCTTGTCCATAACATCCTTATCAGATTCGCCACTAGCTCGATTAGCCTTAGCCTTATCATGATAAACAACAAACAAGTCAATAGCCTTTTTAATTCTTCCCCACTTCGTCTTCAACATGCTTTTGGATCTCCAAACTTGATTGCCTCCTTTGTGGTTGTTGTAGAACCACTCAATTTTGTCCCAAAATGCTTCGCAATTTTGGTCGTTGCCGGTGATTCGGTCATTACTAATGTTGACCCAAGCGCTGATGAGAAGCGTAACGTCTTCATTCTCCCAATGATGTTTTCCGAGTGGAGCTCTAGTTTCAACGCTAGCACTTCTACCACCGCGAGATCCACCACCGCGAGACCCACCACCGCGAGAGCCACAACGAGCACGTGGTTGGTCACTAGCACCATCTGGTTGGGTGCTATAGGCTGGCATGGACGAAAGATCGACACTTCCGTCTGAGCTTATGGGCGTTTGTGGTTGAGTATGAACAAATTGCATATTTGGATGACCAGCAAAGTTGGGTGAAAAAGGCATAGCATATTGTGCATTTGAAATACCAACAAAGTTGGACAAGGGGGCATAGCAAATGGCGCATTTGGATTAACAACAAAGTTGGATGAGGAAGGCAACACAAATTGTGCGTTTGGATTACCATAAGACTGGGAGATGAATTGCTGGATATATTCCAAATCCGCCTGAGAGTTCATTTGAAAGAGATTTTGGGAGGGATTTTGAGAGGGATCCATAAGATAGATAAGGATGAAGAGATGGAGTGTAATATGGAAATGAGAATTGAGTAACTAGCTATATATAGCCACAAATGAGGGTTTTCTAACCCAAAACCACTCCATCAAAACCAGGGGTTCTGAAACCATGGACTTTGAAATTTGTATTAAAAACTCAAAAATACTAAAATGCCATTTTTAGCCCTGAAACGACCTCAAACACCCGAAAAAGCCCTTAGGTCATGGCGAAGCGATGAGTTTTACTTGTGAGCACATTCCTTACTCGGAAATGTATAACAATAGTCATTCCGACATCGGACAACCATTTTCCGCCGATTCCGGCGAACACCCATATAAACCTAAAAATACAATTATTCTAAATTTAATAAAATATATGTAATATTAGTGTCTACGGATAGATAAAAAAAATTATGAATTATGGTATATATTTTTTTTATAATGTATAAATTGCCCAAATTAGCAATTAACCTATTCCATTTATCAAATAAATGAGGCCACTCAACAATCAACATGTGGCATGCACTAAAGTTGGATTCAACCAAAATCAGCTTCAAAACGCAATGTTTGGTGTGAAAATAAAGATTTCACGTTTACTGTACACGCCAGAATTGCCTTTTCATTTCTCTCTCCAGGGGTGCATTTTTTGCACTTCTCTTTTTCGAAATATGCAAAACTCTTATTATTTAATTCATTTACTGACACAATGAACCCCATTCATCAACCGATGTGGGTGGTCTTAGATAGAAAGGCATTCCATTAATTGCATGTGGCCCGACGGGCCCTTTGATATAGTTTTGACATTCAAATTGAATAGTTTTGACATTCAATTTCAATTCATTTATTGGATTGAAGGTTGAAAGCTATGATGATGACACATTTGCTTACGCAAGCATTTGGCTATATAGCTCGACAAGCTCGTGATCGATTACAACAACTTGCGAGACTTCTCCTATTTTCCAAAATCGGATAAGGAAAAAAAAAAGAGCGTGACGTACTTATCTAATTCAATGACAACTCGGCCTAAGCTGATCTTATATGAATACATACATACATACATGCTAAATGACCTCCTTGGCTACGGTATACGAAAATTTGATAGAGATCGAATTATGGGAAACATTATAAGAATATATTGGCAAATGAGATTCAACCATGGTGACTTAAGTCATGGCACGGTTAACCGAACCGACGTTTTGGTTTCCAAAACGTCAATTTCGGTTTTAGATTCGGCCAAATCTTAACATAAACTGCCCCTAGCTCCCTGGTCTGAGGGTGTAGGTTTCTGTTTTGACCTGTTTGGGAGCCGGTTTCGAATCTAATTCGGCCTCAAATAAATGAAAAAAGAGGAAATCGGAGGTTAATCGGTAAAACCTTAAACCACCGGTTTTGAACCGGCCAAACCACCTGTTTGGGTTTAGGCTAAACATTAACATAAACATTATTGTGGATAAACCAACGGTTTAGGTTCCGATCCAGTTCTAATTTGGACCGGTTTGGTTTGGCGGTTCAAACCGGCCTTAATCGTGCCTTGTCTACGGTTTTAGGTTTTGTAATCATATGATTAGTTTTTCTCTTGTTTGGTTTTTAATTTCTTAATTGTGTTTTCGTGTTAATTTGTCCGACTACGGACCATTTCAGTTTTTCACTTTATTAGGTTTTTTCCTTGTAAAAAGTTTCCTTAGAGGTTAAAAATATATTCTTTGTTTCATATGAAGCCACTTGACTCAAATCATTCTAATGATTTTTAGGCACATTTAAAAAAAACATGGATATTCGACCCAAAAAAAAACTCGTATATGGTGGGTATTGATGTAATTAGTACATTAAGTCCGAAGTTTTTTTTGAGCAGAAAAGAAGGCTAATGCCTTTGCGAATTTATTATAAAAGATTTAAGTCTGCTCCTCAGGAGCTACAAGATGGTAATTAAGCATGCTAAGAATACAAGCAGGATCGGAGGAGTATCAAAAGCAATGAAATTAGGAGCATCTTTAACAACTTGATTGGCAAGCGCATCTGTCGTTGAGTTTGTCGATCTCTTAACATGTAAAAGCTTGATTTCCGAGTTCCTACAACCAAGGAGGGGTTTGCATTGCTGAATGAGAGCAAAGTCCGAGTGCGTGCGTAAGTTGATGTTGGTGATGAGATTGACTGTGTATTTGAGAATCAGTTTCCACCGGTAGACGTGTACAATTCATTTCAGCAGCCAAGCTAACACCAAAATAGATGGCCTTAAGTTCTGCCGTTAAATCACGACACACACTTGTGCTGAACATAAATCCTTTGAGGAAGGTTCCATCAACATCTCTAATAACCCCACCTCCATCGGAAAGACCATGATTACCTTTGGAACAACCATCAACGTTCAATTTTAACCAACCAGGTAGCGGTGGCGTCCAATGATCAGTACTGGGAGTTGCAGGACTGGTAAGTGCAGCAATGAAAGGCTTAATTTTGGTTTTTGATTCCCAAAACGCCTCAGTAACAGAGCAGACAATAGAAGAAAGAAGTCGATGCTCATCAACCCCTCGAAAATCAACCTGTTCCGACACTTTCATGTATACCACATGTTTGCAAATTGAGAACTCCCTTTATCATTAGCCTTCAAAGAAAGAGATAACCAATCCTGGATATTTGAATCTTCGAAGAAATTGGAGGGTGGGGAATTACCAAACAAAGCCATCCAGATCGCTTTTATGGACGGACAATCAAGTAACCATGAAGAGTCGTCTCTTGTTGATCACAGCGTGGGCAAAGATCAGAAGTGGCTAAGTGTCTTCGAACCCGGTTGGCGTTAAATAAGACGCAATCATGAACCAACAACTAAAGAAATTTGCAGACCCGTTGTTGAGCTGGTGTCGACCAAACCAGTTTGCAATTAAAGTTCGGAATTTGCGGTTGTTGGTCATCCTCTCTGGCCATCTTCATAACTTACGAAGTAGTCAATAAACCAGTTTCATTCAATCTCCAATAAGGCATATCTGGTTGATTGGAATTTTCACTAAGGGAGATAGCCATAATTCGTAGACACACATCAACTGCCAAATATGGCGAAATCAACTCCCAATTCCGAATGACACCATTCCAACACTCAGTAACAGTGGCATAAAGCAAATGTTCAAGCACTTGTTGAAGTGCCACGTCCACCAAAGGGTAATCAACAACCCTTCAATGGAACCAAAAGAGAGTCTTGTGTCCTGATCCCACCGAAATACGTAGACCCTTGGATAGGTGGCCCCATGAACCACCCCCTTCCATATGTTCGAAGAACTTGCCTTTGGATTGAACATGTCAACATCAACCCGACTATCGCAGTATTTGCCACGCAACACTTGGCTCGAAAGAGAATCCGGCTCTTGCAAAATCCTCCAGCCCAGTTTGGCGAGCGTGGCTGCATTGGAAAAACGCACCGAGCGTACTCCCAATCCCCCTTCGTTCTTCGTGGCCTGCAAATTTTCTCTTTTGAAAGGAGATGCATTTTCCTCTGTTCAGCACTAGACCCCTAGATAAATTGACGAACATATGAATCAAGCTTGTCACAAATTTCCCTCGGGATCATTAAAGTCTGCATCACATGTAGTGGAAGACTCGTAAGGACCGAATAAGCCAACGTAGTTCGACCCGCCATTGACAGGGTTTAAGTATGCCATCCACGAAGCCTATTTGAGACACGGTCAAGCAAAAACTGAAGTTACTGAACACCGGTCAATTACATTGGAGAAAATTGCATTATATCTCATAAACAAGAAAATAAGTAAACAGGTTGTATCGACCAAAAAAGAAGGTAAACTAAATACTTGAACAATATAATTAGTTCCTAATCACATCTGTTGGAACGAGTGTGTTAGAAATACAGACACTATTCCTCTAGGAACAATGAACTGGGCAGCGGAAATATGCAAGACGTAAACACGATTACTTATAGTGGAAACCTTCAAACAAACAACTAGTTGATTGAAGGAAAAACCACTCCCTCCGAAGAGGAGTTGTAATGCTTATTTTAGTTTTATTGATTTCTCACGAACTACAAGCAAGTAGAGTTGTCTACAATAGTCTTATCCTATTCTATAGAACCTAGACCTATCTAACTTAACTTCTCAGCCTTAGAACGATTCAACAATAAAACTAAACCACAACACAACTTACAGCGATTGGCTTCAAGCTACACGATAACTTCACTTGTAATCGGTAACTCTAACCTAATCACTTAACCTTATTTATAGTGTAAAAACTAACCCAATCATATCTTACTTACTTTCGTAATTAAGATATAATTTGTCATTATTTTATTCACCATAAATCTGATTTACAATGATTCTATCTTATCTAATCCTAGAAAGACTAGAACCGATTTTCTCAATATCTTGGAGATGTTGTTCGGAAATATCCACTCCATGATCTTCTCCAAGTAACAATTTCATCAGCTGTCAAATCTTCCGAGATCTGATCTTCTCTTAACAGATTGACGTGCTAACTAAATGAGGAAAGATGGAGCGTTTTCGCACTGTTGTTCCCTCACTCTGTTCCCTCACATCAGTGCTTCATCGATTGTGCCCTTATGTTCTGTATTAACCTGTGATCTACATTGCAACTTACAGAGACATAAAGATCATTAGACTTTATAGAGTTTGTCATTATCAAAACTTAAGAGGGATACTTGACACCGGTCTCATGGTAACAGTCATTGTTCACATGATACCAGTATCCAACAATTTCCCCCTTTTTGATGATGACAAACCTATACAAAAATTGCACAAGTAAACAACTAAATTAGACATCTATTTTGTTGTTCCCTCTTAGCGAGTTATTATCATTTTTCAGACCTTTTAAGTAACTGTTGTTCCCCCTTAGCATAAGGACCGTTCCTAAAGGAACAATGTTCTGTACCTTTAAACTTAAGCTCATCTCTGCAATTTTCCAAACTTCCCCCTTTTGACAACATCAAACAAGTTAGTAAATCAAGAAGAAAACAATGCACAAGAGATCTAATCATCAAAATATCTTCATTAATACTAGGGAAAAGCAGAGAGTACATCAAAAGTCCTTGAAACACTAGGCGTGAAGAGAAACAACATAAGCACATAGCAAAAGTCCTTAAAATAGTAGAAAAGATAATTTTTGTGGAAGGGAAATGTGCTAGGGAGATAAGAAGGGGATTCATCTATGAGCGTTTGGAGAGCTGCTTCAGTACTTTCTGAGCGAGATCCAATAACTGGTCCATCTTTGTGCTGATCTCCTCAAGGACATGTAGGGTCTGTGCGGCAGTAGAATCACCCTTAGCAATCTCAACCTTAACCTTGTTCCCTTTCTGAGCTGGTTTCTTAGAAGACTCAGGTTTCGCATGGCCCTTGAAATGCATTATTTCGATGTTGGCTTTGTTCAGAAAGAATCTGAACTGTTCTTCCACGTCAGGCGAGTAGACATGAAACTTTTGAAGAATCTTTTTGATGAGACCTGGGTAGGGCAAAGCATGAGCACCTTGGCCAGCACTTTTCTGCGTATGAGAGAGGGCAAGACGAGTCAGATGAATTGGTTCACGAGCCAGAAATGTATCCAAGAGAACCATATCATGAATGGTAAGACTGCAACGCTTCTCTTGTCGAGGCAATAGGACCTTGATTAGGTATTGATGAGCAACACGGCCAACAAATGTCTGGTCACTAGTGGAATATCCGCCAAAAGAAGGTTTGCCAAACAGACGCTTTAGGATACCAGTTTTGCAACTAGGCCAGGTACCAGATGGAGGAAGAGAACTGAAACTATTGGAAGGAATGCCCCAGAATTGTGCAAGTTGCAGACTAGAGAAGGACAAGTGTTGATCGTGCACCACTGTGGTACCGACAGGAACGACTGCTGTCCCCAAGGATAAGTGAGCATAGAACTCCTAAATTAGATCAGGGCTGACCTTGACAGGTTTACAGCTGATACTCATCCATCCTTGAAAGAATATTAACTCCCAAAGTTCCTCCAGATCATTAGCGAGCAAAATTTCCTTATTGACGATGAGAGGAGACATAATTGCCTGGTTATCAGAGCCGATGGGGGTGGAAGAACCTTCATCAGTGTTGGTGTTCTTCTTGGAGTTGGAGCGAAGACCGGCTCATTTGATGGCTGGGTTTGGGGCCATAGTTTTCAGGCGTTTGCCTTTCTTGTGAGTTTTGAGCTCGGAGATGTGTTCCTTATCCTCACTTTCCAACAGGTGATCCTCTGACTCGGTGACGATCTTGTTTCCAGAGGAAGAAACTTCTGTGTCCTCAAGGATTTCATCCTCATCCAATACTGCAAATGATGAGCATTTCCGCTTTTGGGCAAAGGCTTGTGGAGCAGAAATGGGTGTGGACAAGTTTGTGGCAGGGTGAGAACAAGAGGGTTTGTCAGTTGGGTGGTTGGGATCTTTGACCGGAGATCCTGGTGCAAGGTTTTTAGGAATGGGGTTTTGAACCTTTGTGGGGGAGGCGTGGTTAGGTTTTTCAACAGTAGGAAGACCCGGGTCCCTGATAACCATCGCCAAACTCATTGAGCGAAGGGAAGAGGAATCAGCATTCAAGACCGGAGAAGTTACCTTGACATCAGAGGGCTCACTGTCCTTTGCCGGAGACAAAGAGGGGTTCGCCGCAAGAGCCTCGGAGGAAGGCTGAGAGGGGTTTGCGACGGCGAACGCGTCAAGTTGGGACTGAATCTGGAGTACTTGGGTAGGGGTGAGTTTGGAGAGATCAAGGTTGATTGTGGGTGGTGAAGTTGACGCCATTGAAGTTGTTCTTGGTTGAGATTTGGAAGGATCTTTCGTTTCAGAGGGATGAAGAAGCAAAGGCGTTTTAGGGTTTTGAGGGAAGGAGAGTAATGGTTGAGGAGTTTTATAGGGCGGGGTAAGATATGAGAAGATTTACCCAAATCTGAGATGCAACGGCCAAATATTCGAAATTGTATCTTGAAGAGACGGTAATTATTACTATGAAGAGTTACTGTGCACATCAATCACCGCATTGAAGAGAAAACGCGTTTTGGCTGACCCTTTAGTTTCTTTTGAACTAGATGAATCCCATAATGACTGAATGCAGATCTCTTCACACTCATAGATAAAATCAATGAAAGGCTATCTTGAATATTCTTGGGATAGGGGAATAATATTCAAGAATTTTGTGCGGCACGGGTATATAAAAAATCCAGATAATTGCAACCCGTTTTAAGGGAACAAAGAGTGAAATGGATCATGGGAAACATTTACCTGGACTTGCAAGGCTGTGGGATGGTCATACGACTAGCTATCATTTCACCTTGTATTGATGGGATAGGATAAGATCAAGCTTTAGTTGTTTTGGGCTCAAAATAAAACCATTTCAAGGACATGCTAAATGTTTAAAGCAACTCGACAAATTAAGTGAATGTAGAGAAACTAATGATGACATGCTTTTATAGTAATTAACAGAAAATAAGATCAGACAAGATACTAATAAAATCAAAGTTTCCTATGATCCAGTAACTGTTCCTAGTCAATCATTGAGAGAATAATGGACCGGGACTTGCTTAGTTTAAGGTGATCATACCTAGAAGCAACCGGAGATGCTCATAGGGTTTTCTGTCCAATGCCTTGGTGAAGATGTCAGCCACTTGAGCTTCGGTCCTACAATGATCCATTCTCACAAAACCTTTTTCAACATTATCTCTCAAAAAGGGATGTCTAATATCAATGTGTTTAGTGCATGAATGATGAACTTGATTTTTTTGAAATATTGATAGCACGGCATAATACACAAACGACCCCCTGTACTTGGGCCACTTGGTCACTTGGCCCCCTGTACTTTAGCCCTAACCGTTTGACCCCCTATAGTTGCACATTGGGACCTATTGAACCCCTAGTCGCTGAGGTGGCAAGTCGCGTACATTTTACGCTCTTTTGGTTGAGTATTTGGGCGAGTGAAGATAGCTTTATTTTCTTTTTCTTTTTCTTTCCTTTTTTTCTTTCTTTCTCCCTTGAAAATATGGAAAAAAAAATTCTTTTTATTTTTCTCTCTTCTTTACTGTTCTTCTTCTTTCCCTGCCCCGTCATAGATGCTACCACTTCATCCTCCTCGCTCTTGGATCTTGTATCATCATCATCTAGTCCAATTGCTGGCATGTGGCCTTCAAACAAAGCCATGTGGCCGAACAACTTATTCTTCCTAGAAAAGGTGGTTCTTCTTTCTTGTTCCTCTCATGGCTTCTACAATGGAAGCTTATATAGGGTTTTCAATTAAACATAAAAATTCAAGAAATTTGCAATTAAATTATGGGGAAAACATAAATTAAACTCAGATCTACTAATATCTTCAAGCAAAGTCATGATTCATGACCACACAAGTATGAATTTCAGATTTGTAAATTGTGGGTTCATGAACCCTACTTTTTAAATCCAATAACTGCTTCGAAAATAAAATCTAGCATGCTCGATCAACCATAAAAAACTACATAATCCTAGATCTAAGCAATACCATGAGGTAAGTATTATATTCAAGTCCAAAAAAATTCAAGTCTCCATGGCAAAAGCTCAACGAGGAAGATGACTTCATTTTTTTGTAATTTTATTCTTTTTTAATTTGTTTTAATCTTTTTTCCCCTTTTCTTTAATTAAACCAAATGACATGGAATATACGTGGAAAAATATTTATACATGTCAGCGCGCGTAAAACACACGTAAAAAAAGGTCTCAGCGACTAGGGGTTCAATAGGTCGCAATGTGCAACTATAGGGGGCCAAACGGTTAGGGCTAAAGTACAGGGGCCCAAGTGACCAATTGGCCCAAGTACAGGGGGCCGTTTATGTATTCTGCCTTGATAGAACTAGTATTGTCACCCATGATGGGAATTTGAGAGAGGGACATACCATAGTCATCCAGTTGTTGTTTGAGCCACAATGCCTGAGCACAACAAGAGGCGACAACCACGTATTCTGCTTCAGCAGTTGATAAGGCTACGGAGTTCTGTTTCTTGGATGACCAGGAAACCAAGCATGGTCCAAGAAATTGAGCAGTAACAGATGTACTCTTTCGATCCACAAGATGCCCATCGAAATCAGCATCTGTATACCCAAGCAAGTTGAATGTATTGTTCCGTGGGTACCAGAGACAAAGATTATTGTTTCCTTTAAGGTATCGAAATATCCTTTTTACCTCCTTCAGATGTGTTTCCTTTGGGTTAGCCTGAAATCTAGCACAAAGACAAACACTAAACATGATATCTGGCCGACTGGCCGTTAGGTAAAGTAAGGATCCGATCATTCCTCGATATGTCTTTTGATCAACACTAACTCCATCTGAATCAGCATCAAGTCTTGTATTAGGAGATATTGGAGTGTCAATAGGTTTGGCAGAATCCATACCGTATTTTAACAACAATTCCTTTATGTACTTTTGTTGATGTACCTTGGTACCTTCATCGGTTTGAGCAACTTGAAGACCGAGGAAAAATGAGAGCTCATCGATCATGCTCATTTCAAATTCACTGCTCATTAAATTCTTGAAATTTTCTACCAAGGAAGGATTAGTTGAACCAAAGATAATATCATCTACATAGACTTGAACAACAAGAATCTCACTTGACTGTTCCTTAAGGAACAATGTTCAGTCGATCACTCCGCGCTTGTAGCCATTTGTCAATAAGAATTGAGCAAAGCGATCATACCATGCGCGAGGAGCCTGTTTGAGTCCATACAGTGCTTTGTCCAGGATGTAGACGTGATCTGGGAAATTTTCATCTTCAAATCCTGGAGGTTGTTGAACATAAACTTCCTCTTGAATATATCCATTGAGAAACGCCGTTTTCACGTCCATTTGGAACAATTTGAATCCTTTATGTGCTGCATAAGCAATAAGGAGTCAGATAGCCTCTATCCTAGAAACAGTAGCATAGGTTTCATCATAATCAATCCCTTCCTGTTGATTGTATCCTTTTGCTACTAGTCGAACCTTGTTCCTGGTAACAACTCCTGTATAATCTAATTTATTCCGAAAGACCCACCTTGTTCCAATGGTTGATTTGTGCTTTGGCTTTGGAATATGTAATAACTGTGGTTTTTAAGGATATTTTTGAATTTTTCTCAGATATCTTTTTAACCTCTTTGTCCGTTTTAACGCTTAATCCAATATTTTTGTTGGAATTTAAATCCTAGAAAATTTTTGGTGATATCCTAAAATCATAAAGAAATGATTTTATGGATCGGTCTGAATTCTAGGATTTTTCAGTGGAAAAAGAATATTTATTGGATAAGTCGTCTTTTTAATTATGTACTTAAAGGATTTAAAATACGAAACGGAAGCCTTAAAAATTGAAGGTAGCGTGATAAAATCATGGAAAATTGATTTGATTGGTCTACATAATTTACGAGACGTTTTTCGTTTAGCAAGTTTTTCCACCCAAGGTACATAATTTTACCGCTTTAACACGAATCCCGTTCCGAGACGGGTTTTGGCTTAAAAACCAATATCTTCTCCGCCTTGTTAAGTAAAGAGAACCAGAGAATGATAGGATGAGGATAAAAAAACAGAGAAAAGGAAGAGAATTCGAGCACCTTCACCGCAGCTGCTCCCCTCTTCCCTCGCCTTCTCTGTCACCTCTTGATCGTCTCCTTCACCTCATCTTCTTCCTCTCTGAATTTTTCTTGGGCTTGAGCTGCTGCTAAGAACCAGAACCAGCGAGAATCAAGGAGGAATGACAAATCGGGAGAAAGAATTCATACCGCCGGCGTATCTTTGCCTTGATGTGTGTCGTCGCCGGAGGTCACTCTTCCTGGGCCAGCCACCAACAGGCGCGTCTCCTGGACCACTATAGTCGAGCCAAGGTGAGCTCAGCCATGCCGAGCCTGCTGCTTCGAACCGCGTGAACTCCCTCGCCCTTTCGTTATGTGCAAGCTCCGGTGGGAGTTTCGGGCCGCCGTCGACCACTCCTTTAGCCACTGCTGGACCACCCACCGCGAGGGCCGCCACCGGACAACACCCAGCCACCCTTGGGCTCTTGGATCGAGCCATTAACGAGCCGAACGAGCCATGGGCTCAAGTAAAGGTAAAGGTTGAGCTTAATTAATTAGCGGTTCGGTTGCGGAGCCACCGTAAGGACCTTTCGGTTCCGCTTTGCTAATTAATTTTGATATTTTTATAACCTTAACGTTGTTACGATCTCGTAGGTTCAAACTGCTCGGGAAACAGATGCCCGGATCTTCAGTTATAGCGAATACAAGTTTTAACATCGATTGGCAGGTAAAGGATTTCAGACACTTACTCAGGATTCGTTGTTAATCAGTATGACCCGAGATTTGGTCACTTTTAAGAACCGTTACTAATGAACAATTTTTATTTATAAAATTGTTTCAAAAGTGATACGGTTAGTTACTTATAAATTCGCCAAGATGGCTCCTTAAAGCCTGATAGCTAAGGATTAATTATAAATCGATATTCGGAAATCAAGTCGTTTATCGATTAGGAAATTATAGAATTTGAGTATACAACTAAGAAGTGTTTCCGTGAGCTCGTTGTTGAGAAATCCTTTTGTTATATTTAGCAGAAGGGTGATAAAGATTACTGTTGGAATCACTCAGAACGTTGTGCACGCCTTCTAAGACAAGTGAACGATTTCTCTCTTGCATTATTGTTGTTAATGAGGAATTGAATTCCATTTGATCTTTATGTTGGCAATAATTTGTGTGTTGAATAAAGGTTGATAGGTTGTTAGAAATAACGACCATGTCGTTATTTCAGTTTTTGCGCTAGAACTGAACTTAGGACCGTTGTGTGGCCTTGTGTGTTTAGCCGTCTCATGCTGATACATTGTTGTGAAGTAAGATAGTTAGAGATGGGAGTTTAGACTCCAAAACATCTCTTTAGTGGTCTTATGCTGAAACACTGTTGTAAAATAGGTAGTCCAGGGGTAGGAGCCGAGTCTCCAATGACCTCTTTATAACAAAGTCTGTATTGGGGGGCGTAGCTTGCTAGTGGATCCCAATATTGGAGTCATGACTGGTGTCTCACTTCACGTTGAAGGAGGACAATGGTGCACTCTAGCTAAGTGCAAAAGGAACTGATGTGGGTCAAGTGGTCACGGATGAAATAGGCCCTCTCACCCTGACGACATCAGTTACAAGGAATTTACCGGTAGCAGTTTGGGTCGATTAAAAGCTATTAAAGTGAATATGAAATGTTAAAATCATAAAGTGAAGAGAGTGTGATAGGCACGATAATGTATCTGAATGGTTAGTTCTTTTGATAACCATTCTTGCTCCTTATTAAGAATGATTCTTCATCAAACTTTGATGAAGTTAAGTTGATTAGTCGTTGAAGACGTTTGTGAATGTTGTGTGGTTAGTATAAGTTTCCATTAATCGTTTATGCTTCTTAAAGGAACCACAAGATGTGGTGTCCTCTCTCTTGATTATGCAAGTCTCCTTCTTATTCTCTATAAGACTGTCAATTATTGGATCATAATCCGAGCCTAATCGGATTTTGATGCCAATATGTTTAGTCACAACTATAAGAACCAAGTTAGTTCTCCACTTGCTTAGTCTTTCATTAGACTAACCCGTCCATCTTCTTTTCTTTTATATGGTCGGCTGGTGTCCACCGTTGCTATACGACACATCGGGCTCTTCTTGGAAGTTGATTCAAGAGTTGAATCCAGAGGTTTGAAGCTTCAGACGTTGAAGAAAGGTTTCCAATGGCTATGCTTGAGTGAAGTTCTTGGTTAAGTTGCTGCAAAGCGAAGTGGAAAAGAAGTTAAGAACCTACGGAAAACTTTTTTAAAGACTTTGTTCAAATAGAAGGTTGTTCTATTTATTTATTCTTTTTAAGTTAAGGTTTGTATAAGACCTTTTACTTGTTTTTCCACTGTAATATTTTACGTAATTTTGTTAGGTTTTAAATGGTTTCTTTTACCTTGTTCTAGTACTTTCTGTCAGGTTCAAGCCTTGGGTAACTCTGGTTTAGTTCTAATCGGGGTTACTGGCGGTAATACCTCCAGGGTAAGTAAGGGGGTGTTACAGAACAAGTCTCCAGACTTTGTTTCATTCAAATTGATTCAATTCATCTTGCATTGCAATGATCCAATCCGGGTCTTTGAGAGCTTCCTGAATGGTTTTTGGTTCTGCAAAAGAGCTGAAATCATTAAAAGCACAAAAATTTCTATTGGAGGATCAAGTTTGTACCCCTTTGTCATATGGAGTGATAATGTTGTCCACATGATGATCTTTCTTCTGATGGTAATTCCTTGTTGCTACTTGAGTGGCATCAATGCTTGTGCTAGAGGAATTTTCGGTTTTAGAAGGAACAGTCTCTGTGCCTGCAGGAGTAGAACTTGTTCATGGATCTTGTGGTTCTTCATCATGGGTCGACTCCTCCTCATTCTGGAAACTGTCCTCAGTGACATCTTGGTTCTGATCTCCACCGTTTTTAGGTTGTGGAGAATCTTCTTTATCTTGGTCATCATCTTCATCGGAGGATCCCACATTTTGTGAGGAGTTAGAACTGTTTCCTCCGGTATGACGCTCATCAAAAACCACATGGATACCCTTCGAACTTCCTGGTTCTCTTATTAAAGACCTTATAGGCTTTGTTGTTTGCTGCATATCCTACAAAAACCCCTTCATCACTTCTGGGATCAATTTTCCCAGATCATCTTTTCCATTATTGTGTATGTAGCATCTGCAGCCAAAAACTCTCAAATGAGAAATGTTAAGAGTTCTTTGTTTGAGCAATTCATACGAAGTTTTTGAAAGTAAGAGTCTAAGCATTGCGCTATTTAGAATATAGCAAGCCGAGTTGATTGCCTCAGCCAAGAAGGACTTAGATAATCCACTCGCCAGTGGCATGGTTCTTGCCATGTCCTCTAAGGTCCTATTTTTCCTTTCCACTACACCATTTTGTTGTGGTGTTCGTGGAGCCGAGAAGTTATGGGAAACACCATTGTCTCGACAGAAGGTAAGAAACAAAGAGTTGTCAAGCTCTGTTCCATGATCGGACCTTATCGCACTCAGTTTTATTCCTAAACTTACCTCCATCTTCTTTACCAGGTCCTGAAACTTAGAGAAGGTCTCATCTTTTAATGTTAGAAAAATGACCCATGTGTATCTAAAGAAATCGTCAACAATTACAAACATATATTTGTTACCTCCGGGACTTTGTACCCTCATTGGTCCACATAGATCCATATGCAGCATCTCAAGAGGACGAGAGGTGCTTACTTCATTTTTGGACTTCAAGGACGTTCGGCTCGTTTTCCCTTTTACACATGCATCACAGATGCCATCTTTCTCTGATTGTACTTTAGGAAGACCTCTAACTAATCCTAAGTTGTGAAGCTTATGTATGGCCCGCAGACTTGCATGACCAAGTCTTTTGTGCCATAGGTCAGACTTATTTGCAACGGAAGCAAGACATAGAATTTCTTCGGGCTTGAACTTATTGTCTACCAAATAGACATTGTTGACTCGCGTTCCTTTGAGAACAATCTTGTTAGTGCTGTTGTTCCTTACAGTGCATGACTCTGAGGAAAAAGTTACCATGAGATTTCCCTGATCACAGATTTGAGAAACACTAAGAAGATTAAATCCAAGATTATTTACAAGACTTAACTGTTTAACTTTGATGTAGTTATTGATTTCAGTGTTTCCAGTTCCAATAACTATTCCCTGTCACTTATCACCAAAGGATATGTTTCCTCCAGCGTTCTTGTGAAGTGAGGTGAGGATTTTTTTCATCTCCTGTCATGTGGCACGAGCATGCACTATCTATGTACCACTGATTGTTCCCCCTCACTTCATCCTGTCAAATAGAGAAAATCAAGGCTTAACGACCCAGGCAAGTATTGCCTTTTTGGATCGGTTAGGATAAAACTTCTAATGCTCTGCAGGACTAGCAATGAAGTAATCAACAATATTGACATTATTGCTTCTATTCTGTTTTGCATGAGTTTTTTTAGAGCTACTAGAAGCATAGTTTTTGTGGTGAACATGAGGAGAATATGAACTGTGTTGTTGTTGGTTAATGTTCCCTTGCCAGAGGTGGCGATTGTTCTTTCTACGATTTTGACCGTTATCACCATTCTGGTTGTTAGACCTGTTCTTTTGATTTTTCTAGAAGTTTTGATATGTTTTAGCCTTAGTGCATTGAGTGTGGTCATGACCTCCTTTACCACATTGTCTGCAGAATTGATAATACATTCCAAGGTAGTACTTAGGATGAGGTTTTTGAAGCTTCTTTCCTTGACACGGTCAACATTCAAATCCTTTGGTTCATTACCTAAAGATTGCTTTATAAAGATTTTGTGAGCAGTTTGACCGGTGTACCAATCCTTTTTCCCAGTATTACCACTTTCTAAAGTTTTTAACCTCAGTTCTAGATGAGTGTTTTTATCCCTAAGACTCTGAATTTCTCTATCTCTATTTTCAAGCATTTGTGATACAGAGATATCTGGTTTAGGTTCATCCTCATCATCTCCTAAGACATAACATATTCCATGTCTAGAGAGACAAAACTTAGTTTCATTCTTTTCCTTTTCTTTGATTAACTCATCCCTTTCTATCTCTACTTCCAGTATATCAGATCGCAGAGAATTGTTGACTTCTCTAAGAGAGTCAATTTCTTCTCTTAGACTAGTACAAGTTTCACAGGGAACAGTACCATTTTCAACCGACACAGTCATTTTTCCTTTTAGATTATAGCATTGTTCCTCAGCATTATTCAAGTCATCTTGTAAACCTAAGTTTTCTTCATACATTCTCTTAAGAAGTTTGACAAGATTAGCTTTACTGCTCGAATCGAGAGAGTTGAGAAATTGTTCATGGTTTACCTCTTGATCGACACTCTTGGTTTGAATGGCCATAGCGCAGATGTTTGAGGTTGCCCGAGGACTCAGGTTCTTCATCAGAGTCATTATCCCACACAGCTATGTGGGCTTTCTTCTTTTCTTCTCCAGCATCGTTACCTTTGGGACAGTATTTTGCATAATGACCTTTGTCCTAACATTTGTAACAAGTGACATCCTTGAGATCCTTTCTTGTTCCACTGTTACCTTTGTCACGGCTTCCTCTTGCCTTTCCCTTGTTGTACAGGTTTCTCATGGCTCTAGTGATGAGAGCAGTTTCCTCATCCTTGTCTTCTACTCCTACATCCTTCTCAGATTTGACATAGTCATATGCCTTTTCAATCTTTAGAGCTATTCCCTTGCTTGAAGTATTGCCAGTCTCATAATTGACGTGATACTTCTCGTATTCTTTGATTTTCCCAAAGAGCTCATGTAAAGTTGAAGTCTTCGTTTTGGGATTCTCCTTGAGTAGACTGTTAGTATAGGCATACTTGGAATGAAGACCGTAGACGATCTTGAGAACCTTCTCTTCCTGGTCAATGAGCTTCTCATCGACTCGTAGAGCATTCAGTCGACTAACCAGCATCTCGAACCTTGATTGATAGGTTGAGACAGTTTCATCCTCCTTCATCTCGAAGTTGAAGAAGTCTCGTTTGGCGTCACGAAGATGACTTTTGTGAAGATCATCACTTCCAACATGTATCTGCTCGATTGCAGCCCACATGCTTTTGGCATCTTTTACGTTCACTACCTTCAGCATATCTTCACTTCCAATGGCGTTCATGAGATACATCCTAGCTATCCTAGCTTTGATACCAGTTTGGAAAATTGCAGAGATGAGCTTAAGTTTAAAGGTACAGAACATTGTTCCTTTGGGAACGGTCCTTATGCTAAGGGGGAACAACAGTTACTTAAAAGGTCTGAAAAATGATAATAACTCGCTCAGGGGGAACAACAAAATAGATGTCTAATTCGGTTGTTTACTTGTGCAATTTTTATATAGGTTTGTCATCATCAAAAAGGGGAAAATTGTTGGATACTGGTATCATGGGAACAATGACTGTTACCATGAGACCGGTGTAAAGTATCCCTCTTAATTTTTGAAAATTTTCTCCATCCCTCGGTATTCAGTGGGTCCCCAGTCCTTCTTGGTAGCAGGGACCTCATAATCACCATCCTCGATGGTGCACCAAGCCTGGTAGTCGTTACTTCGGATCCAGTGAGCAAATAGTATCTTCCAGTGTTGGCATTCGCCAGCCTTCAGCAGTGGTAGCTTGTTGTTTTGGATACCAACTTTGTAGTTAGAACTCATTCTGTTGTCCTGCAAAGAGAAACACACTATCTAGAGCAATCTGCTCTGATACCAATTGTTGGAACGAGTGTGTTAGAAATACAGACATTGTTCCTCTGGGAACAGTGAACTGGGCAGCGAAAATATGCAAGACATAAACACGATTACTTATAGTGGAAACCTTCAAACAACCAACTACTTGATTGGAGGAAAAACCACTCCCTCCGAAGCGGAGATGTAATGCTTCTTTTAGTTTTATTGATTTCACACGAACTACAAGCAAGTAGAGTTGTCTACGATAGTCTTATCCGATGCTCTAGAACCTAGACCTATCTAACTCAACTTCTCAGCCGTAGAATGATTCAACAATAAAACTAAACCACAACACAACTTACAACGATTGGCTTCAAGCTACACGATGACCACTTGTAATCGGTAATTCTAACTTAATCACTTAACCTTATTTATAGTGTAAAAACTAACCCAATCATATCTTACTTACTTTCGTAATTAAGATATAATTTGTCATTATTTTATTCACCATACATCTGATTTACAATGATTCTATCTTATCTAATCCTAGAAAGACTAGAACCGATTTTCTCAATATCTTGGAGATGTTGTTCGGAAATATCCACTCCATGATCTTCTCCAAGTAACAATTTCATCCATCTATCAAATCTTTCGAGATCTGATCTTCTCTTAACAGATTGACGCGCTTACTAAATGAGGAAAGATGGAGCGTTTTCGCACTGTTGTTCCCTCACTCTGTTCGCTCACA
Source organism: Fallopia convolvulus (assembly GCA_964016875.1). NCBI lineage: Eukaryota > Viridiplantae > Streptophyta > Magnoliopsida > Caryophyllales > Polygonaceae > Fallopia > Fallopia convolvulus. The sequence continues at coordinate 38,254,338 of OZ024733.1, forward strand.
TCAGTGCTTCATCGATTGTGCCCTTATGTTCTGTATTAACCTGTGATCTACATTGCAACTTACAGAGACATAAAAATCATTAGTATTTATAGAGTTTGTCATTATCAAAACTTAAGAGGGATACTTGACACCGGTCTCATGGTAACTGCCATTGTTCCCGCGATACTAGTATCCAACAACATCTATGCTGCACAAATAAGTTAAGCATTATAACCATTAGTATATATAGTTTATTGCTTGAGCAAATTTTCTGAACAATTCATTATAAACATCAAAAAGTGAGCATAATATAATTCATACGCACCATCCACTCACCTCGCTTTGTCATTTGCAAGGGAATAGATGGATTCGTGTTCATATTGAACATGTGCTTGACCTCCCTAAAATATTTTTTCTCTATGACCATTTTGTACCTTTTTATCTTACCTAACAACTAAATTATACAATTAATACCGTTCATTCTCTAAAGCAAATAAATAACTTAAAATAATTTTACACCCAATATATTATGCACCTGTCTCCCTTTAGTAAACCAGCAACAAGTTGACACCCAATTTTAGGCTTTACTACATATAATCTATATTTGATAAAATGTAATTGGATTTTTTTTATAAAAAAATATCATATTCAATGTAAGATACCAAAATTTTCTTGTTAAAAGTATTTATCCTATTGTCTTGGCATAATTAACATGTTAACGCGTTATCTGCTATGATGAGGGAACCTTAACAAAAATCAGTCTAAACACGTTAAACTCACAAACATAGTATAATTTAGTAGGAAATACAATAGATGATAACGAAAGAAATTAAAGCTTGGATTAAAAGAATCAAACTCTGAATAGGTTGTTACGAGTTTACACAAAGGGATCAATCGAACAAAAGTTCTTTGTATTTTGAGAATCAACAGTAAAGCATGAGAGTTTGTAAATCAGTAGATAGAAGCTCGTAGATTGTGTGTCTCTTTCATTCGTTCCCTGGTCTTTTATAGTTGATCCCATTCAATATGTCGTTGCCCTCTACCGGCTAGTGATCACGAGGATCTCACAGGCGGCACTTAATGCATTAGCCGTTACTGGCGAATTTTCCGCAATCTTGTTAACTCCTCCTTCCGATTCCAAGCAATTAGTGGGCCTTCATTATCTATTGAAGTAGCCTCTCTTGAGTCGAAACGGGCCCAAGTTGAGACGGCCCAAAAATACCCCCAAAAACCCGCTAAAATTTCCAACCCCCCCCCCCCAAAGTTTTTAGGGTTTTTGAAATGTCTTGGAAGTTGTTTTTGGAGGGGAGCGTCCCATCAGTCTTTATTTAAGACCCTCAGAGACATCATTGCGCTCCGCCCAGTTTCTCTTCTTCTCAAGTACGTTCTTCCCCTTCTCTCTTCGTTTCTTGTGTTTTACCAAACCCTTGCTCACTATGTCTGACTCCAACTCTTCCTCCGATTCTTTCTCCCATTGTATCGAGCTGACCGATCCTCCTTCTTTTAAATCTTCTCGCGTCCTTACTCCTTTTCACCATAAAGAAAGCGCTTCATATGATCCCGTGGCTTTTGCATATTTTGTTGGATTCCCTGCTTCATCGGAAATTTATCTCCCCCAATCGGGTGTATGGGTTGATTCTTTTAATGACGATTGGGTGTGTCTATACGAGTACCCATTTCGTATTGGCCATCGCTTTCCTCTTTCTCCTCTGGTAATCGATTTTCTTGAAACCCTAGACGAATCCCCATGCCAATTACTTCCCAGAGTTTGGAGGATTTTGTTACTCGTTGATCTTCTATGCTCTTCTCACAATATCCCCTTTAAAGCGGTTGACCTTTTTTCATAATTATGGTCTCTCAAAGGGAGGTCCTGGTCGCTTCACTTTGAAAACCTTGAGAAGCAAATCTGACTTGGTCTTTGACATTTCGAAGTCGGATCGAGGTTGGGCCGAAAAATTCTTTTTTTGTAAAGATTTCGTCTTTAGGAATTGATTGCTCTTTTCTTTAACCTTGTTGGCGTGCCACATGTAATGTATTGCTTCTTTAGTAACTCTGCTTTCTTTAAAGATGTTAACTTTTGATTGTGTCTTGTTGTGTTTGACGCAGTGGACATTCCTTCTTTGAGACCTCGTGACATTTCGTCTCAAGTCGTTTCTCGTATTGAAGCTCTTCCTGTAAGTGAGAAATTGTATCTGGAAGTCGTCAAAGCGTGTCTCGTCGATCCTTAGGAGTCAAAAATGTCAAGTGAGTAACCCTTCCATTCTTCTTCCCCTTTGTTGGATTTATTTTCCTCACATCATGTTCTTACGTGTTTCCAGGCCAAAGGACTACCCGCTCAACAACAGCGATTTCCACCATGGAACGCGTAGAGGCAAGAAAGAAGAGGAAGGTTGAGATGGCTTCTACTGCTGTAAAGATGAGGAAACCCGCGCCCTTCCAAACCAAACCGAATTGGCATGTGGCATGGGTCACTCAAGCAAGCATGTCGATAGCTGCTGGGTAGCTTTTGCTTATTCAGAGTGCACACCCCTTCCCCTGCATTGGCCAACACTTTACAACAGCTATCGACATGCTTGCTTTTAGCTTGAGAGTGCATACCCCTTCCCTTGCATTGGCCAAACCGAAAGGGTTGGATTAGAATTTAAGGAGCATAATAGTGTCATGATCAACCATATCCCAGAGGAGATGGACCTGGTCAGCAAAATGAAGGCCAAGTAGATATAAGGTCAACCAGTGACGGTACTAGGGATGGGCATGGGTGGGCCCATGCCCCTCCTTTGACCGGACTTGTTAATAATATGTATGTAAAATTTAGATTTGAATATGGGTAAATTTAAAATAATTTGTTTTAAAAACATGAAAATTAACTAGTTAAAACGATTTTATTACTCAATTTTATATGCAATCCACCAAGGTTCAATTTCCAATAGCTTTATTTTAGTGTTTTTTCATTCTTATTTTAATGTCTTCCTCAATAAAATAAAATTTTATTATTAAATACGTATAAATTTTTCCTATTTAAAAATATTGACTACCTATACTCGTCGACAATTCTCGAATTATAGTTTTATTTTAATGCATGTTTTTTCATTCACATTTAATACTTTACTCCCTAAAATACAATTTTATAATTAAACTAGATAAGTCAAGCCCGTCCGTTGGACGGGGCAAAATTTATATTTTAATGTTTGAAATACATATTTATACAAAATATTACAAAATCAAAATCAAAAATAATGAAATTAATAAAAATCATTAAAATTTCAACTTAAAAAAAAGTGTTTTGTGCAAACCTAATTACCATCCACCAAAAACCTTCATATATCTAAATTGTGTTCTCATGTTCACTTTGTAATCTCAATTCGTGTTTCCATTTGATCGGTTTTTTTCTTGTAATTTCAGGGTTGTCTTCTATTTTTTGCTTCATGATGGATGAAGTTGTGATGTGACCTCATACATATATAAAAAATGTTTATAGTGTTTCCACCAAAAAAATGTTTATATTGAGAAAGAAAAGTCTAAAAATTAAATTATATATCGTGTTTTGTTAGATATAATACCAACGATTGTGCTTTATGTGTAATATCAAAGATTTGTAATTTAACGTATAATATCTAAATTTTTAAATGCACTCTTATATCTAAGAAAACTATATGAAAATTTTAAAAAAATAATCATAGCAAAATTATTTTGATAGTTTGAGAGGATTTTGGTCACCATAATTATAACTAAATGTAATTAAATAGAGTGGTGTAGACTTATCAAAACCATATATCATTTTCCATACAACCTATGTGCAAACGTATTATTACCATGATAAAATTCTTATATATATATTATTTCACATACTTTTAATATCAAACCCAAATTAAATTAAATCTTTTGTCTAGGGTGGTTTGATTATGGCAAAAATTAAAGTTATTCAAAGTGATTATTTGAAGACTCAAACCTTAAACCTCTAATATAATTGTCAAAACTAACTATATTTTAATTTTTGACTTAGATTTCTCACTAAAATGTTATTACGAACTAAATATAATAATTAGTTTAAATGAGAGTATTTTATAACAATGTGATTATATTTCTCAACTTTCTTCTTGACTATTTTAATATTAATTAGTTTAAATTAACACTATATTTTTTAAATATAGTAAATGGTTTAAATGTGAGTCAAACTCATTCACTATTTTAATATAACAAAATAAAAGATTTGTAATTAAGTGCATAATAAATTATTAAGTGCATTAAATGTGGTTATGTACATAAAATTATATATGTATTATAGATAAGTATAAATTTTTCATATTTAAAAATATTGTCTGACTAAACTAGTCGATAATTCTCGAATTATTGACTTCATATAGGAGAAGACGTGCCCTCCTTGAAATTTGTTCTGCGTCCGTCACTGAGGTCAACCATGAATTCTCCTTGATTTTAGCTCACGAGTGTTCGAGTGAGAAACGGCAATCCCGGAATTGATCACGCACCGCATACTGTTGAGGACTCTTGTAATTCCATCAGTAACTCTTCCCAAACAGTTTCAATAAAGCCCCGGTTAGCCACTCCTGGCTGCCTATGAATGAACCGTTAAAAGTGTACTAATGTGATGTGAGATTTCAGACAGATGCTTCAAGAACTGCCAGCAAAAGCCAATTTCTGAATTTGGAACAACCAAGGCATAAATCGCAGACATCCCATGCTGAACATCATGAAGCGCACAAGTCTTATGGTAGAAACATCAGCAAAAAACACCCCAGGACAGAAGGTAGGAATTCACAACAGCTTGCCCATTCAGGGTCTAAACCAACAAACATCAGCAAGTGGAAACCATACATAGGACCTGCTGCTAGAGTTCAGCATTAAAAATGCTTCAGCTCCTAATTAAACTCTTCAGAGATATAACCAGCAACAATGGGCTCCAAGCAGCAACAAGCAAGTTCAGCATGAAAAAATTAGATCAGTGCCCCTGTTTGAGTTCAAAAATGATTTGTTTGAAGCCACGGACTCCAATGATTTGAATAGATAATTTAGTATTCAAAGTAAAAACTCATTAGAACCATCACAAGTAGGCTTGATCAGTTACATCCTATTGACATTTCTCCTGAACAAATAATTGTTACGTATTAGGTACACAAACGTTTAACGTACATGTAAGTTGCGTTCACCTTGAACATGTCCGGTGTGCCTGACCTGCCCACAAATCAATACTCTATGACCACTTTTAACCTTTTTCCTCACCTAAAAAATTAATTATAATTTTCTAGTACCATAATTCTCCAAAGAAAAGAAAACTTATAAGAAGTATAACGCACCTGTCATCCTTTATAAAAACCGGCAACTTGACACCCATTTTTTCAATTATAAAAAATCCTACTTCACTATAAAGACGTACACCTTCTCACATCTGATACATTACAGACACTTGCTCTAAATTAAACACCCTCCCCTCCGCCGCCGTTGAATCAAGATCTATGGCCGCCGGATACACCACTGCTACCGCCACGTGGCTCCCTTCATATCCCTCCGTTGACCACATGTTTGACCTCGACGAGGCTTTGACTCTGCCGATCAATTTCCAAGCGGCCGAGCAGGTGGAGCTCCCGGCGGCGGCGGAGGCCGAGGTCAACAACGGCGTATGCTCCATCTGCACAGAGGGGTTCAAGACCGGAGAGGGGGACGGAAAGCGGGTCCCGTGCGGACACGTGTACCACTCTGGCTGTATTTCCACGTGGCTCTCCCGTTGTAATTCCTGCCCGCTTTGCCGTGCTCAAGTACTTGTTACTTAATTATCCCTCTACTTGTGTTGTTTTTGCTCTTCTTTCCAATAGATTTTGGTTTTTGACTTTTTGATCCGTTTATGAGAAGCGAGACGTTCTGATAGCTCAATGAAATGTACGCACTAAAATTGAACGGAAGAGGCGGAGAGCCACGTGGCCAGTTGACGAAGATACCAAGCTACGTGACCACAACATCTGCTTATTAATGTCTCTCAGTTTCATCCTTCGATCTCAAACCTTAATTGTGCCATGTAGCTTGATATCTTCTCTTTTTTTTGGTAGAAATAGCTTGATAATATCTTCTTCGTCAACTTGGCACGTCGCTCTCCGCCTCTTCCGTTCAATTTTAGTGCGTTCATTGAATTGTTTGACTTTCAAATTTCAATACATTAATGAATGAATGTTGAGCTTAATGAATGAATGTTGAGCTTCAAAGCTATATGTATATGTCCTTACGCAAACATTTCATTTTCATTCCATGAGGCATATAACTAAGTTAAATCCGTCCTATCATTCACGATTATAACTTAAATTTAAAATTAATTTTTATTATAAATAAAATATTTATAAATATTAAAATATTAGAACTAGAGTTGAATATTTTCAAATCTTTTTTTTGGAGATACTGATATGTATTCAATTTTTATAAAGATAAATATAAAAATAATTTGGGTAGGGTGTTTGACAAACATAATATAGTTTATTAAGTAGTTTTTTGAAGTTAATTTATAAAGGTTATGTCATATGGCATAATTCTTTCAATAAAGATGTTTTATACTTTATAATGTATTAGGGTAAATTATAAAATAAAAATAAATTGTATGTAATTTTTGAATATTAACTATTCACGTTCCAAAATGCAGTGTAATTTTTTTATTTTATCATTAATGTTCATTTATTAAGAATAGTTAATCATATTCTAAAATAAATTAAAAAATTAATATTAATAATATCCTATATATAAAGATAAAAATAATAATTGAATAGTTAATCCTTAATTTTTTGACAAAACGGTTTATACATAAATAAATAAAGAGAAATTTAATAATAAAAATAAATAATTATAAAAATAATTTTTTTAACTATGAGGTGGGCCGGGGTTAGAATCAACCTGATAGTTCGAAAACAGTTGACTTTTATATTAAACTAGTTTATACCCCATATCATGTATGTGAATTATTTTATTTTTTGGAATCAGATTAAAAACTTAATATTTATATTTGACATAAATTTCAAGGATAACCATGAATTGTTTATAAATATTTTTTAAAGAATGACATTCATATATTATAAATAATGATTTTGTATTAATTTTATAAAAAAATATAATATAATATAATAAATATATTATTTTTTAGGATTTATCTATGTATGACAAATGAGAATAATATAAATTTTAAAATGTATTTTTTATGAAAAAAATAGAAAAATTATCAAAACAAACGAGTCAACCAATGACAACATGACACATCGCATATCCAACTTGCGCGCCGACCTATAAAGTAAAGCGTGCTCACCTAAAATTCCACCAATGTTTAAGGTTAATTATCAACACACCAATGTTTCAATAATAAAATTATACTCTATCTGAATCTCCTCTAATCGCTCTCATGACTTGTTGATTGAAAACTGGACCCTTTGGCACTTAGAATTTAATATTAAATTGACCTAATATATGCTCTCGTGACGTGCTAACCTAACCCAATCTTAAGGTTTTTATGATTGCTATTATTCCACAAGAGAAATCAAGATACTTTCGCAATAATGAATCTCACGCTCAAATCGTTGGGATATAATAAAAAGTATCACCTCTTGGTCTCAACCCCTATCTGACTACCTACTAGCATTTCTACCTCTCGCTCTCAAACCCTAATATTTTCTAAGAGGTTGATTCTGGTGGAAATAAGTGTTAAAATGAAAACTGGAAATAAATATGGGGCGTTAGATCTATGAGATGGACGGACAAGATTAAAAATGGGAAAAATTTAGAAATATGACACGCGCATCCCAAGATTCATTTTTTAATGGCAATTTTGTAAATATGTTAAAAAGCTCTAATTTGTCTAAAAAATAATCACATGTCTCTTCTCCTTCCTCCATTCAAAGCTCCAAAACACATAAAACCTAAAAGCTTCAAACCTCCATTGAAGACAAAAATCTCAGCCTAAAATCTCTACTGAAGACACAATCTCCCTAACAACTTCAAATCTTCATTGAAAACAACAAACTCCTTGCTATGGGGCATACAATTCCTTCGTAAATCACACACATTTGTTCAAGGTATGAAGCAGTTCTTTTTCAAATGCATGATCTCTCTCTCTCTCTCTCTCTCTCTCTCACGCCATGTTCAAAGATGAAGACCGATCTATTAACAAAGCATATGAAGAATGTAATTTCTTAACCTCTCTTTTGAATATTTGTATGGTACATATCCTTGTTGAAAAAAGATGAAATTTGGATTTTGGTGGATTTTTCTTTCTAATTTTTGGGATAAATTATCTGAAGTTCAAACTTTCTAGAGGAATGAGGTTTCTTGGTTCAAAATAGGATTCATAAGATGTTTAGTAGATTGTGGACGACAAGGTTCATGTATCACGTTTTAATGTTCATATATAATCTTCTAAAGTTCATATTTTGTCAGTTGAACAAAAAATCATGTTTTTGCATTTGTTGTCCTCCTTTATACTGCTTTTTGGTGCTTTTCTTTGTTAATTGCTATTGTATTTTTGCTAGTCACTATTGATTTTGGTTGTTGATATGTAATGGTTGCTAGTTTCTTCACATCGGTAATGAAATTACTTGTCTTAATAGAAAAGACTAGGATTCATGTTCTACATGTACAAATAAATGATTTTATTATAGCCTATTAGCTCAAATGGTAAAGCAATGTGTTTGTACATATCGATGTGTGTTCGAATCCCTCATATGCTACATATTATGTGTGTGATGTTTCGATTCAAAGTTGAGTTCTCTTGTATCATGTTCAAGTTCATATATATTACCTTAACGTTCACATATTGACTTTGTATGTTCACATATTGACTATGAATGTTCACATATTTTCGAACAAGGTCCTTATATTTTGCGAAGTCATTTACTAGTATTCAAGCCATAAACTGCAACTTCTCTTTCATGACTTTCATAGTGGCCTCCATTGATACATTGACATCATTTTAAAATCTCATTGAGAACGTCTCTTAGCTTTTTTTTCCCTGCCTTAATATAGTTTAAATACTTAGTACAAGTTTAAAATGATGGATATTGTGTTAAATTTATGATCTTTCACAACCATTTTTCATGTTATAATACATATTACATCCGTATTCACATATTGAATGTGTATGTTTGTTTATTTTCAAAAAAGGTTAAGGTCTTCAATAGACACTTAATTCATGTTCGTATATATTTTTTGAACGTTCACATATTTATCATGTATGTTCACATTTTGACTATGTATGTTCACTTATTTTCAAACAAATTCCTTGTGTTTTACGAAGCCATACTAACATTCAAGCCTTAAGTTGTAATTTCTCATCCTTGATTTTCATAGTTAGTGGCCTCCCTTGCTACATTAACCTAGTTCAAAGTCTCATTGAGAACATCATTCTTATCTTGTGTGTTTTCCTCTCTCAGCTTGTCAATCTTATGTCCAAGTCAAGTATATGCTTTAAAAAGCTTGTTCTCCTCCAACAAGCTTGCCTTCTCATCTTTCACATATCAACTTAACAACAATATTGAAAAACTCGGGTCCTTTGTTTGCTGAAATCACCAAAAAAAATACCAAATAATTCAAACAAAAGTCATCAAAGTATAGCTCTCTTTGGAACCTAACACAACTTGATCATTTAAATAAAAATTGAAATACATGTCACAGATTATGGATCCATCTAGAGTAAAATGAAATGTTGTTTCCAGAATGTAAATTATAGTTGAATGTTCATAAGAACAAAAATAATGTCCACATGATTCTTCACATTTGTAATTTATCGTATGAGCTAAGCTCAGGCTCAATATGTGTAACATACAAGCATCAACAAGGGGCAAACTTATTACATAGTGCAAATACATAAATCATAAAATAAATTGATGCACACACAAAACGACATAACATTATTGCAACAACAACTAATTAGCTCAATTACTCCATCAATACTACAAGCATGTGACAAATTTCTACTCTCATTAACTGATATTGATGAACAACTAGCAACAAAGTATGAATGTGGATTTTTAAAAAAAACGACATGTTCACAAAGTAGTACTGTAAGGTTCATACAAAAGCTCATGAGGTTCATACAAAATACATCCAAGTTCTTATTAGGACCTACATGATTATATAGGGTGACCTCTTAGGCATTTCATCGAACAACTTGCAAGCATATCTCAAAGCATATTTACGACTTCATCAAATTCCAATAACAATCATGGAAGACTCGAATATGACTAAATAAGATCAAGATGAAGCTAAATTCAATATTTTTTACTAGATCTGTACATGTTGCAAAGTTGACTTGAGTTAATTTTTGATATGAGATTTCTAATCCATCCATGAACAATAAGATCTATTCAAGTTCTAAGCCACTAATAACATACCAAAAGATGAATCTTTGTAGATGAATCACACACAATTTGCTGGAATCAAACACAACTTCAAACTTAGGATCAAATCACACCAATTAAGATTCAAAAAGGAGAAATCCAAGCCAAAATTAAGAAAAACAAAAAATAAAAATAGAAATAGAATGAAACCACATACCTGCAATTGAATCCATAGCAAGGCTAAAAAGTAATTGAATTGGAGGTTAGAGGCTGAGGAACGATCGAAGATCAAAACTCAATCGAACAAGCTCGATGAACTTAAATGGATTCCCAAGTCTACCAAGTTGTAGAAAAGAGATGCGGATAATAAAATAAGAATATGCTAAATGTCAATTTTACCCTTACAGCTTAAAAATTAAAAGAATGTGTGTGTCAATCATATCCGTCCATATTATTTGATCTAACGGATGGGAATGAATTCCAGTTTTCACAATAAGCATGATTTTCATATGATTCAATCTCTTCACTAAAGTTATTATGATATAACACATCTAAGATTTAATCAAATATATTTCAATTCAAGGTAAAGAATATAACTTCATTTAAATACATATTGATGGGATCACCCAAACAATGGAACTAGGAATTTGTCAAGCATGATTGAAGAAATAATCATAATAGATAAACTAACCATCAACATATTTAAATTAATCAAATAAAAAGAATAACAAAATTTAGTCTCAATTGCATAAATAACCAAATAGATGGGGTAGAATCTTAAATAACAAATCAACTTCAATGACGCAAACTGAATTCCCATGTTCCGTTCCTATGTGTATCTCGCTTCCCAACAAAAAACAAAGCTAAAAGTAAAAACTAAAGAAAAAATTACTCAAAATAATACCAATTTTTTTCTATTAACTAAAATAATATGAACTTTTAGATTGATAAAAAAAAATAGTACCAACTTTTATCGTGTTAACCAAAAATAATAAAAGGATATTTTTGATGGAGATTTTGGCAAAACATCTGACATGAGTACGTGACCATGGAATTTGAATTGATGGTTAGGATTTAGAATTTTTTGATGTGATTATTACCAACTTTCATCATATAAATTGTCATTTAACATATGAATGATTTCAAGTTTCATCATATAAATGATAATTTCACCTTGTGACTACAAATAAAGTTGATATTATTAATGACCAATCAACAAATTTTGATGAACACGTCACATATTTTTGATAAAATATTTTCCAAAATTGCCCTCGTTTTATTTTTGGTTAAGAAAATGAAAGTTGGTATTAGTTTTTGTTAATATGATGGAGTAAATTATTATTTTTAGTCAGTAGCCAAATTTTTATATTATTTTGAGTATTTTTTCCAACGTTTGCCTATTAACTAAAAATAATACAAACTTTTAGATTAATAAAAAAAAGAATATCAACTTTTATTATGTTAACCAAAAATAATAAAAGTTATTTTTGATAGATATTTTGGCAAAATATTTGACGTGACCATGGAATTTGAATTGATGGTTAGGATTTTGATTTAATCATTACTTGCATGATATAAATTGTCATTTTACGTATGAATAATTTCAAGTTTCATCATATAAATGTTAATTTCACCTTGTTAATTTAACAAAGGTTGATATTATTAATGATCAATCAACAAATTTGATGAGCATGTCACATATTTTGCCAAAATTTTGATGAGCACGCCACATATTTTGAGTAATTTTTTGTTAATACAATGAAAGTTGATATTATTTTTGGTTAATAAGATGAAAGCTGGTATTATTTTTAGTTAATATTTTTAATTAGTCAATATGCAAAAATTAGTATGGATTTTGAATAATTTTTCAAACTTTTGCCAATTAACAAAAAATAATACAAACTCTTAGGTTGATAAAAAAATAATACTAACTTTTATCGTGTTAATAAAAAATGATAAAAGGGTATTCTCGATAGAGATTTCAAAAAAACATTTGACATGACCATGGAATTTTGCTAACTGAACACTAATAGGAATTGATGGTTAGGATTTTGATATGATTAGTGGTTAGGATTTTGATGTGATTACTACCAACTTTCATCATATAAATTGTCACTTCACAAATGAATAATTTCAAATTTCATCATATAAATGATAATTTCACCTTATGACTACAACAGAAGTTGATATTATTAATGACCAATCAACAAATTTTGATAAGAACTTCACATATGTTGCCAAAATCATTACCAAAAATGCTCTCGTATTATTTTTTGTTAATACAAGTATTAGTTTTTATTAATACGATAAAAGTTGATATTATTTTTGGTTAATACCATGAAAATTGGTATTATTTTTAGTCAAATTTAAATGTTGCATTATTTTGAGTAATTTTTCCAAAATTGAAACCTAATCTAAAAGTAATATATCCTCTACTACTATCTGTATGTATTCCACTATGTACGTAATATCCATAAAACATCCACCGCCCTTCAAATGGGCTGCTTCTTCTCACGTTATATAAATCAAGGAATTTTCCTTTTGGTGCCCTGAGTTATTTTCATTTCCTTTTGGTATCTAAAAAAAATACTTATTTACCCCTTTAGATTTTATTAAGTTAGCATGGTTATTGTGTGCCCATGGGCACACATTAGCTGGACCGAAATAAAAATCCCTAAAATTAAATGATTTGATAAATTGCAAAGCTCCCTACTGTTGAAATCACATCAGACCACAAATCTTTCACTCCAAATTAAATAAATTTGAGATTTCGGTCCATAATTTTGGCATTTCCAAAAAAGTCTTGAATATCTTTAAAAACTATTTTGAAATACCAAGAAAAACATTCTTATTCCTATAGAGTTTATTAGAAACTCTATAGGTGGAGTTCTAAAATCCTATTGTAAATTAGTGAACCCTAGGGGAAAAAATTAAAAGAAAAAAAATCATTAGTAGTAGATATTGAGAGAAAACAATGCAATGTTATGTTGTGGTCGACAAAGTCTAAGCTGGGCCACAGTATCCCTAACAATCTCTTGATGGATCATGCAGGACGCCCCCCTTAGGGGGTCTCCTAATTATTACTTTTTCAAAAAAAAAACTAAATTTAATCATTAAATTATTTTTGTTGGTTGAGATTTAGCCAAATCCACCGATAGAGTTTTTGTTATACTCCACCGTAACTAAACCCCCCGGAAAATATATATATATATATATATATATAATATGATGTGGACTCCGCATGCAAAACAAAACAAAACAAAATAAATATAAAATAGGTAAAATATGCTTGAAAAATGATCTAAATAAAAATGCAACTAAACTCCTAAAATATACTCCATCCGTTTCATAATATTTGTCTTTTTTTTTTAGCAATTTGCACATTATTTAAGAAAGTTATCAAAAATATTAATATACCTTCATTTATTACTTCATTTTTCTACTTTATTGAAAATCACTACTAATAGCTTATTATTAATTACAAAAAATATACTTATAAAGTAGAGACTAAAATAACTAAAAAGACATAATATTTTGTGAAACAAAAATTAAGGCTAAAAAGTGATATAATGAAACGAAGAGAGTATAAAATAGACGTTATCAAAACCACAATTGGTCAATTGCTGCTTCGTTTTCTGCTCCCCATTTCATATCCTACACGGACATTATCAGTCGGTACGTACTAACGTACATATCCTTTTGAGCTGAGCCTCTATGCCAAGTGTAGTCTGCAACCAAACAAACCAGGCAAAATTCGGCCAAAAAAAAACCAGGCAATTCAATGAAGGTGAGTTTTGGAATTTGGTGTAAATGATCGGCGTCTGTAGTTTGGTATTTGTTAATTACTTGTTTCTAAATATGTAAATGTCGTAAACATGTTAAGCTAGAGTTTGAGGATTTTGGGCCTCCGAACCTAATTTTGTAATGTTCATAAGTTGAATTATATTTTATTTCAAAAAAATTGAAACTAACATTGTGTATTACAAATTAATGATGCTATTTCATTGCGTAGGCTTCGTTTGGACAATCAGCTAAAATGGGATGCTAAGCAAACACGATGCTTCCGAATTATCTTAGGAGAGCTCCAAACATGTGTCTCGATTGCAGAATACTGTGAATACATACATGGAAGTTTATTACGGTAATTTTACACACAAAACAAATCCAAAAGCAAACCGAGAGCCTTGTAAGCTGGCATTGAAGCCTTGCAGCTATACAGAATACATTTCTAGTGAACTTGGTTTTTTTACCGATAACTGCGGTAAACAGGACTGTACATGCAGCTTTCCGCATACTTGACAAGATCTTCTGGCCGAGGAAGCCGGGAAGCCAATCCTACATACACACAAGAAAGCATAATCTCAGTTTCCCATAGTAATACTAATATTCAGCCGGCGCCATTAGGCAGTGGGAAATGAAATGCTAGGATTTCTAATTTGTACCCGACAACTAGGCCTTGTTGCACATTGATTAGATTGATTGGGTTGGTATTAGTAAAACAAATATATAAGAATGTATGTGTAGTAGATTAAAGAGGTACTACTTACCAAGCTCATATGCCTTAGCTGCAACATTAGCAGCAATATGGGCCGATATCTTCCTAATATTGGAAAAAGGAGGATAGATCATCCCCTTGTCGTAGTTCTCTTGGGTTACTTGCCCGGCCAGAGCTTCCGCTGTTTTATGAAGTATAAAAATAATCACTCTCAATCAGCAAGATTGCATAGTATCTGATTAAAGGAATTAAACAGGGGAAATCAACATTTAGTTGCATATAGGATCATGTACTTAATCAGAAAAATTGTATGGTATCTGATTGAGTAAATTAAACAAGGGAAATCAACATTTAGTAAGGATCATGGACTTACATGCAGCTAGTAGCATTTCATCATGCACTCGAATAGCGCCACAGCTGACCACACCCATACCAAATCCAGGGAAGATATAAGCATTGTTGGCCTAACATGTAAATGGAAACACATTTATTTTCTATTCTCGTCAAACTGTAGTTGGAGAAAGAGGGTGGTAGGATAGTATTGGATGTGTTCATTACCTGGCCTGGAACAAAGACCTTGCCTTCGTAGTCAACCGGGTCAAATGGACTCCCACTCGCAAAAATTGCACGACCCTTTCATTTTGAAGATAGTATGGGGAAAAAAAAGCACAAAGGTCAGACACAACACTAAGGAATTCAAACATGGTAAGCCAATTTTGACATAACAGGTTCAAATCCTACATCTAGACCAGGATCAAGTTCTTTACCCAAAAGTTCTGTTAAGGCCTTGGAAGCACTTCGAGTAACCAACAGTAAGAGAGAAAAAAGAAATTGATCTAGGTTTGACTGTAGGTTTTACCTTACTCCATGTGTACGCTTCTTCAGCAGTGCACTCTGATTGGGAAGTAGGATTGGAGAGAGCCATAATCAAAGGTTTCTGCATCACATAACTTATAAGGTCAACCATGCTAGAACCAAGTTGATCAAGTAAATATTTCCCCTTGAGCACAAAACTATAAAAGAAAGGTTACTTCGTTGAAGGAGGCCATGGCTTCAATGACTTCCTTCGTGAACGTTTTGCCAACTCCAGATGACCCAATCAAGATTGTCGGCTTAATTGCCTAGATAAGAGAAAAAAATGGTTATCAAGGATAATTTATAATAATGTACTAAACATATCCACTAACTGTCGGCTTAAGTGTTTGCACCTTGACAGCTCCTAGAAGATCACTGATGGGTTCATGCTCATGAGCCCATCTCTTCTTGAAGTCCTGGAGAGAATTCTTCCTGGAACTCACAATTAATCCCTGCAAATACAAACTCATTCTTAGCACAATCATAAATCTGAAACGGTCAGAAATTTGCAGGCATCTTAAGCAAGCTTCTGTGACCTTTGAGTCCACAAGCCAAATCTTCTTGCGTGTTTCCTCTAGAGGAGCATTTGTCTGCAAGAAGAATCATGTCAGCTAATTGCCTTGAATTTTTTGCATGATATGCATGGAGTAATATGAACATTTAGTATACCTGTTTTGACATCTCAAGAGCAATAAGCTCTGCTATGCCTGTTCCAGCCTGGAACCATGAAGGAAGTATGTGAAGCTACCACATGAATTTGAATATAAAACAAGGAAATCAAATTATATCATAGTTGTCTTAATTACTTCTCCAGCTCCAAGAAATAAGAACGTATGCTCAGCAAGAGTTCCACCAATCAGCTTCAGTGCTGCAACCACCCCAGCAAGAACGACAGATGCTGTTCCCTGCAAAGTATCAAATGTGGGAAGAGATTGGTCAGAACAGAAATGTTGATATTAGCAGAGGTTTTGGCTGACTTGTGCACCACAACTGTTCTGTTATTACCTGTATATCATCATTGAAGACGAGATGACTCTTGCAGTATTTTTCAAGCAATGTAAAAGCATTGTGGTTGGCAAAGTCTTCAAACTGCAGAGCAATATCCATGAAATATAGACGAATTTCAGCTAAGTATATACAATGAATGAAGAAAGCAGAAAAGAGTGGAATTAACCTGTATAAGAACTTTTTCCCCGTAATTTTGCTTCACAGCGGCCATGAATTCCTCCATGAGTTCATCGTATTCCTGGAAATATATGTCAGATTGTTGATATATAAACTCTTGAAATTCAATTTTTGACTGAAGTAGGATAGCACAGACCCGTCCTCTAGCCCTCTTTTGCCTAAGCCCGATATAAAACTCATCATTCAACAACTGCTCATTGTTAGTACCGACATCAATAGTTATGGGCAAACACTGCAATCATACATAAGAAAAAATGGATCAGCAAAGCACAGCACGGGGAGCAAATATGAGATAGAACTCTTGTAATAGTAGAAACAACAAACTATAGTTACAGGAGGACAAGCAATCTATATGAATGCTCATTTCAACATCAAATTGACGCAATAGTGAGAAATATCTTTTCACAAGAACACTTACTGCCGAAGGCCGAACACCTCCAAGTGCTGTATATAGAGCCAGTTTCCCAACAGGTATCCCCATTCCCTGAAATTAGAGCATACAAGCATAAAAACATCTAATTTTGAATTCAGATTTCAGTGTGCATCAAATAACTGTAATATTTGTTCATGTATGTTAGCTTTGTAAGTAACCTGACAACCAAGGTCTCCAAGTCCCAAAATTCTTTCGCCATCAGTAACAACAATTACTTGGATAATCTTCTCAGGCCAGTTTCTAAGTACCTCAAGAATCTTTCCCCTATGAAATTCCACAATTTTCTCGTGTCAGTCCGCCTCTTGTATAAGAATCAAGATTAAGTACAAGAAGGTATACTTTTCTTTAAGACTGATAAATAATCCCTGAGGACGCCTGAAGATACTTCCATATTTCTGGCAAGCCTCACCCACGGTTGGGGTGTACACAATAGGGAGTAATTCTTCAACATTATCAATAAGAAGCTTGTAGAATAACCTCTCATTTCTTTCCTGGAAAGAAAGATGAAGCATATTGATTGATTTAATAAAAAAAATCGAAAGCCATATGCTACATATTTCACGTTGTAAATGAAAGAATGCCTATTTCAAATCGAAAGCCTCACCCGGAGTATAAACAAAGGACTGTCTTGTTACATCTATCTACATAAATGGTATGTATGCATATTTTTCAAACTATGTCCATATTTTGGGCATGTTTTTTCATGTTCTAAAGGATATAGCTATACACACCCATATCAGGAGTTAGAATCTTTTTTAGATGACGGTCAATCAAGATTTAGAATATGGTAAGAATATGCAAGCAAGTGTTAACTCCATATGACAATTATAATTACCAGTAAGCATTAGATTGACAAAATGCAAGAGATTAAAGGCAGTTACCTCCAGGTCCATTAAAGCCATGTATTTCTGCAACGGAACCTGATATTGACGAATATTTTGCATCAGCTTCTTCTCCTGCAAAAGTAAAAAGGAAAGGGGACACAAATTATTGAAATGACACTGGCTGCTACATCATGTAAAGTGAAGTCAGGTATAGAACCTGAAGCTGCTGACTTATAACAGAAGGCGGTAGTAGGCCGCACAAATAGTGATAATCTCGCTCTTTCTCAGTAAAAGCAAGTCCTTTGTTGAAGTGTGGGTCTCTCAGCAATGTATACCCACTGTAACATCAAGCAGCAATCATCTCATGAGCCAAGCCGGTTAGTGAGCCATGCTCACCTTATGATTAATGCATATGGATGGTAATTAACAAATGTTCAGTGATTAAGGACATTCATGAGCATCTTATAAGTATCACACTTTGTTAAGTCCATCAACTACAAGCAGATTCAACTGCAAATAAAACTTTAACTAGTACGAATGTGTACGAGTTCTTCTCTGAAATCACAAGCTTACTTGTAACAACCAAATTAAAAACAACTGAAAAAAAAGTTGAATAAAAGGAAGAAGAGGGTCCAGTGGTCCACAAGTTCATGGATTAAAATAATAGTGTTCTTCTCTTCAATTAAACAGAGAATTGCCAAAAGTTATTCGAGTAGGCCAGAGTTCTATGGTGATAAAAAGAATGTGCTACTGAATTAAGCAAGGCAAGACATCAAGTTAGCATCTTTTCCTTTCTGCAAGTTTCACTTAAAGCTTAAAAAGAGGGCTCCAACAAAGCCTGCGAATCGAACAAAAGTTTGCGGAAGCAAGCAACCTGTGATACCAGATCTCAGACTCAAAAGTTTCATAGCATAACAAAACTTGATGCTTCCCGACTAAAAGCGACTATTGCTTGTAAACGTGACAAAGAACCAAAATATTATAATCCAGAAAACAAATTACATCGATAATCAACCTAATTACTTCCTCTAACACCAACCAATCAATCAATCTGTATAAATTTAAACGCAAGAATTATGATTAAATTTACCGCGCGATCGAGGAATTCATCAATTAAAAAGAAAAAGATACAAGTTATAGCGGTTAGCGACGAAAAAGGACTGACCTAGCAACAGAGACGGTCCAGGGAGTGACGAGCTGGTCCTCGGTGGCCCGATCTTCGCCGTAGACGTCCTCGACCCCGCCGCCGACGGCGGAGTTCACATCAACGAGATCCTTCCCCTTCCCGGCTCCCACGCTCTCCATCGCCGCCGCCGCCGCCTGCAACTTTCGTTCTCTTCCTCCAAAAATCCGCCGGAGGTTAAAACCGCCGCAACTCCCTCCGCTTGCACCTCTTGAAGTAGAGCGATCGGAGCTGGAAACGACGCGTTTAGCCTGCACTGAGCAACAATTATTTGTGTAATTTGTAAAAAAGAGACAGAAGGCTCTGGATGAGAGTGGTACATGCAACTATGCAAGTCAAACAACGTCTTCCGCCTTGTTTAAACATCAAATCAAAACAAATCAAAATCGTATGATAACAATAGTTTTTGGACAATTGTGGACTGAAGAAAGAGCGATAATGACACGCAGACGCAGTCGCCACTTGGCATTCGAACTGATCATCGAAAAATTGATTACGATAGGCATGCGTAAGCATTTTTCGATTAGAATATTCTCGGTATTTTCGGAAGGAAGAAGGAAATTGTTTGAATAGTACGTACATTACATTTCTGGAATAAACGGTGAAAAAAGTGCTAGTGGTGACGATCGTGATCAACACAAATTAATTTGGAGGTATTTCCGCATTTCGTTATTTTTCTTACCACGAGGCTGCTTCGAGTTGGTGAGATCATCGTCTGCGTACGAGGAGTCGAGTGGCCTTTCGTCCGTTTGTGTGTCAGTGGGGAGGGAGATAATGATAAAGATGCCAAGTGGGGAAGGGAAATGTCCATATAATGATATTTATAATTTTTTTAATTGACCTTTATAACATATACGGTACATCTTACTTATTCTTTTCTTTTTTTCCCGGCGCAATTTTTTTTTGAGTGGATAAGAATACGATTATTAGATAAGTATGATAAATCGAGAGGTCGTCAAGACGGCAGTCGGAAACCTGTAACAACAGACAAACATATGATAAAACAAATAAACAAGAGAATACAACAACCGTATGAAGGGACCAACAAGTGCAAGTAAAGAGGTGAGTACTACGCAAAGACGGTCACAAAGAGCAACTTTGAGTAAAGAGAACGACCCCTGATGTTGTCACCACCGAAATGGGGATCTTCAGAAGCCAAAAAAACGTCCACGATTGCGCTCAAAGACTTGTTCCACACTTAACCACATGACCCAATAACTAAAAAGTACATACTAATTTTGAGCAAGACTTGCAAAACCACCCGCAAACGAAAAAATCTTTGTTTACCCATAGGTAAACTTACCCATTGAGTTGGCAATCCTAGATGGATGCCATGTCATTATTTTATTTATCTTTTTTAAATATTCTAAGCATTAATTTTCTAGGGTTCATAGTTTTTCTATCTCTACCGCCACTTGATCTCCTTTCCTTCTCCGCTCTATCTCAGTGGGGTTTCCGTTTCCGATCTCCTTCTCTTCACATATGCTCACTCACTCTCAGTGTTTCGAAAATCCGACCTCTGGGTCTTGGAAAAACGAATCCAGCTACCTCGAAACCCCCGACAAGCTTCACCGTCTCAATTCCGCCGCCACCGAAAAATACAATCCGATAGACCACCAAATCCAATTCAACCAGATCTTGCAATTTAGCCTCTATTAACCCACGCACGACGATATCGGCGATAGCCTTATTGGGCACACGAATTCTTTGGCGAAGATGCTTGTTCACGAAAAGTTCAAGCGATTTGCTCCCAATTATGCCTAATGGTTCATCCTCTTCATCGGTTGCATTCTGTATTTCGGTCTTTCTCTCTATGTAATAATCTTTCATTGAAAAAATTTATCTTAGTGGATTTTGATTTTAGGCATGATTATATGTACGTCAGATGTTTCATCCAGGAGGCAGGAGGGACTGAGGGGCGGTCGGCGGAGCCGCGGAGGGCCGGAGGCAGCAGCGAGCGACTTACCGCCATGGTTGAGGTCGAAGAGTTGCAGGAAGCCCCAGATCTGAAAAAATGTGAGGATGAGGGGATGAATAAAACGACAGCGTTTTTAATGATTTGGGCAAATTCTTTTTATTTACTTTTAACAAAATGAATAAAAAATGCCCCAATTTCAGGCTTTTCAGCTCAAACGGCACTGCTGTCAGTTTTGTTATTTTCATTCATTCATTCAGCCCCAATCTTTAAGAAATATTAATATTCTACACCCCATTTTCATATTAACTTTACTTAACTACCTATCTTTTTAAAGTTTTTGTAAAAATACCCCACACAAAATTTAAATGGTTTAATAATACCCCGCTTTTTTTAAATAAAAAAATAACTTTTGATTTCTTAATTTTATGTGGGGCGGATATCCTTAATTTTATTTATAACAACTATTATCATTTTTATCTATTTTATAATTAAAATTAAAGTTTTATATGTATTTTTTTTTCTTTTTCAAACATATCCTAAATAGGTTATTTTGCAAATTCAAAAAAAAATGAGTATTTATGTAACCACTCATATAATATGAGATATTTATACAAGTCATTCAATATTCAATATTGTATAACCTAAAACATATCATTCTAATAAATATTAGCTAGAGAATGTTTAACAATAAGTCCCAAATAAAGTCTCACTATTTATATGTTTAGTTTATGTTATTTTTAGTGTTATTGTTGTACCATATTGGTTAAAAAATACAAATTGTTTTATGATTTGTAGTCAAAAATTAAGAACTCGATCATATGATTTTACTTAAATACCCACAAATTTATGAAGAAAATTCACCTTTTATTATATATTTGTACAATTATATTTAATTAATGAGGATAATATCGAAAAAATGTAGTAAAACATGTCCAATGATAAATATTATTGAACTATTAAAAATAGGCTAAAACGACAAGTCTTTATGAACGGAATAAGTATATTATTTTAAAGTTTAAACCAATTTGATTTGTTCGGATTATTAAAAGCTTGTTGGTTCGTATGAGCAATGACCATGGGTTGGTTCCATGAATGATTGGAGAATAAATCCTAAAACAATTTGTATTTTTTATTTCTGATAAATAAAATAAATATAAAACAATTTGTATTTTTTATTTCTATTACAATTTAAGAATTTATGTACTCTAAAAACAAATTAAAGTGACATTATTTTAAAAAAGGGGTTTAGATTACAACTAGTTGTACCCGTCGTACCATGTACGACTACGATTCGATATTTTATAGACATATAAATAGGATATTAATAAATAAAAATATAATATAAGTAATTTATTACTCATAGAATGTATAATTTTTTAACCAATATAAATAATTAAATTTAGTGTTGAGAATGAAAATATATTATTAAGATAAAATAATTACATTTCTCTTTTTCCTTGATGATATTTCATAGATATTTAATTTAAAAAAGAAGATAAAATATGAATAAAAAATTTATATATACAAATATGGAAGAGATAAGAATTTTTGTTTGGTAGAATGGAAGAGATAAGAATTTATAAAATAATAGTTAACTTAATAAATAAGATATGATAAAATATGAAAGATAAAGATAATTTAATTATATAAAATATTTAAAATTTAATTAATTAATTTAAGATGAGACCAAATTCACTTTGTGGTTCGATAAAGTAAAGATTAGATAAGATCAAATAGTATATTATTCATATTTTATTACTTTTCATGTACGTAAATTTAGAGATTACCAAATAGTATATTATTCATATTTATTTTAAAATATTTAAAATATTTTATCTTTAATTTTAAATACTTGTATAAGGAAGCTTTCAAAAGATATTGTTATACTAAATAGATATTTGTTTGATGTTAGAAATAAATTTAAATAGTTAATAAAATTAATAAAAAGAAGTTATAATAATAGAAATAAAAATTAAATTTTTAACTATCAGGTGGGGCCAGAATCGTTGTGATGGCTCGAAAAGGTACAACTTTAATATATAGTTATAGATCCTGTTGTGGTTAAGATTATTAAGATGCTAAAAAAATCGATCTGCTTTATTTGTAGTCAAAATTCTATTTAGTACGGTATATGGCTAAGATTACAACCCTGTTGTGGAATATACTACTTAAATGCTAAAAAATGGAAGAGATATATTAACATTATTAAGGTGCTAAAAATTTAAATAGATATAGGATTGTAAACTTATTGCTCTAAAAAATTTGAACCATAATAACGTAATACAATATTATAATCTTAACCTTAAAGTGCTAAAAATTGAGGTGCTAAAAATTCAACCCGGTGAAACAAAAATCGAACCATTAATTTAAGGTGGACTTAACATCAATATTTAATTTTCTTACGGTTCGGTTTTGAACTGATGCTTATTTAGGGTTTAGGGTTTAGGGGGTTTAAGGTTAGGGTTTATAGAGTTAGAGTTTAGGGATTCATTCACATTTTCTTACTTTCGAGTAACGAGTCATATCATTTAGTATGTATGGTTTGTATGGTCTTGGTTTAATTTCGGTTTGGTTCGAACTTCTTAAAGCATAACCTTCTATCCATCTAAACCCAGAAAAATAAAAATCGAACCATTAGTTTAAGATGAACCCAACATCAATATTTGGTTTTCATATGGTTCGGTTTTGAACTGATGCTTATCCTAGTTTAGGGGGTTTAAGGTTAGGATTTATAGAGTTAGAATTTAGGGATTCATTCACATTTCCTTATTTTCGAGTAACGAGTCATATCATTTTAGTTTGTATGGTTTTGGTTTAATTCGGTTTGGTTCGAACTTCTTAAAGCACAACCTTCTATCCATCTCAACTCGGAAAAAATCAAAATCGAATCATTACTCCATTAGTTTAAGGTGAAGCCAACATCAATATTTAGTTTTCTTACGGTTCGGTTTTGAACTGATGACTAGCCAAGGCTTAGGGTTCCATTCACATTTTCTTGTTTTCGAGTAACGAGAAATATCATTTTAGTTTGTATGGTTTTGGTTTAGTTTCGGTTTGGTTCAAACTTCTTAAAGCATAACCTTCTATCCATCTCAACCCAGGAAAACCAAATTCGAACCATTAGTTTAAGGTGAACCCAACATCAATATTTGGTTTTCTTACGGTTCGGTTTTGAACTGATGATTAGCCAGGGTTTAGGGTTTATAGGGTTTAGGGTTCCATTCACATTTTCTTGTTTTCGAGTAACCAATCATATCATCTTAGTTTGTATAGTTTTGGTTTAATTTCGGTTTGGTTCGAACTTCTTAAAGCCCGGAAAACCAAAATCGAACCATTGGTTTTCGGTGAACCTAAAATTATATATCAAAAAACCGAAAATTATATAGTCAAATTTTTATAATTAAGGATCTTAGTATGTCCTAAACATCATAACCATATACTAAAGAGGAGGTTAAAACAATTATTAAACGACACATGTCGTTTTTAGATTGGACCACACCACCCCTTTTATTAAAACCAATCTTTGGCAAAATAATTAAGTTTAATATAAAGATAGTGTAATGTATGTACAATCTTATATCACTATAAACAGTGGATAGAAAATCTCATTCTTAATTTTTTTAAAAATAATATTTTATTTTTGGAAATAAATAGAAAGATTATTAAGATATTTTTTATGCTATATATTATACAAATATTAGGATATTTATTTTATTTTTAGATAGAATAAAAATCTGTACAAGGAACGGGAGTACATACTAGTTAATAACTATAGAACATGAGACCTAATAAGATTTTATTTAACATAAGTAAGAATTCTATTTGACCCTAACTAGACCCTGTCGACGGGTCGGGTCGGTCGGGTTCGGGTCAATCGGGTTACAGGTTAAGTCGGATCAGGTCATGACAAGTTATCGAGTGGGTTCGAGTTGACCAATGGGTCAATACATAATTTTTATTTTTCAATTACTATTAAAATAAGTTTAAATAATAATATAAATAGGTCTAAAACATTGACTTTAAAAAAATTGTATTAATTGATATTTTAAAATATAATTGAGAATAATTTTCCTAAACCATTATTTTAACTATATTAAACTACAAGTTCTAGGGTGTTTTTAGCGGGAATAAGTTTTCATTTCCCGCTATTATATAGTGTCGGGAATTAGCGCAATGACAATAGTTAAATAGTATGACACATTATGACAGCGTTGCAATAAAATTTGACCCAGCGGGTTGAACCCGACCCTAACCCAAAAATTTTCAGGTTTAGCGGGTTCGGTTTATTTTGGGTTTCGGATTTAAATATTCGGGTTTTAACCCAGAAAAAATCGGACGGTTCAGGTCGGATTGTCGGGTCGGGTCATGATTTGATAGGTCTAACCCTAACCCATGGCCAATTTTTTTATATAAATATTTGTATGTACCATTAGGGACAAATATATTTATTATTTAGATAATTATATTTAGGGTTTAGAATAGATAATAAATATTTGAAAGAATACTAATGTACACGGGCAAAAATACAGATTATCGATACATATGTATCTTATAACATTAGGGACAAATATATTTTTAACAACTTCTAAGATACATATGTATCTTATCAATATACACGGGCAAATACAGATTATCGATTAGAGTGTGTTCTAATTAAATTAGAACGGCACGCATGGGAAGTGATTCCGAGAAGCGAGGCTTCTGGTTGACCAATTGAACGGGGGTAGGGAATCCATCGGCCTTCTCGTTTCTCTCACCCTATCTGCTCTACTTCCTCTTCATTGTTATACCAAAAGGGGATCCATCGGCCTTCTCGTTTGTTAGTGTACTCGCCTGAAGGTACTCTTCCTCTCTAACTCTCTTTGTGTGTGGAAAAACCTTGAATTCATATCAAAATCAATCAGAAAGAGGTGTTGTTTTTGAATTCCCTGATCTACTGTCTTCACTTCAATGATTGTTTTCTTCATTCTTCCAAACATTATGAGATCAAGACGTTAGTGCCCACGTTACATCTCTATTCTATGCATTCATATGGAGATTTAACCATAGTACTTTGATGTTTCTATCTTTATTCAGAGTTGTTCTATACAACATCAGTCTCAGATAAACGATACAGCCTAGCAAAATTCAAGAGAGATGATTAAACTGCATATAAACAATTTTCAACATATGATTCATCATCCAATTCAGAACAAAAATAAATTTCTTAAATAGATTATCTTCGAATTTCGACCTTCAGATGATCACAATTGCAGAAACCTTGAATGAATAACAAAAGAAATTTGGCCATGGTAACCTACCTACTAGACATGCCCAAGCGGAGAGTTCAATCAAAATAAGACCACAGTATGAAAATTTCTGATTTTCCAAGTCTTACTCATTATCAATCCATGTAATTATTGGCAAATTAATATCAGGTCAATCCAGTACATATCAAAAATCAAGATTACCAACCCAATTAGACAAGAGACTTCGATTGACCGTTGGGATATTTTGATTTGAACAGGAGGTCGAAGTTTTATAAACTCGAAAAAATTGATATAGATTTTTTTTCGGTCGAGAATGGTTGATGAAGGGAAGGTCCTTGATGACGATGGTAATTCATTGCTCATTTCAAATCTTCAATAAGTAGAGTAATTGCTAAGTCCTTGGAGTATTGGATGCTTCAAATTCCGCTGAGGAAGAACTGAAGAAGACGGCAGATTGCTTTTTTTTAAAGGAGAATTTATTCGAACTTAATAAATTCTTTACCTTTTGCCACATAGATAAATTTTTATATTTATTTTTTATTTTATTTCCACCTAATATTGCCAAATGCCAACTCAATGGGTAAGTTTACCCATGGGTAAACAAAACAGGTCCGCCCACACACAGGAAACCTAAAAAGATTACCCAGAACGGGGTTGAGCCCAAAGATAAGCAAATGAACTAAGAAAGCCAACAAAGGCCCAAGTCCAAGAACAAACACCTAAACACACAAATGCAAAAAGGAAATAAACACAAATCTGATAGTCATTTTACAATATTAAAAATAAACACAAATTTGATTATCATTTTACAATATTAAAGTATCGCAATTTAACTTTCTTTTACGGAGGACTTGTCATTTTGAGTTAGTTGTCTCATAACAATCTACATATGAACCAAATTTTTTTGAATTCTTGTCCTAAATGATGCTCTAATAATATAGTTCACACCTTGTGTGATGAATTTGGGTATTTAAAAAAAGCAGGTACCCCTTTGTTGAAGGTCGTTCGAGCTTTTATGAATATGGATGTTTTAAGAGTTGAGTCATATTAATTTAAGGATACATAACACAATAATATACTTCAATTTAATCAATTTGAATCGAAAAGGATACCAATTAGAAAAGCTAAAACATCAAAAACATTAATAGGAATAATTTATTTTAAAAACACCAAAAGAAAACTCAAAACAACAAAATGAATTTCCCTAAATTATACTATGATCAATGAGTACTTCACTGAATTTTCATGGACCTCATATTTTCTTTTCACAAAGTATATATGGAATAACAAACTTATTTGATCAAGAAGAAAAATACTCGAGTCTTTTCATGGAAAAAAAAGCACCAAATTCATAATAGTCATACTTTCTCACTTGGTTTACATGTACAAGGGTAGCTGTAGATGGATTCAAGGGGAAGAATTGCAGAGCACTTGGAATCAGTGAGCTGAAGTTCAAACCAAGTACTCTATAAGAAAGCATGCTTCAGATTTGACAAATTACTCATTTATCAAGTACTTACAAAGAACAAATTCGGACCCTTTAAAAACAATTCCTTGTATGCTTTCACAGTTTCAGCCAAATCTATCCGGTTACTAAAACTTGCCCGGTAGAACACACGATGTATAAAGAATGCAGACAATGCTCAGACCGCCCTGCTCATCTTCTCGAAACTTCTAGAAATCAGCACAAACCGAGGTAACTTTCTCAAGCCACTATAACTACTATGGTAAATTGGGCTGTGAAAGTCCCATCGATTTAGCAAGTTCTTGAGCAGAGAGATTATCATCTTGCTCCTACAATTTTTCACACAAAGGTCAATATCCAAAAAAGGACAGATTTTTTTTGGGTTTTAAAAAGGACAGACTTATTATAATAACGCAGATGTAGCTAACTTATTGGTACCTGAAGACGATGAAGAAGATACATCAAGAAGAGATGCACAAAAATCTGCAAATTATTCAAATATATTAACTCATTTTGGAGTCTTTTAAAATAGGGCTTTCTGAATGGATCCAGAATCAGTAAAAAGAGAAGAACATACAGATTTTTTTTTCTTTTTTCTTTTTCTTTTCCTGTAAATAAATGCACACACTTTCCATATTTTCATGCTAACCAGATCTGAAAGTTTAAACAAATTACCAGGTAGCAAAGCAGGCTGACTCGAGCAGTTGGATAGCGCCAGAGAAATCTTGTAGCCCTTACTGCACCACTATCTAACAGCTTTGCTGCCTTCCTTAGCTGCATCATACATGATTTTAGCACACCAAAGGAATTAGAAATAGAAAGAAAATCATTGCAATGCAAAAAAAGTAAAGTACCTGGTTGCTTGCCCCAACTAGATGTCGCTGATGCAAAGGGAGAGGCCTGCAAATTGAAAATATTAGACAGTTGTAAGTTGTAACCTTAAGAGTTGTCATTTTACGTCTGAAATTTTTCATTAAAGTGCTATGGGATTCGACATGTTGACCAAAATGGAATCTTTCCTAGTAAATAGTAATGGTTATGTGACAAGCTTCATATTGAGTTCAAGGACTATTAAGAATATCAAAGAATTACTACAGGAGAAGACAAAACCATACTCCAGCTCTCTCATGTCTGTATCTTCCTCCCAAGAAGATGATGCCCGACGAGGTACTCGGCTTCTCTCTGCTTCAGCCTGTTGGGGGTACCGCAAGAAGCCGTATTTAATTAGAGATGAGAGAGCAATTAAGTCAAATAAAGGCCTCTTCTTTCAATTAGCAAAGAAGCAAAAATGACCTGAGTTTCTTGAATGCGCTTAATTTCCTTCTCCAGCTGAAACTCAGCAGCAGCCTTTTCACTTGCCATTGTTTCTAGCTGTGTTTGCTTGTAGTACTGTTACCAAAATATTGATAAAAAAGTTTTTCAATAAATGAAGAGATAAATTTAGATCATATGTAATCTAAAAGAAAGAGGCAAACCAATAAATCTGTTAATTCTCGGTATCGCTTTTCCAACTCTATGTGCTCCTGCCAATTAATTAACATACAAAACCAATCATGAATTATAGACACAATTACTATAATTAGTATTCTTAATAATGTCAACAATTAGTATGGTTGATAATGTCAACATTGTGCAGTGTAGTTTTGAAACTAATGTCAACATTGTCAGCTCATAGTCACTTTCAGCATCTATGAGATGAAGCCCAGGATGGTTTAGTGAGCTTACAAGGGTAAAGAACAAAATAAGAAAAGAACGTGGTGATTACCACAGCCCAGTTATAATAGCAATGCTGCCAAATTAACACCACCTTCCATGAAAAAAAAAGACAAATTAACTACACCTGGCGTGAATAATGCTCTGCATCTCTCTTCATGGCAGACATTTCAACTCTCATCTTTTGTACTTCAGCCTATGAACACAAAGTATAAGGAGGAAACTTCAAGATCTAAGAAAAAAAACATAGATAAAGATCTAACAAAAAAAAACAGATAAAAAACTCAATAGAAGTTTCAAAGGTAAACCAACTTGCCTCAAGAGAAGATAGCTTGCTTTCAGCATCTCTCTGCCCCTGACGAGCACGTTCGACTTCCTCCTGCCATGCCTGTATCTTCATCATCGAACATAAAATTTAGTCTCTGAACAGAAATCTCTAAATGCAAATTTCGATGAAGCTTACCGAGGGTATAGGTACCTGTGCCCAACTAACCAATTATCATTACCTAGAAACTTATTACATTTTATATTAGTTTTTGGAGATTCTCTTTCCATTTTCTCCAGGTTCAATACATAGATAGATAGCTGCCCAAATCAGTTGAGCAAGGTGCTTTCTACAAAGCCTATTTTTAATTAGAAGATAAGAGGCCTCTACAATTCTCTGAAACCTAAAGTAACAAAATAGACCCAATAAGTATAAATGTCCAGACCCAATTAGTATAAATGTCCACTTTGAGCAAATGAAGACTTTCAGATGCAGGTCTAGCAACCCTGACAACAAAATTGTCTGGCATCCATCAATAAATAATGTCAATATTCAGATATGAGCTTGTAGAGATATAAACTGACAATTCATTTGCAAACTAAATATATTTACTCTATAATATCCTGTTCAGTGTTAACGGCATAAATACCTGGATCACTTGATTAGTATCTTCAGGAGTCTTTTTTTGTCCACGGCGAACACGAGCCTCCATATCTTGCAACTCTTGATTTAAAGATGAACACTCAACCTGATGAGCAAGATAAATAAGTCTTGGGAGAAGGAAAAAACATGTGGAAAAGTTTATAATGCAAGGAAGAAATATCAAGTAATTGCTCTGAAGTGGCATTGATTGTTATCCACCTCAAGAAGGGCTACTCTCTGTTCAAGCTCTGCCGCTTTTGCTGTCCTATCCTCTGCAATTCTCTAAAGAAAGAAAATTCAGAAGTCAAAATGAGAAATGTAAACAATCTAAAGAAAGTGGGTATACGGTATGCTAAAAATAAAGAACAGCGAAGCTATGCATACTTGTCAGAAAACAGAATTGTATAAAATGCATCATCAGCTCTGATCAGAATCATCTAAAACAGAATAGCATGATGTTCTACATCTACAGGCAGATGATATTCCTCTACATCTAAACTGAATTGCATCATATGTTCCTCTACATCTAAAGGATTGAGATTAGTGCATGCTTGCTTTCAGGCTTCTTATCTTGAATACAGTATATATACTCTTTATCCACAAAGTATATATTTGTTATAATTACTAATTCTACTACATCCATCGCATGAACTATATATTGCCCTCTAAAATTTACTACATTTAATAATATTCTGGAAATTTTTACCTCATCAATTGTACAAGAAGACATTAATTGGTGTATCATAAAATTGGATTTGTCACAAGAAAATAAAATTACAAGTATAATTTTCCTTTTTGTGAGGCTGGTGATGTGGTGTGAGGGAATTTTGGAATAAAACAAAATAAGAAACTCATTTGATAAAAAGGAAAAAAATAGTCTCTGAATACCTGGGCTCTTGCAAGAGAGGTTGATGCATCAACAGCTCGGCGTTCCAACTCCACTTCCCTTTCCATAGCAGCCTATTTATTTAGAGCAATCCAATATAGTACTCAATAGTCAATAGTGAAAAAGAACAGAATGATTTGATACATTGCTTGCAACTAACCATCTTGGTTGAGTTATGGGCAGCGCGTTCTTCTTCTGCTCTACGCTCAGCAGAAGCAAGCTCCTCCCGCAGCGCCTGAACATTGAAATTATCATTAAAGTTCAGAGTCTAAGTCTGTAATTTCCCATATACATGAGGTACATCACATGAAGCATCTCAAAATAGAAAGCTAATAGAACCATTTCAATCTTGGAAGACACTAGTATCATCTTACTTGTGTCATCCGAGTCTCTGACAGCTCCCTATTCCTCATCAAAGCTTCCATGTTTGCCTGGGAGACAATAATGGTCAGAGAAATCAAATAAGCAAAGCAAAAAAAAATAAAAATTTGTTCCTCATTAGAAAAATGTATTCTAGTTAGTCTTATTATATTTCTGTTAACCTCTCCTACTGCTGATGATATTCTGATCAGTCAAAAGCCTTAGTTATAACAATAACAACAACTAAAAATGTAATCAGAGACATTTTCTCAAAATATGATACAAATTATTGCAAATTATTGATCCTGAAAACTTTGAGCCAACTGTTTGGAGGTGGAGAACAGAAACGAAGCACAAGGAAACAAATGAAAGAGGAGAAATTGAGCTCTTAAACCGTAACATGTTTCACCTCTGCGTATATGTAAACAAATACTGCATACATAAAAATATAGGGGGGGGGGGGAGGTTAATCAATGAATCAATGCACATGTATAGAGGGAGGGGGGTCAACCTGCAAGGACACCAGATTTCCTTCAGACATAGCGGCCTGTTTCTTCAGTGCATCTAGAGAACTAACTAAGGTCTCAATTTCAGAATTTTTTGCTGCCAAGGCATCTGCCACATTGGTCTCAGCTCTAGTTATTTCAGCTTTGGTTGCAAATAGTTCCTGCTGCAGTTGCTTTATTTGATTCTCATATGATTTACTGAGCTCTCTCTGTCACAATAACAGATTTTCAACTTAGTGATTTCAATTTTCAAGTTACTGGATTATAAATGAATAATTAAAACCTCACCTCAGCAGTGAGAAGTTCTTCCAATTGAGCATTTTCTGACTTGTACTCTTGAAGACGGGATGAAAGTCCAGCACACACCTGAACCATAATATAGAAATTCATGGAGATGACTGCGACTGTGATAATGACATAATTAACAAATCATACAGTTCACTACGTTTGTCACTAGTCAAATTAAATATGCGCAAAAACAAATAGATGGTAAAAAGAAGCCAGAAAATAAGTGGAACATAGTGGAGGATAAAACTACCCGAATGATTAATGAGAGGAATAGAATGTCCAGAATGATCAAATGACTAAAAAATGTGAAAGTACAATTTATAACATTTACAACTATTGTCTTCTTTTTACTCTAGTTAGGTTACAGAGTGGAGGATAAAAAATTACAATACCCAACTACAATAGATACTAGTGGCGATATATGTCCATGAAAGCAATTTGATATATTGGAAAAAAATGGGTATCATGAAAACTGAGAAAAAAAAAAGATATCTGTTTCTCATATTCAAACAAATAATTTCTTTTCTTCATTATATGTGAAGACTTAAGATAGAAGGCCATCGAGAAAATTTTTTGTAGCAGATACTCCAACAAGAAGTACTGGATTTTTTAAATCTCAATACATTCTAGTTATAATATTCTAGTAATAGAGCTCTGTTTGTCATATTCTAGTTGTTTGGTTTGTACAAGACAACAACATTTCAGGAGAGTGAGTCCAAAGTACCGGAAATTTTTTATAGAAGATATATTGATTCTTACCCGTGCTAACCTTGCCTCCTTGGACTGACCAGTCGCACTGGTTGATTTAAGAAGACCTTGAGCCTGCACAGCATCTGAGGAAAACTATTGAATGATAATATCCAAGAGGAGTGTGATCAAAGAAATAAACTCCACTTCTTTTCTTTTCATTTTTTAAAGAAAATTAAAATCCACCTCAGAAACACATAAATACATAAGAATTTTTTTATGGCATAGTCACTTTACCTCTTCAAGTTGATCATGTTCTTTATTTTGATCAGTGTTGGTTTTCTGGTCAGGCAGTTTAGGTCTGCTCACTGGAGGTTCAACAGCTTCTGAAGCATCACTGGATCGTTTTTCATCATTAGTTAGTAAAATAGGTGTCTCAGCTGTTAAAGGATGGGTTTCCTCTTGATCTGGTTTCAAAGGATCATTACTGTCTTTTGATTCGGCATTTTGACCTGGATCATTTGCAATACTGCCTTGGAGAGGCTCAATGCTTGGCACTTCAGATGCTGAAAGAGGAACATTCTCGAGATCAGATTGAGCACGCCCGATGACAGAGTCGGAGTTTGAAGATGATGTGGAGTTTTTTTCTACATCAATCACAGAAGGAATGGCTTCTGACTGATCAGAATCAGGCTTTATGGCACTGTGTGGTAACTCTTCTACTGAAGAGCTATCCAAGATAGATGCACTATTATCAGCACTTTCTTGCTTCTCACTGCTAATAGTGGCAATTGTAGCAACAGGAACAATTCCATCACTCCGAGAAGTACTAACTTCGATAGATTTTAAATCTGGCAATGATGATTGTCCATCAGGCGGTTCTCTTCCCGCATCATCATTTGGTTTCTGCGGTTCCTTAGTGGAAGCTCTTTTTTGAGCCTGAAAAGGTCTTAATGGTGAGATCAATTGCACAGATCAATTTGGTATTGAGATTGATACCCAAAATACAGAAGGAAACACAAGAGTCTTACCTTCGCCTTTTTCCTTTTGGCTTGAGCTCCTTGGCCATTAGAAGCTGAGGGAGCTACATGCATAATAAGATTAGATTTGTTACACCCAAATAAAAATGAAATTAAAAACAAAACACACAATGTTCTCAACAGTTTTGTACACTCTGCACTAATATTTGTGCTTCTATAGGGAAAATAATTCACTTATGGGGGAGTGAAATGCATGCACTTCCTAAAAACTGCTAGAAATGGATTGCTCACTTCATATATGAGCTACAACCATGTTCTTCTATGAAGATGGCAGGAAAATAAGTAAAATAGACAGTTTTGCATGAGCATGGCTGATAAGTTGGCATATTTGCTAAGTAAAATTCCATATGCCAAGATAAAATAAGAAAGTAACCATACTGTGTATTGAGTTGTATGATATGAAACGTTTTTAAGATAGAGCACAAATTTCAAGAAATGGAAAATATTTATAAATTAGTAATGCTATACTACAATTATCTGAAAAGACTAACGTTTTCTATCTCAACAGATGGTTATAAAGCAACTACTTCCTCTGCATTACCTCTAGCAAGCTTTGGTACCATCCATTTTCAACTTTTATTCACCATGAAACATAAAGACTACCAAATCATAACCCATTGAAGTTTTCCACAAAAAAAAATACCTGATTGTAATCCGAATGCACCAAACAGGAACCATAAAACCCCTCATCTAAAACAGAACGCAATCTAAACATCAACATGGCACTAAATCCCTCATCTACTTATGACCTCCTGTCACATCAAGGAAGTACTCGTCTGCTGAGTTTTAAGAGTTAATAGACATGATTATCACCAAAATGAGATACGACTTCTGATAATCATTAACAGGGCTAGGCCCAATGATATCTCATTTTAATTAGATAGTGCAGACATTTATCTAATCTTCCCTATGCTAACTCCTAACACTTCTTTAAATACACTATTAGTCAAGTCAGCAATTTTACAGTCAAGACTATCAGTTCATTTGCATTGCTTCCCAAACCTGATTTCTGACTCTCCTTTGCCCACCCATGACCCTACCCCTGCCTCCATTCAAGATATATAAAGAAGTAGCATAGAGATCTTATGTGCAATGGAATTTCAGGCTACCTGGTTGCTGAGCACTGGGTTGTTCATCTGCCAATTCACTGACCACAAGCTTTGCCCTCCGATCAACAACTTCAAACATTTCTAACATTAATAGATCACCAAAAGAAGATTTAGATAATATAATAGAGAAAAATGTCACAATTATATGAAAAGAAGGGTTTGGACTCTTAATAATAAAGTTGGCTAATACAAATCTTAAATAATTGGCCCATGATATGATGCTCCATCAAACAGCCATAAAAAAGCCAATAACAGCTGTTTTCTCCCTGATATTTGACGGATGGGTCAATTGCATTCTCATGCCATTTTCCTCTTCACCTAGAATGATTGACTCCCCAAAATCATACCTATCGGAGCTTGCAAAACCTTAGGGCTTATATTTTGCCATCTCTAATTCTTGTTTCGGAGTAAAAACTGACTTCATTGTAATCGGGAACAAATTTTAACGAAGTCATTGCGATTCAAAGCGTGAACATAGCCCAAATTAGAGCTGTTTTCAGCTAAACAATTTGTGCCATCACCATGACAAAAAACAGTTCACATATGAGCTAATCAACTTTTACAATAAGCAGTCAATGGGAAGTGAAAACTCTAATTGATCCTAAAACCAATAGAACAAAACCAGAAAATAGGGAAACAGTTATCGAATGCACTTGTCGGTGGCGTGATTATGCAGTTCAATGCAGTAGATCCAACGACAAACACCCAAATTCACCAAATTAACCCAGATTCACTTTAGATAATCAATTCGAACAAACCAAAAGAAAGTTACTCAGTGAAATTGAAAATATTCTACAAGTAAAAGAGAGAAGACATTACAAACCTTCAGCCCGTTTGAGCCACGAAGCCATTGCAGCAGAATTTGCGGTGACTTCGAGACAATTCGATCAGCGAAGAGTGCCAGACAAGAAGATCAAATCCTATTGAAATCGATTTATGATGATCATGCTCATCGAACGACTGAATGAAACGGTCCTTGCATCCGCTAAGCTAATAGGCTGTAGGTTTCTGTTCTTTTTCTCGGTTTCGTTGGTGGGCTATGCTTGTCAGATCGGTTGGTTTTATGTTTTGGGAAACACGGTTCATAATCTAGAGGCTGGGAGACCGGACCGACTTGAATTAGAAAAAAAAAAGGTACATCAAACCAGAGATGGAAATGAGTTAGCAATAATAATAGTAAGGGAAATTTATTTTGATATCCTTCAGGTTTCGTCAAAAAAAATTTATTCATTTTAATTTCCTTCTATTTTTGACAAAATCCTAACCTTAACCAAAAGGAATAAATCCCTTTATATGAAGTTGTTGTTTGGGGTCTTTACACAATTGAGGGTCATCAGCAATGGTATTTTCCAATGGATTTTGGTCTGGGAATAAATGAGGATGCTATTCTATGCTATCTCGCTCAACTTCGTTTTGCTGGAAGGATACACTATTGGTGGTGTCAATACGTGGGTCACTAGATGGAAGAAGGATGGCCTCCTCCGAATCACTTCTCTGGATGCCATTGTTTTCTTTTTTTCGCCAAAAGCACAAAGTTCCAAATTTATCCTCCAGATATTGAGAAATTTCAATGATAAGAATATCTACCAAGAATAAAGAAGTGGATATATATACGTGATAAGAAACAGAGAGACCCCTACATCTATTACAGACTGACTGAACCACAAAGCTAGCAACAATCCAGATAGCAGTGACAAAAACGTGAGGGTAGAACTTGAATTTGATTGATTTTAGGTTATTGTTAGGAATTTGTCAAAAATATGAGGGTGCCAAAAGAAATAAGTTTTTTTTTTATGGACACCAAGAGGAAAAGTCACAACTTCAAGGACACCAAAAGGAATTTCCTAAAGATACATTATGCTACATTATATTTCTACCAAAAAAAATAATAGTAGTAGTAATAAAGATGGAACTTCTCTTTTTTTCTTGAAGATTTTTTGTCACAGAAATGGAGATGACAATGGGGATAGGAAAAAAGATTCTTGCACAAGAATACATAGGGATGGGGTGTTAGCATTAGTAAACCTAGTTCACTAGATTAGTTAGAGAGGTTTCATATATAAGGTAGCTAGCTTGTAATAGTCTCAATGATTGAAAACATTACAATGTCGAATCCTCATTTTTCAATTCGATCTATATTTATGTTCTTCACAATCTAAGATGGTAGCGGACTAGTTTTTCGATCCTTACCTAGTCAATTGGACGAATTTCTCTCGTTGCTTCGTTAAATTTTATTTCTTTGATCATCTCGATCAATTTGGTTTCTCTATTTGGTCCAATCGGTTCGATTCTTTCTAATTCGATTGATTGTTGTTGGTGTTTTTCGATGATCATGCTTGTTGATCAAATTGTTTGCTTGTCTTCTTTTCGATCCCGGTCACACTTTTGTTTCTGTTGTTCTTTGTTCAATCAATTTCTAGTTTTAGATTGATCATATTTATTGATTTCGTTGATATGATCCAAACAATCCTCTTTATAATCATGTCTCCCAAAGTCCAAGAATGGTTCTTGCAACGAAGGTTTTTGGTGGATATGGCTTCTACGCTTGATGAAGTTTGATGATATTTACACTAAAAGCCAAGAACAAGTTCGGATTTCTTAATGGAGAAGGTGTTTAACCTCTTAGATATTCTCCTAATTCTAGTTGTTGGGAACGTTACAATGCTATGATTTCTTCATGGCTTCTGAATGCTATATATGATCAAGGAGATCGCGGAGAGCATTCTTCTTTCTAGAGATGTAAAGCAAATCTAGATGGATCTTGAAGCCAAATTTCTGTTTTCTAGAGATGCAAAGCAAACCTAAGGGTGTTCGATTGTCTCTCCTCCCCCATAAATACCTAAAGCCATAACCATAGAAATTTACGTTCAAATTAAAGTAGTTACTAGTTCTAAATTTTGAAAGAGATACTCGCTCTCTATTTGTTTATCTCGACACACAACGACTTTGTGACCTTTCTTACTTAGGTATCGGAGGTGGATTAAGGGGTTTTACCCCCTTGTTCCATTGTTTTGCAGGTCAGGAAGAAGGCGAAGTGTTGCTTGAATGAGAAAAAAGGAAGAAGACGATTAGTGCAATCCTAGATCGAATTTTTGCACTAACTGATGTAGATAGAATGTCAGCGTGCATAGAAGATGAGTTAGACCGTCGGAAATTGCGTTCTTGGCAAAACTGATTTCAAACGTCTGATGTCCGATTGGGGCGTACCATGCCTTTTCGGATATGGAAAAAGCTAATGAGCAAGACTCAAGCTTTGCTTAATTTGAGCTTCGACACTTTTTAGACATTTAATAATGTTTCAGTGCTTAAATTAGGGTTTTAAATATTTCAAAACTTTTTCGTAATTTCTAGCTTTTCAATCTTTTAGGGTTTCTATCTTATATCTTTTACCTTATGCCTCTATATATATAGATCGTTTTTAACCCTAAAAACAGATATTATCATTATTATTATTCAATACAGAGTTTTTTTTTTTTAAGTTTGGTGGATTTCCAGTTTTCTTGTTA
The DNA here is from genome assembly GCA_964016875.1 of Fallopia convolvulus. Taxonomy (NCBI): domain Eukaryota; kingdom Viridiplantae; phylum Streptophyta; class Magnoliopsida; order Caryophyllales; family Polygonaceae; genus Fallopia; species Fallopia convolvulus. The sequence continues at coordinate 38,293,242 of OZ024733.1, forward strand.
TTATGATTTTGTACTTCCAATTTTTTATTTTTCAAAACTTGAATTTACTAGTCTTTTGTGCTTCCTACTGTCACTAACATTACCTATTATAAGTTTGATTAATTATCAATTATTTTCTTACAACTCACCTACATCCATCTAATGTACTTCTTACAATAATCTCATCTCCGAAGTGGTCACGTTATTCAATTCAGTAGTGTTTTGGCTTTACCTAAAAGTCATTGTTTTGGCCACATTTGAAGAAGTTCTTCACTCTCTTAACTTTTCCACTATGCTCCATAGTCCATATGGGATATGCACTCCATAGTTCTTTTCCCTTACTTTTTCTTTTTTTGTTTGATCTTTCAGAAAGCAACCAATGAATTAATGCACCACGTACATATTATAATGTAAAGCTGCAAAAGACACATGCACTTTGCACACTGGCCGGGTTGTGTAAATAAAAATTAAGGTTCATATTATAAGCATGAATTTAGAAAGTATGAGATGTCGAAAGATATCAAGTAAATGCACCAATTTAAATGTACGTTTATAATCGTATATAGGTATGAACGAAAGATTGTGGCTGTGAATATATATTGCAATTAATTGAACAAAAGTGCAACTCCAATTCACTCTTAAGGCCCGTTTGTTTAATTATATACCTAAGAAATCGAATTTGGAGTCACCTAAACTTATACCGGTGTTTGCTTATACTAAAGGGGTGGGAATGGATGATTCTCATACTAACCAAAAACACTTGAGTTCAGACCCAACTCAAACTTGGGGTGTTAAGATGCCTTGAATCTGTCGTTGATTGGAACCCGCTAGGGGTTTGGGGGCGGAGCTCCGGCAGGGAGTCTGATCGAGGGGCAGCTCCCCTCGGCGGTATACAATATTATTTTTTATTGGGCCTCTCACGGTCTGTTTGGGCCTACAGATCTGTACTCTCGAAATACTAAATAATTAATGATAATTGAACATAAGTTGTAATAGGGTTTGCTGAGTCACTATATAAACTCTCGAAATACTTAATAATTTGTACTTTGTAATCTGCCTCTATAGTAATATTATGTTTCTCTACCCGTGGATGTAAATAAAGCATTATTAGTGAACCACGTAAATATATGTGTCAATTTTATTTATTGTTCTCGTTCGATCTCTCGTTACAACATATGATTTTATATATGAGTGATTCATATTTCAACCTAGCTAATATAGAAACAAACGGATCCTTACGTAGTTAAAGTTTTGATTCCGATCCCATTTAAAAGTACATACCCAAACTATCTAGAGTGTACCTTAACAAATTGAGGATGGCCCTCATGGTACATTGGTACATGCATCAAGATAACAAGTATCCATCGATGTTTGGTTGAGACAGAGAGATATTTTTGCATGTGCGTCCATGTATATAGTTCATGTAAATATAATCATAGTTGCCAAGTTTGGTAGGCACGTACAAGGATGTCATTTCGTGTATAAAGAAGGACATAGGCTAAAATCCCCTCTCATAGTTCAATTATTGTTAAATGACTTTGTGTAGGATGTAATTAGTTGATTTTAAAATAACGTCTCTTTATGATAGTCATCTTAAATTCGATTCTTGTTTGGAATCTCATATATTGTTGGGCAATACGTAAGTCTCTCTCAAGACCCCAAAAAGGTCTAACAACTCTTCTGGCCTTGGGATTGGAAATACGTACCCTCATTATCATAAATCTGTATATTCTAACAAAACAAATAAATAATATGGCATTTGTACGTGTAAACCCAAATTAGTCATAGAAAATATCCGGGAATGATCATGCTTTGAGAAAAGAAGACAAGATGAATTACCTGCCAAAAAAGCTCGAGATTTAGAATCCTCCACAAATTGCTTGCTTAAGAGAGACATAAGTTGCTTGAATTGAACCTGAGTAATGAAGCTGGGACTTCTTCTTTGTCTTTGGTTCCACTATCTATTGAGGCATTATTTGCAGATTTACCACCACGGACATGATTAGGAGGATAGTCGTGCAATTTCCAGCACCGATCCTGAGTATGTCCAGGATATTTACAATGATCGCAATAGTATCGACTCTTGTTGTTGGAATCAGTTGATTTTGAACCAAAACCAGATTTGTAGACTTTTTTTGAAATTAGAAGAACCAGAACTGGATTTACCACGTACCCTGATTAGCAGCCAAAGCAGAGCTATCAGTTTCAACAAATGGAGAAGATCGAATGGAACACTGAGATTCTTATTGAAGAACAAGCTTGTATACATCAGTAAGAGACGATGGAGGCTGCATCATGAGCACATTACCTCGGATCATAGAAAAACTGGCATTAAGTCCCATCAGGAACTGAATAATTTGTTGATCTTCTAGAATATTGCGTGCGACAGATTTTGATCAACAAGAACATACTTTAGATTCAAGAAGATTACACAGTAGAGATTGCCTTGTTTGAGCGAAGCAAGATCTCTCTGGATTTGAAATAGATTTGTGCGCAGAAGCGCGATTCTAATTCCAACCGGACTTGCCTTGCATATCGACAATAGAGAATCTGTAATGTTTTAATCCTAAGTTGTAATATGTATCATAAACACATACTATAGTACAATGCAACACACATATGAGTTGGTAGAGGCTAGGACAGGGGCCTAGCTCGAGTTCAAGATGCCATGAGCCACCTAACTCAGACCTGGACTCAACCCTTGAGCCGCTTGACCATGGCTTGGTCAAGTATGGCTCTTGGTTGTGTTTTGTGGTTGATTGGGTTGTTCTCTATGTGTGACTTGGACTTGAGCTTGGCATTTACGACTAATGGGCCTAATTCCTTTTTTGGGCCGCTCCGCTTCTGATCCTTGCGCTTGGACTCATTAATGGAGATGACGTCGTCTTGGCTCTAGGGTTTCATTTAAAAGCTTTGATTGGAACCCTCGAGAGCCATCTTGCTCATTCTCTTTCGCGGCGCTCTGGATCTAGGGTTTGAAGCTCTCGAGCTCTCACCTGACGATTCCATTGCTCCTCTCGAAGATATGATGAGATCCACAGAGAAAGAAAAGGGAAAGGGAGAACTAGAGAGAGAGATGAGGGAGATCGGGTCTGTGTGGCTTGAGTCTTTGTGAGCTTGCCGACTCTGTTTGTCTCTGTTCTTGTTGCTTTGTGCTTGTCTCTTGCTCTTTCTCTTGTTCCTGGCTTTTGCCACTTGTGTGTGTACTTGCTTGTAACTGTGCTTGTGCTTATGGCCTCTGGTGCCTAGTGGATTGGGTGAGTCTCCCCTCTTGAGGCTCCGCAGAGTAGAACTTAGTCCAAACTGTGTCAACAAACCTTTGTGTTCCCTCGTTTCTCTTTTGCGTTTTACTTTCCCAAGTATTTTCAAACTCTTTTGAACAATCGAAGCGAACTCGAGTAGATCTAGATCTCCACAGAATCGATTCGAAGATATCTTTGTTTACCGAATGCAACAACCAGAAGAACACCATGTTATAGCATCGATCCTATTGCACTTGATGAAGCTGATTATCAGAAGATCGAGCACATGTCCTTGTAGCAAACCCTAACTTGTTCTTGGTGAGAAGCAAGACTTCAACTGATCTTTTCCAGAAAGAATAGTTACGATCATCAAGCAGACTCATAGATAGAACGTAATTAGGGATGGAGGTACAATTCCCCATGGAATTATGTATTTCAGTAGTTGAATCTTGAGAATTTCCCCAAGGATTCGTACGTGGAATCCCGAATGTTTGGATTGTGACCATTATTGGTCGGAGAAGAACAAAGACGAGGAAATTCATGATCGAAAGAAGTCATTGAAAGTTTTGTAATAAGTTAAATTAATCATTGTTCTACTTTTAAATTTTGTAATAAGAATAATAATTAGTCCATAGTAATCAAAGTTATGTGATTTTTTTTCGACCAAAAAAAAAAGTTATGTGATTTTTTGTTCGTTAACTTGATCAACAGGCCACGGGGAGCGGGGGGAAGCTATTGAAAATCAATAGTTGATTAATTAGGACTTGGGAGATTCATATATCGTGACATATATGAATCTCTATACAACTCTATCAATTAATCAAAGTTCTTAAGAACCTTGCATGCGTAGTACGTGGTGAAAACAAACAAACTGACCCCATTACAAGATTACCCAAAAAAAAAATAAACTGATCCCATAAGAAATCTCAATGAACGTTAGCAAAAATGTTCCAGGTTCAACAATTCTCCTCTTTTCTGTTTCCGATTAATTAAGTTATGTCCCGAGGTTGAATTAATTGAATGAATTCAAGACGCCCAGGCGTCGTGATAGGGAGTGTCAAGGGCCGCAGACTTCTCCATCCTAAGATTGCTGTAAAACTTGTTAATGAAGTCATCGGCCGCCTTGCTAACCTGCACCGCCTCCTCCTCGTTCTGCCTCACTGGGAACGGGGAGTCCGTAATCCTCAGCTGCCTTGCGCCCCGGGCCATCTCTGCGGGCGACTCAGCCGCCGCCTCCTCCCCAACCCCGTCGGCGTTGATCATCTCGAGCACGCGCTGGACGGCGGCCATGGTGACGGCCTCGTCGAGCTGGGCCGGCCCGCTATGGCGGCGGTTGAAGTGTAGAAACTTGGAGGGCTTGCCACGTTTTGGGAGGTGGAGGAAGGGAAAGGCGGGGCTGCTGCTGCAGCTGAACTCGTAGTCCGCCTTACGAACGGCGTCGTTTGAGGAGGAGAGGATGAGGGAGTGGAGGGTTTTGCCGGCGAGCTTGTGGGACCGCTTTAGGAGGAGGGCCACGTCGAGGAGGAGCTTGCTCTTTGTCAGGCCTTTCTTCACCATCACAAGAACTACTCTTACCAGCTTCCATATCTTCTTCGACATGGATTCATGGATTGCTGTGCTTTCCATTTCCATTGCTTTTGTTTGAGAAAGATCGATCGAGGATGGGGAGGTTTTCTTTTGTGTGTTTTAGGTGGTGTTGTGGGGCTTATGAACTGAGATTTGAGAGGGTAGGAGAAGGAGGCTATTTAAAGGAGGTTGAAGTGGGAGAAAAGGGGGCTACCTAGAGAGAGGTCACCAAGTAAGTGCATATAGCTATATGTGTATATAATTATTTGAGAAATAAATGGATCTTTTTCTATATGTTAAGCAACCTAAAGGTCTAGTCCAATATATACAAAATTATATGTATTTAAAAATCGTCAATCAAATTACTTTAGTGCAGAGAAAGTTGAATATTTGGACACAAAAAAAGAGAAAGTTGAATAAATAATGTGTCCAAGAAGTTTCCTATAAGGAACTTTTTTTACATATAACAATTATTGCTTATGTTTTAGTATATACACTTGCAATAATTTATAAAGTATGAGTTATATATATTTTCTGAGGACTGAAATATTAATGTATCTATAATGTACGTGTGTAATTGTTGAGAATACTTCCCAAATTCGAAAGTTGAGAGTAATTGTGCATATTATATAAGCACTTGAGTTACTCTTTCTATTACCAATTGATTTTAGGATAGAACCTCAATACGCTTGTGCATTGGGTTTACGTACGCACGATCCCCTATTAAGTCCCATGGACTTTCACATGGTATCGAGCAGGTCTGGTTATCTGAGCTAGCTATAAAGAGAAAGAGATTGAAATGCTAGACCACTTGGGCTTAAGTTTACCCTCCCGTTATTTGGGTTGTGTTTCTGGTCACAACTGTAAAACTAGCATATGGGTATTTTTACTTAAAAGTTTTTTTCAAAAAAGACGTATATATGGATTACAGTGATCGATCACCAACTAGTACGTGTTTTCAAATTTTCTAGAGGTATGGTTGCTTAATTTGGCAAAAGTAACTTAATTCACTGCATGCATTGTCAAAACTTTATTTGTGACCAGAAAGTTAGTGATCAATTTAACTTGTTGGAATACTTTTGAAGGATTTCCTTAAAAGTATAACGACAATATAGACATGTAGAAATTATAATTACAGTTTAATAACACTAGTAGTAATTTTGGTGTATATAAAGTTCGTTCAACGTCATGAGCGAAGAAATTAGGGAAAGAGGAGAAAATAGTGGTCAAAATGCATCTTTTAATTTCTTTATGCTTTTTAGATTAATTTAAGGTCTTGCTATACTTATTTATTAGAAAGTATTTTTTGAAAATAAGTATGCGCCTTTATCTTGAAATATGTAAAGAATAGTTGTATTTTTGTGTTGGGAATTATGAAAAGTATGCTTTTTACTAAAAATTAATTTTCAATCAGCAAACTATAACAAACCCTAAAGGCTTTCGCAAGTGCTAACTTTCTAGCTTGTTAAATGAAACATGTATATATATGTCTTAAAGATGGCCGTTCGATGACAAATTGACAATACAAGCAACGGCTGTGATTAATATTCCCTTTAATAAGTGTCTCGAGTTGGAACATTTTGTACCCGTCGATTACCCCTTTGTATCATTCTATGGGCGTTTCGCTTAGAGCAATTTGGAAATCCCTGGTATTTCTATGTTATGGGATATTATATATCTGTATGTGACTATGCTCTATGGCTATATATATGGTGGAGACTTAATGACTTATAGGGTACGGTACAGAGAGAGTGAAAACTACGTGGGATATATACTCAAACCTGGTCGTGCAATAAGGCATTTATATTAATTGGTAGCAATCCATGTAGCCTTGTCCGTATTATTTCAGGTAATTAAGTTTTATTTGTGCAGGTTGGGCGATCCAACTAAAGTTTAACCTAATTTCAAACATATCAATAAGTTAATTTCGAGTCTAGCTAATTTGCATAGGGTCCACACGTAATTTATTAATTTTTCCGGTTGTGGGGAGGAAAGGTTCACAAGTAATTTCTACGGAGTATTAATTAGAATTAGAATAGCAATTATTTTTTTGGTCATGAGTTCAATTTAGATTGGATATCTATGATTACAAAGCGTCAGTTCTCAGGTTTTAAACTACATATATGTGTCAATTTTTTTTTTGGTCGGATTTTTAAATTGGATGCTACATCTCTAGATCAATTTAGTCATCTATGGGAAGTACGTCATCAATCATCTAATTCCAAAATTGTGATTGATCTTCAAGTATCATAAAGGGGTAGAAAATTATATAACGACGAATTAATACCGGCATGAATGAAACTGAAAGTGGGTGCTTTAATATTAGTGTTGATGGATTCTGACAATCTTTCAAGTACAAAATTGATCATTGTCGCGCACAATTATAATTTGGCTCGTGTAATATATGATGGCTCACCTCGTTAAGTAATCATGTTTCTTTTAATGATTGTCAAACAATAGCGTCAAAATATGGGGGAAATCAAGATTAGTAAAAGGGGTAGTATTTTTCTGTCGGATTTTCAATATGTATACAAGGACATACGATAAAAAATATTAAGTTTATTAATTTTAATAAAAAAAATTAAATTATATATTCTAAAAAAGAGTTTATTAATTTTAGGAAATAGTTTTAAAATAATTTTTAAAATTAGTATTTTTAGTGTGTGTCCATGAACACACCTTAGCAAGACCTTTTTCTTTTACTAAAATAACCAATTATGTGACATTGGGTCCTACTTTCATATATTAGATTGAGAAAAGAGTGCACTATTTGTAAGAGTGACAATATAGCTTTAGGGTCAATTTTGGTGAGAGCAAATTCTTAGGACATGTTTTTCGGTCATGTTAGTGCACAAAAATTCCGCCTTTAATGTACTAATTGAATGTTTCTTCTTCCTCTTCCGTTCAAACTGATTCTCTTAACCTATAACCTGCAAAACAATGGAAACAAGGAGCGGGGACCCCCTAATCCACCTCCGATGCCTAAGTCAAAAGAGCAGTTATCGAATGAACATCGAATTGGTAAAGACTAGAAAAGAAAAAGAACTCAGCGAGTATGAGTTCTCCTTGAACGTTCAAGCTAAGCGAATATTAACCTGCCCAAGCTCTTATGGTGCGTTTCAAGATGCTCTCTATACATAGCCAAGGTGTGTATTTATAATGGAAGGGAGAGGGCTTAAGGGGGCCGAAAATTTCATCCCCTAGAGCAAGCGATATCTTGCACCCTACTCCAAGCAAAAGATTCTATCTTTTAAATAAGATATAATCTTCCATGATGTCTAACAACCACCATATTTAATTCTATAAGTAAATATTTAAAAGATAATAAATACGTAATAAATAAAAATACATTTATGGCGATAGATAGGAAAATAATTATGGTAGTTATTTTTACCCGCTCAAAATTCCCCCACCTACGTCTTTGTACATGTTTCCCACATGTACTAGGACGTAGGGTACAAAGGTGTCCTAATCGAAGTGGTCGTGTGGATTAGTCGATTGCAAGTCCCCCAACGCGTTCGTATATTCGTACATCCATGAGCGAATATCATGGGCCTCGTAATCTCTTTCGAACGTATCATTTGCCAAGGATTAAGGTAGACTTATTAGAACAAGCAAAACAGACAAGGAAGAATAGAACGTTATAAGTAAAAAGTTCTTGGTCAGGATTTTATTTAAGGAAACAAAAGAATACAAAAAAGATGCTCGTTCTAACAATTATATCCTCAACTTAACATCCTCGCAAGGAGCCTTCCTTAAACGATCGACTGTCGGCGATTCTGCGGTCGCGGCTCTAAGAGCCGCAGTCGCGGTGAACAGTTCCACGGTCGTGGTCGACTATTTCGCGACCACGGTCGACTATTCTGCAGTCGCGGTTTTTCTTTTAGGGATAAAATCTCTTTAAATGGGCGACATTCCAAGTCCGGGGGACATCTCTCCCGTCAAGACTTTTTAATTTGTACGCTCCCCACTTATACGTTGCAGTAACTTGATATGGACCCTCCCAATTTGGGCCGAGTTTGCCTTCTACGGGATCCCGTGCGCTTCCCATGACCCGTCGAAGTACTAGGTCACCGACTCGAAAAGTACGGTATCTCACACATCGAGCTAAGACCCGTTCGGCTGCCCCTTGGTAGGTCGCAAGATGCACAACTATAATATCTCGACATTCCTCGGCGAAGTCGAGGTGGGCGGAGAGAGCTCGATCATTCTCTTCAGGCTCAAATAACGTTGTCCTCAACGTTGGCAAGCCGACCTCTAGCGGTATTACCGCTTCTGTGCCATATGCTAAAGCGAAGGGCGACTCCCCGGTCGATCTAAGCGGGGTGGTACGATAGACCCAAAGCACAACTGGCAATTCTTCAGCCCATCTTCCCTTAGCTCTCTCAAGGCGTTTTTTCATTCCTTCAACAATCACTTTGTTCGTAGCCTCTGCTTACCCATTCGCTTGTGGGTACCCAATTGAGGAGTATATATTTCTGATGCCCATCCCTTTGCAATATTCTTTGAACTTCTCACTATTAAATTGAGTCCCATTGTCAGAAATAAGAGCAAAAGGGATGCCAAAACGCGTGATAATGTGTTCCCAAACAAACTTTTAGGTGTTAGAATCACGAATATTTTCCAAGGATTTTACCTTCACCCATTTAGTGAAATAGTTCATGGTGATAATGAGGTAACGCACATTCTCGGGCGCTCTGGGAAAGGGACCGACGATATCAAGGCCCCATTGTGCCAAAGGCCATGGACTAGTGAAAGAGTGGAGGTCTTCAGCCGGCATATGTGTAATTTTGGCAAACCTTTGACACTTGTCACATTTTTCACATATAGCTCGGTGTATCTCTGCATGTAAGGCCACCAATATCCCTAAGAACGGGCCCAGAATGCTAGACTGCGACCTCCGACGTGCATCCCGCATATGCCTTCATGAATCTCGTATAATAAAGGCTCAACCTTGCTTGGGGGTATGCATCTCAAGTTTGGCCCAGAAAAAGATCGACGATATAAAAATCTTTCTGGTGACAACCAAAACCTATGAGTCCTTAAGCGAACTTTCCTAGCATCGGCGGTATTCGAGGGCAAGATTTTCTCATCCAAGTAACGTATACAAGGTGTCTGCCAACCGAGATCATCATTTGTCGCGGCCTCTGTTGAGGCGATTTCCGCGGTCTCAATTGTAAGCATATTATCACTTGTGATTATGCTTGAGGTGTCAATTGTTGGACATCCTGAGACTTCAATATGAATTGTGGTCTTGAGCGTATTTCCTGAACAAGCAGCCAAAGTTGCTAAAGCATCAGCAGACTTGTTTTGATCACGCGATCTTTGTTCAAGCTCACAATGCTCAAGTTCTTTTAGCATGGCCCTTGCCTTCTCCATATACTTGAGCATCTTTATACCCTTAGCTTCATAATGCCCCCAACACTTGGTAAACTATAAGCTAAGAATCAGAAAACACAAGTAGTCTGGCGATTCCAAGACTGGTTGTTGTTTCTAACCCGAGTATTAACGCCTCATACTCAGCTTCATTGTTAGTTGCATCAAAGCCAAGGTGAACATCCATTTGTAGTTCTTCTCCAACAGGTGATGAGAGCACAATTTCGACTCCTGATCCTTGATTATTGCTTGCTCCATCAATTTCAAGGATCCATTCAAGACTTTCTATACTCGGAGAAGGATCCGTGGTCGCGGAAAGGGGGGCCGCGACCGCGGTCCTATTCGACTAAGAGGGGTGCGTTATTTGAGGGCAAGCCGCGACTGCGACCACAACCACGTTGGTCGCGCCTGCGGTTTCCTTCGCTGGATCTTGAGAAAACTCCGCTATGAAATCAGTCCGCATCTGTCCTTTAATGGCGGTTCGGGGCATGTACTCAATGTCATATTGCCCTAATTCCACAACTCATTTAGCAACCAGTCCCACGAGATCCGAGCTAGAGAGGAGTGCCCAAATAGGATAGACTGTAATGACTTGAATTGGGTGCTCTTGGAAATAATGATTAAGTTTGCGAGATGCCGTAACCAAAGCCAACAACAATTGCTTCATAGGCGAATATCTAGTTTCAGAGTCAAGCAGCGTTTTGCTAGCGTAATAAACTGGACTTTGATTTCCACCCTCTTCTTTAATCAAGACAACGTTGACTGCTCGAGGAGACACGTCCAAATAAAGCTTCAAGGTGTCACCTTTATCAGGCACACTCAAGATTGGAGGGGATTGCAAATACGCTTTCAATCTTTGCAAATCTTCTTCACACTCTTGGCTCCATTCAAAAGATCGACCCTTCTTTAATGCTTTGAAGAACGATTGACACTTGTCAAAGGACCGACTAATGGACCGGTTGAGAGTTGCCGCATTCCTGTCAGTCTTTGCACCTCTTTGATGTTTATAGGGCTTGCAATGGTGTCAAGGGTTGGAATCTGATCTGGACTTGCTTCAATTCCTCGGCGAGTAACGAGGTGCCCCAAGAACTTGCCTGAACCAAACGCAAATGCCCATTTTGCAGGGTTAAGCCTAAGTTTGGATGCTCTAAGGATGTCGAAAACATCCTGCAAGTCTTCTAGATGAGATGATGCCCTTTTACTCTTGACTACCATGTCATCAATGTAAGCCTCAACGGTTTTCCCGATATTTGAACTAAACAACTTAGTGACTAGCCGTTGAAAGGTTTCCCCGACATTCTTCAATCCGAAAGGCATCACCTTGTAACAAAATATCCCCTGGGGAGAAATAAAGGCTATCTTTTCTTGATCATCTTCATGCATCGGGATTTGATGGTAACCTCGATATGCATCTAGAAAGCTCATGCACTCATGGCCTGCTGTAGCATCCACCAATTGATCAATCTTTGGAAGTGGAAACAAATCTTTTGGAAACTTTATTGAGACCAGTAAAGTCCACGCAGACTCTCCAATCTCCCGTCTTTTTATTGACTACGAAGGTATTTGCTAGCCAACTTGGGTACCACACCTCTCGTATGGCGTTGGCATCTTGTAATTTCTTTATTTCGGCGATCACGGCTTCGGTATGCTGGATAGATGACCGTCTTGTTCGCTGTACGATTGGCTTTGCATCTAGAAAGACATTTAGCCTATGGCAAGCAAGAGTTGGGTCTATTCCAGACATATCATATGGACTCCAAGCGAAGACGTCACGATTGTTTCGCAATAAATGTGTGATATCCGAAAATTCGTTGCTTAAGAGGTTTGCCCCTACGAAAATTTCTTTTCGGGTTCACAATCTCCGACAATCTCTTGAAGTTCATCAATAGACTCAAGCTAAGCAAATATTTCTTTTCGGTTTCACAATAAATGTGTGATAGCCGAAAGTTCGTTGTTGAATACTCAAGCTAAGCGAATATTAGCCTGCCCAAGCTCTTATGGTGGGTTTCAAGATGCTCTCTATACACAACCAAGGTGTGTATTTATAATGGAAGGGAGAGGGACAGAGGGCTTAAGGGGGGCGAAAATTTCATCACTTAGAGCAAGCGATATCTTACTCCCTATTCCAAACAAAAGATTCTATCTTTTAAATAAGATAAAATCTTCCATTATGTCTAACAACCACCATATTTAATTTTATAAGAAAATACTTAAAAGATAATAAATACGTAATAAATAAAAATACCTTTATGACGATAGATAGGAAAATAATCATGGTAGTTATTTTTACCCGCTCACAGGTCAATATAATTGTACGATACTCGATTCAATTTATATTATTTTATTTAAACATTGATAATAAAAAAATAGTATCGATGTTTGGATTTTATATTAAACTAGTTGAACTCCCGTGATATTCACAGGGTGATTTTACTAAAGATTATACAATAATTTGATATTAATATAAAATTTAAAATAATTTTATGTAATATAGTAATAAAATTATATAATTTATAAAAAAAATTAAGATCGTGCCACATATTTTAATTGAATATATTTAAAAATTATTTTCATTATTTGTTGAGATCTTGCTCCTTATTTTGATTATAATTTTTAAAATGTTAATTTCATTTGAATTGAATTTTTTTAAATATTAATATGCATAAAACAATTAGTTTTTTTTATAAATTATTTATTAAGGTTATGTATTTAATTCTTATCTTTTACTTTGTAATAATTATAATAATATTTTTAAATATGGAGAACATTAATATAAAGATTAGTATAGAAGATAACATAGCGAAAAAAATAAAAATAATATAATGATATAACTTAAAGATAATTACAATAGGATATCTAGTAAGGATAATATAGCTTATTAAAATATTAATTAAAATAGTTTTTTAACGTTAATTTATTAAATTTTAGGTATATATATCAATGTATATTAAAATATATCATATATTCTATAAATAATTTATTATATTACCAAATATCAACATATAGATAAAAAGTTATATACTTGGAGTGCAAGATTTGTTAAAAGATAAAAGAAAATTTATTATGTACAAAATTAATATATAAAATATTAGCATATAGATCAAATTTTGTTAAAAGATATGAATAAAATGAATATAGAAAGTATCAACATATAGATAGATCAAGTTATTATAATATAAAAAATTGGATGTATAGAAAGAATAATACAAGTTATTATTAAAAAGCTTGACATTATTTTATTCAAGTAATGCCACGTGGCGCAATTTTTTCAACAGACATAGTTTCTGCTTTATAATGTATTAGTAGATCTTCTGACAATATAAGATTCTGTTAAAGGAGTGCTGAGTTGGATTTAAAATATCACAATTTAATTTATATTGAGGTCAAACTTCCCGCACCAATAAATATAGTACATTAAAAACTTAGTTTAAATGAAACAACTCCTTAATTATTCTATAAAATAAGAAGCTTAGAGTTCTTGGATCAAGATGATCGAATGGTTGATATTCTCAAAATACATAAGCTACTCAAATAAACAAATAAGGTCATGACTAATGACCAAATTGTGAGCTAGGGAGGTCCTGCCGTCTTTCGTGCGGGGTTCACCATAGTCTTGAGTGCTGCTAGGATTGGATTTGGTTTTAGGGTCTTCAATGGAGCCGATGAAACAGAGGAGGAATCTTCGATTGACTAATGAGGAGTGTCTTGAGATCGAAGGGAAATTTCCAGATTCTGAAGAACACAAAGGATTGGTCTTGGTTGGATCTTTGCTAACAAACCGTCCTTTCAACGCTTATGCTCTCCAAGCCACAATGAGAGGAGCGTGGCGGTTGAGAAACGGTTTTTTTTCGTGAACTTCGAAACAATCTCTTTTTGTTTAGATTTGCTACTGCTGGGGACAAAGATAGAGTGCTACAATCAGGGCCTTGGACCTTCGATAGACATCTGCTAGCATTGAAAGAACCAAGGGATGAACAACCGTCAAAAATATTGGTTGATCGGGTTTCGTTTTGGGTGAGGATCTATGATCTTCCGCTTGATGCCATGACAAAAGAAACAGCGGAGATTATTGGAAGAAGCTTTGGAGGTTTAGAGGAGATTGTTGATGAAGAATTGATTGTCTGCTCAATGTTCATTAGAATTCGAGTTTCAGTGGATGTTACAAAGCCGCTGCGCCGGGGTTTCCTTATGAAGTTCGGAGGCAAGAAGATCTGGGTTGAATTGAAATACGAGCGCCTGCCGAATTTCTGTTATTCTTGTGGTATGCTTGGCCACGTGGAAATGGATTACGAAGATGAAGGAGCAAAGGAAACGCATGGAGAATATGGGGAGTGGCTAAGGGCGTCTCCATTAAAACAGAATCAGAAAAAAACTCTAGCTGATAAGGAAAGCGAGAAGATGGTGCTACAGGGGTCCAAACAACTCATTAATCAGGGGAATGACAATGTTGAGAAAGAGACGGATGTAAGGGGCCGAAAGTCTCTACTTGATCTTCTGAACGACAGTGCTGAAACAGGGAAAAACAACGACAAGCTGCCAAATGTTTCTACTGTTGCACAGGAGGTGGCAGTTGAAAGTATCAATCTTGGAAAGAAGCTGACACTTGCATAGTCAACCACCACGAGCAGTGTGACTACAGCGAGTGCGCCTGCCAAGTCAGGGTTGGGGGAAGACAAATCTGATCAGGGAAATATTTCAGGGGGCTTACTGTTGAGAACTCTGACACAGACAAGGATCAGGAAGGGGGAGCGAAATCTGTGAGTCAGCAGGATACTAATAATGCATATCTTGAAGGGCTGCAATCACCAGCACTGACTACAAAAGATGCGCAAGGCAAAAATACTTGGAAACACAAGGCTAGAAACTTAGAGGTTAACGAAGGGGATGTTGATCAACCAGTTGAGAAAAGAAAGGTGGGGGAAAAAGCGGATTTAATGGAAATAGAGGGAGTGGAGTCCGACAGAAAATGCACAAAAATCATGGTATCGGCGAGGGAGACGACGAGTCTTCCTTGCCGGGAATTATGATTGCTTTAAGCTACAATTGCCGGGGATTGGGGAAGGCTTGAGCAATTGCAAGACTCGCTAGTTTAGTGAGACGTGAGGCCCCGGAATTTTTTTTCTTGATGGAAACAAAATGTGATGGTGTTAAAATGGAAGATGTCCGACTAAAGCTAGGATTCAAAGGATGTTTTGTAGTAAATCCGATTGGAAGTTCGGGTGGGCTGTGTTTACTGTGGGAAGAAGAAGTACAAGTGACCGTTCAATCATACACAAGTCATCACATCGATGTGAAGATCGATATGCTGGATGGAAGTGGCGAGTGGCGCTTTACAGGATTCTATGGGTGGCCTAGAAGAGAGGAAAAATGCCAATCTTGGAAGTTGCTTAAGAAACTCAGTGAGGATGATCATGATGAGTGGTTGTGCCTTGGGGATTTCAATTAAGTGTTAAATATGGAGGACAAAGAGGGCGGAGTTTCACCGGATTGGCCAGCCATGATGGAATTCAAGGAAACTTTGGAAGAGTGTGGCCTTTCTGAGTTGCCATATTCGGGTTCGAGGTTCACATGGGACAACGGGAGAGTCGGTGATGACTTCATTCAGGAAAGGCTGGATTTGGGCATGGCAAATGAATCATGGTTCGAACGTTTCCAAGGGGGTCGAGTCCGACATCTTGATCGGGAAGGTTCGGATCACATGCTAATTTTGTTGGAGTGCTTTAGAATTGAAGAGGAATTTGTCGAGGAACGGAAAGGGCGGTTTCCTTTTCGGTTTGAAGCTATGTGGTTGAAACATGAGGGCTGTCAAGGAGTGATTGAAAATGTTTGGCTGAACCCGAGTGCCTCGAACAATATGGGCGGAACGATGGGCAAGCTCACGAGGTGTGCGGAAGCTCTTAAAGATTGGAACAAGGTAGCGTTTGGGAACATCCTGCTGAAGCTAAAGGGCGTACGTGAATCACAGCGAGAATTGCAAAAGATGGGCATGAGAGGCGAATGGATAGGGCGACGAAGAGCCCTAGAGGAAGAAGAAAAGGACTTAATGGTGAAAGAAGAGCTTTTATGGCTCCAACGAGCAAGGTTAATGAGTTGACTTGGGGTGATCGGAATTCGGCTTTTTTCCATCACAAGGCAAATGGCAGAAGAAGGAGGAATAAGGTTCAAAAGCTTGTTGATGACGCAGGGATTGAATGGAGAAGTTCTTTTAACAAGAGCCGAGTGGCTGTTGAATATTTCACATCCCTTTTCCAATCCGATCTTAGCACTCTTTCTACTATGGCTCCTCAAGGAATTTCTCCGTTATTGACGGATTTGGACAATACCAAGCTCACACGTCCGTTCTCCGGTGAAGAGGTACGCTTAGCCCTTTTTTCAATGCACCCAACAAAATCTCCGGGCCCCGATGGTATGTCAGCTTTGTTTTACCAAAAACACTAGCATATTGTCGGACCGGAGATTATTTCATTTTGTCTTGATATCCTTTATGGAGCTCCTTTTCCTCCCGACTTAAATCACACCTTTATTTCACTTATACCAAAAGTTACCAATTCTAACCGAATGAAGGACCTCCGTCCTATCAGTTTATGTAATGTTTTGTACAAGGTGATATCAAAGGTGATTGCAAACAGGTTAAAAGGAGTGCTTAGCAAGGTGGTGTCTATGTCTCAAAGTGCGTTCGTGCCCGGGCGTTTAATCACCGACAACGTCCTTTCGGCCTTTGAAGTCTTTCACCACATGAAGACGAGGAAGCAAGGCAAGCGAGGATACCTGACACTAAAACTTGATATGGCTAAGGCGTACGATCGGGTTGAGTGGACTTTCTTGGAGCGGATTATGAAGCAACTCGGTTTTTGTGATCAATGGATCAGACTTGTCATGAAATGTGTTTCTACTGTCTCTTTTGCTGTTCTTATGGATGGGTGTCCTTCACACTCTTTCACGCCTTCTCGGGGATTACGGCAGGGCGATCCAATATCACCGTACTTGTTTCTTCTTTGTGCGGAAGGATTGTCGGCCTTGATTCGTGAGAGTGAGCGGGCTGGTAGGTTGAAAGGGATTCGCATAGCAAGAACGACACCAATGGTCTCCCACTTGTTCTTTGCTGACGATAGCATGGTTTTTGCGGAAGCTACTTGTCAACAAGCGTCTGAAATTGTTTCTATTCTCCATGCCTATGGAGTCGAATCAGGACAACAAGTTAACTTCGTGAAATCTGAGTTATCCTTCAGTAGTAATGTAAGTGAACAACGGAGATTGGATATTCAAGAAGTTCTCGACGTGCGTGTGGTGGAGAAGCATGACAGGTACTTGGGATTACCCACGATGATTGGTCGATCAAAAAAGGTGATTTTTGGCCAGATTAAGGAGAGAATGTGGAGGAAGCTGAGATCTTGGAACGCTAAGACACTATCTCGGGTTGGTAAGGAGGTTCTCATTAAGTTTGTAATCCAATCTATACCTATTTATGCAATGTCTTGTTTTAAGATTCTGACTGAAACATGCCGTGAGATGGAGAATATGATGAGTAACTTTTTCTGGGGTGATTCTGGTTCAAAAACAAGTTGCATTGGGTGAGTTGGGCTCGTATGTGTCGCTCAAAAAACAATGGAGGCCTCGGCTTTAGGGATTTAGAGGTGTTTAATATGGCTTTGCTTGCTAAGCAAGGGTGGCGGCTAATCCATAACCCGGGCTCTCTCCTTGGACAACTGTTAAAGGCAAAATACTACCCAAACCGTTCTTTCTTAGTGGCAGAGGTAGGATTTAGACCGAGCTACTCTTGGCGAAGCATTATTGAGGCCCGACAGGTTCTTTTGGAAGGAGCGTATTGGCAGGTTGGCAACGGATATAATCTGAAGGTTTGGTCGGATAGATGGATCCCAAGGCCATCCTCCTTCAAATTGGTAGGCAATTTTACGGGAGCTCAGCCGGATTTGCGTGTGTTGGACCTCATTGATTGGGCGACTGGAAGCTGGAATGAGGTGTTGGTTCGAAGCCTAGCTAGTTGCACCATGTGATGTGGATGTTATCTTGGCCCAACACCTAGTGGATCCTCAAGTTCAAGATCAGCTGATTTGGTATTTCACACAATTTGGAGAATATAGTGTGCGCTCTGCCTATCACCTCATGTTTGAAAAAAAGATGATGCGAGATGCAAAGGGTACTACTTTTGTTGCTCATAAGGGGGAGGTTGTATGGAAATCCCTGTGGAAGATTCGCACTGTACCTAGAATTCGAAACTGCATTTGGCGGGCATGTAAAGAATCCTTACCCTGCAAAGGCAATTTATTTCATAGATAGATTATCCAGGACCCTCAATGCAATGTGTGTGGGCAGTTTGAATCGACCAACCATGCATTATATGGGTGTGTGTTGCCTAGACAAGTTTGGGATTTCTTTCCGGACTTAGGGGAATTGGGTGAAAGGTTATCGTCTTTTCATGAATGGGCTGACAGAATTTTCCAAGTCTGTGATGATGACAACATTACTCGCTGGGCATGTCTTGTTCATGGTGTGTGGAGGGCGTGAAATCGACTGATTTATGAAGGAATTCAGACTACACCAGCCGAGGTCATTGAATCGAGTTTGTTGCTTCATCAGGAATTTTCTGACGCTGTCAAGCAAATGAGTCCTCCAAGGCAGGTTACTCCACAACAACAGGTGGTTTGGCGTCTCCTTGATCACGACTGGTTGAAATTGAATTGTGACGCTGCTGTCCATGATGAGAGCTGCGGAATTGGTTTCATTTGCAGGTTACCAAATGGCGATGTGAGCTTTGCATGCTCAAGGAAAATTCAGTCGGGCTCCTTGGTCGAAATTGTTGAGGCCGAGGCTATCCTACGGGGATTAGAAGCTGCTAAGCACGCGAATGTCACTCACGTTCAGGTGGAATCAGACTGTCTGCCCATTGTGCTCAAGCTTCAGCGTGCTGAAATGCCTAGATCTGTTTTAGGCACTTTGATTGCCCTTATATTGGAGCTTGCTGCAGATTTTATTTGCTGTACGTTCAGCTTTGTTAAAAGAGGAGCAAATCAGCTCGCTCATTGGCTTGCTCAATGGCGTCCTTCTTTTCCTTTCCTTGTTTATCAGAATTTGTCTTTCCCTATTGCTTTGTATGAGCTGTTGGCTCAAGACTTGGAGTTGGCTTTGATATAATATAAGTGTGGTGTGTTTATCAAAAAAAAAATGACCAAATTGATTTTCGGTTTTCAAGAGATAAATTAGAAAAAAGAAAAATCGATTTTCATACTCAAGCTACAATTAGAACTCAAAAGCTAAATTCTAATTACAAATCCTCAATTCAAAGCAATAGATCTACAATTACACATCCTAAATCACAAATTGAAAGCCAAATCAAAATCGAAGGCTTTTTACTAAAAAAAATCAAATTTGAAGGAGAATCCAGATCAAATTAGAAGAGAACTAGGAATCGGGAAACACCCCATTGAAATGGTCGCCTTGTTCGGTTTGGTTCTCAATTTTATTCAGTTTACTTGAACCAATAAACATCCCTAAATAGATAAAATAGATTAATTAATATATAAATGTATGTATTACTCCTCTTATTAGTTTTAAAATGAAACTTCATTAGGTTTGTGCGCTGGGTTTAGGTTTATACGACCCCCCAATTTATAGCCCACATACTTTCACATATACCCGAAAAAGAGTTTTAAGTTCTAAGAAATGGAACTGATTTGGGTAGAAAGTAGGGCTGAGCAAATGGATTATCCGATCCGATCCGATCCGGTATACCGGATATCCGGAATTTTTTTTCCTTAAAACCTCGATCCGTATCCGATCCGTTAATTGCCGGATATCGGGTAAGAAATATCAGTTTGGAACGGATATCCGGTAGTGGATATCCAAACTATCCGTTTTGAAAAAATATTATTACTATTTTTGATTTAGGCCCAATTAATATGAATGATTGACGGATATCGGAACCGGATATCCGTCGATCCGTTTAAATTTTAATTAAAAGTTTACACGGTTGAGGAGAATTGAACACTAGATAAGTTAAAATTTTACAAAATACTCATTTAAACATCTATTCTACTTAGTATAATGTGTATTTTCTAAAAAATATAAATAATACCGGATATGCCGGATATCCGTTTGCTTGAAAACCCCGATCCGTATCCGGTCCGGATATTCGGAAAAAAACCCCGGATCGGATCGGATACGGATAAAGAAATTTGTGATCCATTCGGATCCGGATATTTTCGGATCGGATAGGCCGGATCGCGGATCGGATCAACGGATCGGGTATTTTTTGCTCACCCCTAGTAGAAAGTAAAAACTCATAGTTGATCCGCTGGAGTCCACAATCACTCGGATTCGACCAATTCAAGACGTGAGATTTTTAGCTGGCATTAACAAGGTTGAATGGTGCCAAGTAAACCACATGGGATACAACTGATGTGGATGAATCTTCTGTCGTTGATTTACTACGAGCAGAAAGGAGGAGATTGGCATTTTGATAAAAAATTATTTTCAAATTTAATTTATTATTATGTGTCATAGACATATATATTTAAAAAAAATCGATTTTCATAATAGAGGAAAGCTAACGCCTGGAATTCCTCAAATTAGAATCACATTTTGGTTAGGACCCACGCTTCGGTGCTTTTCTTAACCGATGTGACTTCCTATTTCAAACACCCTTGAGCCATGACCCACCACTTACCACTCATTCGCGCCAACCCTTGTGCTTTTTTTAAAACCTTATACTACGCATTCTCTTGGTTCATAAATATTTCTTTTTGAATTTCACTTATTAATTTAGGCAAAAAAGGCGATAATTATAATAAATTTTAAGGGTGTATTTGCTTGTGTGGTTAGACGTGGTTGTGGAGAAAGTTTCTCCCACGTCTAAAATGTGAAACATAACTTGTCCAACATATATATTTTTGGACTACTCATATTGTCAATTGGTTTTAGGATGGAACCCCACGGGTTTATGTGTTGGGTCGAACGCATTTGTGCGCATGAACCGACGTGTGTACCCCACGTCATATTGACCCGCCGGAATTTAACAGTGGTATATATATATATTGAATCTGATGTATCTCATTGTTCTGGTAATTCCAAGTCAATTCCTTACGCTAATTGTTTTTTGTCAAAAGCACTGCCTACGAAAATCGAATCAGAAACCTTATGTCGCTATTATGAAATCTAATTGCTTGACTAAATACCGAAGGTATTCTGGTCTTGGGTCTATCACACGACCATTTGGTGATGCATGCAAGCCAACTTTTCCTTGTTGCTATGTCACGCGCCCAAAGATACGTAATTAAACTCATTGTTACACCACCAACGTAAGAGAGTGCCTAGCTAGTCATGTAATGGAGATTTGCATCAATACGCCATGCATATATATATACGTACACTTGTCTTCGTTACTTGTACCTAATTGCTATAATTAATTAAGTGAAGGTTATTTGGTAATTGTTGTGCCTTAATATAATAATATATTATGTTGCATGGCGCACCCGCTGCTGGCTAACAAAGGCAACTTTCGCTTTTTTGCCTGAAGTCTTCGCGGTTGACTACTCGTAGCAAATTCTGAAAGTGGGAGTGAAAATAAAATAGAGAGTCGTTTTCTCTATAAATGTTGATGGGCAAGGCTGTAAAGGGGGCTTCTTTTGGTAGTTGGCCATGCTATTTCCCACCCAAACCTAATGCCTTTTCATATATGTGAACTGCAAAGGAACCCGCCCACCTTCTTCGACTTTTATGTCAATGTGATCTCTTTTATTTTTTTCTGTTTGTAGAAGACTGGAACATCCTTCATTATATTATTATATATATGTACCAAAATAAATTAAATTATATTCCAAATGATTAAACTCTTGAAGTTTTATATGAATATTCAACTGACTTAACTAAATCGTGTGTGTGCCTTCGGGCATCTAGTCAATCGGTCAAGTCTCTAAGGGTAGTACTCAAAGGTCATCGGTTCGACTCTCGTGGGAAGTGCTCTTCACAAAAAAAAAACTAAATTATGTGTACACATAATCTATACACGTGTATAGTGTTTGTACCTTCTTAAGGCAAACAAATGAAAAATGATTAATTTTAAGTAAAATTAACATCAAACTGAATTGCGAGAACTATCGTGAAATATGCAATTCTGCATCGAACCATCCATTACATTCGAATTTGCGAAAAAACCAACCATTAAAACTCTTCTGTTAACAAAAAGCCATTCATGGGAGTTTTCGGCCGATGAACCATTAAAATGTGTGAAATGACCAAAATGAGGCATTCAATTGGGGAATATGATGAATAGTAACAAAGGATCTAATGGGGAAGACAAGCAATAACCATTGTAATGCTATTAGAGCTTATTTGAACGGAATCTGTGAGCTATGGCGGAGGAGGAAATTAACTAGCTAGAAACCTAAGCGGAGAGTTCATCTTTGAGAACGATTTTGTCACTAGTAGTCATGAAGGGAGAGTAGGGGGACTGGAACCGGCAAAGTAGACGGCTTCATTCGAGACTTGAACCATATCTTGTATCTCCATTACTCGGACCACCCAAATTAATTGTGAGACGTTATTGATAAAAGTCCCTTGGAGGATTCTCCATTCATTGAATATCTTATATACACAAATACATAGGGTTGTTTGTATGACAAGTTAGGGGTACAATTATATGCTATTATGATAGCGTGCATTTAGGAATAGATTAGGATGCATATTTATGTTGGTTTTGCATAAGTTTTAGTTAGTTTTAATTGGTTTTAGTTTAGTTTCTAGGATCTTGTGTTTTCGGGTAGTTGCGCTTGTTTTGCTCGGTTTTGCAAATCTTTAGGTAAACAAGCGTGGACGGGATGGATCTTAGGGGACTATGGTGGAGTTTGAGGAAGCTTTGAGTGATACAATTGAAGATTGGAAGAACCAAGACCCAAGAGCTTGATGGATAAGAACGCCTAAATTCGGGCTATGCATTGGAGTTCTTGTTTCGACACCTCTATCTTGCAATGCTTGGTTTGAGAGCTACAGTGGTCGGATGAAGCTAAATTTGCTATCACTGGAAAGATAACTCGAAGAGCTACAATTCATATTTGTACTCCAAGTCCAAATTCCAACTCGAACGGGATGAAAACAGCCTCTGAAGTGTCGCTTGAAATGCTGAACCGAGAAGTGCCGCGGGCTAGGATACAGGTGTCGCGGCCGCGGCATGTTAGAGGGAGACCCTGCCTTCCTGTTTTACGTGGAGATGTTGGGCTGCGAGTTTTGGGCTTCAAGATGGGCTTAAGATAGATCTTGACCGATGTGTTTGATTGTATTTCGGGATATTTTTATCTTTGGATATCTTGTGGGGTATTTAAACCTTGTTTTTAGGTTCTCTTTCATAATTTGGATCATACTTTTGGAGGCTAGGGTTTTTCTCTCTAGAGGAAACTTTAAACCTTTGTAAGTTTTTCTTAATTTCAATTATGCATTGCTAAATCCATTGTGTTTGACTAGTTATTGAAATCATAGATTGCATAAATATTGTGAGATTTGATTGATTCTGAACAACTTGAATAGGGTTTATTCCCCGTGCTTAATTGAATCAGAATTATTCTAGGGTTTTGCTAGATTGGCCACCTAATAGAATTTCTAGGTTAATTTACAACTAATCTGATTAAGTCCCGTTCGGGATTGATTAGATAAAGTAGCAACTATAATTGTTTAGACCCGTTCGGGCTATTCAGTTGTAGAAGGGAATAAACCACAGATAACTTGATTAGCTGTTTGCGTCGAGTATTTGTTTCTATCGATAATTTGAACTTAAAGCTGTCGTTTAATTGAATCTAGACGTTGTTCTAGGTTGTTAGACGATTAGGGTTGTTCAGACTGCTAGCTCTCTCAACTAAATATAAAGTTTTGGATAATAATCCACGATAGATTATTCAATTGAATTGAGAATCAAGATAATCAATGATCAATAAGCATATCTATGATGGATGTAACTAGTTGAACATATTTCTCTCATATTTTTACAATCATATTTACATTCATAGTTAGTTTTCAAATTTTGCATATTAGATTAGTATTTCATTCACAAAAATCCCCATATTAGTTACTTGGCACCTAAGTAATAACATTAATACACGAGTCCTTGTGGGATCGACCCTTACTTGCCGCTCTACTGAGTTGGTAAAGCTAAGGTTTCTTTGATAGGTATTAACGACCACTGAAAATACCTCATCATATTACGCACTCGCAGTCGAAACTGGAGGAGCCCTAACATTAAAACTGTCCCGAAAATCCAAAAACAAGTGCCTCGACAACCCTTTCGTAAAAATGTCCACGTATTGATACTTGGACGGTACATGGAGAATCCTAACATTACCCAAAGTGACATGCTCTCGAACAAAATGAATGTCAAACTCAATATGCTTAGTCCGCTGATGTTGTACTGGATTATTCGCCAAGTTGGTGTTGAGAGGGTTTATTTAACTTGACAACAAATAAATTTATAGTCAAGAACCGCGTTGAGTATAGCGAAGTCAGGATCGTTCCACGGGAAGCACGGTTTTTTGTCTATCAACTAACAAAAATAAGAAAAACAAGCAAGACAGGCATAAACACACACGACCAACCTCGTTAACGACCTTGTCAGGGTCGTTAACGAACCTGGAAAACCCTACGAACACAAAATAACGAACAATCTAAAACGCAGGTTCGGTACCGAGGCAAAGGAACTCGATAACGACTATAACGAATGATAACTCTTATAAAATAAAAGACCTAGGACAAGGGTTACCACAACATAGCCATGCATATAAACTCATAAGAAGATAAAGATCATGCCTTTAGAAGATAAATTCATCAACTTTCGCTGATTAACAAGCAAATCAATTAATTCTCATAAATCAATTCACTCAATCACTTGTTTTGGATCCACAGCTTGAAACTTTCGTAATCGAACAATATGAACCTTCAAGTTAACAACTTTCTCTTTCGATCAAATCGAAAACTCAAATTACCTCGACTATCATCTAAGCAGAAACACAACAAGCAATCTCAAATAGATAAAAGACATTCAAAGCATCAACTCACTCATCAAACATGCATAACCATGTCGGGTTTCAACCCCAATCCCAGATAAGAAAAACTACTCACTACTCATAATAAAGCAAAAAATTTCAATAAGAGGAAACATTGAAAACAAAAACCAACTTACTTGAAATTAATAAGAAAAATATCGTCTTACAATATCCTGGAGAAACAGAAAACACAGAACAACATCGACGAGAAATTCCAACTAACGATCGTAATTCTCTCGATCGATCGAACCTGACTCGAATATCTTCTCCTCGTCTTCTCGTCCCTTAGAATATCGGCTCTCCAATAATATCGTCCTCCTACTTTTCTAGGCTTAGAATAAGGGTATTTATACTAAGAAACTATCTATTAAAAAGCCTAAAAGATAAAAACTAACTCTACTAAAAATAACAAGATATAAGATATAAGATATAACAACCCTAAAATCAGTTAAAACCCTACCGACACGGAGCCATCGTTAACGACCCCGCACAGGATCGGTAGAGATCACAAAATCCCCTTGAAAAATTCTATCCCTAAGCCTCGTTAACGACCTTTACAAGATCATTAACGAGCCTGGGATTTGGCTTTCCTTCGTCTTCTTCTCAACTTAAAACTTGAACTTCACTTCACTCTTCCTATGCAATCTTCCTCTATATCTTCATGTCTTCCATCCTCCACCACAACACTCCAGTTCAGCTCAAAAAGCGCTCCTTTCCTGCTCAAAAACCTACAAAAAGACACAAAGCGGAGTAGCTTCCATACTTCTCACAAAATATGAAAACTTATCCAAAAACACACAAAACTAACTCTAAAAACTACTAAAACTAAACTAAAAAAACTAAGAAACATACTAAAAACTAGACTAAAAACATGAATATCAAAATACCCCATACTTAGATTTGCTTTTCCTCAAGCAATCACTAAACAACAACCAAGACCAAACAAAACATGCTCATTAAGCAAATAGCCATCAATCTAAAAAGCAACATCAAAACATAGCAGAAAATAGCAAATGACCATTAACGTCATCACACATATATAAACACTAAATAGACATAAGCAAATACAATCCAACCTCACTAGGGATATATGTGTTTCACTCAACTCTCAAGTGTTTAGGCTTATATATTCAATCTCTCAACTCATCTTATATGCAAAAACTTATAGAAATTGGAACTTATATCACCAAACTCTCCACCTAAGATTTGTCAAAACAAGCAAAAATCATCAAGAGAAACTTAGGCTCAATGAAAAACTTCATAGAAGCTTTTATTCGGCCAGGTTGTAACGGGGCTTGGTAATAACAATAAGGCATGAAAATATTTTGGCTATGTGGTGTTAATAATATCCGGGAATAAAAGACTCCTAAAAACTCACACATCTCCAAAACACTCATAAAAATATACCAAACTCACTCTTCTTTATGCACACTCTCACTCACCCAATATATCCTAGAAAGTCTCATAAAACAACTCAAAAGAATCTCTGGTTTATCTTTCAAACACAAATGCACATTTTACTTCTCTCTCTCCTCTTCATCTTCTTATATTTCTTTCAGCTCTTCTTTTTCTTCATTTCGAACAACCTCGTTAACGAACCAACTAGGTCGTTAACGAACTTCATCGTGTACTCATTCTCTCTTTTTATCAACAACAATTTTCTTTTTGTGCATGCTTTCTTACCAAGAGATATTTTTACAAAATAACACAAGAGACTTCCAATCTACCCTTCCCAAAACTTTGATTTTTGCACCAAACATAACATATCACTCAACAAAACAAACCTCTCCAATCTAAGTCCTAATCCTCGGATAGGGTCAAGCTTATCTCGGCTTAGGGAACAATTTTGTGGAGCAAAAAATAAAAGGTTTAAAGGCTCAAATTGGCTTTCAAAAAGAAGGATCATGTAAGGGTGCATAAGGATAAATATGGCTTATAAAGATAAGTTATCTATCATATGACTTCCACAAGTAATGAACTATAAATCTTATATAGGCCTCAAGAAATAAATAACCATCACAATTCCAAGAGATAATATACATAAAGAGAGTAAATCACACTAAAAAAAAGAAGAGGGATTTTTTATGTTCTCCCTATAAGGCCAAAAATAACTCACAAGGTAAATTTTTGTTGGATTGCTTCACTTATGCTAAAAAGTTATATATGCTCAATTTCATCAAATGCTATTCCTTTATAAAACAACTTTTTTTTTATCAAGAATCAGGCTATACCATCAAAGACATGCTTGCAAGGAATTATATGATCATGCTAGCAACTACTATCATAGAACCAAAAGAAAAGGGTATTTATCCATTCTAACAACTCTTTTTTTTGGAAATTTTTAATTTTTCAATTTTTTTTTGTTTTTGTGATTTTTGATTTTTTTATAAAGCAAAGAACTACTTAAAAAACACAAGACACACAAACTTTCTTCCATTTCCCACCCCATACTTAAAATTACAGTGTCCCCACTGTAATAAAAATAAGAAAAAGAAAAAGAAAAAGAAAAAGAAAAAGAAAAACTTACAAGATTATTGAAGCAGAAAAGAAACAACTCTAAAAAACTGAATCAGCGTCCTGGTGGTGGAAACTGGCGCTCAAAGTTCCCCATAAAAGCATACATTGTCTTGCAACGCTCCGCCTCATCCGTCTCTCTCTGCTGGTGCCTCACATCATCTAGCACCATGTGAGCAGAGTAAACACTCTCCCACCGATCCATCCGTTGGTGGATATGAGTCTGTTGCAGATTAAGCTGTTGCATCTGAGATGAGAGATCTTCGGCCCATGGAGGTGGGATACTCGATCCAGTGTAGTTGGGTTGAGGTGGTGGTTGGTAGTGGTTGTGAGGCTGGAAGTGGTCTTGAAAAATTACCGGATTATAGGGCATAAGACCATAAGAATGTGGCTCGACAGGAGGCGACGGGGGTCGTTACCGAAGCTGTGTGCCTCGGTAGTAGCCTCGAAGTAGTCGTTAACGACCCTGGGTGGCTCGTTAACGAAGTTGTCAGTGTTGCCTAGAACCTCGTTATCGAGGTCATCGTCCCCGATATCGAGCTCTTCAGTTCCCGCCTCTGTTCCTGCCTCAGTCTCATCATCATCTTCATTCATGACATCTTCTTCCCGAGCAAACCGGGAAACACATGGCCTCATACTTGGCCTTGGAAACGCTCTCAACTTGCCTCGTTAACGAGCCAATTGGGTCGTTAACGAGCTTGGACTTCTGTTTTAAACTGGGTAATATGCAGGGTCGTTAACGAGCTTGAACAGGTCGTTAACGAGCCTGGGCGAGAGCAGTCGCGATTCTTTCCGGGTTCTAAACTCCACGATTTTCCAATAAATCAAGTATGGATCAAACACAATCCCACCTTTGACAAAAAATCAAGCACATGCACCCCATACTTGCTCTATTACCCAACCCAAACATGTCAAAATTGCCCAAAAACACATGGTGAAGATCAACTTAATTCAAGGAACAAGGTAGTTCATGCTTTTTCTAATCTCAATTTCTATGGAAAATCAAGCAAGAACAAACCATCATAAATCAAGATCGAACACCAATATATGAAACAATAAAATCATTGAGCAAAATAGACATGCAATTCAACCTCTTCAAACAAAATCAAGATATGAAATTCTTACCCCTAGAATCATGAATCTTGCAAATAGAGAATTGGGGTTTAGAAATCATACCGTTGGATGTAAGAATTGAAGAAAAGGATTGAATTTTGGGATGGTTAACGAGCTTTGATGCCTCGCCGGTAACGAGTTTGAGGGTGGAGGACTCGTTAACGGGGTGGGATTCCGGGCTTAAGCGGTGGTGTGGGTTCCGATCGGTGGTGAGGGGATTTCGGTGGATTTGGGTTGATATTTGGAGCTTTCGATTGAGAATTGAGTGTGGGATTTGGGAGTTTTTGATAGGGTTAAATAGGAGAGGGCTAGAGGTAGGCGAAGAGGGTAAGAGGCGGTACAATAGTAAAAGATAAAAGATAAAATTAGGTCAAAATTACTTACCTGCTTGTCCTCCTATTTGGTTCTCCGAAATGGGTCGTTAACGACCTTGGGTTGGGTCGTTAACGAGCCTACGTGACCTTTTTTCAGTGAATTTCCGAGTCCAACTCTTGTATCATGTTAGCCTAAAACCATTCTATCTTGCTACCTTCTAAACTACTAAAAACTCAAAAGAAAGCTAGGAAAAAGAATCTAAAAGAAAAGAACTAAAATAAACTAAAACCGGGTTGCCTCTTGTAAGCGCTATTTTTAACGTCGTCAGCCCGACGTACTTACCTTTCTCAAGGTGGTTCTCTTGCAGTTAAGTCGGGGTTCTAAGGGGCCCCATACTTAGCTCTGTAAACTTTATCGGCTCTTGTCACTAAATTTGGTACCTTATCTTCTAGCAATATGCCCGAAATTCCTACACAAGGGTTAGCGAAATCCGAAAACCAAAGAGGTTGGGAGTCCTCTATTGCATAAATGGTGGGGTATGGTGTAGGAACAGAATATGGAGAAGAATCATAACCAGTAATAGTGAATTCATGGTTAGAGTACTCACCTTGATTTATTGGAGACGATGTTGACACTGAGGTTGTTGGAACCGTTACCGAGCCTGTGCTAACGATTCCTTCATTATAGACTTGCATGAGGGACTCGGTACTGGACCAAGGAGGGTCGGTAGAGATTTGTGTGAAATTCTCGTCCTCTTTGCTAATTGGTGGAGGGTCTTTAGGAACAGCTATGTCGAGTTCTGGCTGGGTCAACTCGATCTATGCGGCCGCAGTTGGGTCATTAACGTTCTGGTCAAGGCTAAATTCCACGCGTTCCTCTCCAATATCAATAGTGAGGAGTTCTTTCCGCACGTCTACCCTAGCACCAGTTGTAGCTAGGAATGGCCTGTCTAAGATAATGGGGACTTGAGGGTCTTCAGGCATGTCGAGAACGATAAAATCATTTGGAATAAAAAATTTCCCGACTTGAATGGGATAATCGTCCACGACTCCTGTAGCTTTTACGCTTGATCCGTTTGCCATGTAGAGATTCATGTCTACAGGTTCCAATGGTCCCATGTTGGCCTTTGACCAGATTGATAGAGGGAGTAAACTAGCACTGACTCCCAAGTCACATAGAGCCTTGAATTTGTGGTCGCCTATGCCAATTGTTATAGCAAATCTCCCTGGGTCGCCTAATTTCTTTGGTAGTGCAATGGATCGGACCTCATCTTGCAGCTCTATGATGGATCGTTTCCTGCTAAGAATACCTTTCAAGAATTTTGTGTAAGCCGGCATTTCGCTTAGGGCCTCAGCGAATGGGATAGAAATATTTATGCCCTGGAGAATCTTTACGAAACGCTTGAACTTACTCTCAGTAGAGTCCTTTGATTTCTTAGTAGGAAAAGGAAGAGATTTCACCATTCTCGAAACCAAATCGGGCTCGAGAGGTGATGCTACCGGGTCGACATTAGGGTCGTTTGGTGTACTCAGAGGATCGTTACTGACCCTGGTGGGGTCGTTAACGAGCTTGGGATTGGGAGAGGAGCTCGGAATAGGAAACTTACCTGGAATGGGGTCGTTAACGACCCTGGGAGCATCGTCACCATGGTGTGCAGGTTCGGTAGCGACCCTCTCTGGTTCGTTATCGAGCTGAGTCGTGGCTTCTTTATTGGTTGAGGGGCTCTTCTCTTTAGCTTGGACACGCTCCGGTAGTGTCTTCCCGCTCCTAAGGTGCACCGCTGCTATTTGTCCTTTCGGGTTCTCCTTGGGTCGGCCTGGGAGTTGCCCTTGTGGCCTTGGAATCTGTGCAGCAAGGTTCCCTAGTTGGGAGTCGACATTCTTTTTCCACAAATCGAACTCTCCCACTAGTACAAAATTTATGTTTTATCACGCATTATTTATCACAGATCCATGTAATAGCGGTACAAAAAAGCCTAGATGAGATTTATATCCCGGTTTTATTACCAAAGGGGATATAATGTTGGTGATCACTAGTGGTACAGGCTTTTATATCACGGTTTAATAAGAGTCGTGATAATTGTCTCTTTGTTAACTTTATACTGTACATTTATCCCCCACGCAGAAACCGTGATAATAAATTTTAGTTATTTTTTATTAATTAATTTGAAACCCTACTCACACTTTATTAGCCTTCGTCTCAGCGGATACAATCCCAAATTAAGAAAACCCGATAGACATGTCTAAAGAACGCGTCATACACGCGCTGCTCCTTTCCTTCCTGTTGGCCAAAACCCTAGCGGATCAATCCCCGCCGCCACAAATCCCTCCCATCACATACGAGCACCAGGGCCCTGAAACCGCCTCCTTTCGCCTGAAATCGAAGGAAAACTCCGAGATTGGCTCCTTCCCTAACGCCTCTCATGTGATTGCGCCGGAAAAGGCTCAACGCCTACGAGCATCGGAGCACCGTAGTCGTCTCCCTCTCTACCAAATTGCTTGGCGGCCCAACCAAATGCAACAACAACCGGAAAAAAATCGAGATCCAATAAAAGTGCAGTTCCGATTCCCTTTCTTCTGGGCAGATCCGGATCGCGATATTGCGACGCCCATCTTGGTCGGAACGCGTCGGGCCAACCACCGGTTCAATGGCGTGGCCTGGTGGCGTAACGCCTCCTTGGTGTTGTGGCACCATCTTATTATCAAATACCTAATCTAAAAGCAAAGCGAACGACTCCTCTTCCATGGAGTCCATGGCGGATTCCGGATCCGGGAATTTGGTCCGCTGCATTGTACGGTGGTTTGGACCATGGGCAGGAAAAATCTGCCCTCGTTTTATCAACTACTTGGAGTTGGCGGCTTCTTCGGCTCCAGTCGCTGGCGTTTGGGGGTGGTGGGGCGCGCGTCTCTTGGTGGTGGCAGAGTTGGGTCGGCGGCGCTGGGATCGTTGGTGACCCCTCCATTCTTTGCGTTCCCTGGCTCCCTTCTTCAACATCCTCAACCTCCTTTGTTGTCACACAACCCATGGTGATAAATTTCTATTCTCAAAAGGCATGTTTTCTTAATTTCCTCCTCCTCTGCTTGTTATTTTGTGGTGCTTGCATGAACAAACCTTTTGATTTTGTTAAAAAAATCAGTTAAATCGTACTCTATGTTAAAGCTATGGTGTTGGTTTGCGTTGGGCTACCTCTCGCGACCCATGTTGAACAAAAATCAACCTATTCGCCTAGCAAAGGCTATGTACTCTTATTTGTTGCACCATACGCAATTGTTGATTGTTGTTTTATTTAACCACATGACTAATCTGTGTGTTACCATTCTACAGTATCTGCACCGCAAAATCATACCAATTTCTGTCTACAGACTTAGTGAACCCCTTTTTCCTTATGCACTCTGTTCTGACTTATTCATTTTCTTGTACTTAGCTTTTGGTGTTTTGATGCACCTGCTCATACAAGTTGTGGATGAAGGGCAACCCCCTACTTATGAGGAACTACAACACCACCAAAAACATGGGATACCAACCCCATTCGATGGTTCAAAAACCACTAAAATCGCCACCCATACTCTCCATATAACCATGGAATTTGAAGGGCAACCCCCTATGTATGCGGAACCACAATACTACCAAAAACATGGGATACCAACCCCATTCGATGGTTCAAAAACCACTAAAATCGCCACCCATATAGTAAAGGCATGTGAAAACACCACAAATAAAAATCGAAAAATTATAAGTAAAGGCCTCGGGCGGTGGGCAAGTAGTGCCTTGTACACTGTCAAAATTACAACCTAGAACAACCACAATTGTATTAATAAAATTACAAAACTAAACTCGAGGAAGAAATTAGACCTTCCAACGGCCAAAAACCACAAACAAACGGTTTTTTTATGAAGCTTTGTATGTGGAATTGTAGAGGTATCAAACGAAAATCATTTTGGACCGAGGTTAACTCGTTATGCCGGCTTGAGAACATAAATCTTATCGCTTTGGTCGAAACAAAAGCCAAACAACCACCGGATTCCATTGGATGGCAAAAAGCCGGGTTTGATACCTTGGAATTTATTCCGGCTATCGGACTTTCTGGCGGTTTATGTATCCTTTGGAAGGGACATCAACTAACAAGCGAAATACTAAAAACTATCCACTTAGATGACTGATTTATCGGCATCCACTACTGCAACCTGGAAACCTCAAATGAATTGATCATCGTTTTTGCCTATGCGCCTCCACAGGCACAAGAAAAGGAACAATTTTGGAACAAACTTAGTGGTTTTATAAAAACAAGGGATCTCCCATGTATCATCAGGGGTGATCTTAACGAAATCCAACACCCAGACGAGAAATTGGGAGGGGCTCGCCCTAACCCAATTCGTTACGAACGACTAATCAAATTCAAAAATGAATGTGATGTTTGTGACATCCCCACTACGGGGAATAAATTCATGTGGAGAAAATCAAAAAACCTAGAGAACACAACCCTAGAGAAACTGGACCGAACCCTTGTTAGTGATCAAATATTACAATGGTAACCCTCTATAGTGACCAAAAACCACGCCTTTTCCTCTTCGGGCCATTGCTCAATCACGTGCAATCTTCCAACGAGCAACAAATTCAAACCCCAACCCTTTAAATTTGAGATGATGTGGACCGAGAGAGAAGATTTTCAGAACATCATCAGACAAGCATGGCGATTAAACGTTGGCGGATCCCATATGTTTAATATAACAAAAAAAATACAACTCCTCAAAAGAAAGGCAAAAACGTGGAATAAACAAACCTTCGGAAACATCTTTGAACAAATTAAAAAACTGGATGAAGAATTAATCACTATTCAAAAGGAAATTATTGAAAATAAGAACACTCAACTAACCCAAAAACTAGTGAGACTGACCAATAAACGGTCTTGTCTCATTCAATTCCAACATTCATACTGGAAACAGAGGGCCCAAAACACTCATATCAAACTAAATGACAAAAATAACAAATACTTCCACCGTATTGCAACCGGAAGGAGAAACCGGACAAACATCAAAGAAATTCGAACATCTGATGGTACTCCTATTTCCGGACTAGAGAATATTAGGACAAAAATCAAACGCGATTTCCAAAATCGGTTCCGAGCTACTGAAATCAACCATGGGAAACTCCAGGATATGGCCCAAACAATACAACGCGAAATAACAGATGAGGAGAACGCTGAACTAACTAAACCAGTCTCAAATGCAGAAGTGAAGAAAGTTGTGTTCGACATTGGGGACGACAAATCCCCAGGGCCAGATGGCATGCCGGCGTGCTTCTACAAAAAATATTGGCACATTGTCGGGCCAGACATTACAAAGGCTGTGAAAAGCTTCTTCCGGTCCGGAAGAATCCTAAAACAAATTAATCATACTTTCATTACACTGGTACCCAAATGTGAAAACCCCAATTCAATGAACCACTATAGACCCATAAGTCTATGTAATACAATCTATAAAGTTATATCAAAGATTCTCACCAATCGCCTTAAAACAGTAATGGAAAAAGTAATTCACCCGATGCAGGGTGCCTTTATTCAAAATCGCAGTATCCACGATAACAACCTTATTGCCCATGAGATTTTCCACTCCTTCCGCAATAAAAAAGGAAAAGAGGGGTGGATCGCCATCAAATTGGATATGGAAAAGGCGTATGACCGAATTAGCTGGGAATTCCTAGCATTCATACTTAACAAATTTGGATTCCACGAGACCTTTGTGGGGTGGATCCGAGAATGCGTGGAAATCGTATCTTTCTCAGTGCTGGTCAACAACGGACCAACTGAACAATTCTTTCCCCAAAAAGGACTCCAACAGGGGGACCCGCTATCTCCCTACCTTTTCATCCTGGCTGCGGAGGTACTTGCATGACAACTTCACCTCTCAAGCATTAACCCGGGTAGTGGGATTGGTATTCAAATCTCACGAAATGGAACTAAAATTTCCTTCCTTTCCTTTGATGATGATATTATCATCTTTGCCAAAGCGAAGAACCAAGCGTGTAACAACATCAGAAACATAATTGACAGCTATTGCCACATTTCCGGCCAAAAAGTTAATTTTTATAAATCGGCATTTTAGGTCACCAAAAATACGAACAATACCACTATTGAACAAATTAAACAAATCCTCCAGATCACAAACACAACTGCTCTGGATAAATACTTAGGATGCCCAATCATAAATGGCAGAGTCACCCAAAACACTTTCAAGCCGCTCACCCTCCGAACTAGGGCTCAACTATCCAAATGGAAAGCTAATTCGCTGTCTCAAGAGGGCCAAAAAACCCTGATAAAATCTAATCTATCGGCTCAACCAAACTACGTTATGCAATCCTTCCTACTCCCAAAATCCACATTAAAAGAACTGGACCAAATCAATAAAACGTTCTTCTGGAACAAAGAGAGGAACCATAAACCGCTGATCAGCTGGAATTCAATCTGCCAACCACCGGAACGTGGTGGACTGGGTATTGCCAAGGCAGAAGAAATGAATCAAGCTTTACAGATGAAGCTTCTTTGGAAAATCCTTGCGGAACCAAATAACCCATGGGTCAAAATCATCACGGAAAAATATCTAAAATCCGATGGACTGATTAACTACCAGAAAAAACGAAAAACTTCTTGGCAATGGTCTAAACTGATGAGTCTAAAAGAACTATTCTTGAAAGGCCTCATTTGGCAGGTCGGAGATGGTAAAACCATCCGATTTTGGAAAGACAACTGGACGGGTAATGGCTGCCTAAAACCGAAAGAAAATATTAGTAATTACATGAACTGGGAAGCGAAAGTCGCTGAATTCCTTAAGAATGACAATACGTGGGACCAAAATAGGCTCCAACAAGTGCTTAACCCGGAAGACCTCCATAGTGTCATGCAGATCACCACAACTAACAAAATACCTGACAGAATGTACTGGCAACCAAGCAAGAATGGGTGGTACTCCACACATTCTACCATGCAGTGGATCCATAACAATAAAGGTGAACCACAAAGCAACCTAAAATGGATTAATAAACTTAATATCCCCCCTAAAATGAGAAACTTCATATGGAAAGTAGCCCGGAATGGGCTCCCTACAAAAAGCCGCCTGGCGGCAAACCATATTCCGGTTGTCCAAGGTTGTGTTGCATGTGATTGCATCAATGAGGACGCAAACCACATCCTACTATCTTGCAACCGTACCAAAAGTACCCTAAAGGCGATAAACCCTAAACTGGAGACGATCATTAACCAGATTAACCCAGACAATAAAACACCATGTCAAATATTAGAGGAAATCATGAATAGAGCATCTAAGGCTGATTTCGAGGTGCTGATTTGCTGTTGGTGGAGTATTTGGTATTTCCGCAACAAAGCAGTATTCGAACCTTAATCTGCAACTATGCCAGAGGCAAAGGACAATCTATGTGACTTCATCCGTAACCAAAGAAATGAGTGGAATAACGCGCACAATAAAGTAAACATGAAACTAACAAATGATGGGCATCAGACCCGTTATAGATGGTCCTGTGCCAAATGGAGAAACCCTCCAACAAATTTTATTAAACTCAACTTTGATGGGCCAGTTAATGCTGACGGGGTGGCTTCTTTTGGTTTCATTCTCAGGGATTCCAAAGGCGAGCCCATCCACTTTGATGGAGGACTTATCGGTCGACAGTCTGTTCTAAAATCCGAGACCATCGCCTTACGACAGGGAATCATCGAAGCCACTCGGCGTGGCATTTCCCACATCCAAATCGAAGGTGACAATCTGCTGCTGGTCAAGGCCGTTCTAGGTGAATGGCGCTGTCCGTGGGAGATTGATATGTTACGGGTGGATATTCACTGCTTACTTTCCCGTTTCCGGAGCTGGAGCATTGCCCACGTCGTCCGGGAGTGCAACGCAGTGGCGGACTTCATTGCTGTCTCCTTTCGCCATGTTTCATCTATTCCACTTTCAGTTGACCCGGTTCTTCGGAACCTCATCCTTCTGGATGCTCTAGGGTGATCGTTAGCCTATTAGCGGCCCCTAATCTCTTTCCTTATAAAAAAAAGCCTTCGTCTCAGCGGCCTCTCTCGTCCATCCCTCTCATTTCTTATTCTTCAGGCAACTCATTTCTCATTTCTCATCCCTCTCATTTCTCATTTCTTATTCGTCTCAGCGGCCTCTGATTTTTTATTAATAAATTTAGGTTTATATCCCTCTCTCTCATCTTCACGTTAACCGCAGATGGTGCTGCCAACGAATCATAGTTGTACCCCTGCACGGCTTGTGGTTGTTGGCACATCCTCGACCAATTAGTCCATGGATCTTTGTTTATTGTAGATGGATCTTATCACGAATCTCTCGATTTGATAACCGCCACTTCTGATTTATAAATTGGCAGTGCTTGATCGAGATTTCTATTTTGCTAGAAATTGGTAAGCAACTTTGTGATTTTATTTGTCACTGCTATGTTGCTAATTGAATTCTAATTGTTGTAAATTTTCTTTCCTAATTATTGAGGTAGTATATCTTTAGTAGTGAAGTTAAATAGGGTTGGATTTGGATGGAAAAACAAATCTTTGGATGGAATATCTTCAAATTGAGCCTTTTCCGTTTCAATTGGTTTGGATATGTTTCTAGATCATCTTTTTTTTCCAAAAATTGGTTTTATAAATTGGTTTCTATGTTTGGTGGAATTCATAAGCCTATATTCAATGTGTGGTTTTTTTTTTGTCTAAAGATTTAAATTAGTTATCGTCTAATTTTGGCCTCTTATTGGAGGTTTAGTCTGTAAGATAATAGTTTGTGAAGAAGAAGCGTAATTGTTATTGATAGAAAAGAGGTACTTATACAAGTAGTACGTAAACCCTAATAGGATACAATTCTATCTAAGAATAACAATCACTAGAATAAGGGAACAATCTTAACAGCATAATTACTAACGTGATTTACTTAAATAAATACATTAATGTGATTTACTTAAATAAATACATATTGCTATTATTCCCCCTCAAGCAAAAGTCTCTGGTAAGATTTGAAGCTTGTTGATGAGTTGCGTAAATCTTGGTTTGAGCAAAGGCTTTGTAAGGATGTCTGCTAATTGATCTTCAGTCGAGATGTGGGAGACTTGAAAGAGACCTCGTTACATGTTCTCGTACAAAGTGATATGCAAGCGCAATATGCTTCATACGGGAGTGGAAGACAGGATTCGAACTTAGACATGTTGCACCAAGATTATCACAATATAGGATCGGTTTTCCCAAGTTGGTGTAGCCGAGTTCTGAGATCAGGGACATGACCCATACTAGTTCAGAAGCGGCATCTGCAAGAGCTTTATATTCAGCCTCCGTGGAGGATCTTGCAATACTCTTTTGTTTTCTAGAGCTCCAAGAGACTGGAGTTGATCCTATGTAAAGAATATAACCAGTTGTAGAGATGAAGTCATCTTTGTCTCCGGCCCAGTCAGCGTCGGAAAAGGCTGTTAAGGCCGAGGATGACTGAATTGAAATGGATATTCCATAGTTCAGCGTACCTGCAAGATAACGAAGCAATCTCTTGAGTGCCGCCCAATGATGTGTAGTTGGTTCTTGCATAAACTGGCTTAACTTGTTTACTGTGAAAGCAATATCCAGCCGAGTAATGCACAAGTATTGCAGACTCCCGATTAACATTCTGTACTCCGAAGGTGTAGGTAAAGGATCACCAATTTTTCGAAGAAGGGTAGGCGTAAGAGCCATGGGCGTTGACACTGGTTTGGCATCCTCCATGCCTGCTTTTTCTAAGATATCTTGGACGTATTTTCTTTGTGAGAGAAAGATTCCAGTTGAACGTGGGAGAACCTCTACACCAAGAAAGTAGGCCAGGTTTCCCAGATCTTTTAAAGAAAATTTTTGGGCCAGATTTTTAATGAGCCTGTCAACAACATTAGGAGAAGATCCCGTAACAATGATGTCGTCTACATATACCAGGACATACAGCAGAACGTTTCCAACGTTTAGAATGAACAGAGAGGCGTCAGACAGAGAGTTCTTGAAACCGAGGAAAATCAGATGGTTCCTTAGTTCATTGTACCAGGCACGCGGAGCTTGTTTGAGTCCGTAAAGAGCCTTGTTAAGCTTGCAGACATATGTCGGATGATTCTTGTCGACAAAGCCAGGAGGCTGAGCAACATAGACATCTTCATGCAAAGTACCTTGTAGAAAGGCATTGTTGATGTCCAGCTGTCTTAATTGCCAATTGCGTTGAACCGCAATTGTGAGGACTACTCGAACCGTGACAGGTTTGACGACGGGGCTGAATGTTTCCGTGTAGTCACACCCAGGTCGTTGATGAAAACCCTTTGCAACTAGGCGGGCTTTGTAACGGTCGATGTTTCCATCCGGTAAATACTTGATTCTGAAGACCCACTTGCATCCAACAATGTTTTGAGATTGGTGCGGCGGAACTAAGTCCCATGTATTATTAGAACAAAGTGCTCTAAACTCATCGTCCATTGCAGCTCGCCATTCAGGGCTCTTTAACGCTTGGGTAATTGTTTTGGGCTCAAGAGGTTGGGATTTTTGGACATGGAGGTTGAGTTTGGAGATTGGTTTGTGAATGTTATTTTTGGAACGGGTGATAATACCAGTTGGTTGATTTTGTGGAGGGGGTGAATTTTCCTGGTGCGGATTTTCTTGATTTTGTGGAGGGTGCGGATTTACTGAATTTTGTGAAGGGTGCGGAAGCAGTGGAGGGGAATTTGGTGGACCCGTATTTGAAACGGAGGAAATAGGGTTTGCATGTTGATTTGCATGGGAATTAATTGTGGGAATTTGAGATGAAGTGGATGGAAGATCATTGATTGGTAATGATTGGGCTTGGGGTTGGGTTTCACGTGGAGAGGGGAGGGGTAAAGTTTGTTGGGCTTGGTTAATTGGTGGGTTTGATGTAGAATTAGGGTTGGGATAGTGCGGCGGAAGCAAAGTAGTGGGAGGTGGTGGGGTCATGCGTGAATTTTGGGTGGGATTGGAGAGAGAGTGTAGTCCCAAATTTGATGAATTATTATTTGGGTAAGATAAATGGTTTGGGATTTGAGATTGATTTGAGAGATGCGGTGGGGCCAGGAGGTTGGAGTTTGGAGGAGAATGTGGAAAAGATTGCCATTGAGAATCGGCAGGATTTGATTGGGAGAGTGATGGATTTTTAAATGGAAAGATATCATCACAAAAATGAACATGACGAGATGTGAATATTTTCCGTGAAGAAATTTCCATGCAAAGATATGCACTTTGGGTATTGGAATAACCAATGAACACACATTTAGCGGATTTATCTTCTAACTTATGGTGACGATACGGTTTAAGCCAAGGAAAACATAGACATCCAAAACTCCTTAATTTTAAATAATCCGGCTTTTGATTTAATAATTTGGAAAAAGGAGACTCATAATTTAAAACAGGGGTTGGTAATCTATTAATTAAATATACCGCAGTTGAAAAAGCATGAGTCCATAATTCTTTTGGTAAACCGGATTCTCTAAGTAAGGTTAGACCAGTTTGAACAACATGTCGGTGTCTTCTTTCTGAAATTCCATTGTGTTCCGGAGTGTGTGGGGGCGAGGTAAGGTGTGTAATTCCATTTTCACTCAAGAATTGTTTTAAAGCCAGATATTCTCCACCATTATCAGAATAAAGAATTTTCACCTTTTGTTTGAAATAATTTTCAATTAACGTTTTAAATTTAATGAAAATTGTTTTTACCTCAGATTTATGTTTCAAATGATAAATCCACATATAACGCGTAAAATGATCAACAAATAACACGTAATATTTATTATTATCATAAGAAAATAGAGGTGAGGTCCAAACATCAGAGTAAATAACTTCAAGAGGATGGGTAGAGATAATGGTTGATTTGTCAAAAGGAAGTTTATGACATTTATTAATCTGACAAGAACTACAATGGGATTGCTTGAAAATAGAATTTCCTAAATTAAAATTATGCTGAATATAATTAAAAATGCTTGTAGACGGGTGACCCAGCACGTGGTGAATAATTTCCGACGAGCCTTTTACAGTGGCGTGAACAACTGCATCAGAATTCGGCCAGATATAAACTCCATCAATACAAGGACCTTTAAGGATTGTTTTGCCTGAATGAAGTTCCTTCACATGAAAACAAGTAGACAAAAACAAAACACTATAATTATTTTCAGCACAAAATCTTGAAACAGAAATTATGTTCTTGGAAATTTGAAGAACGTATAGAACTTCAGAAAAATGAAATGAATTTTGTAAATGTTTAATTGAAAAAGAACCAATGCGAGAAATTTTTAAACCTGATCCGTCACCAACATAGAGATGATCCGGGCCTGTGTATTCATTGTGAAGAGCAAGATTTTGGAGATTGTTTGTTACATGATTGTTCGCACCAGTGTCAAACAACCATTGAGTTGCATTTGGAGTGTATGACATAGTATTGGCTTGTGGTGAGGAAGATGGGAACCGATTGGTGCTGGGCATAGGAAAGTTGGGAAGTTCAGCTTTGAGTTTAGGGCAGTGAGACATCACGTGACCTTGATGGGTACAATACTGACATTTGCCCTTGAAAGGTTTTGGCTGGTAAGAATTTTGATTTGTGTAGGAATGGCTGGAATGAGGGTTTGAGGAAGAGGAAGAGGAGTTTACCCAATTGTTGGAAGGCGCTGATGGTGGCTGCGGGGCAGACGATGTAGTGTTCTGCACTTTAGTCTTCTTTCCAGATTTGGTTTGGGCAACCAGAGCTGAAGCCGGTACACCGTCGCTAGAGCTCTCAAGTTTTAGGTCGAGTTCCTTGATGATCAGTCGTTCATGCAATTCATGAAACGAGATTGCCGTCTCCCGATTGTTTACGCCATCAATGACTGATTGGTAAGAGGAATCAAGACCTTTTAACACGAACTCAGTGAGGTCTTCTTGGTTCACCGGGGCACCAAGAGAGGCAAGCAGATCGGCGGATGCCTTCATGTTCTGCATATAATCAGAAATAGAAGAACCGCCTTTCTTCGTCGCCTGAAGTTTGGTTTTGAGTTGTTTCTTGTGTCCTCGGGAAGCTGTTGCGTATGTCTGTTTGAGAAGATCCCATACGGCTTTGGAGCTTTTTTCTTGTGTGACCAGATTGATGATCTGATCCGTGAGTGTGCCGATGATGGCACTGTGTATGATTTTGTCTTGGCGGTCCCATGTTTGGTAGGCCGGATTAGAGACTTGAGCATTGTTGGTACCGGCTAGGATTTGGGAGTTTGGGCATGGAATTGTGCCGTCTAAATACCCAAATAGACCATAGCCGATGAGACTCAATTTGAGTTGAGTTGCCCAGCCCAAGTAGTTCGTGGGAGATAGTTTAACATTCTGAGCAAGATTCACCAGGATGAATGGCTTGTCTGCTTCGAATGGATTGGGTAGAATGGCGGTAAGGGAGGCCATTGTTTTGTCGTGAGGACTGGTGTGTGTGTTTTAGGATCTCTTTGAGGCAACTGATACCATGTAAGATAATAGTTTGTGAAGAAGAAGCGTAATTGTTATTGATAGAAAAGAGGTACTTATACAAGTAGTACGTAAACCCTAATAGGATACAATTCTATCTAAGAATAACAATCACTAGAATAAGGGAACAATCTTAACAGCATAATTACTAACGTGATTTACTTAAATAAATACATTAACGTGATTTACTTAAATAAATACATATTGCTATTATAGTCTAGGTATATATATTCAGTTGATTCATTCTCACATGAATGATGTAGAGAAGAAGTAGCTAGTTGTAGTTTTAGTGGATGGAGGCTCGGTAAACACTCAGACCCAACCATAATCTGGTACTTATATAAGAACCATTGAAAGTTGTTTATTGATATTTGAGACTAAAAATGAGGAAAAAAGGGTCAGTCTAAAAAACTACTCTTTAGCCTTTGGAATTTGAGGGTTCTTCTCATGTTTGGCATTTTTTTTTGAAGGTGGAAGCAAAGAGCTTTTCATGACTTTCTACTAGGGAAATATTTCTCAATAGAGGACATCATTAGATAGCAAGTTAAATGTTTCTACAAGCACCACAAGAATATTGCCTTCTCCTAGCTTAGACGGAACATCTCCAATGAGTTGTGTTAAGGTAATAGTTATGTGTATGAGTAAAAAACACAACATTCTCATTCTACATGTATATTGTGCATTTAACTAGGCTTGGAATTTTTTGGATAAGTTTATAAATTTATGATTAAATGCTAGTGATGCTTCACTGTTGTTGAATTCAACAAGGATGATGATATCTAAAAAAAGATGGTTAATGGTACAAGTCTTAGGCTGAAAATTTTTAGGTACTTAGACCCCATTAAGGAGGATGTGGAGAGAGAGTTCCATTTGTTGTTTGCCATAGATGGTATGGTTTAGATATTCATAAAAAAATATGTATGTATGCTTATATATTCTCTTAAATAAAAGAGAAAGGATGATTTTATAAGATATCTTTTGTCAGCCTTGAGGTACAGTGAATTGGTTAAATGGTCCATTTAATTATTCATTTTCTCATTTTTTGTACATTCATCTATGTGTGACTTAATAAATGCTAACTAATGACGATAATCAAATGCACTTAAGAAGTTCAATTGTGAAGCATGCATGGATTGCTCCAAAAAGATTTGG
This sequence comes from Fallopia convolvulus, assembly GCA_964016875.1. Classification (NCBI taxonomy): domain Eukaryota; kingdom Viridiplantae; phylum Streptophyta; class Magnoliopsida; order Caryophyllales; family Polygonaceae; genus Fallopia; species Fallopia convolvulus. The sequence continues at coordinate 38,337,029 of OZ024733.1, forward strand.
TAATTGTCTATTTTATTCCAATTTTGTCTCATATGAAATTATAAGTCACGACTTACTTCTGGCTAAGTTTTTATGTAGTATTTGATAAGGCATCCATTTCTTTTTGCAAAAGGATTTATGCATTATTTCCTTGTTTATTCTGTTAGAAACATTATTTGTCTTGTTTTTGGTTCGGCTGGTTTTGAAGTTTAGTCTTATTTTCAATGTTATAACAATTTACATTTTACACTCCTTGAAACTCTAAAGACCCATAGAAAAATGGATCAAAGAAAAGTTATTGAGTTTCATCTGTCATCACTTTTCATTCCCATCTTGGATATGGTGCTGAAAGTGGAGTTTCTAATTTTCTACCCTATTAAATTAGGGATGAATTATGGTAACCTTTATATACTCCAAACTCAATTCAAGCTAAAACATGTTATGTTTACCATTCCAAAAAAACATGTTATGTTTGCAAGTGCCTTTCATTTCTTGTGGAGAAAATTACCATGTTGGCTGAGGTGTTTGTTGTATGGTGAATCAACAATGTAATCTTCGCTTTTTTTTCACTTGTGGTTCCTTGGCTGAATAGATTTGCAAAGAAAGTAGAAAATAGTACTCCTCGGTTTTCTAGTTTTTTTTTTCTTGGTTTGAATCTATGTATGTGAATCAACAATGTAATCTTCTTTGTATTTCTTGCAAATTTTTGTTATTATCCATTTCATATCTTAGCGTTGTTGAAATTATTTGTCTTGGTTTTACAGGGGAAGACTTGAATAATCTGGTTGGCCAAGGAAGCTCTTCAAGGCATGTAAACAGGAGTTGCATCAGGATGCACTGAATGACAAGTATCTTGTATGATGTGGAAATTTCCTTATGTTCTCATCAACTAATCTTTTCTTTTGGAGGGTGAGGTATTAATTTAACACATACATTAGAGGAATTGAGCATATGTAAAAGGATGGAAGACCTTCCTAAATTGTCTTATTTACTTGTGAATAATGTACAAGATTGATTGTGTTTGGTAATTGTGTTGTGGTTGATTCTGGAAAATGATTAGTGAGACCTGTAGAAATATATATATATATATATATATATAAACCATGAATATTATTTTTAAATAATTTCAGGGTGAAATTGAATACAAAGGAGTGCAAGTAAAGCTGGGATTTTTTTTATATATAGTGTATTTTATATCCCGGTTATCATACCACCGTGATATATACCATCATTCTGTATGCGCCATATTTATGAATATATCACGGTTGTAACCGGGATATAAACCCAAAGTTTCATCCGTGTCCCTTATTTTATACCAGTTTTTCAGCTTTTTATCCCGGTTGTAAACCGTGATATATAGTGTTTTTCATCACGGTTCCGTCCTCTTATAATTTTTATCCCCAAACAAAACATCAGAGTTAAAACCGTGATATATAGTGAAACGGAACCGGGATTAAATGGGTTTTTTGTACTAGTGTCCCCATCTTTTTAGTTGGCTATTTAGGTTGGCTTGAAATCCGTTAATGCCTTCCTGTAACCCTTGTACACATGATGGTGGCTCTTGATAACCTAGAGGTCGATACGGTGCAGGTCGTCTATCCGGTGGAGGCGCTACATAGTTTGAATTCTGGTTTTGGTTGCCCTACGTTGGATAATTGTTTGACCTATCAAAATTACTAGGCTGGTTCCTGTATGGGCCTCTCATATAGTTCACTTCAGCATATGTTTCAGCGGCTCTTACCTGCTCTATGTTAGTGCAAGCAGAAGTAATATGGGCAGAAGAGCCACATTCTTGACAAGATTGAGAGGATTTCCGAAAACTTATCTGCTTCTTTAGGCGGTTGACCTCGTCTTGCAGAAATTGATTTTTGACATCGGGGTCAACATCTTCCTTGTTAGGCATGTAGAGACGCCTCTGGGGCTGGGGCGGTTGCTGGGTACCATACATAACATCATAGTTAGAAAGCTTGTCCAGCAATTCCCCTGCAACTGTGGGATCCATCTCTATAAAACCGCACGTTGTATGCGTGTTGATGCGGTTCTTCGTCTCTGCATTTATCCCCTGGAAAAAGATCTCTTGGAGCACATATAAAGGTTGCCCATGAGTAGGGCATTGTCTAAGCATTTCCTTAAATCTTTCCCATGTCTCTACAAAGGTCTCATTAGGTAGCTGGTGATAGGAGGTGATATGTTTTCTCAGCTCCGTTGTCTTGGCAGGAGGGAAAAACTTTGTAAGAAATTGATCATACAAAGCCTTCCAAGTCTTGATAGACTTAGGAGGTAAGCTCTCCAACCAGCTCAGGGCCTTTCTTGTAAGAGACCACCTAAAAGCTTTTAACAGAACATATTCAAGTGAGACACCTTCAACAGCTATAGTGTCACATAAATCAAGAAAATTCCTAATATGTTCCATAGGGCACTCAGTAGGTTTCCCTTCAAACTGAGCCCTTTTAATCAAGAATATAAATTGAGACTTAATCTCAAAAGTCTTCTCTATCTCCGGAAGCACAATTGGAGACTCCGGCACCCTAAGTTCTGGATGCATATATTGCTTGGCATTCCTCGGATAGGCATTCAACTCTTCTTGTAAACGAGCGTTGTTGACTCGTTGACGTTCAGCCTCGGCAGCAGCGGCGTCTCGATCAGCTTGTAACGCCTCCATCTACTGTTGGAGTGCTTCCATCTGTCGAGCCATCTCTTCAGGTGTAGCCATGGCTCGGGTTTCTCGTCGTCTACGGTGCAAGGTGCGTTCAGGTTCGGAATAATAACCGGTGTTGTCAAATTCGAGCCTGCGACGTCCTGCTAGCATACGTTGAGAAAACAGACAAAGAAAACAAAAATTAAAAACAAAAACGGGGTCGGGCTATTCCCAGACCCAGAGATAAACAAACGAACACTGTTGCTTCCCCGGCAACGACGCCAATTTGTTGAGAGGGTTTATTTAACTTGACAACAAATAAATTTATAGTCAAGACCCTGTTGAGTATAGAGAAGTCAGGATCGTTCCACGAGAAGCAAGGTTGTTTGTTTATCAACTAACAAAAATAAGAAAAACAAGCAAGACAGGCAGAAACACACACGACCAAACTCGTTAACGACCTTGTCAAGGTCGTTAACGAACCTGGAAAACCCTACGAACACAAAATAACGAACAATCTAAAATGCAGGTTCGGTACCGGGGCAAAGGAACTCGATAACGACTATAACGAATCATAACTCTTACAAAATAAAAGACCTAGGACAAGGGTTACCACAACATAGCCATGCATATAAACTCATAAGAAGATAAAGATCATGCCTTTAGAAGATAAATTCATCAACTTTCACTGATTAACAAGCAAATCAATTAATTCTCATAAATCAATTCACTCAATCACTTGTTTTGCATCCACAGCTCGAAACTTTCGTAATCGAACAATATCAACCTTCAAGTTAACAACTTTCTCTTTCAATCAAATAGAAAACTCAAATTACCTCGACTGTCGTCTAAGCATAAACACAACAAGCAATATCAAATAGATAAAAGGCATTCAAAGTATCAACTCACTCATCAAACACGCATAACCATGTCGGGTTTCAACCCCGATCCTAGATAAGAAAAACTACTCACTACTCATAATAAAGCAAACAATTTCAATAAGAGGAAACATTGAAAACAAAAACCAACTTACTTGAAATTAATAAGAAAAATATCGTCTTATAATATCCTGTAGAAACAGAAAATACAGAACAACATCGACGATAAATTTTGACTAACGATCCTAATTCTCTCGATCGATCGAACCTCGCTCGAATATCTTCTCCTCGTCTTCTTGTCCCTTAGAATATCGGCTCTCCAATAATATCGTCCTCCTACTTTTCTACGCCTAGAATAAGGGTATTTGTACTAAGAAACTATGTATTAAGAAGCCTAAAAGATAAAAACTAACTCTACTAAAGATAACAAGATATAAGATATAAGATATAACAACCCTAAGATCAATTAAAACCCTATATATCGACACGGAGCCATCGTTAACGACCCCGCACAGGATCGGTAGAGATCACAAAATCCCCTTGAAAAATTCTATCTCTAAGCCTCGTTAACGACCTTTACACGATTGTTAACGAGGCTGGTATTTGGCTTTCCTTCGTCTTCTTCTCAACTTAAAACTTGAACTTCACTTTACTCTTCCTATGCAATCTTCCTCCATATCTTCATGTCTTCCATCCTCCACCACAACACTCTAGTTCAGCTCAAAAAGCACTTCTTTCCTGCTCAAAAACCTACAAAAAGACACAAAGCGGAGTAGCTTCCATATTTCTCACAAAATAGGCAAACTTATCCAAAAACACACAAAACTAACTCTAAAAACTACTAAAACTAAACAAAACAAACTAAGAAACATACTAAAAACTAGACTAAAAACATGAATATCAGTAGGTGGCAGAGATGTTGTCTGTATAAACCAGCGAAGCACGGAGCAATGGACATTGAAGTTCAAGAAGCAAATTACGTAACCAGCAACATTCGGCAACGACATTGGCCACACCACGGTACTCTGCCTTGGCACTCGAACGAGAGACAACCGGTTGACGTTTCGCCGACCAAGAAACTAATATGTCATTGAGAAAAACACAATAGCCACAAGTAGAGCGACGCATCCGGCCCAGTCAGCATCGATGTAAGCCACCAACGGGGGCCGGGCAGCAGCTGTAATAGTAATGCCGAGTGAAGTAGTCCCGTGAACATACCGAATTATGTGTTTTAGAGCAGCAAAGTGACATTCCCTAGGATCGTGCATAAACAAGCAGACTTGCTGAATCGCATAAGAAATATCAGGCCGTGTAAAAGTAAGATACTGAAGGGCGCCGGCAAGACTACGATATAAAGTAGGGTCAGCAACCGGAGGTCCAGCATCAGCAACAAGCTTGGAACCCGGATCAATAGGCATAGTTGCCGAATTACACGATGTCATAGAGGCACGATCAACAATCTCAGCAGCATATTTTTCCTGGGAAAGAAACAAACCAAAGGTTGTGCGTGTGGCAGAAATACCCAGAAAATAAGAAAGTGGCCCTAAATCAGTGATAGCAAACTCCATACTAAGTCGAGAAATAATCTTAGCCCGTAAAGCATCAGACGAGGTTGTCAGAATGATATCATCAACATATAAAAAGAGGTAAGCTAGAGATGAGCCACGCCTGTAAATGAACAACGAAGTGTCACATCGGCTGCTGTGAAAACCAAGGCGTCCCAAATAAGAAGCAAAACGTTGGTACCATGCCCTAGGAACCTGTTCAGGCCATACAGAGATTTCTTCAATAAACAGACATGCTTCGATTTGGATGGATCGGTGAAACCCGGTGGCTGAAACATGTAGATTGTTTCTTGAAGAGAGCCGTGTAGGAACGCATTTTTGACATCGAGTTGGTGAATCGGTCAGGCGCGTGACACAACAAGATAGAGCACAGTACGGATAGTTGTCGGTTTAACTACTAGGCTAAAAGCCTCATCACAATCAATACCAACCTCCTGTGAGCGACCATTAGCAACCAGACGAGCCTTATACCGCTCAAGAGACCCATCAGAACGGAACTCATGACGGAAGAGCCACATACATCGAACCACATTAGCCCTGACCAATCGAGGAACCAAGACCCAATTACCATTACTTAGAAGAGCACGGTATTCATCATGCATGACCGAAGACCAATTCGGGTCTAAGAGGGCAACTTTGTGAGAGGTGGGGATCGAGGAGAGAGGTGTGGCCCGTGAATCGGTGGTGTTAAGCTCAAAATTTTGGTGGGGTTTGAGAATGTCGGCTCGGGATCGGGTTATCATTGGGTGCAATGGTGGGGTCGGTGGTGGAGGAGGTGGGGCCACAAGGGGTGGTGTGCGAGGACTGTGTAAGGTCGGAGGCTGTGGTGAGGGAGGCGTGGCCGAGGGAGAGGAGGCCAGGGATGGCGAAAGTGGCCCGGTTAAACTGGGAGGAGTTAACGGAGCATTTGGCCGAGTAACAAGAGCAGGCGAGCTCGAGAAGTTATGAGTGAATAGTGGGGAAATAGGATCATCATTTTGAAGAAAATCATATATGGAATGAGGAGACATGGATTGTGTGGCGAAGGGAAACACGTTTTCATCAAACATTACATGCCGAGAAAGAATGATTTTATGAGACTTGATATCCATACAAATGTAGCCCCGATGATCTTTAGGATAACCAAAAAAACACACGGGAGAGAATAAGGTTGCAATTTATGATGTAAAGTGGTGGAAAGGTTTGGAAAACATAGGCAATCAAACACCCGAATATGACTGTAAGTTGGGTGGGTGTTGTAGAGAACTTGAGTGGGGATTTTGTTTTTAATGCTTGATGATGGCAAGATGTTTAGGAGATAGACTACAGTCTCAAGAGCAAAATGCCAGAAACGAGGTGCAAGAGATGCATGGAGTAACATAGTTCTGAGCATATTATTAATAGTTCGAATCATACGCTATGATTTTCCGTTTTGAGACGAAGTATGTGGACAAGAAAACCTGAAAGCAGTCCCGGTTTGATGGAATAGAGAGTGAAATTGGGTATTGTTGTATTCTCTACCCATATCACATTGGAATGTTTTAATGGTGCACCGAAATTGAGTTTGAATGAACCGATGGAAGCGGACAAAAATATCAAAAACTTGAGACTTGTATTTGATCGGAAAAACCCAAAGAAAGTGCGTAAAATCATCCAAAAATAAAACATAATATTTATGCCCTTCGGAACTAACAATAGGTGATGTCCACAAATCACTATGAATAATGTCAAACGGAAATAAAGTGCGAGTTTGAGACGAAACAAAAGGTAATCTAACATGTTTTTCTAATTGACAAGAAGAACAAAGTGAAGACGAGGTCTCCTTATTGACTCGAGAAGGAAGCAAACGACGCATTTGATTGAAGACGGGTTGCCAAGGATGCCTTAGGCGTGCGTGCCATGGGGCGGACGACTTAGCATAAAGGGAAATAGTTGACGGTGTGGAAGACTGGGCATGGACTGGATAGAGCTCGCCAGAACTGTTACATCTTAGACGATTGATGAGGTATTTTTCAGTCGTTTACCTATCAAAGAATCCTAACTTAACCAAACTTAGTAGAGCGGTAAGTAAGGGTCGAACCCACAAAGACTCGTGTATTCGTGTTGTTACTTAAATGCCAAATAACTAAAGGGGGTTTTTTGGAATGATTATCTAAACTACTTTTCAAAAATAAAAGTAAATATGAATGCAAAGTTGATTTTATCAAATAAGAGACAAGTGTGTTCAACTAGTTAAATTCATCATGACATTGCTTTGTTGATCATCGATTCTCTTGATTCTCTTCTCACTTGAATAATCTATTGTGGATTATGACCCAAACAACAGATGTAGTTGATAGAACTACCAGTCTAACAACCCTAATCATCTAACAACCTAGAAGACCTTCTAGATTCAATTAGACAACATCATAACGATTTAAGTTATCAATATAAACAAACACTTAGAGCAACCAGACATCTAAGTGACTTGTGAATTTATTCACTTCTTTAACCAAATAGTCTAACCGCTACTAAATTGATTAAAGTACACTCTTGATCAAATTAACTCCGACCGGTAATTAATCAAATTCAGTTATAACTAGAAATTCAATTAGGTGATCAATCTAACAAACCCCTAGTTTAGATTCAATTAAGCATAGGGAATAAACTCTATTCAAGTTTGTTGAGAATCAATCAAACCTCACAACAATATGCAAATCAAGACTTCAATAACTAGCCAAACACAAAGGAATTTAGCAATGCATAATTAAATTAAAAACAAAATTACAAGAGGTTCAAAGTCTGCGTCTAGAGAGAAAACCCTTGTCTCCAAAAGTCTGATCAAAGTTATCAAAAAGATAAACTAACAAGAGTTAAATATGCCTTGAAACTATCCAAAGAAACATATCCCCATAAGCCTACAAATAAGCATTAGTCGGAATTAATAAAGCCAGGCCCAAAACTAAACCCAATTCTCGGCCCAAGACATCTCCACGTAGAAAGCCAATTGCGCGGCTTGACTGCCAATTACGCGGCCGCGCTTTTACTATGCTAACCCGCGCAATTGCCTCGGTTCAGCATTCAGGCAACACTTCAGAGGCTATTTTGACACCCTTCGAGTTGAAATTTGGACTCCGAGTAAAAATATGAATTGTAGCTCTTCGAGTTAGCTTTCCATTGATACCAAATTGAGCTTCATCAGAACACTGTAGCTCCCAAACCAAGTGTTGCAAGATAGAGGTGTCTAAACAAGATTCCAATGCATGACCCGGATTTAAGCGTTTTTATCCCTCAAGCTCTTGGGCCTTAGCTCTTCTAATATTCACTTGTATCACTCTAAGCTTCATCAAACTCCAACATAGTCCATTAAACTTCGTCCCATCCATGCTTGTTTACCTAAAGATCTGCAAAACCGAACAAAACAAGCGCAAAACCCGAATTTCCTAGAAAACCTAAAAACCTATGAACTAGACTAAACTAAGCTAAAACTATGCAATATAAACATAAATATGCATTCTAAACTATACCTGAATGCAAGCTATCAACGATTGATGCCCGTTTGAAGATCCTTCACAGAAAAACCATACGGGTCAAATTCAACGGAGACGTTATTATCTTTAGTAAATTTTCTAACGGACGCAAGGTTTTTGATAATGTTGGGGATTATGAGAACATTTTGGAGATAAAGAGGGCGGGTTAAGGTGGGTAAAAGGGCATTTCCTAAACCCGAAGTTGGAATCTTTGTACCATTACCAACGATAACCGAATTTAATGAACTCTTAGAAGTAATAGACGAGAGAATACTTGGATGGTTGGCTATATGAGAGGAGGCACCGGTGTCCATATACCAGGAGTTGTCCAGGGGGTACAACGTCATGGTATTGAAGTTGTTGGCGAGATCAGTCGGAGCTATAAAACCATAGTAGGGGTCCGTATATGCCATATTAGCCGGAGGACGAGGCGCTGAGCCAAGAATTCCCGGCCCCGGATTATTAGGGTAGGGGCACGGGGGCTGGTTCCAAGCGTATGATGGCCATGGATGTTGAAACTGGCTAGGAATTGGAGCGCATCCGAGAGGAGTGCGCTGAAATTGCACGAGCTTCTGTTGATTTCCACATCTGTGACCGTGGCCTCGCCCGCGACCGTGGCCACGCCCACGGCCATTCCCATTGCCACGAATGGTGTTCTGATCGGATGGCGGGGGTGGCTAAGATGTTGGTGTGTCCGGTAGTGGAGCAGCGGGCTTATCAGCGGAGGTAGTAAGCGTTTTCGGATCGCTAGCCATGGACTTCTGCTGTTGTCGATGAGTCTCTTCTAAGAGCACCATTGAACGAGCTTTGGAAAAATTCGGGAGAGGACTCGTTTGGTGAATAAAACTGGTGACAGTATCGAATTCCGGGGTAAGGCCGGCGATGAGTTCAATTACAAGTTGGTAGTCCGATACTTTGGCATCCACGTTGCCAAGTTGGTCAGCCAGGTCTTTTAACTGCTGGCAGTATGCCGAGACAGAGTTGAAGGCTTCAAGTCGACACCTTGAAAACTCATTCTGAAGGTAAACGGCGCGAGATGCCTTGTTGTCCTAGAAAATATCTTTCAATCGATTCCAAGCAGAGAGGGCACTAGAGTTGGGTTCTAGAATCGTGAGCAAGAGATTGGAAGATATAGTCGCATAGATCCATTGTAAAATTATAGCATCAAGTTGATCTCATAGATCATCCGAAACATCATCAGGACGAGCGATTGAACTATCGATGTGATCGAGTACCTTGTGAGCCCTTGCAATGAATCGAAAAAGCTCGACCCATGAGTTATATTTGGTGTTGGATGCGTACAATGGGAATTAGGTTCTTGACGTTGGAGACGGTGAGCGCCGAGTGAAACCCGGGCTTGGAGGCTGTGCCAGCCGTGCCAGACGCGGAAGCGATCGATGTGGAGGACTTGATATTTCCGTCATCCGTGAGATCCAACGTAGGCGGATCCTTGGGAGGGTTATCTTTCGGTGGATCCTTGGGAGGGTTATCTTTCGGTGAATCGTTGCCAGACATAGTGATCGGCGATTAGGGCACGATGAAAGATTAGGTTTTGACGGTGCCGAGGGGAGCGGCAAGAGGGGTGGGCAGCACCGACTCTCAAGGAGTAGGCGGTAGGGAGTAGGCAGGGAAGGAGATCGCGGCGGCAGAGAAGAGTTGTAGCTGGCGGCGCGGGAAGGAGGTGGGGCTAGGGTTAGGTCGTAAACGCTCTGATACCATGTGAGACGTTATTGATAAAATTCCCCTTGGGGGATTCTCCATTCATTGAATATCTTATATACACAAATACATAGGGTTGCTTGTATGACAAGTTAGGGTTACAATTATATGCTATTATTAATTCTTTCAACACAACTTTTAAATGACAAAATTACCATCACCGAAAGCGTTAAATGGAGATGTCACTTCGAGCCAAAAATAAGCTCGATTTCGTTAATGGAAGATGCATTAAAACGGATCGAAATGGGCTCGCCTCTGCTGGCTTAGTGGGAGCGTTGCAACAAGGTCGACGTCATGTCCTGGGGTCCTGGCTACTACATTCGGTGGAAAAAGACATCTCTGAGACCCTGCTCTACTATGATTCGACTATAGAGGTATGGAAAATGATTTGACATTGAGATTTGGTTTCCCAAATTGCACTAGAGTATATCAAGTCCATAAAAAGCTATTCAATGTTAGCCAAGGCAATCTATCAATTAGATCATACTTCACTAAATTCAAAGAATTGTGGGATGATTACATTATCCTTATCGAAATGCCTAGCTATACGAGTTGCGAAGTTGTGGGAGTTGTACTACAATTGCTATTTAGGCAACAAGTCATACAATTTCTCATTGGCTTAAATGATTCTTATACCCTAGTGAGGGCTAACATACTTATGATGAATCCCATTCTCACAATTGGAGAGGTATACCATCTTGTATGAGAAACAAAGATAACTAAGATCCTTTGCTGGAATAGGGAGTGATTCGAGTGCTTTAAATGCACACCTAGATCGAGGAAGCTACTACAATTTAGGGAATTCAAGTCGCGGGGGATACTTGGGACAATCTAAAGGAGGAGGAGGAGGCTATCAGCCTGGTGGGAACTCGGATAGAAGGATGATTTACTACTATGACCATTGCAAGATGGTTACTCAATTGAGAGATGTAACCCAGATGGGAGAATGATGTGCTACTTGTAAGATTGATGGTCACTCAACTTAGAGATGTTTCAAGGTGCATAGATACCTGAATCAAAGAGCTGAAAGTTATCAAAGAAATGATAGAGAAATGCAACAAAAGGAAGCACATGATCAACTAATAGGAATGCTGAAACACAACAAGGATACTAAACTTCGAATGGAGGAGCAAATTTAAGAGAAAACAAGCCTTTTCTCACTTACATGAACTAGCTAGTTGCACTACTAAACAAAACAAAGATTTAAAATGAAGGAAGCAACAAATCAAGTATGATGTCAAGTAAATCCCTTTCTTTCTCAGCTGGTAGTGATTTTTCGGCATTGGATAATAATAGATAGCGGGGCGACACACCACATCACACCCCACCTTGACTTGTTTGAATCATATACCTCTCTTTCAAAGCCAGAATACATCACCGTGCTAGATGCCAGTAAATCCATCATTACTCACATAGGAAAGGTCAAGTTGCATGATGGGACCATTCTACAAAATGTCTTATAGGTTCTAAAATTTTCTTTCAACGTACTATATACTTCTCAAATGACTAAGGATTTTACAATGTAAGTCCTATTTACACCTTAACAATGTTTCCTTCTTCAGGACCCTTCCATGAATAACTTAATGGTTCTTGGTGAAGAACGCAATGACCTCCACAGACAGAGCTGGGGGTGGGTATGAGTGGGCCAGTTCCCTCCCTTCACTCCTGAGAATTTTTTATATGAGCGCTTGTACAGTTGTGCTGCTGTAGATAGTAGTGGATTGACGGTAGCAGTACATGTCAAATATCAATGGAAAAAAAAGAAGAAATTGAGGATTAATTAAAACTATCAAGATTCAAGATTCAAGTGGGTTGTGGGTTGATTTTGGATTTTTGGTAAATTGCTAATTGGGATTAATTAAAACTATCAAGTGGGATGTTGTCCACTAGCCTGATTTTGCTAAATTGCTAATTCATTATCAGATTTTGGTATTGCTAATCAAGTGGACTGGTTTTATTTGAATATCAATCTTTTGTTTTTTATATCAATCTTTTGTAGAAAACACTTTAATTATATTAATTTTTATAGAGCTTTTGTAGTTAACACATTTCTTACTATTTTGATTAAGTTTTAACAATATATATGGAGTTTAAAAAATTGATATCCGCTTTTTAGGTATGTTTTTAGTGTCTAGATAGATTACATTTAGTTGGTTTTCGTACTTGGGTTTTATGTTTTTTAGTCTTTTTGCTTTAGTTTTCGTATTTCCTTGAGATTCGGAAGCTACGCACTTTTTATGTCTTTTTGTAGGAGTTTTGGAGCTTGGAAGAAGAGTTTGGAGCATTGCAAGAGAAGATTGAAGATTAAGCGCTCAAGTAAAGTTATTGAAGATCAAGTTTGAGCTTGGAAAGAGATAGAGGAATTCGTTACAAGAACATAGGAAAAAGAATCGAGTCAAATGGAGTTGTAACGAATCTTCTACGCAAGTTTTACTCAAGCACGACCCAACCAAGATACAAGCTCCCAGGCACGACCCTATGGGGGTCGTGCACGACCCCATCAAGGTCTAGCTCGACCCAACTAAATTACAAAGCCTCAGGACCGACCCTTAGGGGGGTCGTGCACGACCCACTTTGGGTCGTGCAAGGCGCCGACTCTCCCTTATTCCGAGATCTTTATGGATATATTCTATCTTTTATTTTAGGAAGTACTTTTATTTTAGGAAGTAGTTTTATCTTGTTTCCTAGTTTAATTAGGGCTCCTTTTCCTCTATAAAAAGGGGGGCTCTTTCTAGTTTTTTGATAATTCGTTCTTTGAGGAGATTAAGGGGAAGACTTGGAAGACAAGTTGGGGAAATTTGTAAGACTTCTTAGTTTTAATTTGAATTGTGGTTTTAATTTGATCATGTCTTCTTCTTTCTTTTCCATGTGTGAGTAGTTTTTTTAGATTCTAGGGTTGGGTGAAAACCCAACACAATCATGCATGTCTAAACTTGAATTCATGACTTGAATGCTTGAAGATCATATCTATCTATCTTGTGCTTAAATCCTTTGCGAAAGTTGAGGCATGTCTTGCAATTAACCTAAAAGCGAAAGTGTAAAGTTGATTTCTTTGACTAGTTCTAATAGGATTATTTGCGACAGTTGATATTCCTAGGTTGAAGGATAGATAGAGAGTTGTTTAATTTGCGACAGTTGATTGAATAACTTGAATTGTTTGCGACAGTTGACTTTTCTATGATCTAGATTGCATGATAGTTGTGAATTCATGTTGAAAGCATGTGTGATTGATGTTGTGGTAGCCCTAGCCCTAGGATTCCCTTTTTATATTTGATTTAACTCATTGAATTGCATCGATCTCGACCCCACCAAGTTCGTGCTCGAGCCTAGCCCCTTCATTTGTGTTCTTGTGTGTTTGTGCCCCTTCGTGTTTATTTTGCTTTTCTTAGTTTATCAACTAATCTTTGGCCCTAATCTCATTCCCGTGGACGAACCTGACTCCGCTATACTCAGCGGGGTCTTGAATATAAATTTATTTGTTCAAGAAACCCTTCAACAAAAATCTCTTTAATGAAGTGTGCCCCTCCTTAAATTTAGTTATGTGTCCATCACTAATGACCTGTATCTCTCCATAGATATTCTAACCAACTACTCAAACTTCAAGTCTTCTTTTCAACCTTGTAATAAGACTAGTGGATAAGCTTTCCTTATTTCTTTCAAACTATGGCATTTATGCCTTGAACATGTGATGCATAGTCAAATGCATCACATTCATTTTTTGAAGAATGTTTCTTTTGAGAAACTCATATTTGTTATATTTGTCCTCAAAAGTTCCATCAAAACACATTCTCCTTTACAACTCTTACATGTTGATATATGGGGGTCATATCATGTCTCAACATACAATAGATACAAATACTTTCTAACTATTGTCAATGACGACAGATGAACAACATGGACACATCTTATATCTCACAAGAGAACAGCCTTTCCCATTCTCTAATCCTTTATAGTCTTTGCATGTCATGTCAAAACAATTAGAAGTGACAACGGATTAGAATTCTATAACAATTTGTCAAAGATTTTAACTCAAACAAATGCATCATGCATTAAACATGATATGTTGAAACTAGAACAAAATGGCGTTGTTGAGAGGAAACACAAACATCTAGCTCCTAGAAAGAATATGGGAAGTGGATTGGAGTTTTTTTTTCTTCATATTTTTAACAATATATTAAATAAAAAATAAAAAGAATTATATATGCCATCTATATGGTACTTGCTGGCACATGTGGCATCCACGTCACCGCGAGTGAATTTCACTCAAGGACTCAGTGTTTAAAAGACAAAAATGGTAAAGTTTAAGTATTTATTTGAAAATCTTAAAATATGGAGTAATGGTAGACAAAAGTGTGCAATTTCCGGGACCTATAGAGGTATTTGGTCTATTATTTATAGTAGCATTCCTAAAGAGAATATTATTATGTAATTTCTAGAGGTGCCACCATATAAAGCAAAGAAAATCAAAATTATTATGAGCTATTCTTATCTTTGAGATATGGCTCATGAAAGGATCATTATTTATTAGTGCTGCTCTTATATTATTTAAATTGAATAGTTTAGCTGCATTGGCCAAAATTTTATGAGTGTAGTTACACTAGATGAACAAAAGATTTGTATCTTCAGCTCTCTCTCGGTAGTTGTTTTCTGTATAAAGTTTTTGATTTTAGGAAGAAACTTTGTTTTCCAATTCCAAGAACACTCAAAGTTTCCAATACGATATATATCCCAACGCGTCAATAGATAAGTTTATTGAGAAGTCCCTGTGAAGAGGAGGAGGACCAAATGAGGGTATTAAATGAGTTTAATACTAATTGATTTGATTAACAATGTATTATGGTAAGACTTCCATAATAACTCATTATTCCTAGTTTTTTTGTTGTGTTACAAAAGCAACCACTTTGAACTTAATGTCCCCATTAACATAATGATCCGGCCATGAAGGTCGAGCCACCAACTCATAATTAAATTAGAACAAAAATGACGGAGAGGCTTTTGCTTACTTGCCACCTTAAATTCTGCTTAAACTTATCTCAAATAGACCAACTTGCCAAGATTAGGGTTTTCTCTCTATTTTTATTATGTCATGGGTTTCTAAGAATTTTTTATTGATTAATTTCATCTGGATGTTATTGGGTTCTTTAACAAGTTTCCAAAGAACATTAATTTATAATGAGATATTAGTAGTTTTAGTTGAGTGTAGTCCAAGACCATCCTGATCATCATGGGCGGATCTAGGCGGGGGCGACAACCCTCACATCCGATCAAAGGAGTGACGAGTTTACATAGCGAGACACGAGAGTGTAGGAAATTTTTGGAATTTCTCCCTCACAAGTCGGAACGAAGGTGGAAGCGAGCGGTAGAAGGTGAGGAGGTCTGGAAGAGAAAGAGATTGAGACTACGGTGGGTTGTGTGCAAGTTTTTCGGCGATTCAATGGAGTAAGAAAACGAACTAGATGAAGATTGGGGACAAAAATAAGCCAGCAGAGTTTTGACTATATTTTTTCTAAATCTGACTTTTAGTCCGAATTTTAGGGCTTTTCATTTAACCTTCGGTATATTTGAGGATACTTGTAAAGAACTCTTATTGTTGTTTATTGTCAAACTTATTTTTTCACGAAACTTGTCAATAATTGCTTTAATGTGGTTCATAGATGTTTGTGAGGCCTTTGTAGGGATGAGCATGTCATTTGTAGATATTAAGAACATGATGATGATTCTATTATGGGTAACTTGAATACCTACTTTCGCATTTTTAGAAGAGTCTTCCTTCTCCATTATTCTTTCTAAGAACACCATAGTGATGACATATATATGTACATATGAGGCAAGAAGATCTCCTTATGGAATTTCACATGGCAAATGAAAAACAAATCTAGATTTTGATACAAGACAGTAGTAGCCTCGTTCCGGATTCAATCGAACAAACTGTAACCAGTGGAAGGTGAATGGCCAAAGACCGGAGTTGAGGAAGAGACAGACAGACAGACGAGAGAGAGAGAGAGAGAGAGAGAAGAAGAAGAAGAAGAAGAAGAGGATTATGGCAACAGACTATTTTCTTATTCTTCATTATGATTTCTCAAATAACAATATAAGATATTTATAATACTACCCTATCGGTTCAATAAAAGCATCATGGAAAAGAGACGGGAAGAAAACCCATGAAGGAGTTATAAAACTCTATTTAAAAAGGTTTACATTAATAAATACTAATAATAGTTCTTAATCTCGATTGTACCGTATCGATTCTCCCCGTTGACAATCAAATTGTCCTCAAGTCGGATATTGAGAAGAGACTCATGAATTGTATCCATGAGCATAATCCTCTAGGTCAAAAACAAAATTCGATCCATCAAATGTCCAATGTGTCTCGATCGGAACAGCCATGTGCAAAGTTTCCTCGGCTTCAAGTTTGTACTTGTGCATATTGGCAATGATGAACTCAATGTAGTCAATCGTTCCATCTCCGTCTACATCTGCAGACCCAAACGCCGCCTTAAATCTCCTACTAATGCTCATCACCATGCTGAAATCTTTGTACAATTGAGAACTAAGCACCCTTTGTTCCAAAAATCAGTAGAGATCAAGCAACCAACCGGATCAAACACGCAATGTTCAATTACCTATAAACAGAGGTGCATTGTTCGATTGAGTAAAAGAATTGCTACCTTTGACACTTCTCATAGGCATTTTATCAAACATGTTATATGCACTTGAATTAGCCGAGAATTCAACGAAGACACTTTAGAGCCATTCAAACTAATTTCAACAGAGGCAATTGATTCATCTGCAAGTTCACCCTCTTTCCCAGTCACCACAATATCTTGGACCACAATTTCTGTGACACCCTTATACCCTATGATGTATACTTTGTAAAACTTATCTCTTATATACACAGATAATTCACATATACAAACTATTCACGTAAGCACATAGTAGACATTGACAACCATAAAAGGTTGCACATACACATCTATGTTGTTACTTCTCATACTAAAACATCTATCACTCTAACTTATATTACAACTCATATGTCTAAGATGCAAGATGAGGAGGAGAAGGTTGCATTAAGCTTCAACCGACCGACCTGTATGAATGTGACCTCTAAAAGAGACACACATCAGAAAAATCTAGCTGAACCTGAAAAAAATTGTTTTGTGATTTACGTGAGTCGCATACTCAGTGAATATAAACCATCATCAATTATTTCACACAGAGTCAAACATTTAGTCCATGTACATATACATACATAATATACATATGTCATATAGGAATTTACTATGCAAATGCAAATGCCGATGTATCCAATTTATTATTCTGTGAACTGTTCAAGCCTGAATCTGCCCCGGGTTTCCATTACCAACTCTTTTCCATTACCAACTTTTCTTTTTTTTTCTTTTCCATTACCGACTTTTAGGCATCTTAGGCCTCATTTGCTCATATACCATCTCTTAGGCATCTTAGGCCTCATGTATGACCCGTAGGTCTCTTTTGTATACAAATTTAGGGCAAGACAGTCACAGATCTTTTTAATCTCATTGCAATATGCTATGCAATCAAGTGCATCATGTAGTCATATATATCATATATCATCTGCTAACATACTTCCTGTGCAAACAACTCTGGAAATTTCAGAGCTATCATATAAAACACATATATCCATATAATCCATATAACACATATATCCATATAATCCATATAACACATATATCCATATAGCTCATATAGCACATATATCCATAAAGCACATATATCCGTAGGGCACATATAGCACATAGGGTTGAATCTCCGGTCTATACTCACATATATACATATAGCATATATATCTATATAGCACATATGGTTGAATCTCCGGTATATACTCACCTGTTTAGGACAATTACTATATCTCTCCCCCTTGTTCTTGACCACGATCTATGATTGGTGCTCCTATATGTAACCCAATGCAAATTAGGCTATTTACTCTTACAAACTCTAACCCCAAATGCAATGAAATGCCAGTATGCATTATAACTTCTTGTGCAATGTTCGAAATCCTTTAAAACTTGACAACAATAAACTATATATATAGAAGAACATTTTTCTAATTCAAACCTTTCTGAAAAACTTGATCAAAGGGCTCCCTAATATCCTTACAAAACGAAACCCCAAAAATACTCTGAAATCTTTTACCGAATATAAATCCGATATCGAAAACACCCTCTGAGAACTATAAATCGACTGATTTACAAATCAAAATCAACTATAGATCTAGATCTGGAAGAATCAATGAAATTCAGATAAACCATTAACTAATTAAAACTTACCAAACAACGCTTGTACTTTGAGATTAAAACCCGCTAGATAAGATCTTGTACCAGATCCAACAAAAACAACAAAATTCATCAAGTTCTTCTCGTTTTGTTCTCTTTCGAACCTCCACTCTTTGTTTTTCATTTCTCTCTTATGTTATCTTCGTTGCTTTAACATACAGAAAAAGATTACATGTCACCCGTATATATCAAAGCAAAGTCGGCCAAAATTTTCCAAAATTGCAGTTTTCACCCACAAATCTCCTTTACTGCAAACTTTATCTTGAAATAATTACTAATTAATTTTTAGCTAAAAACCTTTTAAAAATAAACTTAATTAGAAAATAAATATTACTTTTAAAAACTCACTATATATCATGTCAATATGCTATGCATATGCTACTAATTTTTTATGAATGTAGAATGACGTATGCACTTTGGTCGGGGATGTTACAATTTCTACAAATTCAGAAATTACCTTCAAACCGGTGCGAGTTCTCTCAGTTTCTTCCATGTCCTTGTCAATTTCAAGGTCCCAATTTGCACCTACGATAGTTAGCTGCTCCAATTTCCTTGTCGTTGGACCAGAGCTTGCCCTCGTATGATCCTCAATCTCGCTCGTCGTCCAAAGAGGCTCGTTGGACACCTCACAATTCGACTCAACTGCGGGCGCGAGGGTAGGTGCCACGGGCGCCGCTGGGTCGACTTTGCTGGTATATTTAATCGGAACTTCAGGATGATACAATTTGTAATTGCTTGCATCACCACTCGAAGCTTCGATCTCACTCGATCCATCGTCGGTTCGACCACCATCAAGGAACAACTCCATTCTGCAACAACCATCATAGATGCATCTTCCGTTAAAAGAGTTGAAAGCATCCATGGCAGATTCTCTGTTCTTGAAACAAATTTGTGAATGTAACCCTATTTCTGGGCTTAAGATTTCAAGGTTCTCTATAATTCCGAACGCGGAAAACACTTGCTCCAATACGTTACAAGAAACTGGGTAGAGTTCTCAATGAATCTTGATATATAAAGTTTGGTTCTCCACCGGATTACCTCTATTATCGCCAATTCGATTATTGAGCAATAACTCCATTCGACGACGCTTTTATTATTAGCATAAAGGGATTGCAAAGTTCGGGGATGAAAGCACCAATTGATACAAGACAATAGTATCCTCGTATCGGATTCAATGGAACAAATTATAACCAGGGGAAGGTGAATGGCCAAAGGCTGGGGTTGAGGGAGAGACAAACAGACGAGAGAAAGAAGAGGATTAGGGGAAAAGACTATTTTCTTATTCTTCATTATGATTTCTGAAATAACAATATAAGATATTTATAATACTACCCTATCGATTCAATAAAAGCATCATGGGAAAGAACTGGGAAAAAAACCAATGAGGAGTTTATAAAACTCTATTTAAAAAGGTTTACATTAATAAAATACTAATAATAATTCTTAAGCCCGATTATATCGTATCAGATTTATACTAAAACTGAGAAGGTTTATTGGAAAAGATTTGATTGCATTTTATATTTTGAGTTTTTTATAGTTTTTTTTGTAAGGTTTATTGTTTCTTTTCAGAATTTAGTTTGTACTAGTTGATGACCCGGGCCCGGGGACTTTTTAAATAAAAATTGTAATATATTATTTAAATATGATATATGTATTATAATTTATATAATAAAACAATATTATGAATATTTAAGTTAATTATAATAATATCTTGTATTATTAAAATGAATACAAATATTATCTTATTCTTAAAATTGTTATTTATAATATTTATGTAATAATCAAACAAAACTTGATGTTCTTAACTCATTGGGTTGACCCGAATCCGCACAAAAACCGCAATGAATTGACCCAATCAACGGGTAAATTTTAATGACTTGAACTTGTACTCAACCGAACTTGAAATGACCGAGCCTAAACCTGACTGAATTGATCTGATTAGCTGGTTTAACATTAAGGGATCAATAATTTTTTATTAATTTATTAAGGGATTCGTAATATGAAAAATCAACATATTTATGAATAGAAAATTAATATATTGTAAAACATAACATATCTATACTGATATTAATTAAAAAATTGTCATACTTATTAGTATAAAAATGGTATAAAAAATCATCATCCTTATGGATAGAAAATTTAAAAAGTTGTCGTATTTGTGAATGAAAAATTAATCTACAAAAATCTAAAAGTTAATATAAATTCTAGCATTAAAAAGTGTGTGCATAGTTATGGATGCAATATTAATATAAACAATTTCGTAAGTAAAATTATGGTGACTAAAATTTAAATTTGATGACAATATTGTATTTAACTATCATATTTAAAGATAGAATATTAATATATAAAATCCGACATATTTATGGATGAAACTTTAAAAAGTTATCATTCTTAAGCATAGAAAATTAATATTGAAAATTTCAAAATTAATATGAAAACTATGGTCAATATTCATTAAAAACATTGACATACTTATAAACAAAAAAATTAATATAAAAATCCGAAATTAATATAAAAATATATGATTAAAAATATGGCTCATACTAATTAAAAACGTTAGTATAATTTTTAATACAAAATTAATATAAAAGAATCTAAAAATTTAATATTAAAAACCTGTAAATTAAAATAGGGTCCATATTTTATACTTATAGATATAAAAGTTATCTATTTCATTTGGAGATATTAAATTAATTTATTATGGGATTTTGAAGTAAAAAAGCATAGTTGGGATATTAAATTACTATTTTATATTTTTCATATTTATGGATAGAAACTTAATATTAAAAATATACTTATAGATAGAAAAGCTATAAAAATGATTTTATATTTATCATATTTATTTATGGATAAAAAAAACTATCTATTTTACTCTAATATATTAAATTTGTATTTTTATGTGTCATACATATGTATAGAATTATTGTATTATTTCTTTGTATTTGTTAAATTTTGATTAAATTGATATATGTAAGGATATTTCTAAAACATTATGGCTATCTTATCTACAAAAAACTACCATTTACAATATAATAAGCATGTGCAAAGATAAAAAAAATAATGAAAACTCGTACCAAATTTCAAATTGATAATCATACCTAATTAGGCCTGTCAATCGGGTCGAGTCGGGCGGGTTCGAGTTCGGTCATTTCGGGTTCGGGTTAAATCGGGTTCCGGTTCGTTATGGGTCACGGGTCAATCGGGTCGGGTTGTAGCGGGTTTTCGGTCGGGTCGGGTTGACCAGCGGGTCTAAAATCTCCTTTTTTCTTATGATTATTAAAATCATTTTTTAATTAAATAATAATATTTAATTATAATATATTATTTTTATTTATTTTAATAATAAAATATATTATAAGTTTCAAAATAAATTTAAAAAATCTATAAATATACTAAATCGGTCAACCCAACGGGTTTCGGGTTCTATCAAGTTCGGTTTATTTCGGGTTTCGGGTTCAAATTTTCGGGTCTTGACCCTAAAATTATCGGACGGGTCGGGTCTGGTTAGCGGGTTAGGTCAGTTTTTGACAACTCTATACGTAATTGATAATTAAATATTAGAAATATAATGAAAAAATTTCCCGATAAAGTTAATATCCGTATGACAAATCGTAATCGTTAAAATTGATCAATTTTAACTATACTTTTTGCAAATTTTGTTATCCATATAGTATAATTTTTTTTTAGATATTGTACGTATACTCTTAAAAAATTACCATACGATCAATTATGTAGTATATTTTATCTATATTATATAGATAGAAGATAATTAAATATTACAATAAAATGAACATGAACACAAGATAAAAAGAATTGTAAAAATAAAAAGTTATCCAATCTCATAGTAAATTGAAACAATATATAAATTCTTATATAGTATATTTTATTTATACTATACGGATATAAGATAATTAAATATTATAATATAATGAACATGAACAAAGATAAAAATAATGGGTAGAGTTAAAAATTTATCCAATCTCATACAAAATTGATAAAAAAAATTATTATGTAAGGTGAGTGGATAAAATTGGAAATTTCATAAGGTGATTAAATTACATAGTATATAATTTATTTAAAAATCATTATTAAAAATAGGTTGGTTGAGATATAAATTCTTAATGACGAATCTGCCCAAAAGTGCTTCAGATTTAGAAGATATACTAGTATGTATGCCCGTACCTTGTACGGGTTTTTCTTAAATAAAATATTAATAATAAAATTTCAAATATTTCTATTATCCGAGAAAAATAATCATGTAAATGCTTAAATATAAATTTTTGTTATGATCTACTTAAAGAGATAGCAATTATTATATAACTAATCAAGATCTTTTCATATAAGGTAACAAATAATTGGATTATAATAATCTTCCTATCTATCATATCCAAAAAAAATTTATTTAATAATAAGATTTTCTATCCTATATTCTAAAAACATGGATAAGAATTTATCATATCTAAAAATAAAAGATTATTTTTTTAAAAAAGGTGTTGTGGTCCAATCTAAAACTGACATGTGTCGTTTAATAATTTTTTTAACCTCCGCTTTAGGTTATAGTTATGATATTGATGTCTATTTTTATTTCAAAGTATATATGTGATCACGTGTACACATTTTTTGTTAATTTTGTTAATTTATCTTTTATAAATATAATGTCCTTTTTCATCTATATTGGTAAAATATACTAATATTATTTTATCTTTATGTTTATTTGGGGATAAATTTTTATAAATATTATTTTATCTTTATGTTTACTTGAAGATAACTTTTTTACATAATTAACTATAAAAACTATTATTTTAACAAAGGGGTGATGTGGCGCAACGCGGTGGCATAAATTGCTCCGGTTTTAGTTATTAGTAATAGATGTCAAGTATATATATTATGTGCACATTATTAGAAAAAAAAACCTTTGAAATCATTGGCATTAATTGACATATTGGGTCCATACGAATCTAAAAATTGTGGGCTTTGTTTTGACCCGTGACCCAATTCTTAGCTACTCTTGCATATTCGTATCGGATGGGCTCTAAATATATCCGGTAATTATAATAAGATACGGGAGCCTCATCTTTAATTTATACGTAACCTCTTGCAGGATTCCATACAACTTCAGCAGCCTCTTTAGAGTTTGGACATCAAAGTACGTGGAGTTGAGGTTCCCGTTTATTTATATGAACATTTAAAATTAGTTTTTTTTACCACTCCAGTGAAGATTCATATCCGAAAATCGAATTGAATGTACAGTTATAAACATAGTCAGTCTGCGTATAAGCTAAGTAATATTCAACCAAAAAAATAAACAAGCTAAGTAATATTTCTGAAACGAGTCGCGTAATCTGACTCATCTAGCATTAGATAACATGCAAGTCAAGGTTAGTATAACATTTATGATGATACAAGTTTTTTGTGGAGATAATAGAAGATTTATTTATGGCCAGACGTATATAATTATACGTGTATGGGTGCTTTGTAGTTATCTGAATGATTGTCATATAAATAAATTCTGGTTCTCATGTCTCTTTCTTGTAATTTATGATGAAATGAGTATTTCGCATTTACACCCATGAAAATGAAGAACTCTCTCTCATTTTATAGCGACAGTATAGTCATGACTCATGAGAAGAAAGCAAGCCATGACGACCAAACGATGGATATAGTAAATTCTGAAGGTAACAACAAAAATAAAAATCAAAGAAGGAGTAAAGAAAACCACGTACTGATGGAGCAATTAGATCAATTATCCTGGAATTTTTTCCCCCGAATGAACAAACTATTTTATACTAGAACATCATGACTACCCAGTAAAGTTCTACTTCAACAAGATTTAATTGGGATTAAGATGGGGATACCCATAATTTGAACATATTAGGAAGATGTGCCTGAAAGATCCAAAAAAAATTCAAATTCAGTTATGCATGTGACAATTAATAACTGAATTTAGTTAACTTATTTATACCGCAACTACATAGATTTTTTTTTGTGGGTATGTTAACATACAAGGCGGCACTCTCCGGCCCCTTGAGGGGCCGGAAAGTGCCGCCTTTCCTTCTACCAAAAAATTTTCGTATAACTACGAGGCATTTGCCAGGGGAAGAAACGTCGGGTAGAATGAGGGGCGGGGTAAAATATGAGTCAAAATTTTGGGCACTAGATTGGGGTAATAGATGACTGGATTTGATGGAAACGTAGATGTATTTTTCTAACCTATGCCCTTGGTTAAGACACTTGAAATGGAAAGATTTTGTTGATTTTTATTATATGGGGTAATTTAATTTTTTCTAATAGGGTTCATTTATTTCCATATAGGGTTTTAGTTTCTTAAATAAGAATGCTTAACCTATGCCCTTAGGGCATAGGTTAGAAAAACTGTATTAACTATTAAGAGAACATCATGGGATTAGGTGATTATCAAATAAATTTATATTTGATTTATTTTAAAAAAGAAAGTAAATTACAGATTCTTTTGTCTTCCCAAAAAATAAGGATTGATTGATTTTTAATTATGGAAAGGGTTGTTGTTGGGCCCTAAAAATATCGGGCGAATTTATGAGGTGGGACCACGAAGATATGAAGAGATCGGAATGAATTAAAGACAATATTCACCATTAATGGATCATTAAACTACATGGCGGAAATCAAGGGGCGTATAAAGGAGTTGTTGGAACACATTAACTACATGGCGAAAATCACGAACGCCTTAAATGCCTAACGCGTTGATAATTCAACAGAAGCAGTAACTGGTCAAAACTAGCCGTTGGAAAGCATTAATAACAAGGCGAGATTCACGGGATTGACTCATAAATGACCAGAATGTAAGCCTATAAAAGGGGAGGAAGGACATCAGCAAAGGGACATTCTCTCGGACTCACTCTCACGATCTCTCTACAACAAAACAATGTACATGCCATTGTATTTTTATTCTTCGATTATTCATTCACGATCTCAAAAGCTATTTTGCTCTTCATCTTCTCTCTGGCGTACTCATCAGTTGTTCTTTTACATCTGAATGGAATCATAGTGAAGTTTACCTTCGTTATTCTATATTTTTGCCTACTTATTTCGATATCTATTATTTTACCAATTAACGTGTCTACTGCTTATCATTGATATCTTGAATCATAAGGAGTAACTCGCAGTAGTGTAATTGCAATCTTATTTCACTATTCTAGATTCATATCTTTTTCTCTACTTGTTTACTAGTTCAATTGCTATTTCTCTTCGTGAATCTCTTATTATTTGCGAATTAACGTGTTGAAACTGGTTTTTGACTAGAGTTCCCTCATTATAACAGATAACGTGTTTACGTGTTAAATCTGCCCAAAACAATTGGCACCCATCGTGGGGCCTTTAGCCAAAAATCCCATCAAACACGTTACCACCCTGCTAAACACGTTACCACCACCTCGCTACCAAAATGACTAACGACCAAACTTCTAACACTATTCCCTCTGGTGAAAATGGAAACCAAGAAGCCAACCTCGTCATTCTCAATCAGCCACAAATCATACCTCCTACTATTCTCACTGATACTCAAACCGACACATCCAACGACCAAACTCTCAAGCCAAATGACCCTAACGCGTTACCAGAACTGAGGGTCGCATCCGACTCAGTTGTCATAGCCGAACTCAAGGCCTCTATGCTTGCCTTGCAAAAGGATCTAGAAAAGCAAAAGGAGGCACACAACCGATTTATAGAAGTTTATGAAAGACAAATTGAATCTCTAACTTGTGAAAGAAATATGCTTCAATCTCAGGTTCAATCGCAGGAACAATCTTGTCCAAGTCGACCAAGGGTTTTGGGAGCAATGGATCGTGGAGTTGCACGACAATTGGATCTTGATGAACCTAATCACGTCACACTGATTAACGAAAGACAAGTAACACGTTATCCGGTAAGTGGTAACACGCTTCGCGCTGTCCAAGAGGACGCTAAAGTCGTAGCTCTAAAAGAGTGGCTTAAAGCCCTTGAGGACTGGTTCAGTCAGGTCCCAGGGGCACCTCAACCAATAGTCATGGAAAGGCGAGATGGTTATACCGACTCCCCCTTCGTCCCGGCTATTACGGGAGTTGATATTTCGAGAAAGTATCGCGTTCCTAATGTACCAAAGTACAAAGGAATGACTGATCCATACCAACATGTTACGGCTTTCAAACAAGCGATGAACATTAGCACTGTCCCATTCGAAATGAAGGAAGAAGTAATGTGTCGCTGGTTCGGTAACACGTTATTTGGACCAGCATTAAACTGGCATTCTCACTTACCACTTGGAAGTATTTCATCATTTGCTGAACTAGTTGACAAGTTTAGACTCAGGTTTGCAAGTAGTCGACGCACCAAGAAACGTTCAAGCGACTTATATCGTTTGGTGCAAAAATCAGGAGAATCTTTGAAGACGTTTCTAAATAGGTACAATGAGGAACTCGTCGCCATTGAAGAATGTGATGCCGCAACTTCGGTAGAACCATTTCGAAGAGTTCTATCCACAGGTAACCCCAAACTTTATGATGAATTAACTAAGTATCCTTGCTCCAACTTTGATGAAGTACAGGCAAAGGCGTTAGCACACATTCGACAAGAAGAGGATGAACTCTTTGTCGCTGACACGAGGGAAGTACTACGATCTGATCGGAGGCATGGGAAGCGCGATTCAAGGTACCCTCCGTACCCTTGAGAAAGGACAAGACGTTCAAATAAATAGAAGAGCTCGGTAACGCATTACAAAAGTGTTTTTCATCATTGAACTCATAAGGAAATAAAATACAAACAAGTTATCAATCTACCATGCAAGCAAAACTTTACTTCATGCTGGAGCTAGGACGTGTTACAAAATAATTTTATGGACGACTTCATTCCTATCCAAACTGATGACACCTTACAAGAAACAATGCAAGTAGACAATAAGTTACAAACAGGAAAATGGTTACTACATACAAATGGCGCATCAAATCAAGGAGGCATAGAACTGGGGGTGGCATTGAGCTCACCACTGGGGGTAGCCCAAGTCGTGCGACGTACTTTCAAACGAAACAACGAAAGTGGAACACGAGCCACTTATCTTCAACAAAATCAAGATGTAACACACAAAGATTCATCATCATGAACGCATTAAGAGCTAGCAACATAAACTTTAGGTCAAAGGTACCTTACCATTCATTTTTACATATGTCAATACATTCTTTACATACTACACATAACACATCGGCCTCTGTAGCCAACACGTACAACCTCGGCCCTAGTCGCCAGTACATCGGCCTCTGTAGCCAGCACACGAAACATCGGCCTTAGTCGCCAATATACATCAAACAAAAACTAGGAAGGGACGCCTTGTGACGTTACAGGCCAAAACATGGGCCCTTGCCTTATGATTAGGCAAACGATGTGCACATATGACCGGTCAAAGATGCTAAGGTGGAGTACACACTTAAGGCGTTCTAGAGCAAGGGGAGCCCTTAAGCGCAAATGAAATGTAACAATGTACGTGCATATTACATTTGTCATTTGTGTCATCACACTACATATACAAAAAACTCCCTTAGTACATTCTTACACACGCGCGCTACAACAATTACAATGACGGCCTTTGTCGCCAGTACTTACAACATCGGCCTCTGTAGCCAACACTTACAACATCGGCCTTTGTAGCCAACACTTACAACATCAGCCTCTGTCACCAGTACTTACAACATCGGCCTTTGTCGCCAACATTAAACCCCGGGTACACGTTATGACCAACGCGTCATCTTCATTAGCAGCTCGTCCTACGAAAGCCTTCGTTCAAACAAATCATACATGACACGTCATCTTCATTAGCATCTTGTACTGCGAAAGCCTTCGTTCAAACGAAGCATACACAACACGACATCTTAATTAACATCAAGTTTCACAAACCGACAAAGACAACATGAGGAGATCATTAGTTTGACGACTTCAGGAAATGGTTCCCAAAGCAAGTTCAAACCCGCACCAAAATATACGAGAGAAATTTTGAGCGGGTTTGGGGGTATTGTTGGGCCCTAAAAATATCGGGCTAATTTATGAGGTGGGACCACGAAGATATGAAGAGATCGGAACGAATTAAAGACAATATTCACCATTAATGGAGCATTAAACTGCATGGAGGAAATCAAGGAGCGTATAAAGGAGCTATTGGAACACATTAACTACATGGCGAAAATCACGGACGCCTTAAATGCCTAACGCGTTGACAATTCAGCAGAATCAGTAACTGGTCAAAACTAGTCGTTGGAAAGCATTAATAACAAGGCGAGATTAACGGGATTGACTCATAAATGACCAGAATGTAAGCCTATAAAAGAGGAGGAAGAACATCAGCAAAGGGACATTCTCTCGGACTCACTCTCACACGCTCTCTCTACAACAAAACAATCTACATGCCATTGTATTTTTATTCTTCGATTATTCATTCACGATCTCAAAAGCTATTTTGCTCTTCATCTTCTCTCTGGCGTACTCATCAATTATTCTTCTACATCTGAATGGAATCATAGTGAAGTTTACCTTCGTTATTCTATATTTTTGCCTACTTATTTCGATATCTATTATTTTACCAATTAACGTGTCTATTGCTTATCATTGATATCTTGAATCATAAGGAGTAACTCGCAGTAGTGTAATTGCAATCTTATTTCACTATTCTAGATTCATATCTCTTTCTCTACTTGTTTACTAGTTCAATTGTTATTTCTCTTCGTGAATCTCTTATTATTTGCGAATTAACGTGTTTAAACTGGTTTTTGACTAGAGTTCCCTCATTATAGCAGATAACGCGTTTACGTGTTAAATCTGACCAAAACAGTTGTTCGAATAGATATGGATTGAATATTAATAGATGATGGTTTGAATAGACGGGGTGACCGCCCCCACATCCGGTCGGCGGAGCGACAAGTTTACACAAGGAGGTCTGAGAACGAAAGAAGATTTTGGAATTTCGCCCCCATAAAATGGGTCGAAGGTGGACCCGGAAGGTGGAGGGACTAGAGGAAAAAGAGGCGGAGGGATATGCGCAAGTTTGTCGACGATTCAATGAATGAGGAAGACGAACCAGATGAAGATTTGGGGTGAAAAAAACACAATGTCGTTTTGGCCCCAATTGTTTTTTTTTAAATGACTTTTAGCCCAAATTTTGGGTTTTCTCATTCAACCATTCGTACCCAATTTGCAATTGAGAATTGAGAGGTAGGAGCAAGCAAGAGCTCGACAAGGCAGGCTAGTGGTTTGCAACTAGCTAGTAGAGACCAAGAAGATGCACAAAAGGTGGAGATCGGAAGCGCGGATTGGTAACTTGATAGGTGTGGACTGGTACCATTATCGGTGGTATTGTGGTAAGCTCCAATTTCTCCCAATTTGAGTCTATCCAGCGTACCTCATCTTGACTCCCTAGATTTCGCTGTAGCGGAGTCTCACTAGGTCAAAGATGTAAGTTGTAATTCAATTAATTTGATCTATACTAATTGAATATGATAATCAATAACATAAATATTTGTTAACATCTCTCGTACGGATATCAAGTTTAGAATTTGTACCCATTTATCTCATTCTATTTTCCCTAACAAAATGACGCTAAAAAAAACTTAGTTGGATTAGACCATGAATCATAATGAAGGTCGTTAGACTCGTAGTAATAGACAGTCAAGATTTATAAAAAAAATGTATAAAATAGATTATATATATGGTAGTAATGCACTAGATTATATCAAAGGATCCTCCAATTAAATCATCCAATGCTTATCCCATACTGGATCACAAAACGTGGGAATGAAATTTTATTTGCAGCTGTTCAGTAAACTAATTTAGAACATACGTCTAGTTACGTACTAGGTCCTCCTTCCAAATTGAACTATTTCCATGGACAGATCGAATTTGCTCCGCATTTTCCCTCTTTTCACATGAACACCACGCGCTGCAGTAAGTCATCCCGTTTCCACCACGCGCCACCATCTTCCCGCCGTGCACAAAAGTCGACTAATTTGAATACTACGACGTAGCTAATTATTCGTACCGTTTTCCGCCCCTCAGAAGTGCAGGAAATTACATTGATCCGCACATACAGAATTACAGGTACAGCTTTGTTTTCTTGCGTGGAGTGTGGACCATTAAAATGGCACGTCAGCAACTTATTTTCATTTTTAAAAAATAAAAGTTGATTTTGAAAAATACGAGACCTCTGCTTGGCTGCTTGCTAGAATTAGTTATGGCGGTAGGGGGATTCTAACGACTTCTCCCTCTTCAAATCCCTGTAAAACTTCCTGATGAACTCCTCCGCTGCCTTACTCGCCTGCTTGGACTCCTCCTCGTTCTCCTTCACCGGGAACGGCGAGTCCGTCACCCTAAGCTGCCTCACCGGAACCGCCGGACTCTTCCCGAACCCCGGCAGCAGCATCGGCGTTGCCGCGGCGCTTCCGGCACCCTCCGCCGCCCCCACCGTAACCTCCGTGTTGAGCATGTCGAACACGCGCTGGACGGCGGCGGCGACGGTAGCCTCGTCGACCCGGTATCGGCGGTGGTGGAGCTGGTGGCGGCGCCGGAGCTTGCCCGGGAAGAACTGGAAAGCGGGGCTATTGCTGCAGCTGAACTCGTACTCTTTAAAAGGAGGGCATGAGCGGACGACGTCGTTTTGGGAGGGGATGGAGCCGCAGACTAAGGAAGCGTGTTTGAGGAGGAGGGAGTGGAAGGCTTTGGCGGCGAGCTTGTTGCCGCGTTTGAGGAGGAGGAGGAAGAGGAGATTTGTGGTTGAGATGGCCTTTTTCAGGACAAGTGCCATCTTCCATGCTTTCTTGGCAATCAATATTGCTTGGGTGTTTGTGCTTGACATTGTTTCCATTTTGGAGAGGGAAAGGCTACCTAGCTAAGAGCGAGGTTGGGAGATTAGAGGAGTGATGGTGTGTTTAATTTGGATTGAGATGGGGAAGAGTGGGCTGGTATGTACGTATTTATAGGGGGTAGGGTTAATATATTACTATATAACATATGATATCATAAGTCAAACTAGCTATAGGTTTCAATGTTACAAACTGTTGGAATTTGAACTACTAAATGATTTGGTTTTAAAGAGATTAAAATGTTACCATTTTTTTTATTTAAATTGACTATAAAAAGATTGAGATGTTTAAGTGGTCAAGTTTTAATTGAACTTATATGCACAAGATTTCTAACTTATAAGTCCACATACTTTCACACAAACAACTAGGCTTTGTAATATTTCCACCCTTCCAAAATTATTGTCATTCTAAATTTTTTTTTCAAAAGTATTGTCATTTTAGACTCTTTGTCACCTACTTTACACTTATACTCTTTTATTAATTTATTGTTACTTTTTAATAAATGAGGAAAGAATTATTAGTGATATTATTCTAAAATAAAACAAAACAAAATAATACGGAATATATAAGAATATATATATGTCTATTTGCTACTTTCTTAAAAAAATTGTCTAAAAGAACAATTATTATGAATTTCTACATCACTAATATCTAGCTAGCTCAACAATATAATAATGAGGCCTTGTACCATCGTCAACAAGGATGATTTCCCTTAGTTCAATAACATTTTTTCGGGCAAGTTAGTTAGTAATTTGGAGTTCAAATACAATTTTTTTAACCTCCTAACATTCCTCATACCTCCTATACCACTAGACAATCTTAAGTACCACCAACCTTATCTAGAATTATCAAGTCTCATTCCATGTGAAGGGTGAGATGACATCTCTTAATTACATTTTTAATAGAGCAGAGGAGTTGATAGACACAGCCAACTGGCAAGATGAGTGGCATATAGTTGAGATACCATGCAATCAATCTCGTATCAATGTCTTTTTTGCATCAAATTCCGGTCACGTACGGCTTAGCCGAATAATACGGAGAGAGTCCAGTCCGTTTAGTACGTAAATTATGCATACATGATACCAACCTTATAAAAGCAAATATTCCAATCTACTTTTTAGAGGGACGTGTAAGGATTGCCACTTTTTTTAACTGTGGATGTTATATATTGTAATTGCAGCTGGTTGCTACTTTTGTCTGTCAGTTTGGACTCACTGCAGTAATTATATATCGTTGACAACTATAGTCCTCTTTTTTGTTTACTAATTAAGCACAACTTTCGTTTATTTTATTGTCACCTAAAACTCATAAGTCATAATATATAATTAATTAATGTCATGTTATATGGAATATCGATCATGCGGTACATCTTTCGATATATCGTTACTAGCTATTTTGAGCGAAAACGGTGACAATATATATTACAAGTTGTATCGACATAAGATTGAACAAAATCAAAGTAAAAAATGTCTCCGAGAAGATATTCTAAACTTTAGGATACAAATCCAAAGTCTCCAGTTCAAATCTCACAAGTTGAGTGATGCTTTGTGAACCAAATCTAGAACTATAACATGCACTTTCTTCCTAAACCTTATGAGTTGAGAAATTACAATCCCGTAGAATAATGCATGACCAATTAAGCCAAAATGCACAAGGATAATTTACATATCTCGTAGAATAATGATGGTAAAAATAGACAAGTATGTAATGTACATATTTATATTTTGTTTTGAAGTGAAAAGGTATTGCGTGTATAATATTATGTCACATCTAAAAGGCGCACTCAAAATTTCATGTCTTTAGTATCCTTTTTAGGGTTTGGGATATACATTATTGTATATTCAACATTGGATAGGAATCTACCGGGTTGAGTGAGTGGCAAACTTTGAATATGTGGAGAGCTATCCTTTTGATCTTTAAACATGAAAAGGAGAGAAAGCACCAAAGATAAAACTTCAATCTCTAATAGACATTTTTGTCTACTTTTATTAAAGGGATTAGTATACCTTTAGTTTTTTCAGTAATTGTCAACTTGGTCGACAATTGTAAATGCATGTTAAGGTGGTATATTCATTCGAGTAGTGTGGACGTGTGAAATGGATGAACGTATTCTCGAGTCTTATGCCCAATATACTCGTATATGCATATGCTTCTTCATGAGCTAAACTCATCCCCATACGTACGTGTGATTGCATGCACGTACATTGCCTAATTAAAAAAACTTAGGCAAATAAAGACCTTTTTTTATAAAGGCCTTGTGATTATACATTATAAAGTCCTTTTTTATTGGCTTTGTTCTTCATTATACATTATAAAGACCTCAATTTTCTTATAAAACTCTTGAAATATGTGAAAATAAATTTACTTTTATGTATTTTAAATACTTTATAAATGAAAATGTCTTCATGGTGATAATGAAAAACAAACCTTTGTTTTTAATTGACTAGTTAAAATTTCATGTACCCATTAAACGACCAAGAAAAATCGGAGTTGAAGCTTTCATATACACTAATAAACCAATCGTCATTTTTTTTACTTATATAATTCAGTTGATTAATTATATATTTTTAAAAATAGATGGTAAAATCAAATACTAAGCTTGCTTGATTTGATTTCGGTTTCTAAAATTTCGACAAAAAATTTCTTTCATGATTCCTGTATAGCTTAGATGATATGTATTTCCTAAGTTATTGGGTTTGTGGACCATTTGTAATATGTGTTAATAGTGGTCCATACCCCAAAAAAAGTTCTTAATTATAAAAATGCCTTCATTTATTCACAATTACATTAATGCCCAATTTAATTAATGGAATACCCATTTTAATTGCAACAATACCAGAATCAACACTTTTCCCGATTTTTAGAAAAAATCTAAATGCTTAAATTTATTTGAATATTATTCTATTAAAAAATAATTGAAAAAATTAAATCAATCGTTTTTACACTGATATTCTGATTAACAACGTCTTCTTCACAAAAAATGGAGAAGCTCACGATGAATTGACAGCCAGCTTCCTCCATATCTTTTCAATTCAGCTTTGTTTTAAGAAGGGACATCCATCTTGGATCAATCTCACTCTCCCTATCAATTTATCCAAAGTCAAGAGGTTTTTGCACTTCTTCTATATTCTCTTTCTCTAATTTTGTTTGGATATTCAAAAGAAAAGGAAGAATTTGGATATGGTGTTGCTTGGATACTTTTTGAGAGGCGAGAAAACAACTATGTTTTAGGTTTTCTATTCTAACTGTAATGGGTTCCCGACTTTCATCCTCCAAAATCCAGGGTTCGCCGTTCATGGAGGTCCCGAAGTTAAAAATGTCGTCTCACAAGTCCATCATGAACAAGAAGAAGCCGGTGAAGAAGATGTGCGCCGGAATCGCCCTATCCTGTACTAAATCCGCATGAAAGATTACATTTGTTATGATTATATTTTTTTTTCCTTTTTTATTGTTATTTTCTATTTAATATTAAAATTACATATGTGAGTTTGTAATATGGTCTATCGCTTAGATTCTATTCGGTTCAATCAGGTAAAGATTAGATGTTTTTTATCACTATTTTATATTTAATATATTTATAATGTTTTTTTTTCCATTTCTTTAAGGAATTTGTTTTATTTTATAATTTAGTAGTAAGTTGAAAAAAAAGTTTATATTGTAAACAATACCCAAAAGGGCACTGAATGTAATTTAACCTAAAGAGGGGCATTTATTATTTTATCAACTTGTTTTGGGGCGTATATGCAAATTCGCCTTGTAATATTTGTTATGTGAGATTTTGTTATAAGTTTGGGCTTGGAGGTATAAGGATTTGGATTGGGCCAACTGGCCCAAACCGATAACCTTAGTTCTATCCAAAACTGATGCTAGCTTCTC
This sequence comes from Fallopia convolvulus, assembly GCA_964016875.1. Classification (NCBI taxonomy): domain Eukaryota; kingdom Viridiplantae; phylum Streptophyta; class Magnoliopsida; order Caryophyllales; family Polygonaceae; genus Fallopia; species Fallopia convolvulus. The sequence continues at coordinate 38,372,332 of OZ024733.1, forward strand.
ACATCTGGAACGGTGTAGTTTGGGTTAAAGACAATATATATGCTCTAAAGTAAACGGAAAGAGTAGAATTTATACGTTGTGTTTGTCAAAATAAATAAACTGTTATGAGATAAACTTGAAGATGAATGATTCACCTATATCCATACATATTTTGTTTTAATAGGCTTTGTTTCATACGGATTGTAATATACGGCTTGACAGCCTTCTATCTATTTAACTTTGTACTGCAAGATCAAACCAAATTCTTGCCCTATAAATACCATGTACATATCAAAGTAATACAATCAAGCAAAAAATTAGATCCGAGTTCATAAGCTTTTCTCCCAAATTCTACAACACGTTATCAGCACGAGAGATTTCTCAAACAAAAAATATCAACTGAGTGGCTAGATCTCTTGAAGGTAGTACATATTTCATATTGCTTTCAATTTTTCAAATCAATTTTATAGATCATCCGTTTTAATAGCTCAATGATATGAGAACTTGCATCAAAAATTATTTTCTCATACGAAACGAAAGATTTTTTAGCATAAACCTTGGTATTTTATTAGATCTGAAAGGCTTTTACAACAAGATCAAATTTTACATTCAAGATCGAAATAAAACCCCTAGTTTACATCATATCTAAACTAAACTTGAAAAAAGGGATTTTTTACATACCTATTAAAACTGAGGCTTGTTGATCCAATTAAGGATCTAGAAGATTATCATGATAATTATAAGGCATACGAAAGTTTCAATAAAAAATTGGTCGGAGTGAGACATGTCGGTTGAAAAAACGATGAGGAGGAAGAAGATGAATAGGGGAAGTCGAGAGAGGATAAAAAAAGGAGCAGACAAATATGTAAAGGAGAAAAAGAGTGATTATAGGGTAGAGATTAAGAGAATGGGAGAAATAGATGAAATGTAAAAACACCTATAAGAATTTGTAGGGTATTTTTATTAAGAACTTTTGTGACACCCTTATACCCTATGACGTATACTTTGTAAAATTTATCTATTATATACACAGATAATTGACATATACCAACTATTCACGTAAGCACATAACAGACATTAACAACCATAAAAGGTTGCGCGCACACACATATAGGTAGTTACTTCTTATACTAAAACATCTATTACTCTAACTTCTATTACAACTCATATGTATAAGATGCAAAATGAGGAGGAGAAGGTTGCATAGAGCTTCAGCCGGCCGACCTGTATGAATGTGACCTCTAAAAGAGACACACGTCAGTAAGAACTAGCTGAACCTGAAAAATTGTTTTGCGATTTACGTGAGTCACTCAGTAAATATAAACCATCATCAATTATTTCACACAATGTCAAGCAATTGGTCAGTATACATATACATACATATTATACATGTCATATATGAATTTACTATGCAAATGTCGATGTATCCGATTTATTATTCTGTGAACTGTTCAAGCCTGAATCTGCCCCGGGTTTACTGTATATGGACTCTTATGGTCCCTTTAGCAAAGAAATCCGAAGATCTCCTGAATATTCACTCTTATGGTCCTGTATGATCCGAAGATCCTATATGACCCGTAGGTCGCCTTAACAAAGAAATCCGAAGATTTCCTAAATTACAGTTCAGGGCAAGACAGTCACAGGTCCTTTTAATCTCATTGCAATATGCTATGCAATCAAGTGCATCATGTAACCATATATCATATGCCATCTGTTAACATACTTTCTGTGCAAACAACTCTGGAAATTTCAGAGCTATCACATCTATCCATATAACTCATATAGCACATATACCCATATAGCGCATATAACACATATATCACATATATACATATACCACATATAGCACATATATCCATATATTCATATTTCACATGTAACACATAGGGTTGAATCTCCGGTCTATACTCACCTATTTAAGGCAGATACTATATTTCTCCCCCTTGACTCTGACTACGATCTATGACTGGTGCTCCTATATGTAACCCAATGCAAAAACAACCTATTACTCTTACAAACTTTAACCCCAAATGCAGTGAAATGCCAGAATGCATTATAACTTCTTGCATATAATTCCAAATCCTTTCAAACTTGACAACAATAAACTATATATATAGAAGAACATTTTTCTAGTTCAAACCGTTCTGAAAAACTTGATCAAAAGTCCCCATAATATCATTACAAGGCAATAGCCTTAAATTACTCTGAAATCTTTTACCAAATATAAATCCGAAATCGAAAACATCCTCTGAGAACTATAAATCGATTGATTTTCAAATCAAAAGCGACTGTAGATCTAGATCTGGAAAAATTAGTAAAATCCAAATAAACCATTAACTAATTAAAAACTTACCAAATCAAGCTTGTACTTCGAGATTAAAACCCGATTGAATAGATCTTGTACCAGATCCAGCAAAAACAACCGAAAACTTTGAATTTTCCTTTTCTCTTCTCTCTTTTCCCTCTCTTTTTCTTCTCTTCTCTATACTCGTTTTTTTTTGTTATTTAGATCCTTCGTAATGAAGAATTCAAAGAATGGAAAATGTATACATATCTCTGCCAAAGTCGGTTGAATTTTAGAAAAATTTCGTTTTCTACCCTCAAATCTCGTTTACTACAAACTTTACCCTGAAATAATTATTAATTAATTTTTAGTTAAAATTTTTTTAAAATATAATAAATCTAATTAGAAAATAAATATTACTTTTAAAAACTCACTATATATCATGTCAATATGCTATGCATATGCTATTACTCTTATATGAATGCAAAATGACATATGCACTTTGGTCGGAGATGTTACATTTCTCCCCCTCTATAAGAATTTTGTCCTCAAAATTCGATATCTCTTCATATGAATTTCTCATCTTATCCTCAGTTTTCCAAGTTGTTCCTTCTATACCATGATTCTTCCAAACCACTTTAACCATCAGAATCTCTATATTCTATAACTGTTTGATTTTGTAATCTGCCATCAGTCTTCTATGTAGCTCAAATTTTCTGCGAGCCGTACTTCTGAATCATTTAACACATGTGACGAATCAGATTAATATCGACGTAACATACTAACATGAAAAACATTATGAATCAGGGCCAATTCTAAAGGTAATGCTAGTATGTATGCCAAACATCAATGTGTCATCTTGAATAATAATTGGCGTATCTTTACCTTGTTGAACCCGTTCAATAAATTCTATCAACTTCCCATCTCAGATGTGCATCTTTAATTTTCTGTTTCAGAACTGATCGAATCTCAAAAGTAGCCATCAATACTCATCCGTGTCTAACTATAGTCTAGCATTTACACCTTGCAAAGCAATCAAACATAACGCTAAAGTCATGTGCATATCTGCCATCATACCATTGAGCCAAAAGTACAAATCAATTATGGGTAATTGAGAAAAAAGAAAGAGTATTTAATAGGGGCAATTTGGGGAAATTTGTTTCCTTAATATGTGTGAAATTTTGTCTAAGAACAAGTATTGTGAAACGGAGGGAGTATGTCAGTGAAAGAAAGATGGTTTTTACTAACTCTTCCTTATGGTTTTTCATATGCATTAGTCAAATCATGTCAGTAAAAAAAAGCATAAGAATAATATTATTTATTACTTATTATATATATGTACATGCTAGTACAAGAAGTACATGTTAATGTTATATATGCTTGCATATGTACAATACACATAGATAAGATTATTAGTCTACACTTATTAATTAATAACTAATTAATATACCTTCATTTACGTTTATAATATTAAACAAAATTGATTGATTATCTATATATGTACATGTATATCTAAATCACTAATTAATATTTGATCTAATTTATGTAGTTGATTAGATGGCAAATATTGCAAAGCGGGAATTTGATGTTCTCGACTTATCGGGTCAGAGATATTTAGAATGGAGAGTTGATGCACTAACTCACCTCCAAGCAAATGGTCTACAAGAGAACATAAAAGATAATGAAAATATTTCCCCGCCGGATAAGGCTAAGGCTATTATCTTTCTTCGACATCATATACATGAAATCCTAAAATCTGAATACTATTGGTTGAAAATCCCAAAGAATTATGAGAAAGCCTAGAGCAAAGATATGGGCACCAGCAACAATTTTTGCTACCTAAAGCAAGCTATGAATATGCTAATTTAAGGTTTCAAGACTTTAAATCAGTCAGTAATTATAATTCTGCCTTGTTCCGAATAACCTCTCAATTACGTTTATGCGGGCAGAAAATCTCTAAAGAGAACATGCTGGATAAAACTTTTTCAACCATGCATGCTACTAATGTGTTGTTACAACAACAATACAGAGAGAAGAATTTTAAGAAATATTTAGATTTGATATAAGTACTACTTGTAGCTGAGCAGAATAATGAGCTGCTCATGAAAAGCCACAACCTAAGACCAACTGGTACTGCACCGTACCCTGAAACAAATGCCACATATGCCTCTCAAGGAAATGATAGTAGTTATCAATATAACCGTGAACAAGATGGCAATCGTGGTCGTGGCCATGGTCGAGGACGTGGCCGTGGTAAGGTTTTTGGTGATTATCAGAAGCATAAATTTCTTGATGCATCTACTTCCAAGGGGAATGATAAGCAAATGGTCCAGAAGGGTCCTACAGGACCCTCCCAAAAGCCAAAATCTATATGCTATAGATGTGGTATGGCAGGTCACTAGGAAAGGGTGTGTCGCACAACCAAACACTTGGTTGAGTTGTACCAAGCTTCTAAAAAAGATAAGGAGAAGAACGTGGAGACTCATTTTGTAGATGACAATGAACCTACATCGAGCGTGGATGTCTCTGATTTCATCATAGATGATGGATTTGGGATAAATGAAAATATCAACTACTGAAAACTAAAATCTCGATCCATGTAATATTTTGTAAAATATTGCAGTATGTTTTCCTTTATCAGCATCCTTGTAAAATACTCTATTTATCATAAATAAATCTGTTGTTTATGTTTTTTAATTCTGTTTTTCTTTATCTTGAAGATATGGAAGCAATTAAAGATATATGAAGTAGCAAGAATCAATGTCTGGTGAACAACGCTACTACACACACCATCTTGAGAAATAAAGAGTACTTTACTCAGTTAAATTTGGTTGAAGCAAATGTTAAAACAATCTCTGTTGTGACAAAATTGATCGAAGGCTCTGGTAGAGCTTGTAGTTTGCTTCCTAAAGAGACAAAACTGATCATAAATGACACATTATATTCAAGTAAGTCTCAGAGTAACTTACTAAGCTTTAAAGATGTGCATTGGAATGGTTTTCATGTAGAAACTTTAAATGAAAACAATAAAGAATATTTGTGCATCACAAAACAATTATGTGGCAAGAAGCAGATTTTAGAAATACTGCCAACCCATTTTTCTGGACTTTATCACACATATATAAGTCCAATAGAGACAAATGTAACATCTTATGAGAAATTAAATGATAAAAGGATATTTACATTATGGCATGACCGGTTGGGTCATCCGGGTAATGGAATGATACATTAAATCGTTGAAAGTTCAACTAGGCATTGAATAAAGAAAGCAAGTGTCCTTAAATCAAGTGACTTTAACTGTAGTGGTTGTTCACTTGGTAAACTAATCATCAGACCTTCCAAAAATAAAGTTGGGATTGAAAATCCAACGTTTTTTGAACGAATACAAGGTGATATTTGTGGACCGACAGTCCCACCATGTGGACCATTTCGATACTTTATGATATTAATTGATGCATCGACAAGATGGTCACATGTTAGCCTCTTATCAACAAGAAATACAGCTTTTGCTAAACTCCTAGCACAAATCATTCGCTTACGAGCTCAATTTCCGGATTATACAATCAAAAGAATCCAACTTGACAATGTAGGAGAATTTACTTCTCAAACATTCAATGACTATTGTATGTCAATTGGGATTACAGTTGAGCATCCGATGGCTCATGTTCACACACAAAATGGTCTTGCTGAATCTCTGATTAAACGATTACAATTAATAGCTAGACCATTATTGATGAAGTCTAAACTGTCAACGTCTGTTCGGGGACATGCTATATTACATGCCGCGGCTCTGATCCGATTAAGACCTACTGCATATCATAAGTATTCCCCGTTACAATTAGTGATTGGTAAAGAACCAGATATATCACATTTAAAGATATTTGGTTATGCAGTTTATGTTCCTATTGCTTTACCGCAACGCACAAAAATGGGTCCTCAAAGAAGATTGGGAATATATGTTGGTTTTGAATCCCGATCAATTATTAAATATCTTGAACCAACCACTGTTGACCTATTTACGGCAAGATTTGATGATTCCCATTTTAATGAAAATGAATTTCCAAATCTTGGTGGAAAAGTGCATAAAGATATTACTTGGAACGCTTCATCGTTATCTTATCTTGATTCATGTACAAAAAATGTGTGAACAAGAAGTACAAAAGATTATACATTTGCATAGTATAGCAAATCAATTACTTGACTCATTCACAGACACAAAGAAAGTGACAAAGTCACATGTGCCAGCTGAAAATTCTCTTGAGAGAATTGAAATTCCTACAGAACAACTAGATAGGATTACTGAAAAGGAATTTATAGTGCGCCGAAAATGCGGCCGCCCGCTTGGATCAAAAGATCTAAAGCCAAGAATGAATAGGCGGCTGAATAATCCAAACAAAGCCACACCAATTTCTTATTCAGGGGGAGAACATGGCAAAGATACCTCCGAAAATTTAGGGGATGTGTCAGAAATGAAAACTGTTCCGGATAAGAACAAAACAGAGAATGTACCGGACAAGAAAAAAATGGAACCTGGTCTGGATAATGACAAAAGTATTGATAATTACGAAATTACAGTAAATTATGTCTATTCTGGAATACAGTTGAACAGGAAAGACATTATCTTTGATGAGGTGTTCACATACTCTATTGCCACCAAAATAGTGGTTGATGACGATGACATTGAACCACAAACTGTAACATCCTCGACCAAAATGCATACGTCATTTTGCATTCATATAAGATTAGTAGTATACGGATAGCATAGTGACATGATATATAGTGAGTTTTAAAAGTAATATTTATTTTCTAATTAAGTTTATTATATTTAAAAAGTTTTTAAGTAAAAATTAATTAATAATTATTTCAGGGTAAAGTTTGTAGTAAATACGATTTGAGGGTAAAAAGTATAATTTTGTCAAACATTTTGCCGACTCTACGTGCCGACTTCATTTGGCATATATATATCTCTTTGTGAATGTTTATCATTTTCACAAGTTAAGTACAAAATAAAAAAAAAAGAGGGGGGAGAAAAGTGAGAGAGAGAAGAAGTTGAATTTGATAATTTCAGTTGTTTTTACTGGATCTGGTATAAGATCTCTTCAATCAGTTTTAATCTCGAAGTACAAGCATGATTTGATAAGTTTTAATTAGTTAATGGTTTATCTGGATTTTTCTAATTTTTCCAGATCTAGATATACAGTTGCTTTTGATTCAGAAACCAGTCGATTTATAGTTCTCAGATGGTGTTTTCGATATCGGATTTATATTCGGTAAAAGATTTCAGAGTATTTTTAGGGTTCTCTTTGTAATGATTTTTGGAGACCCTTGATTAAGTTTTACAGAAAGGTTTGAACTTGAAAAATGTTCTTCTATATATAAAGTTTATCGATGTCAAGTTTTAAAGGATTTGGAATTATATGCAAGAAGTTATGATGCATTCTGGCATTTCATTGCGTTTGGGGATAGAGTTTGCAAGAGTAAATAGTCTAATTTGCATTGGGTTATATTTAGGAGCCCAAGTAATAGACCGTGGACAGAGTCAAGGGGGAGAAATATAATATCTGTTATGAACAGGTGAGTATATTCCGGAGATTCAACCATATGTGCTATATGTGAAATATGAATATATGAATATATGTGCTATATGAATATATGTGAGTATATACCGGAGATTCAACCATATGTGCTATATGTGAAATATGAATATATGAATATATGTGCTATATGAATATATGTGAGTATATACCGGAGATTCAACCATATGTGCTATATGTGAAATATGAATATATGAATATATGTGCCATATGAATATATGTGAGTATATACCGGAGATTCAACCATATGTGCTATATTTGAAATATGAATATATGAATATATGTGCTATATGAATATATGTGAGTATAGACCGGAGATTCAACCCTATGTGCTATATGGATATATGGATATATGATATATGTGCTATATGGATATATGGATATATGATATATGTGCTATATGGATATATGTGCTACATGAGATATATGGATATATGTGTTTTATATGATAGCTCTGAAATTTCCAGAGTTGTTTGCACAGAAAGTATGTTAACAGATGGCATATGATATATGATTACATGATGCACTTGATTGCATAGCATATTGCAATGAGATTAAAAGGACCTGTGACTGTCTTGCCCTGAATTTGTATACAGAGGAGACCTACGGGTCATATATGAGGCCTAAGATGCCTAAGAGATGGTAAATGAGCAACTGAGGCCTAAGATGCCTAAAAGTCGGTAATGGAGGTAATGGAAAAAAGGTTGGTATATGGAAAAAAAAGAAAGAAAAAAGTTGGTATATGGAAAAGAGTTGGTAATGGAAACCCGGGGCAGATTCAGGCTTGAACAGTTCACAGAATAATGAATCGGACACATTGTCATTTGCATATGCATAGTAAATTCATATATGACATATATAATATGTATGTATATGTACATGGACTAAATGTTTGACTCTGTGTGAAATAATTGATGATGGTTTATTTTCACTGAGTATGCGACTCACGTAAATCGCAAAATAATTTTTCAGGCTCAGCTAGAACTTACTGGCGTGTGTCCCTTTTAGAGGTCACATTCATACAGATCGGCCGGATGAAGCTCAATGCAACCTTCTCCTCCTCATTTTGCATCATAGACATATGGGTTGTAATAGAAGTTAGAGTAATAGATGTTTTAGTATGAGAAGTAACGACATAGATGTGTGTGTGTGTGTGTGCAACCTTTTATGGTTGTTAATGTATGCTATGTGCTTATGTGAAAATAGTTGCTATATGTGAATTATCTCCTTATATAAGAGATAAGTTTACAGAGTATACGCCATAGAGTATAAGGATGTCACACCTAGTTTTTGGTATCAGAGCAGGGATATGATTCTTTGAGGCCATGCATTCATAAGCATTATATAGCATATGTAATTGACATTAGAATTGCATTCATGAGCATGATGCATAAAGGAGAGAAGGTTCAGCCGTGCCACATCAGTCTATAAGAGCATCTCATACAACACTACATGAGCATTCATTTCATACACATGAACTATTAGAAGAGGAAGTACAGAGGAAATGGTAAAGGTACAGATAATATATCGGAATTGTATAGTTGAGTTACCAGTTGATCTGATTTTGCTATTCCGGTATGAGTTTGATGTTATATTGGGTATGGAATAGTTGTCAAGACATCATGCTAAAGTGAATTGTTATACCAAAGAGGTAGTGATAGACTCGCATGGGAAATTCTAGAGTGTTTCTCTATGATGATAGACAAATGGTACCCACTTGCTTAATATCTGCAATAGCGGCTTTTCGCATGATAAGAGAAGGTTCTGAGGCATATGTTGCCCATGTTATAGATTGTACAGTTGTATGTGATGAGGTTGAAGAGATTCCAGTTGTTAAACATTATATTGATGTGTTTCCAAAAGATCTTCCTAGATTGCCATATGATAGAGAGAGATAGTTTATTATGGAATTAATGTCAAGTACTGTACCGATTTCTATTCCTCCATATTGGATGGCTCTTCTAGAGTTACAAGAATTGAAGAAACAGTCACAGGATTTGTTGGACAAAGTATTCATTAGTTCTAGTGTATCTCATGACTGTGCATAGATTACAGAAAGTTGAATCATGTGACAGTGAAAAGCAAATATTCATTGCCAAGAATAGATGACTTATTTGATCAAGTTCAGTGTGCAAAGGTATTTTCGAAGATAGACATTCAATCAGGATATCATCAGTTAAAGATAGCTAAAGATGACATTATCAATACAACATTCAGAACTCGATATGGGCATTATGAGTTTCTGGTAATTCTATCTGGTTTGACTAATGCACCAGCAGAATATATGGCTTTGATGAACAAGGTATTTCAATCTTTTCTAGACAGATTTGTGATTATCATTATTCATTATATATTGGTATATTCATGGAGTACAGCTGAGCATGTTAATCATTTGCGTACTGTGCTACAAGTCTTGAGGGAAAGACAGTTGTTTGCTAAACTGAGAAAGTGTGAATTCTGGTTAGATCATATGGTATTTTTAGGACATATAGTATCTGGAAGAGGTACAGAGGATTGATTCTAAAAAGTTTGAAGCAGTGGTAAACTGAAAAGCATCAACTACAGTTACAAAAGTTCGTATCTTTCTTAGTATGACTGGATACTACAGACGATTAGTGGAAGGATTCTCTATTATAGCTGCACCACTCACTAAATTGTTATGAGAGAATGCTTCATTCTATTGGAAATTCTGCGTGCCAACAGAGCTTTGATAAGTTAAAGCACCATCTGACTACAACAACAATACTGAGAATTTTTACAAGTACAAGAGGATTTATTATTTACACTGATGCTTCATATCAGAGTCTTGACTGTGTCTTAATGCTGGATGGAAAAGTAACTGCCTATGCATCATGACAGTATCGATCACATGAAGTTTCTTATCTTGTACATGATTTAGAGTTGATAGCAGTAGTATTTGCTCTAAAGATTTAGCGACATTATCTATATGGAGAAACATTCTATATCTTTATAGATCATAAGAGTTTGATTTATTTGATGAGCCAAAAGCAATTGAACATGCGACAGAGGCGTTTGATGGAACTATTGAAAATTATGATTGTACAATCGAGTATCATCCGGAAAAGGCCAATTTTGTAGCAGATGCTTTGAGTCAAAAGTCCAGTGATATGATGACAGATATGCACATGATTTCATTATCAGATTTGATTGCTTTGTGATGTCTAAATTCTAGACTATAGTTTGACACAAATAAAGTATTGATTACTGATAGCATGCATTTAGATGTTAGTTTTAGGGCATATTTATGTTTAAATCTTAGGTAGTTGTATGTGTTTTGCTTAGTTTTCGTAGTTTTTGCATTTCGGTGTCTATTCTTGTGCTTTTGTGTTTTTAGGTCGTTTTGAGGAGCAAGGATTGGTTAAGTTGAAGGATTCAAGATTAGAGATATTCAAGTGTCTTTTCCAAGAATATTCATGCCACTTGCGATGATCATTAAGGCCCGAGAGGTTGTGGAAAAGAACGCTGAAATCCGGGCAATACATCGGAGTTGTTGTTTCGACACCACTTTCTTGTGACGCTTATTTTAGGAGCTACGGTGGTTGGATGAAGATGAATTTGTTATCATTGGAAAGCTAACTCAAAGAGCTACAATTTATATGTTTACTCCGAGTCCAAATTCCCACTCTAAAGTGGTCAAAACAACTTCCGAAAACAGCGCTGGAATTCTGTCACGATCAGGTCCGCGATCGCGGAGAGTGTTCACCGCGCCCGCGGAGGTCCACGTCAGCAAAAATCCGAGGCGGCGACTGCTCTTTCCATCTATCTATCTTTATTTATTTCCGATATTATTTTATTTCGTACGCTTAGTTCGAGACTATTTAGACCTAGTTTTGAAGCTTTATTTTGTATTCTCTCTTAGACCTAGTTTTCATAATTTTAGACTTTGGTATTTTCTCTCTTATGGAGAACTAAACTCCCTAAGTTCTATTCAAGTTGAAGCTTTTCAGACTCAAATTGTTGTGAGATTCTTCTATTCAGGTTTATTTCTACAGGTTATTTCAATTCTCTTGTGCATAATTTATATTGATTGTATTGATTCCTTCAGGCCTAGCTAACTTGTTGGAGTTTAATACTCTCTATTGCTAGATCTAGGTTTTCTCGTAGCAAAACCTAATCTTTGTAGCAACTCAATGTTTTAGGACTCGTTGGACTAAAACCATTGAGAAAGAGATTTGATTGCATGCTTATTGTTTGACTCGTTGGAACTCAATTTGCATGTATCTTGCATATCCTTGCTCTTATTGCTAATATCATTATTATTCATGATCGTTTCATGTTTATTTTGATATTAAGTATTTACATGACCCGTTGGCTTGTTTATTATATATGATCAGGATAGGAATAACCAAAGAAAATAACTTGTTTGAATCAATGGTCAATAACTTGATGATGAAAGTGGATGCTTGAATAGGATTGTTTTCCCTAATTTGATATAAATTCATCTTTGCTTTGTTTGTTTGTTCTATCAGCTTTAATTTCCCTAGTTTTAGATTACAATTCATAATCCCCCCCTTTTATTACTTAATTGAGTTGATAATAATATTACTTAGAGTTACAAGTGTCTCTTGGGTACGACCCCGACTTACCGACTATACTAGTTGAGTAATTAGGGAATTATTTTTGATTTGGCATCAACGACTTTCAGCCAGTCAAATTTTGGCGCCGTTGTCGGGGACACTTTGTTTAATTCTAGGTTTTTATTTTTATCAACTCTTGTGTGGACCTATCTTACGGTCCACACCTGTGCTACTAATCAATGGCTATGTTTGAATGTAGACAACTACATGATGAACAATTTCATGTATATTTCTCTAGAGTGGAACAATAGTTTCATACACTTAGTGCTTGGGGCTATCACCCTTGTGAGAGGGAATTATGTCAGTGCATCCTAGATGGGATGAATTCTGAGACTCTACAGTTGGCTGAGTACATGAGCAATTATAGGCTATGGTGTATGGTACCAGAAGAGTGTTGGGATTTCTTTGGCTACATGAGCTATCAGTGTGAGCAGGTTGAACAACATCCACCTATGCTCCATCCCGTTGAGAACTCCTCTTTCAATGCTGAGGAGATGTTTGCAAGGCTTACTAACGTAGTAGACCAGTTGGAACAGAACACTCAGACTAGTATCCAGAGCACTCAAGCTAGTATCAAGAACATAGAGACTCAAATCAGTCAAATGGTCACTGTTGTGAATAGACTGGAAGCAAGAGACTCTAGGAGTTTGCCTTCTGAACCGATAAACCCGATGGAGAATGTGAGTACCATTACATTGAGGAGTGGAAAATAGCTGAACAAAGACGTGGAGATATTTGAAGACCCGCGAACTGAAAACTCGGAAATTCTGAAAGACGATTTCGCGCCCGCGGTGACCACAGTCCGTGACCGCGGAGCTGTAACCAAGGGTTCCGCGCCCGCGGTGACCACCGTCCGCGACCGCGGATCTGACTCCCGCGATCACATTTATACTTCAGAAGCTGGTGATGACTTATGGCTCGACTTTCCTCCTCTTAACTCTCAAAAGTCAATTCTCCTATATCCCGAGGCACTCAAGGACACTATGAAGCCCATCGAACCAAGTGAGCCTAAGATTGGTGCTAGAAATTACATGGAGTTCACCTTTGGTAAAAGTGGTAATGTTGATGAGTTCTTTGACCCATACTGTAAGTATTTTCTAACATCACCACTTGTGTTGAATTTGTTTGAGCATATGCCATCTCATGAAAATTGGTCTCACAAGTTTGATAAGTTGAAGCGGTTTTTAAATGGGTTATTATTCAATTTCAATTTATCCTTGTGCTACTTATGTTTTGTGAGATGTGTTCACAGGCTTTTGACAGATTGTTAAGGGCATTGACAATGTCTAATCTTGTGAATTCATTGCTCTCCATCTATCTTGTGTCCTCACCACCAAACTGTTGCCACTTTGAACCTCTTCCATATTCAAAAGAGTAGATAACTTTGTGAGTGTTCTCTCTTCTTTTCTCTTTTATTTTATACATTGGGGACAATTTATTGTTTAAGAATGGGGAGGGGAACATTTACATGTTAGTTTAGTTTTGCATTGCATATAGTTTAAATTCTTGCAAAGCATGTTTAAATTTTTACGTTCATAATTGCATAAAAAAATCAAAAAAATAAAAAAAAATAAAAAAATATCATGCATTTTAGGTTTGTCATATTTCCCTAAGCAAAGAAACCACTTGTCCTCTAATATTTTTTATGATGATTTTTGCCCCTTAACTTGCTTGGATTGCTTGAAACTTGATAATGTTTACTTCGTTAAGAACATGTTTGATTATTTGATTGAGCATGTATATCCTTGAGATCTAAGTTACACGGAAGTTCTAGGCAAAGTTTACCTTGTGAGATTATTTCTGGCCTTTCTAGGACTACACATTTATGAGTCCTCTTTTTCATTGTGTGTTCTCACTTTGATTGCTTCCTCTAGAACTTGCATTTAAATATCTTTTTCGAGGCTGCATTCATGACTTTTGCATATGACATTAAAATGATTGAGGCATTCTTTTATTAGCCTATTATTCCCTTATCCACCCTTATATATGTTCCTTCTTTGAAGCCCCTTTCTGAGCCTTAATAGCCTTATTTTTGGAAGCTCCACAAAATAAATCCACAGCCTTATATAAGCTTGACCCATCCGTGAATTAGATTTTTACTTGATTTGTTTGTGGTTGTGATCAAAGTATGGGGGAGTTGATAGAGAAATTGGTGGATGAATATCTAAATTTGAAATTGAGGGTGAAGAAAAAAAATAATAATGAGCTTTAAAGTTGAAGTCTTCAATTGATTGAAAAGAAAAATTATATGAGAGTTGAAGCAAAAAGAAGAAAAAAAAAGAATGAAAGTGAAGAAAAACAAAGAGAAGATTAAATGGAGTTAAGAGAGTAGGAGTTGGGAAAGAAAAAAAAGAATCGAAGTTTGGTGTTGATTTAGAATTGAGTTGAGTCTTGATTCCCGGATTTAGCACCACAAGACCAAATGATTTCCTACAAATTCTTATTACCTTGGCCCCATTACAACCCTCAAAAGACCTCATGATTTTTGTTGTATGCTTAGTCTCTAGCGGTGGAGAATTAGAACACTAATGCAAGCCTATGGTAGCTAGGCTTTCAAAGTTGAGTTTGAGTGAAACACATATACCCTTAAACACATGAGTGAGAGTGAAAACACATGTTCCTAGTGAGGTTTAGAATGGATGTGTTTACTTGATCTATTTGGATGCCAAAATACATGCTATGAAGTCAATTGTTGAATCATGTCTCTTGTTATTCTTGCTTAAGAATTTATCAAAGTAGATACATGAATTGCTTGTTTATGGGGTGTTAAATCTATTTCTTACTTGAGGCCAAGCAAGGTTTAAGCATGGGGGAATTTGATAGCATGCATTTAGGTGTTAGTTTTAGGGCATATTTATGTTTAAATCTTAGGTAGTTGTATGTGTTTTGCTTAGTTTTCGTAGTTTTTGCATTTCGGTGTCTATTCTTGTGCTTTTGTGTTTTTAGGTCGTTTTGAGGAGCAAGGATTGGTTAAGTTGAAGGATTCAAGATTAGAGATATTCAAGTGTCTTTTCCAATAATATTCAATCCACTTGTGATGATCATTAAGGCCCGCGAGGTTGTGGAAAAGAACGCTGAAATCCGGGCAATACATTGGAGTTGTTGTTTCGACACCACTTTCTTGTGACGCTTATTTCAGGAGCTAAGGTGGTCGGATGAAGATGAATTTATTATCATTGTAAAGCTAACTCAAAGAGCTACAATTTATATTTTTACTCCGAGTCCAAATTCCCACTCTAAGGTAGTCAAAACAACTTCCGAAAACAGCGTTGGAATTCTGTCACGATCAGGTCAGCGATCGCGGAGAGTGTTCACCGCTCCCGCGGAGGTCCACATCCGCAAAAATCCGAGGCGGCGACTGCTCTTTCCATCTATCTATCTTTATTTATTTCCGATATTATTTTATTTCGTACGCTTCGTTCGAGACTATTTAGACCTAGTTTTGAAGCTTTGTTTTGTATTATCTCTTAGACCTAGTTTTCATAATTTTAGACTTTGGTATTTTCTCTCTTATGGAGAACTAAACTCCCTAAGTTCTATTCAAGTTGAAGCTTTTCAGACTCAAGTTGTTGTGAGATTCTTCTATTCAGGTTTATTTCTACAGGTTATTTCAATTCTCTTGTGCATAATTTATATTGATTGTATTGATTCCTTCAGGCCTAGCTAACTTGTTGGAGTTTAATACTCTCTATTGCTAGATCTAGGTTTTCTCGTAGCAAAACCTAATCTTTGTAGCAACTCAATATTTTAGGACTCGTTGGACTAAAACCATTGAGAAAGAGATTTGATTGCATGCTTATTGTTTGACTCGTTGGAACTCAATTTGCATGTATCTTGCATATCCTTGCTCTTATTGCTAATATCATTATTATTCATGATCGTTTCATGTTTATTTTGATATTAAGTATTTACATGACCCGTTGGCTTGTTTATTATATATGATCAGGATAGGAATAACCAAAGGAAATAACTTGTTTGAATCAATGGTCAATAACTTGATGATGAAAGCGGATGCTTGAATAGGATTGTTTTCCCTAATTTGATATAAATTCATCTTTGCTTTGTTTGTTTGTTCTATCAGCTTTAATTTCCCTAGTTTTAGATTACAATTCATAATCCCCCCTTTTATTACTTAATTGAGTTGATAATAATATTACTTAGAGTTACAAGTGTCTCTTGGTTACGACCCCGACTTACCGACTATACTAGTTGAGTAATTAGGGAATTATTTTTGATTTGGCATCAACGACTTTCAGCCAGTCAATTACTACTTGGAGATTCGGCCAATGCTGAGACAGAATGCTAAGATGCACTAGCAAGAGATGGAAAGCTGGTAGAAACTATTGAACCGTTTTGACAAGGTGAAGATACGTCATTTGATATTCAGGATGACACATTGATGTTTGGTTCATATTCATAATTTTTACATGTCAGTATGTTGCTACAGTATCGATCTGATCTGTCACATGTGCTAAAAGATTCAGAAGTACAGCTTGTAAAAAAACCCGAGCTATATAGAAGACCGATCATGATAACAGATTATAGAATCAAACAATTATAGAGAGAGATTCCGAAAGTAATTTAGAAGAATCATCGTATAGAGGAAATAACTTGTGAAAGCGAGGATAAGATGAGAAAGTCATATGAAGAGATAGCGAATTTTGAGGACAAAATTCTTATAGAGGGGGAGGATTGTAACATCCTCGACCAAAATGCATACGTCATTTTGCATTCATATAAGATTACTAGTATACGGATAACATAGTGACATGATATATAGTGAGTTTTAAAAGTAATATTTATTTTCTAATTAAGTTTATTATATTTAAAAAGTTTTTAAGTAAAAATTAATTAATAATTATTTCAGGGTAAAGTTTGTAGTAAATACGATTTGAGGGTAAAAAGTATAATTTTGTCAAACATTTTGCCGACTCTACGTGCCGACTTCATTTGGCATATATATATCTCTTTGTGAATGTTTATCATTTTCACAAGTTAAGTACAAAATAAAAAAAAAAGAGGGGGGAGAAAAGTGAGAGAGAGAAGAAGTTGAATTTGATAATTTCAGTTGTTTTTACTGGATCTGGTATAAGATCTCTTCAATTGATTTTAATCTCGAAGTACAAGCATGATTTGATAAGTTTTAATTAGTTAATGGTTTATCTGGATTTTTCTAATTTTTCCAGATCTAGATATACAGTTGCTTTTGATTCAGAAATGAGTCGATTTATAGTTCTCAGATGGTGTTTTCGATATCGGATTTATATTCGGTAAAAGATTTCAGAGTATTTTTAGGGTTTCTCTTTGTAATGATTTTTGGAGACCCTTGATCAAGTTTGACAGAAAGGTTTGAACTTGAAAAATGTTCTTCTATATATAAAGTTTATCGATGTCAAGTTTTAAAGGATTTGGAATTATATGCAAGAAGTTATAATGTATTCTGACATTTCATTACATTTGGGGATATAGTTTGTAAGAGTAAATAGTCTAATTTGCAATGGGTTATATATAGGAGCCCAAGTAATAGACCGTGGACAGAGTCAAGGGGGAGAAATATAGTATCTGTCATGAACAGGTGAGTATATACCAGAGATTCAACCATATGTGAAATATGAATATATGTGCTATATGTGCTATATGAATATATGTGAGTATATACTGGAGATTCAACCATATGTGCTATATGTGAAATATGAATATATGAATATATGTGCTATATGAATATATGTGAGTATATACCGGAGATTCAACCATATGTGCTATATGTGAAATATGAATATATGAATATATGTGCTATATGAATATATGTGAGTATATACCGGAGATTCAACCATATGTGCTATATGTGAAATATGAATATATGAATATATGTGCTATATGAATATATGTGAGTATATACCGGAGATTCAACCATATGTGCTATATGTGAAATATGAATATATGAATATATGTGCTATATGAATATATGTGAGTATAGACCGGAGATTCAACCCTAGGTGCTATATGGATATATGATATATGTGCTATATGGATATATGTGCTACATGAGCTATATGGATATATGTGTTTTATATGATAACTCTGAAATTTCCAGAGTTGTTTGCACAGAAAGTATGTTAACATATGGCATATGATATATGGTTACATGATGCACTTGATTGCATAGCATATTGCAATGAGATTAAAAGGACCTGTGACTGTCTTGCCCTGAATTTGTATACAGAGGAGACCTACGGGTCATACATGAGGCCTAAGATGCCTAAGAGATGGTAAATGAGCAAATGAGGCCTAAGATGCCTAAAAGTTGGTAATGGAAAAAAAAGGTTGGTATATGGAAAAAAGAAAGAAAAAAGTTGGTATATGGAAAAGAGTTGGTAATGGAAACCCGGGGCAGATTCAGGCTTGAACAGTTCACAGAATAATGAATCGGACACATTGGCATTTGCATATGCATAGTAAATTCATATATGACATATATAATATGTATGTAGATGTACATGGACTAAATATTTGACTCTGTGTGAAATAATTGATGATGGTTTATATTCACTGAGTATGCGACTCACGTAAATCGCAAAACAATTTTTCAGGCTCAGCTAGAACTTATTGGCGTGTGTCTCTTTTAGAGGTCACATTCATACAGGTCGGCCGGATGAAGCTCAATGCAACCTTCTCCTCCTCATTTTGCATCATAGACATATGGGTTGTAATAGAAGTTAGAGTAATAGATGTTTTAGTATGAGAAGTAACGACATAGATGTGTGTGTGTGTGCAACCTTTTATGGTTGTTAATGTATGCTATGTGCTTATGTGAAAATAGTTGCTATATGTGAATTATCTCCTTATATAAGTGATAAGTTTTACAGAGTATACATCATAGAGTATAAGGATGTCACACAAACTATTGATGAGTGTCGTGCTAGACACGATTGGCCAAAATGGAAAGAGGCTATGCAGTCTGAATTAAAATTGCTTGAAAAGCGTAATGTTTTTGGCCCAATAAAGCCCACACCAATGGGCTTGAAACCAGTAGGCTATAAATGGGTATTTGTACGAAAGAGTAATGAGAAAAATGAAATTGTGAGATATAAGGCAAGACTTGTAGCTCAAGGTTTTGCTCAGATACCCGAGATAGATTGTGAGCAAACATATTCCCCTGTAGTTGATGCAACTACATTAAGATTTTTAATTAGCCTAACTGTTTCTGAGGAACTACAAATGCGACTTATGGATGTCGTAACTGCATATTTATATGGATCACTTGATAGTGATATTTACATGAAAGTTCCTAAAGGATTAAAACTACCCGAGATATATAAAGTAAAATCTCGGGAAATGTTTTCCATAAAATTGCAAAGATCAATATATGGTCTAAAACAATCTGGAAGGATGAGGTACAATCAGCTTAGTGAATATCTTCTTAAAGAAGGATATCAAAATGATACTGTTTGTCCATGTGTTTTCATCAAACGATCCAAAAATGGATTCGCTATTATTGCAGTATATGTTGATTATTTAAATATTATCGGAACATCTGATGAACTTGAAAATGCTGCAAAATACTTGATGAAAGAATTTGAAATGAAAGATCTTGGAAGAACCAAATTTTGTCTCAGTTTACAAATTGAACATTTGAAGGATGGAATTTTCATTCATCAAACAAATTACACCGAGAAAATTTTGAAAAGGTTCTACATAGACAAAGCACATCCATTAAGTTCACCCGTGATAGTTCGTTCTCTTACTATAGAGGATGATCAATTCAGACCTCGAGAAGATGATGAAGAAATTCTTGGTCTTGAAGTCCCCTACCTAAGCGCAATTGGTGCATTAATGTATCTCGCAAACAATACAAGACCAGATATTGCTTTTGTTGTAAGCTTGTTATCAAGATACAGCTCATTACCAACAAGACGACATTGGAATGGAATTAAACATGTGTTTTGATACCTACGAGGTATTCTTGACCGCGAGTTATATTATCATAAAATACAAATGCTACTCTTGTTGGATATGCAGAAGCAGGATATCTATCAGATCCGCACAAAGCAAAATCTCAAAATGGTTATGTATTCACATATGGAGATATGTGATCTCATGGAAGTCAACAAAGCAAACGCTTACTGCTACATCATCAAACCATGCAGAATTAATAGCTCTTTATGAAACAGGAAGAGAATGTGTCTGGTTAAGGTCAATGATTGGATATATACAAAAAGAATGCAAAATAAGATCAATTGCAGAAAATCCAACCATGATATATGAAGACAATTCTGCATGTGTCACACAAGTCAAAGGGGGTTACATAAAGGGAGATCGGACGAAGCACATTTCACCAAATTGTTCTCAACTCATGATCTAGAGAAGGAGAGCAAGATTGAAATCCAACAAATCCGATCAAGTGAAAATGTTGCAGATTTGTTCACAAAATCCTCACAACCTAAGAAGTTTGAAGAACTTGTATACAAGATCGGAATGCGCAGGTTTTGAGAAGTACGTTGATTTCAAGGGGAGAATTATTCGCATTGCACTCTTTTTCCCTTCGTTCAGTTTTTTTTCCCACTGGGTTTTACCTAACAAGGTTTTTAATGAAGCAATACTATGAAAGCGTATAAGACAACCTATACTCTTTTTCCCTGTGCTATGGTTTTTTTATCCCACTGAGTTTTGCCTAGCCAGGTTTTTAACAAGACAACATATACATAACCCTGAATAAAAGGTGAATATTCAAGAGGGAGTGTTATGAGATAAACTAGAAGAGGAATGATTCACCTATATCCATATACATTTTGTTTTAATAGGCTTTGTTTCATACGGATTGTAATATACGGCTTGACGACCTTCTATCTGTTTAACTTTGTACGGCAAGATCAAACCAAAATCTTGCCCTATAAATAACATGTAGATATCAAAGTAATACAATCAAGCAAAAAATCAGATCTGAGTTCATAAGATTTTCTCCCATATTCTACAACATAAACTAGTTAATAAATTAGATAAATTAAAAAATTAGTTAAAATTGGGATGAAAAATTAATTAAAATAATAAATTGTGTTTGTTAGCATAATCTAGTTTTCAAAATTCTTCTCCCCCACTACCTTCTCTCTCACTGGTCTGCAGGACCGGTTCTCTGTCTGACAAGTGTCACATCCCGGGGCGAAAAATCCTCTGCGCCCGGGGGAAAATGCAACAACCCCTTTTAGGTAGAAATTTGTTTGTTTCCCCTTTTTATTAGCTTATTATTTTAACTAGTTTATAAACTATTTACTAGTTTATTTATGCAAGACAACAATTTATGAATTTTTGTTAACTAGTTAGAGTTTATTAGCTAGTTTTTTTTTGTCGAATATTAACTAGTTTATTAAGTTTGACAAACACAGTCTAACTTATCTAGTTTATTTGATTAAGAAAAAAAAAAAAAGTTAATCAATAGAAAATAAGAGAATGTAGTGGGATGGAGTTGATTTTGAAAAATTAACATGATTATCAATAAAAAACTAGTTTATTTCAATTACTATTTATTAATTTAACTAGTTTTCTATCTCCATTTTTATCTATTTTTTTTTTTGAAGTTTAACTAGGTGACAAACACAAGTTTCTACCAAAAAAAAGAAAAAAGGTGACAAACACAAGTTACACAACCATAGGCAGTCCTGTATGTATATTTCTGGACGGCAGATAAATAACTCGACAAAAGTCCTTTCCACCGCTACAATCCGCCCCATGGACGGCGAAACCCTAGAGCCAGCGCAATCCGCCGCCGGCGACGGTGCCGCGATGGAAGAAGATGGCTCTGAATCAATGGCGCTCGATCTCACCAGTTATCAGCTCCACGACCTCGAATCGATCGAATTGCCCCAGGGCTTGATTGAGCTGGACCTTACCGCTAACCGATTGTCGAAACTCGATCCTCGGATTGCTCAACTTCAGAATCTGAAGAAGCTCTCCCTTCGCCAGAACCTATTCGATGACGCCGGCGTCGAACCCCTCTCTGCGTGGGACGCCATCTCCGGTCTTCAAGTACGCCCCTGTTTTACCTAGAAAAAGAATTTTAAAAAATCTTTTAAAACGTTTGGCGATTGATGTTCGTGGCTCAATTTGTAGTTTCCTGATCAACATTTTGTGTTTTGAATTTGTTGTTTTCTTATTAGGCTTAACAGCTGTTCCCCCACTTCCCCTGATGCGTTTTATCGTATGTTTGTTGCGTAATGTTTCCATGATGATATTTTTTGTTGAGACCCTAGGTAAATTAGCATTTTTCTGAAGCTTTGAGAGGTGAAGATGACGCCTTTTACAAAATGTGCAACTCCTAGTATACGAGACTAGGGGAAATAGCTGATGCTTGAGGATATAGTTATAGGAATCAGAGTTTGCGTAGAAGTTGTTGTTAACATCACCTTTTTACAATTATAATTTCTCGCCCTATATCTGACTTGGGATCATACTAACGTATCTCTTTGTGGAAGGCTGTGGAGTTGGTAATGCACTCCGGCATTGAGCTAGTATTTTTCTTTTTACAATAACTGCGTGGCCATGATCAAGTCTTGTCTGCATGAGCAATGTGTGGTTTATATGTATGCTGGGGATTGGAGTAAATACTGCATCCCTTGCCAGGTCGGGTGTTTCTTTCTTCCTCAAGGTGGCTATGAAGGGATCAATATGATATGTGGAGCCATTATCCTTGATGAGTCCTTTTAAAAGGCCAAATGATCTCATCTAGCTTAGTTATTTGATGATTAAATTCACAAAAACCTGTAAATTACAAATTTCCACTTTCATGTCGTTTTTCAATGAACTGAGAAGCTACTTTCATGTCGTTTTTCAATGAACTGAGAAGCTACAGGCATCAAACACTTTTCTGGCATTTAGTAGGCATCTTAAACTTTGTTTACTTGAATGATTTTCTCTGCAGGAGCTTGTACTCAGAGATAATAAACAAATCTAGGTGTGACTAGATTTGTTTTGTTTCTACTTTCATGTCATTTTTCAATGAACTGAGAAGCTACAGGCATCAAACACTTTTCTGGCATTTAGTAGGCATCTTAAACTTTGTTTACTTGAATGATTTTCTCTGCAGGAGCTTGTACTCAGAGATAATAAGCTGATGAAGATACCTGATGCCAGCATATTCAAGAGCCTTTTGGTATTTGATGTTTCTTTCAATGAAATATCATCCTTAAATGGGTTATCAAAGGTAGCAAGTACGCTCATAGAACTATACGTGTCCAAAAATGAAGTAACTAAGATCGAGGAGATTGAACATTTTCATCAGCTGCAAATTCTTGAACTTGGCTCTAACAGATTGCGGGTTTGTTTGCTTTCCTCTTGAACTTGGCACATATTTTTGAGCATCTGTTTGTTAATCAGTATCTCAGATAAGCATAATGTACTGACTTGTGATGATCCAGAATTTGTAAGTTCTTACTGTAATCTCCAGTGTTGCCCTTCCCCATTTCAGGTGATGGAGAATTTGCAAAACCTAACTAAACTACAAGAATTGTGGCTTGGCCGAAATCGTATCCGAGTGATAGATCTCTGTGGGTTGAAGTGTATCAAGAAGATCAGCTTGCAAAGCAATCGCTTGACTTCAATGAAGGGATTGGAGGTCTGCAATTACTGCAACATATCTGCATTGGTCACGTTTAACTGGATTTTTGTTCAGTTATTAATGTTTAGTATAATCTTTATGCGAAACACCAGGAATGCGTGGCCTTGGAAGAACTTTACTTGAGTCACAATGGGATCTCTAAAATGGAAGGTTTATCAACATTAGTGAATCTCCGAGTATTAGATGTGTCATCAAATAAGCTCACATCAGTGGATGACATTGAAAACCTTACCAAGTATGTTGAACTCTCTTAATTTTGTCATGACTACATATATAACATATGAGAATGGTTCTTTAGTTTGACTTTGTTTGCAGGTTGGAGGATTTATGGCTGAATGACAACCAGATTGCTTCACTTGAAGGCCTTGATGAGGCTGTAGCTGGTTCAAGGGAGAAGCTTACTACGATCTATCTTGAGAATAATCCATGTGTAGGACTTCTTATTCCTTAACTAAAAATATTGATTGATCATGCTATACTGTGCATTACGTTTGCTGAAATCAAAATTTTGGCCTGCTCCATTTGTTATCTACTTGTATCATTGTTTTGTCTGTCTTGTTCTTTTTGTTTTCTTTTTTCTCTGAACATAGAGAAATTACAGTAAGAAGATAGTGTCTAAGCTTTTTAATTGGGAGGAGAATTTTACATCAGCATCAGCAAAGCATGTTTAGATAAAGTTCAGTCCTGGTAAATGTTAAAAATCTAGCTAGATCTTGTATCTTGGCTCTTTAATTCTGTTTAAGAGTTCCTGTTCTTACATTTTCCATGTCACAAGAACATTCTCATATAAACATCAGTATTGGTGGTACACAGTTTGTTCAGTCATACAAAAAAAATTCAAGTTGAAGATTGTAACTTGCAATTCATCCCATTAGTGTACTTTCGTAGTAGCCAGTTTTTCTATGCCATTTATGTTTATAAAGCAATGCACATCTGACTTATTAACTACCCTTGTTTGGCTTAAAGCTTTACAGGCAGTGATCTCAAGAATCCTAGCTTATGATTTTGACATTCTTGTTATTTATTTATAAATTCGAGCTTCATCTGAACATGCTTTTGAATGATTTTTCCGGAGTCTGGGTTTTTTTAATTACTTTCTAGAAGCCCTAATTTGCACATTGACTGCATGTATGATTTTGGTTTTCTTTCGCGCAGGCCAAGACTTTAAACTACATAGCTACAGTCAAACAGATGTTCACAAATATTGAACAGATTGATTCTGAAGTCTTTGCTTGAAGATTTTCTGACAGTAGCATCCTTTCTAGTTTGCACGAAGAGTAGAAGCTGGTATTGATTCCTGAAGACTCAACATAGGAACCGCCATATAGAGATACAGTCTGCTGTAATTTCTCCGTTCTAAGTTGACAGAATATCTGCACGTTAACGTATCTCCAACATTGCAGCAAAGGAAACAGTTAGAATGCAAGCTGTTTATCGTACTGTACACAAGCTTTGTTGTCATTTATCACTCGGATTTTGGTCAAGTGGCTCATTCTCATGTTATAATTGTTATTCTCTTTTATCAAGTTGTTTCTTTATATCCTAACCAGTTTCAGCATGGGTTTTGTTTTTGGTCATATGACATATCATGTGTGTAGGGTTTTTTTGGTCGTATAACCTATCATGTGTGTAGATGAACTAGATTTATCGTCTTCATATCAAGGAATTTTTTGCCTGAGATTTTCAGAGATGCCGTGCCCTGATCCCGATGCAATCAACATACTTGCAGGACGAGCTTACATTAATTCATGAAAAAGAATGTGTGTTAAGTAGCTACAAATGGTAGAACTTGTATAATTGTTTGTTGTTAGTAAATATGTGTTTCGGTATATTTCTACGTGGAAAGTAGTACAGTGTTAAGGGTAGATATGGTAGGTGATACAAAAGGGACAAGATCATATGAGACTGCACACTTCTTGTCAATCTATCTAGCCATTTTCCATTACCTCGGTTTTATCTCCACAATGACAAGTTTAACCTAATGTATCTTTAGCTTTGGCATTCAAAAGAGAGATGGACGACAGTACCGGATTTGATTATCACGCAGCACCAACCATGTTAAACAGCCTGATGTACAATCTCTCATTTTACAAGTATGGAGTGACTTCAATGTCACTTTTGTTGGCAATGCATGCCTGGTCTGCCATGTCTTCCAAGTCGAACTTCATTTTAATACAGCTTTAATGCAGGGAGACAACCCGAGGCAACCTCATTTTAATACAGCTTTGCATATTTTGAGGTATTTGAAAGGGTCTCTCCTGAAAGGGTTGTTTTATCCTATCCAACCTGATTTGCATGTGACTGGATTTTCAGATGCTGATTGGGGTTCCTGTTTGAGTACTAGGAGATCACTCACTGGTTAGTGTTTTTCTAGGGCATTCATTAGTCTCATGGAAAACGAAGAAGCAAGCCACATTATCTAGATCCTCAGCCGAGGCAGAATACAGGAGTATGGCTAGTACAACTTCTGAGATTGTTTGGACAACTATTTGCTTCAAGATTTACATTTACATGTGCCTTTACCCATCACTTTGTTTGCGGATAATAAGGCTGCTCAACAGCTTGCTGCGAACCCTTGTTTTCATGAGCGATCAAAGAACCTTGAGATAGATTGCCATTTCACAAGGGAGAAGGTTCAATCTGGTTTCCTTCAAACATCCTATATATATTCCAACTCAGTTACAATTAGCTGATGTAATGACTAAAGCTCTAGGGTATAAACTACATTCTTTCTTGATTGCCAAATTGGGAATGGAAAATATTCCCATTTGAGGGGGGAATGTAGAAATATGAATGTCGTATAGGGTGACGTGGCTAGTAGAAGTTGTTACTAGCTTACCAGAAATATTCCCATATAAATACTCTTGTATTACAGAGCTGGAAGACTAATGAAAACAGAATATTTTTCCTCCTCCTTTCTTCTTTCTTTTCTCGATCCTACTACAATGGATTCTTGTTCGATCTAGTATTCAATATACCCCTTGCACCCAGCTCTGCCATAAGTCTTTGAACACACAATGCTCTAACTAGAGAAGGTGCATACTTTTGAGAATATAATGCTGCCGATATGTTGACCACGCTAGTCATGACAGACAAGTTCAAGCATTGCTTAGACTTAGTCTATGTCTCTCAGTGTTAGAAGAAGAAGCTCCTAGACAACAAACAAAGTCTTTGAGTTACTCCTCCTATTGTCAATTAACGTTAGGATGGAACGTACTCCAATAGGCTTGTGCACTGGACTTACATACGCATGACTCCTCATTTATCGACAACAAAATCCTCACAGGCGGAACCTATCCACTTGAATACATCAATATCACTATCCTCAGAACTCAGCCCCATAGACGCCAATTGCATGGAAATCGAATGAGGGAGATAGGGCCCAATCATTTCCCAACACCATCCAATGGTCCAAAAATCACCCACTTTCCGCCCGATCAACGTCACAGGAGGCAGGGTAGTGACTTGATCGATCTTTCTTATAGACTCCCAGCTATTTATCCTCCCACAAGCCTGAACCATTCTCAATCTAACCTGCATGACAATATGACATTGACATCTCATGTCAAATCTTAGAAAGTTAGACTCGATATATGGACACTATTGAGGAAGTGGCAAAAACTTACTCCGTATTTATTTATATATCAATTAATTAAAAATAAAATAGTTGAAGAGTTTATTTCATTGATTACCAAAAAAAAGAGCATTATTACATCTCCCTTTTGACTTTTGCCTTCCAATGCTGCTCACTGCCAATTATAATGTACACAAAAAGATAACGCACTTTAATGTGAGAGAAACCATCGCTACTTGTTGTCTTGTTGAGATAGGCAACTAATTAATCATAATTAGAAAAAAGAATGTATATATACATGCAAATTATTGATCTCTAGGCCTACCAAATCTTCATCAGTGATTCTGGGCCTGGCCCAAAATCAGATATTGGCGAGTAAAAGGTCAAATTCATCACACGTCGTCGTGGGGTTACTACAATACAATAATGTACTACGTACTCCATAAAGGAAGAAGCACTTGCACACGATCACACAAAAAGGCACGTGCTCTTGAATAAGTGGTCAAACATAGCTCTATGGCCTCATACTCTCCTTTTATTTGACGATGATTGTTGGAACGATGTTGGGACCTCTAGTTCTATACATCGGAACAACGATACAGTTCTCCGAGTTTTGATAATGACAAACGCTATAAGGGAACTAATGTGCTTCGATCAAGTATTTCTAAGGAACACAGGTTGAGCAAAGAACTTTTACGAATGACCAAAGAGCACAGGAGCACACAATGAAGAGTTCCCATCAAGGGAACTCTGAAGAGGAAAGTTCCCATGAAATGAGAACTCCCAGGAATGACCAGAGAACACAGGCTTACACGATGAAGAGTTTCTCTCAAAGGAACTCAGAAGAGGACAGTTCCCACGATATGGGAACTCACATATGAGGACAAGGACCGATCAGCGCATATCACGGGATCCTGTCTTGGACAGGATGAAGGCACAATCTGAGGAGCAGACTGTCACGATTGATCCAACGGTCCGATCATCTCAAGAAGTTGACCCAGTTCAAATTGAAGTCACATGTGAAGAAAGTACAACTTGGGCATCAAGCAAAGGGCATTTCGGACACAAATGAAAGATGCGATTGAAGCCCAAGTTCACTCGAGTATAAAGCCAAATGAATAGTGCTCGGATTGAGCACTTCTCCCAGAACTTACAAAATACCCACAACAGAGAAAGAGAAAAGAAGAAGAGAAGTCCCCGGCGGCGAGTGTCTGATCTCGACGACGGTGAAGCCGAGTTCCCAGGAGCAAGGGAACTGTGATTCGGTGTAAGGTTTGAGTTACTTATTTAGTGATTGTTGTTCGCTTAGGAACTCAGTTGAGAAGATTCATTAGTGTTGCTAGAGTTAGGTAGAACTCGTAGGAACAGAGAAGTTTGAATCTGGCTGTTTGTAACTAAGGAACAAATCAATAATATAAGTAAGTCATTCAAAATCCTCCAAGCGGAGGTAGAGGTTTACCCATACAACTAGTTGGTTGTAGTGGGGTTCCTCTATAAGGAACTGTGTTCATTCTGTCTTTCTAATACTTGTGATAATTTCTTCCGCTGCCTTGGGAACAACTTAACAGCCAGTTTCCAAGCTCTAGCTAACCGGTTACGATCCAACAATGATAGGAAAACGTAATGAGGGCCGGTTAGGCAACCTCACGTCCGTTTGTATGTGTCAAGCCGTTAATATAGACAAGTAATGAAGTAAATATAGTGTTATATTGTTTTTTGGGTTTTTCAAGAGCACACTTTCAATGAGAGTTGAAACAAAATTTATTATATTTTCCTAAGACAATAAAAAACTTACGGTTTTCAAGACTTAGGCTCCGTTTGGCAACACTTATCTGGATACTTATAAGTACCCAGTTACTTATATGGAAATAATAAGCTTCGTTTTATGTGTTCGGCAAAATTTGATTATTTGAAATAAGTTACTTATATCCGATACTTATCTGTTGAAAAAATAATCAGTATCCCCTAACCTTATGTCAAATAAGCTAACTTATCTACCAAAATATAAGTAAGCGGGGCCCACGTGATTTCCAATTAAATTTTATTTTTTATTTTTGTACTCTTCATTAATCCATTTTTAGTAATTTTACACCTCTTTCTTAAAATATCAGCAATTCAGTTTAACGAACACATTCCGAATTATTTTGAAAATAAACAACTCATATAAGTATTTCATATCAGC
This sequence comes from Fallopia convolvulus, assembly GCA_964016875.1. Taxonomy (NCBI): domain Eukaryota; kingdom Viridiplantae; phylum Streptophyta; class Magnoliopsida; order Caryophyllales; family Polygonaceae; genus Fallopia; species Fallopia convolvulus. Next base: position 38,402,151 of record OZ024733.1, read on the forward strand.
ATCCACGATCAACATCAATAACCATAAGTATCAGCATCAACATCAACATCAGCATCAACACCGATAAGTACCGATTTACCGAACGGAGCCTTAGTACTTTGTGGAACTTAGGATACAATCACTGAACACAGTTAGAATATGTACAACCCATATCTAAAAATTGGGACTTAATTAGACTAATATATAACTTAGCGGATTACTCCAACTGATTTTAGGATGAGCCTGCTGAGCTAATACCCACTATCACAACTTTCCTAATGCATAGCGTACTTCTCATTCGTGCGATTTTAATAACCTCCCTAAAAATAGGCAATTATTATTATCATCCACTCTTTTATGAATTTATTTGGGCATAGTACGTAATAGGATAGACCGTGATATCATTGCCCGTTAAATTAATAAATATAATTTAAAAATTCTTCCAAGTGAATTCTTGAAACAAATTCATAAATTGGGGTACGTTACAGGTGGAATGAGAAAATAAAAGTGAAAAATGATCACTCACATTTGCTAAAATATGTGAACAATATTACCATTTTGAAGATCAACTTCCATATGGCCAAATTCATAAAGGAATAATGTCATGAACAATAATCGGACCACTTAGATTATCAAAATAAAGGTGAATATATACTGTATGCATGCACATCAGAATTTTTTGAGATTGGATGGAAATAGATGTTGACACGCCGACCAAGGAAGGGGTCGACTAGATTGCTAAAATATAAGAAGTTAGATGAAAAGGATGAATTCGCTTTATTTCTAGTTACTCTATGGAGTATATGGGGAAGGAGAAAATTGTGATAGTTGAGTCGATATCTTTACTAGATGGGCTATGGAAGAACCACTCACTGAAGGTTGTTGGAAACTGAACTCAGATTCAACAGTCGTAGGTGATAAAGGAGTAAGGATGGGTGCAGTGATTAGAATTCACCAAGGCAAGGTGTTTGTTACGTTAGTGGATCAATCTTTGACAGATAGAAAAACCCGGTGGTTGAAGCATTAGCGATGTATAAAGGCATATTTCTTAATGGCAGTGACTCGTGACATTAATAAGCTGGTGGCGGAAAGTGATAACCAGCCTCTAATCCTCACGCTTGAAAAGAAGACTGATTGCCTAGTGGATATTTTTCATATTGTACATGACATTTTTGAGTTAATTTTGTTTTTTGATAGTATCTCTGGTCACATGTGTATAGGGAAGAAAATAAAGTTGCACATGGACTAGGTTGTAACTAGGTTGTGTTTGCACATCTAGTTAAAAAATTAGTTGAAGTTTTTATTGTAGTGGTAGTTTAAAAAATAGAAGGCTAAATATGATACTCCCACTGCCACCGTCTCTGGAGCTTGAACTAAGGATGCATCAGCAAGGAAGGGTCACATGGAGAAATACGACCCCTTTCACTACTCTCCATTTTTCTAGCACTCAGCCTTCCTTGGTCCAAAGATTCATTGCTCCTCAGGGATCTTTGGACCGAGGACAATGATGGTTAATGATACGAAAGTGTATAGATCTTGTACCGGATTCAATAGACAAAATAATCGGGTGAAGGAAAGAAGAGCCAGAGGCCAGGGAAAAGAGCGACTCAGACGATGGAGATGAGATAACAGAGAAGGAGACTAGGGTTTGGGATAATTAATTTCTCATTCATTGATTCCTTAAAAACATAACAATAGGAGAGTATTTATAATAACTCTCGTATCTAGCTAAATCGGAAAAGATAACGCTGAAATGATATCTTACTAAAATATAAAACTAAATCCTAAATAAAAGGAAATAATAACATTCTTAAATATAATTCATTATTCTAATATAATCTAGCGTATCAATTCTCCCCCGTTGAGAATCGACTTGTCCTCAAGTCGGAAATCAGGAGGAGAAGTCAGAATCAATGTCTTTCCTCGATCATACGGCATAAGATGTGGCACTCCTGGTCGAAGACGAAACTTGTAATGTAAAGCCCGCAATGTAAAGTCCTCGAGGAGAAGGACGCTCTCCAACCCAAAGTTGACCTCGGCAACATCGATGTGTTTCACATCAAGTGGAGTGTCGGGCACAATTTCGATTGAAGTTTCAGTCTCATGCCTTTCCAAATTGACGCCAAGAATTTTAGCAATTAAATCTGCAGGCGGCGGACAAGGGAAGACGAAGGCCGCAAAGGACGAAGCCGCGGGCGCGGGGCACGGAGCCGCGGGCGCGGGGCACGGAGCCGCGGGCGCAGGGCACGAAACCGCGGGCGCGGGTACGCTAGCTGCGGGTGCTGGGACCTTGACGACGGGCACGGGGCTAGGGTTGCGCTCCGCCTCGCTCGCATCTTCGTGAGGAATGCCCAGGAGATGACAAAGCCGATCCAATCGTTGATCCATAACGTCGAATCGTTGATCCATAGCGTCGAATGTCAACGATAGGTTTTGAAGAATGGCTCAGATATCTTGGTTTTCTGAATTATTGCCTGTAACGGTAGACATGGTGATTGTAGAGTTCGGGGAATGAAAGCACCAATGGATACGAAACCGTATAGATCTCGTACCGGATTTAATAGACAAAATAATCGGGTGAAGGGAAGAAGGGCCAAAGGCCGGGGAAAAGAGTGACTCAGACGATGGAGACGAGATAGCAGAGAAGGAGACTAGGGTTTGGGATAATTAATTTCTCATTCATTGATTCCTTCAAAACATAACAATAGGAGAGTATTTATAATAACTCTCTTATCTAGCTAAATCGGAAAAGATAACGCTGAAATGATATCTTACTAAAATATAAAACTAAATCCTAAATAAAAGGAAATAATAATATTTTTAAATATAATTCATTATTCTAATATAATCTAGCGTATCAGTTAAGAAAGAAGGAAGCCTCATGAACTAGACGAAATCATCTACATGAATATTTGTGAGAATATCAAGGCATTCGTTGAGCAAATCACTAAAATCCCAAGGGTCCCTAGACCCATTGAAAAGGAAGTGGTGGATGGTTACGATGAGTCACCCTTTTTCACTGCCATCGCTCAAGTGGAAATTCCAAGAAATTCACAATCCCGCATATGAATGTTTACGATGGGACCGAAGACCATGATGACTACATATATCACTATCTTCAAATAGAAGATGATGACCAATGCCATCCCTCATCCCTCTCGAAAAGCCTAATTAATGTGCAAAGGGTTAGGGGTGGCGTTCACTGGACCAGCCCTCACCTGGTTTGTGAACCATCCTAGGTGCAATATCTACTCCTTCGCTGATTTGATGGATTCCTTTTGGATTCAGTTCGCCAGAAGTCGGAAGTTTGAGAAGCATTCCAACGATCTCTACCGGATCGCCTAAAAGCACGATGAGTCAACCCGGGATTACTTTGAAAGGTTCAACAAAGAGAAGATTCTGATCCCGTATTGTGACGTGCCTACTACTGTAGAGGCCTTCCGATGCGAAGAATCCAGGGAAGCGACCTTACAAAGAACTAACGAAGCTAGCATCCTTATATCAGCTTCAAAGATGTCTAAACCAAAGCGCTTGCCCAAATCCTCCTAGAAGGAGATCAAGAGCAAGTAAACCGTACAATTGTCTAGGATGGGGTCGTAGGAGGGTCACCCCAAACCAGTGTTGCGAGCGGCAAAACCAACCTTACCATTGGCAAAAACCAGAGGCGGTATAACTAAATGTCGCCAGTACAAGGGTCACCCAAGATACGACATTTAGGCCACCCCCGCCTAAGCTCGATGAGAATAACCTCAGCCTGAAGTCAGCTGAGATGGTCAAGAATCTTGAGAAGATAAAAAACATAGTTAAGTGGCCCAAGAGGATCGAGAACCCAAACCGGAAAAAAAGACGTGACTAGATGGTATGACATTCACTACTATCACGGTCATTCATCTAACAAGTGTATGGCCCGAAGAAAGGAAATAACATACCTTTTCTCAAAGGCTATGTTGACAAAATTAAAGTGACCCCACACGCTAGGATCACTCAAGAAATCCTAAAAGATCTACCTATCGGGAAACCATAGTCGCCAGTCCACGCACGATTGGTCAACGTCATCTCCGATGACTCCGACATTTATGGTCTCACTTATTCCTCCACCAAACACCTAGGAGAGAGCCTTTAAGTGACCATTAGCCCCTAGTCAGCAGGGAAAGTCCTTGGATGGTCATCCTATTACTTTTGGTGATTATGATGCTGAGAATCTGGTAGGGCCTCATCATTATGGCCTAGTAATCTCACTTTCTACAGTAAATGTGTTGGAACAAAGAGTACTAATTAACATTGGAAGTTCCATGAATTTGATGACGCTTGATGCGTTAAGAGAATTGGGACTTAGCGAGGGAGGGAGACATTGATAGATAGTCCGTGACACTAGTAGGATTTAACGAAGTGTAGCACACAGTAGGTAAAATAAGGCTACCTAGGTATGCAAGGGGGGTCAATGTCCAAGTAAGATTCTCCGTGATGGACTAGCCTTCCTACTACAATGTAATTATGGGCCATCCAACCCCATAAATACTTCTCTTTTTATTATTCTTGGCCTATTTTCTAGTTTTTATTTACATGGATTTTAGCAATTAATTTATTTATTTCCTTTCAATTAGTTATTTTTAAATCTATCTCTCTATATACTAAAGAAGAAGTCTTCTTGCCACATGTCAGCCTCACGTTCATTTCGTCGGTCTGTAATTCATTTCTCATATGTGGTGTCACGTCATCAAGCTTTTTAAAATAATTTAAAATTTTTAATAAAAGATAATCCTAACCATATCCAAATATATTTATCTATATCTAAAGTTATTAAAAAACAACAAATAAATCTATATCTATCAACTCTTTAAATCTTTTTTAGTTAATTATATATTATTTTTGGTTTTTTAACAAGAATTAAATTTTAATAATATCCTTCACATGAAACGAAATTTATACATTATTACGTTCACTTTATTTATTTAATTAGGTATGTACTACAATGGAGTTTTTTAATTTAAAATATTAGGTATCGCATTAAAACAATTGACATTTTTTGTTCACATTTACATAAAAAATAATTTAAAAATAAATTGTTTTTAATTTAAATTATTGTTAAAATATATCATTTATATATAACCATATCCGTACATGGTACATGTACATATGCTAGTTTCCTTCTATAATTATACCCCTAAAAATAAAATAAATTATGTAAGTAGTTGTAATACGATTATTGCTCAATAAATTTACTAGTAAAAAGTTTTTTTAGCAAAAAGTTAGTTTTAAAATTTATATATGATCTACTTTAGATATTATATTGCTCAATAAATTTTCCAATAAAAAAATCCTTACCCAAATGTTAATATTCAATACGGCAAATTTACTAATAAAAAATTTAATTAACTAAATATTAGTATTTGATACATCATATTTACTAATAAAAACACTTGGTTAATACTCCTAAAATAATATTTTTTTTATCAATTTTACACATTAATATATTTTTTTTTTTTCATAGGCCTCCTAAAATCGTTGAACGGCCCGAGCCTCTCCCAAGTGATGCATCGACCAATGTGGCAACTGCCTGGCCTGGAACGTCCCTCGACCTTTAAAATCAACTTGGCAAAATTAATACCCTTTCGTTTTACTTGTCTTGTACTATTAGTAAGAACTACAAGTAAGTTATCAGTGTTGATATAATTAGAGAATTGTCTAGCTATACACTTCACCTCCAATTAATTAAGCAAAATATATGGACATTAATTTTGGAGGGTTTTCAACTTTTTGGTCGTTGAGATGCAACTGTCATGTGGTTTGTTAAGAGATGCCTTTTGAGATGCAACCGTCAATTATTTGTTGATTATGCATGTGCGTGTAAGATATCATACATTCATTATTATAAGTCTAATACAAAGTATCACAAAAATCATTATACAATTAGAAATCAAGGAAATTTCTTTTGATTCCTTTCAGATTTCGATTTTTCGTTTTATTATTTAAAAATTTTTCTTATTTCTTTTGATACCCTCATAGTTTTAAAAATGACCTTTTCGTAGTCTAAACACACCCAAAACCAAACTTCCATCAATTTTCCTAAAATTTCGGTTAAAAATTAAAAAAAAATCATCTTATTTTTTTATCCCTCTTTATTTTTCAATCAGATTCACTATCGTGACCAAAAGGGCGACACAAGAATTCACACACCATCAAGGCGACCAAGAGCGACACAAGAACTCACACACCATCAAGGCGACTAAGGGCGACACAAGAACTCACACACCATCAAAACGACATAAAAAAACATATATGTCATATCTATATATCAATATCAAATGCCTTAATACACACCAACATAAGTATGGCCATGAAAGAACCACTCTAAGGGCATAAAAGATAAGCCCAATAGGTGCATTACAAGGTTTATGTTGATCGTTTACAATCCTTTATATGTTATTTCAATTTCAAATGAATTTGTACATGGTTTTTATGATACATAAATATTAAAGGTTGTTGATATATTTAATATTTTCATACACGATTGTAAGACCTCTTAAATTTGTTGGAAAATGAATAAGTAATTGCGAAATCTTTACATGTGACCTCACTTCTTTTTTATGTAGCAAAGTTATCTTTTTTCATAATAACTATATTAGTAATTTTCTTAATCACTTTTTATTATAAATATTCCAATACTAGCCATTTAACTTTCATTAGTTTAACTCGTTTGCCCATCCAACTTATAATTCATAATTTACCTAGTACATTATAAAGCAGAACCATGTCTGCTGAAAAAATTGCGGCACGTGGCATTACTTGAATAAAATAATGTCAAGCTTTTTAATAATAATTTCCATTATTCTTTCTATACATCTAATTTTTTATATTATTATAACTTTATCTATTTATATATTACTTTCTATGTAAATTTTATGCATATCTTTTAACAAAACTTGATCTATATGCTAATATTTTTTATATTAATTTTATGGATAATGAATTTTCTTTTACCTTTTAACAAACCTTGCGCTCCAAGTATATAATTTTTTTTATCTATATGTTGATATATGATATATTTTAATAAACATTGAAATATCTACCTAAATTTTAATAAATTAACATTAATTTAATAAATATTTTAATAAGTTATGTTATTCGTGCTAGATATCCTACCGTAATTATCTTTAATTTATAGCATTTTATTTTATTTTTTTCCTATGTTATCTTCTATACTAATCTTTATATTAATGTTCTCCATATTTAAAAGATTATTATATTCATTACAAAGTAAAAGATATGAACTCAAATACATAGAATTAATAAATATTTTACACAAACTAATTATTTTATGCATATCAATATTTTAACAAAAAAATAAAAAAAGTATTTAAAAATATTCGATTCAAGTGAAATTAACATTTTAAAAAATTAATCTAAATATGAGGCAAGATTTCAACAAATAATGAAAATAATTTTTATATATAAAAAAATGTGTAATGATCTTAAAGTTTTTATTAAATTACATAATTTATTACGATTTTATATACAAATATTTCAAATTTTATATTAATATCATATTATTGCATAATCTTTAGTATAATCACCGAGTGAGTATCACGGGATTCAACAAGTTAATTCCTTAAAAAAAAGATACCACATAATTTTTAAAAGCTTTTTTAATACTTTAGTCAACATATTTCGCACTTGGAAATTTATTAAAATAAAAGTAATCATAAATTTTAGCAAGGAAAAAATATCCTATAGTTGGATAAGAAAAAAGAGCAAACAAAATCTACTATTTTCTAATGCATAAACTTATAAGTTTTTAATCATTTTTGCCTGTGCATGTGGGATTGAAATTCTAAGCCTATAAATAAAGCACAAAATAAATGTTAAACCCACAATCTCAATTGCCTTAAAATATATACCCCCAAATCTGTTGTACCAAAGAAAATAGAGAAGAGCCCAAGAACATCAATTGTTCTTTTCCAACTCAAGCTTAATATCGACCCTAGTTCTGAATTTGCGCTTCATGTCTTATACAATAAGGCATAGTCCAACTACACCAGCATTGCAATTGAGATACAAATTTAGTTTACCCAACTAATGGAGAAGTTGTTCAAAAAAAAAAACTAATGGAGAAGGGTTTTTCATGATGGATTCAGCAAACCCTTGCGGAGGATCCGCCCCTTATAGAATTAATGATGCTTTTTGCACCGGAGCACCACATGTGGGATGAAGCACACACCACTGCACCCTTAAGTCAATCGAGAAAGAGAAATCTACTACTTGAAAAGACTACCCCGAAAAATTAGGTCTGCAAAAGAAGAAGAAGAACAATGATGAAATAAATGAAGGAGACCGTGATTCTATTACATCCATTGATGTCGATTAGGATGATGTAGACAATAAAACACCCTATATCATCCAAATCAACATCAATGACTGTAATGGTATCACTATCTCCTTCATCTTCTTCGCATATTTAGTTTTGTGGTGGGGGTAGTCTTATCAAATGGTAGCTTTCTCTTGATCGATCCACCTTTGGGTGTAGTGGTGTGTGCTTCAACCCACATGTGGTGCCCTAGTGCAAAAAGCATCATTAACTCTTCAAGGGGCGGATCCTTCACAAGGGTTTATTGAATCCATCCCCAAAAACCATTCTCTATTAGTCGGGAAAACCAAAATAATATCTCAATTGTGATGTTGGCATGGTTGGACTGAGCATTATTGTATAAGGCGTGAAGTGCAGCTTTAGAAATCGGGGTCATTATGAAGCTCTAGATTCAAACTTGTCAACACTTTGGGGGATAGTAGAAGCATAACAGAAACAATTAAAAACACAAATATGAGTTAAGCTTGGTGGCCATTTGTATAACATCTCAAAAGGATTTTTGTTTCTGAAGGAGAGGTATTAGTGTTCGATTTATTAAATATGCGGTTGTACGGATGCATTCTCCCCAAAATCAAGTGCAAGAGATGCATGAAAAGTTGAAAACGAAGTGCACGATCAACATTTAAAATATGATGATGTTTTCGTTCAACTCTAGCATTTTGTAGAGGTGTACCAACATAAAAGGTTTCAAAAGCAATCCCATTTGTAGAAAAATAAGAACACATGCTTAGAAATTCAGCATGATTATCACTCCTAAAGTTTTTGACATTCTTATAAAATTACCGTTTAGCCATGGCACAAAATTCAGAAATCTAACTGGCAACCTTGGATTTATTTTTCATCAAAAATAACCAAACACCTTTGGAACAGTTATGAACACAAGTAAAAAAATAACGAGCTCTTGACAAAGAACGAGTATGAAAAGGACCCCAAATATCACAATGTATCAAATCAAAGGTTCGAAAGCATGAAAAACACTGATAGGAAATGAAGAACAAGTTTGTTTTGCCCTATGACAACTATCACAAGGGTCCATATGACCATTTATTTTAATATTAGGTCAATGTTGTAGTGTAGGTAAAGAAGGATGGCCCATACGGTAATGTCAAAGTGGTAGTGATTTGAATCCTATCCGCGAAACTCGAGCAGGTTACACCACCACACTTAGCCAATAGACATAATTTCTCTCCTCGCACACTCCAATCAACATCATCATAATGCAGTCTTGTAAAAATACAAAGCTTATTAGTCAATGTCACAATGCAATTTTGATGTTTAATGAGCTGAGAAAGCGAGATCAAGTTGCATTTCAATTAAGTTACACAAAGCACATCCTTCAGCACCAAACGATCACATAAAATCACAGAATCGGTTTTAGATGAACTAGTCAACAACCCATCAGGAAGCAAAAAAGAAGTAGAGTGAACACCTTGCATATCAGTTAACAAGGAAGAATCACTAGTCATATGAAATGAAGCTCATATATCGAGAATCTAGTTAAAATGATGCTTACTCGAGAGGTGATTCAAGGAATTAGAGTTTACTTGCTGAAAAATATAAACCAAATTATGCCACTGCTCATCTGACGAGCTGATATTTGCCTGATCAGCCGCACTTAGAGCGTCGAGACCCAATACAAAGCTATTTTTGCCGGACTGTACTACATTCATGACACCCCTACACTGTTAGGTTTAAACTTAGTTTATGAATCTGTTATTAAGTTTTAAATTTCTGTCATAAGTATATTGTTAGTAATAAGCCTCATTGTTAGTATGTTTTTTAATAGTTAGTATACTTCTGTCACATAAGTCTATAAGATGTGGTTGTATCTGTAGCATGACATGATAGTTAAGTCAGTTAAGACAGTTTAGTAATTGTCATGTCAGATGTCAAACAGTTAAGTAGTTAGAATGTCAAACAGTTAAGTCAGTTATGTGTGTAATGTATATAAGGGTGTCGTGTGGAATGTAATAGTGTGGCCTCTTGTTCATAATAAGATTTACAATGTAGAAGAAAACAAGTGTATTGTTTTTAAGAACTCTAAATTATTACCCTCAATCCAGACATCTTGTTGTTCTGTACAAGTATTAGAATCTACATTTAGTATCAGAGCGTTCAGGAAAGATCAGAATGAGTGGAAACAATCCTACAATAGAGGTTACTAGGGTTCTTAATGATTTAAGGATGAATGGAGAAAGAATCATGTCCATCCAATATCCAATGCTCTCAAAATGCAATTATGCAGTCTGGGCAATGAAGATGGAAGTTTTCCTGAATGCTCCCAATGCCAATTTATCTTTCTTGAATGCTCAAAGGGTTTGGGAGGCAATTGAAGGCACACCACCCCTTGATGCAAAGAAAGATAAATTGGCATTGGCGGCGCCGACCCTATATCAATCCATTTCAGAAGATGTGTTACTGCAGTTGGGAGTCAAGAAAAGTGCCAAAGAAGCATGGGATTTCATTAAGATGATGAATCAAGGGGCAAAGAGAATCAAAGTAGTTAGGATTCAAACCTTGTTAAGGGAATTTGAAGGACTCAGAATGAAAGAAAGCGAGTCTGTTGATGAGTTCTCGTACAAGTTGAATATCAATGTAAGTAAATTAAGGGGTCTTGGATATAAAATAGAGGAAGAATCCGTGGTGAAAAAATTGTTGAGATCCACTTCTTCTAAATTAATCCAAATCACAAGTACTATTGAAGAGTATTGTGATCTTAAGACGACAAAGAGCAATGATGAGATTATTGGATCCTTAAAAGCTCATGAGGAAAGAATATAAGATTTTGAAGGAAAAAATTTGGAAAGTGCATTTCTAACTCAGGCTAAATGGAAGGAAAGAGAGAAGAAGAATAGAAAAGGCAAAACTTCCAAGGATGAGGAAGATTCCCAAAGTGATGAAGAGCAACAAAAGCCTAAGAAGTGTTTTGATAAGGGAAAGATTAAGTGTTAAGGTTGGTCATGTGGAAACATGGGGAACTTTATGTCTGAATGTGATGCCAAGGACAAAGATGAGGAGGTGAATCTCGCAATGAAAGGATATGAAGAGGAGCCTACTCTGTTGATGATCAAGCATGAAGAATATCATCAAGAATATATAAAGAAATTCACAATGTGTACAAGGTTCTATCCATTTAAATGTCAAGGAAAATATTCCAAGATATCTTGTTCTCTCTAATTTTACAATTTTGTTTAGGCTCTGATATCATAAAGAAATTAATGAGATTAAAAAGCTCACCGAAGGTTATGTTTTCGAATTCTTTTATTTTATTTTTATTTTGTTTGTTTGTTTGTTGCAGAGGATTACACCCTAGTTTATTGTCTGTATATAAAGAGCTAGGATGAACTGTGGTGGTGCTGCCAACAATGCTCAAATGGCTAACACCAATTGGCCACAATTAGCCCGGGTAAGTGGGGTAACTGAATTGAAAGAAGTGTGAATATGTGAACTAAAATAAATAAAATTTGCCGTGCTGATTTAGGCTGATTTATATAGCGTAAATTGATTAGTCAACGTCAATTTCATCCTTATATTCCGCTCAATTTGTTCCTAATTTTATTTAAGTGATCGAGGATAGAACATTAACTGATTAGTCACTTACGTAACTAAAACAAATTGATAATATATCACTTGCCGTCATAAAAAAGGTGTTGTTACTAGCTTCTAGCAAAGCTTGCCAGAGAAAAGTACCCTAAATGGGAGGGCACCGTTAATCTCAACAAACGTACGCTAAATTCACATATTAAGTTGAAAGTTGATGTATTTCATAAAGCCAAAAATATAATTTTTTTTTTATCAATATCAGTCAAAAAGAAAACGGAAAATGTTTCATAACCGTAGTAGCTATACTATACACACGTAATATATGTTATAAACTAATGCTTTTTCCTAAAATATGAATCATGAATTGCATTTCCTCCAAAATAGGGGAATTGCAATTACCATGGTGGAGGTAGGTAAGTTCCAATTCCACCATTTTTATTTCAAATTTATTTTTTATTTTTTAATTTTCAAATTGCAAATACCCTATTTACCCAAAAGTCAAAGTTATTGATTTTCATTAATAAGGGTTGTTAACGTAATTTTAATTAAATTCCCATGAATTTTAACTTTCAACCAAACAAAATAAAGAGAAATAATTCCTACATAAATAATTTTAACCAAATATTTTTTCGCAAATCCCATTAATTACAATTCCCAGAAATTTAAATTCCCGTGATTTAAATTCCTACGAATCATATTTCCCGCATTCAACCAAAAAAACAACTAAGAAAGTGAACATTTTCTTCCTCAAAATCTTACCATTGCTGAAATAATCTGTGAATTGGAAACCTCCTTATTTTTTAATATTGAAGAAAATTCGAACCTGGTTATTGCCTAAACATCTAGATGCTGCTAAAAAAAGACCAAAACCAACTAGCTAGTAGTTGGCAACTTCCGCGCGCCTTATTTAATTTAATATCAAAGGAAATTTATTAGCTAGTATAGTGGCAATATTCAAGTCTAAATTCTTCTTGTACAAAACAAGTAATTAGTAGAATTAGAAGGGCTTACTATTTTAAGTACTTTTATTTTTCTTTATGCTTAATAAAAAATGGTAATTAAAGGTTGTGCAAGTATATGAGCTAATTAGTAACAAAACAATATCAGAAATTGGCAAGTTTCCTGTTGTATGTGCATCCGTAGAGTAACAAGAAAGGAGCAATTGAGGAGAATGTGGAAATTAAGAACATAAATTTTTAATTCACACATTTATTTACTAATTTCTAAAATCCGTAACAAACGAATTGAGTGGGAAGAAACTAACAACTCACAGAAATCGCATAAAATGAATTAAAAAAACTCTCACAGTGACAGGGATGAATTTGTATTTTAGACCTTCAAGGCTAACAAAATTGCAAAATGGCGCTCTTAACTTTGAGTACATGAACCATTCAGCACAACACCCACACAGAGATGAGATGAAGGAAAGAGGACAACCAAAGTTTCTCTTCTTTTTCTTTTCTTTTTTTTTTAAATGGAGAAATTAAACAAAGAAGAAGTAATCAATCTATTATGAATGAGATGGCAGATGGAAGGGAAGCTGCAAATATTAATTAATGTTGCCACAAGAAACCTTCAAATTCAAAGGCATTGGCAGCGGGGCCCACTCTCTCCTCCTCCAAGTGCCCAAAATACCCCTGCTGCACCCACTGCGGGTCGTCGTACAGCCACCACGAGTCGGCGTAGACGAAGGCGGCGGCGGCGGCGCTCCTCGACTCCGGGGAGTCCATGTACCCCAGGCTCGGCAGGTCCACGATCTCCCCCAGCTGCTCCTCCGGCGACGAGGTCGAAACCTCCGACGCCGGCGAAAGCGAGGAATCATCGGAGGAATGATCGGAGGAGGCCGGGTCCATGGCGGCGGCCTTGGCGGCGGCGATCTGGACGTCGCGCGGGGAGGAGGAGGCGGGGCGGGGGAGGGAGGATGCGAGGTGGGGGAAGTTGAGGACGGCGGAGTCGCCCTTGAGAGTGATGGCGGCGGCGTCGTGGGCGCGGGCGGCCATATCGGGCGTGGAGAAGGTGCCGAGCCAGATGCGGGACTTCTTGCGGGGCTCGCGGATCTCGGACACCCACTTCCCCCACGTCCGCATCCGGACGCCCCTGTAAACGGGGTGCTTGGAGTTGGTGGCCGCCTCCTTCCGGACCCTCTTCTTGCTTCCGGGTCGGGTCTCGTACTCCGACGACTCTGATTGGCTTACTCTCATCTCATCCTCTCCCATTTTTGTGCGTATGTTACGGTATGTATATGAGTACGTAGTTGACTTGATCGTACGTACCGCTTAGTTATATATATGCACTCTGTTTTTGTTGATGTATTTGTAGAACATAGAGAGAATGAAAGAGGATGGAGAGAGAAGTGGAGAGGTGTGTGTATATATATAGACATAATAGTGCGCTAGGAGAAGAAGAGAAGATACGGACATGGACACATGGGGGTAAATATCAAGAATTGAATGTGGAGAGACGATTTTATTTTTTTGTTTTGTGAAAGGAGTGGGTAGTTTCTAAAGCGACGCGCCCGAGGCACCGAGGGCCCCTTTTTCTCGCTTCTTCCATCTTCCCCCATTTAATTCCCTTCCATTTTTGTTTTATTATAAAGGGTGGGCATTTTAGATTATCAAATTTATCGTGGTGGGTCTCATTAATATTTGTTTTTTTTTCCATTTTTTAATTACGAAGACGAGTACGGCTTCTGTTAAGATTCTGGGGATTGAGATTTGGGGCGTGTTATGAAATACATGTATATTCAGAGCAATGCTCCCTGTCTGTGTCAAATATAATGAACCAAACTCCCGCCATTTTCATTTGCTTCGTATGTACATGAATGAATTAATTAAGACTCTTAATTAGAGACAGAGATTAATTGGGCGGTGATTAACTCTTTCGAAAATCTCGGCGGGTTTATTGATTTCTCAGCAACTTCATTTTCACCCTCCATCGTTTTCGATCGAGATGTAAGAAATCAAATTCACGTTCATACTGTGTTGTTTCAAAGCTGGATACATGACCGAGAATATAGGCCTCATAGAAGTGAGCGACTGATCGATCGAGCGTTATATATATAAGTATATCTCAGTTATTTGTATATAGTTAGTACAGTACTCGACTATATATTAATTAATTTAACTACAAAAAGTGAAGGGCCGGGGTTGGCATGGGTTGACCTCAACATATAGTTAAGACTTAAGACACAAAAATCGCCTACATACCTAGGAACTTAAACATTACTTAAATGTAAACTATTACTAGTTAATTGCTTGATTACGATTCAGGAGGAAATTATACAAGTCAAATGTGGCCGGGGTGTATACAGCTAGCAAACTTACTGAATATATTATATATGATGTATGATGATGATGATGAACAACCTGAATCTGTGTCAGCGACGTACATGCAAATCGTGATCAAAAATTAGAAAGCCCGGCCAGGAACGTGCGCCCCCTCCTGTACGTCTTCTTTATGTTTCCAGTAAACTCTTTCTATCAACATTTGTCGCTTCGTGTTTATTTCTGGAAATGTTTACCTCACTGATTCCTTAGGTTGTTACACAATTATCTCCTTGTTTTATAACATTTCAGTATGCACTACCACTTTAGCTGAGAAACTGATTACTGATCCCATATCCATAACATGCACTTCAAATGATTAATCAGCTAGCTAATGTGATCGACATGCCAAAATTCTACTACGTAGTGTACGATACTAGGATTTATTAAATAACTAATTTGGAACTATAACTTTCATTTGAATTAAAAAGTAATTAATTAATCTCAAAGGGGGGAACTATTAAGGGGCTAGAAAGGTTTCCCCAATTCAAAAAAATTTAGTATATATTTTTTCTGGTTGAGAGTTTCGATTTGATATATTATAAGCTCCAATCCGACATTCGAGTAAAAAGTTATGAATGCTTAAAGATTAGACGTATGCAAACTACTTTCACATGATATTTACTTAGTCGGAATGATTCTATCTTTTACTAAGAGCATTGTCAATGGTAGACCAAAATATTTAATCATCATATTAAAAAAATATATTTAATTTTTTTTCTTTTTTTCTCTCTTCTTTCACATGTGACAAATGTCACAATGTCATTCAACGACCAAATCCCATTTTGGTCATGGGCCGGTCACCAACTTTTTTTCTACCCTCTCTCCACTTTTAATATTTTTTTATTCTCTCTCTCCTCCTATGACCATCAAAGTGGGCAACCATTGGGTATACTCAAATTGCATATCTTTATACTGTAATTAAACTTTAGAGTTTCAAAATAATAGGATATTAAAATATTGGATTGAGATCAGGTGAGGACTGAGGAGGGTTCTTACCGTAAATAATTAGGAGGATCCTCAGCCTTTAGATTTAAAAAAATCTAATTGATAAGATTTTTTAGAATTAAAAGAAAAACAAATAAATCTATCTATATTTAATTTTTTCTCTCTCTTCTAATATCTCTCCTGTCTATATAAGCGTTAATGCTAAACTTTCCCCTCATCTAATACATATTGAACAATTAAGAGATTGCAAATGAACAAGTAATGTATTTATCATGAACAAGTAGTTGTTCAATTGTTAGGTATTATTTGTTCATTGTTGTAGTTGTTCAATTGTAAATGAGTAATTGTTCAATTGTAGAGAGACGTAATTATTTGCATAGATTATTGTTCATCCATACTATAATAATACTTCATGATAAATACATTATTTGTTCATTTGCAATCTCTTAATTGTTCAATATATATTAGATGAGAGAGAAAGTTTAACTTCGGTGCTTATATAGACGTGAGAGATGAATTGTTCATTGTTAGGTATTAGTTGTTCATTGTTGTAGTTATTCAATTGTAAATGAGTAGTTGTTCAGCTGTAGAGAGACGTAATTATTTATGTAAATTATTGTTCATCCATAAAATCACTAGTACAAAAAATACAAAGGACAACGGTTAAATATGCATTTAGACAACGGTTTTTGAACCGTTGTATATGCAAGCGTGGTCTATGCACAGACAACGGTTGCATAACAGACAACGGTTCTCCTAGACAACGGTTATAACCGATGTTTAAAAGAAAATTAACCGTTGTCTATGATATGAAAAATTTTTTAAAAAAAAGAGGAAAACACAACGGACTATATAACCGTTGTCTTTTTTCTTATATATAAAATAAAAAAAATATTGCGGTGTCTCTTCACATGCATCATTGTCGACTTTGTAGTCTATAGAATGTCGATTGGTGCCAGGCTCTCAAAGCTAAACTCATCTGAAAAATTAGTACACCATCAAATGAGAGTTCCATTCCTTTACTCTCCAATCTCCATGCTAACCTATAGAAGACCAAGTTCAAATTTCAAATCAAAGCATCAAGTAACATGGTAAGAAGCTTTTTAGTCATGGAATAATATATACATGCTGAAAAGTAAAAATATTAATTACAGTAATACCAACAAACTCTTATAAGTGCAAATATTAATTACAGTAATACCAATAAACTCTTATAAGCAACTAATTAATTAACATGATAACTAGTTGATGGTTACAAGAGAAGATGACATGAACTCACATTTAAACATAAATATGAATTCAAAATCATCTATCAGAAGCTAGGAACTTTAATTGGAACCTAGGGCTACCACACTGTGAGGTAATTGAGATTAAACACTCAGCAAGGGAGCATGTGACAAGCAATTTGGGATAGAAAGAAATACAAAATTGAAAAAATGCCAACTTAAAATTAATCTACTAACTTGTACATAAAAATACAAGCATATATAAATAAGTAAATGCGTATTCAATCATTTCCTAGACATTGATTTCATAATTTGAGAAAAATTACTACTATAAAAAACTGCATACTATGTCAAATTATGTTAATAGAAGCATCACATCTAATAAATTCCAAGCAAAACAAACATAGGCTTTCTAAACCAAGAGAGTAGTGGTAAAATAAACTAATTAAATTATTGTAAATAATACTTACCTAATCAAACGCACTTCCTGTCACCAATGGATGATTAACTTTGTAATTAACTCCAACCTTCATGGCTAGATTAAGCAAGGGAGCACCAAAGTTGCTACCCCACACGAACTAAATAGAAGGTGCCTAGTTGGAATGCAAATACTCAATTAGGTACTTTAATTATGCTTTTATTAAGATAAGAACTCATTTCATAACAAAAGTAAAAAGGAATACTGGAATTAGCTGCAAAAGGGAGCAAAAAAACCCTTACTTAATAACACATGCCAAAGAGAACCAAAACTTGCAGCATTTGTAATTTTGAATGAATGGGAAATACTCACTGCTTTGGTAAATAACAAAGCTAATATATTAAATGATTCTCCAATTTTTCATTGATTTATTAAAAATTTGAGCACTAGTATTCCAAGCTCAAACTTTTTTTTTTTTGAAACGATATATGTACCCTTCACATATAAACCAAATATACACTAGTAGTACTAACATAACATTCCTGTACAGTAAGAAACAACTAAATGCATTGAGCTGTATAGATAACAGGTGATGTGGGAAACCATACTTGAACATTATATGTATTTATATGACTGTAGTAATTGTCTGTATAGAACTTTGCCTAATCATCCTATGTATACACAAAAGCTTTCCAATTTATTAGCAGTAAACAAAGAAACCATTAAATAAGTCCTCACCTATTTAAAAACAAATAGAACATGCTAAATTATGAACAAGGAAACTAACCCATAAAAAGTAAAATCTTGCTTTCAAACCTGTTGTGACAACTTATATATATATCACATACCTCAAAGCAGGCTATGCACTCCTTGTTGTAACATACCTTCCATCAGGATTAAACCTGGTGCAATTAGCAACATTCTTCAAACCCATGAAAACAAAATTAACACTCAATCAAACATAGCTATTAGACCACGATATGATTCTGTAAAATTTCTGGAAGAAAACATTGAGCAACTATAAGATAAACCAAACCATTGAAGATACTTTATGCTCTAATTAAAACATTATGCGTCTCGTATTTCCTAAGGCTTTTAGGCAATTCTCTAACATCTTGAGAGTCACTGTTTCATATAGGAAAAAAATAATCACATTATTGACCTCTCCAAAAATCATCTCGATCTCATGCCAAAACATGACATGTAAATCATTAAGAAAACCATGCCTTGAATTAACTATAGCTGATGGAGGAGGGAGCAAGGATCCACCCAAATCATGTCTCATAGATGAAGAAACTTCTCTTAATGGCTTGCGCTTCTCCACTACAAGGCCCTTTTTATATCTTAGACCCGTCCTAGATAAAAATGATAAATTAATTATGGATTCACAAAGACATATAACTTGTATGAATTTAAAAGTGTGTAAATTTGAGGAAAGAAAGAGGAAAAGTAACAAGCAGTAAATAAGCCTTGGCAACGAGATCAAGCAGGCGATTTGACATCCAAGGGCATCATTGTCGCCGTGGAAACAACTTCGACTACCTGATTAAAGTCATTGTTTCAACCGTGGAGATAGAAGTATAAACCTTAATTTCCTTTGAATAAATTTGTTGAATCTAACTCCATCAAAATACAATTGATCGAATTCCAAAAGATCAAGTAATGAATCTGGATTAACTCAACCGTGCTAATAGAAACATTTAAACAAACCGGATAATAGTGGCTTTTGAGGTGGAATCACAAAACGTCGAATCCATCTCGTCATAATCTTCAAAAGTGCCAGCCTCTCTTGCCTTTGCCGCCAGTTTTCGACGACGCCTCCTCCAAACTCTTCACTTCCTTTCTCATCTCCGATTTCAGATGTACTTGAGCATAGTATTCCGTTAGCGCCTAGCGCCGTTTAAGCATATCCTCTATTTGATGCATAATCGACCAAAGGGTGAGATAGGGCTCAAAATTGCAAATTGGCGAGAGATAAGCGTAAAGGGATAGATGAAGATTTGTAATCACTGGTGAGATTTGACGAACACGAGATTGAATGTTGAAGAGGAAGAGAAGCGTATAGTTGTGAGGTTAGGGTTAACTAGGTCATGCAGTTCTTCTGCCCGTGTCCCACAGGAATACAAAAAAACAATGAATGTATAGAAAACGGTTTCTTTAATACCTGTTGTCCGAATATATAAATTGACAACGAACATTGAAACCCGTCGTCTTTAAACAATCGGCTATGCTTTTGACAACGGTTCTTCTATATAACCGATGTCCGTGTATAATGAAAAACTGTAAACACAACATGCCCCTTAAATAACCGTGGTCAGTCTTTTAAACACTACTATAGACAACATTATTTTATAAACCGTTATCTATGTGGCGTATTATATTCATCATTTTGTACTAGTGAATATTGATACTTGTTCATGATAATTAAATATATTACTTGTTCATTTACAATCTCTTAATTGTTCAAAATGTAATAGATGAGTGAGAAAGTTTAGAACCAACGCTTATATAGACGCGAGAGATATTATAGGAGAGAGAAAATTAGATATGGATAGATTTATTTGTTTTTATTTTAATTCCAAAAAATCTTATCCATTAATTTTCTTAAATCCAAAGGCTGAGAAGCCTCCTAATTATGTACAGTAAGAACCCTCCTCATCTGATCTCAACCCTTAAAATACTTGACTAGCTATAATATAATAAAATATGATATATGTTTTAAGTATTTATTTTAATTAAGTATTTTTGAATTTTTTTCAGTGTTTTATATTTATTTTTTTAAAATTGAAAAAATATGTTGACTGCGTTAGACAAAGCTTCTGATTCCGCCTTGCTTTTTTTTCATGGATTTCCAAGGGTTGATCATAATGAGAGTTTTAAGCATTAATTAATGTTATGTTTGCGCACTTGATCATTCATGCATTTAGCACCTTATTTTGTAAGAAAAAAATCACTGTAGGCGAACAAGAATCTGAGTATGGGCCGATGATTTAATGTGTTTGGAAGGAATTACTGTTTTGTGGAATAACAACTACCTTAGAAGTAAAAACACCCATGCACTCGAGTAATAAGAGATGAGAATGAAAGATTCAGAACAGATAATTAAGAGAGAAGCGAGATTTCTTCGATAAAAGATGTCTTCAGAATTTCTTGTGATAAAAACTTGAATGATATATACAACAGGCTACACACACATGTTTGATTCTGAATTGATTTTCTCGTTGGAAATTAATGTCTTAATACCTATATAAATTGGTAAGATATAACAATTGCTGAGCATACGGAAATTCAAAGCTGTTATTAATCGATAAACCATCAACGTCTGAGTGGTCCTCGATCGATCCATCTCTATGATCCCTTACGTACCCTCATCCAAGTTAATTAAGCTCATATATACACCAACAATATATCTGTACGTAGCTCCTAGCTTACGTATAATTCATTTAATTTCCCATTAATGTGAGGAAAATTAAAATAAAATCAATTTTCTAGATAGAAGAAAAACCAGAAAAAATAGTTATGTATATAGATCGAGGGAGTGGGCGCTATAACTAGTATCATATGGAGAGGGCATGGAATTGGCAGAGTGCAAGCGAGATATATTGAATTGCATCTGTCTCGATATATTCATTCACTCAGCACCTCTGATATATACACACATTTTCATTTAATGAATTATTCCGCCCTTTTCTTTGATTAAAAATCATCCTTATGAATCAAGCTAACGGAAAATAGTTTGTGTTTTTTTTCTGAATATAAGCAAAACAAGGGGCGGAAAGTTTTCTATCGAGTATGAAGATAAGGAGTCATATATGCCTAATAGATGCAAAAATGGCAAATGGTCGCAAAAATAAGAAAAGCATCAAAAAATAAGAACATCTGAAGTAACCCAAATAACAGGTGAAGAAAACATCCGTGACGAAATCGGAAATGACTTCAAAAAACGATATATGAAAGAATCTATTAACCAAACACTAATGAGAGACTACCTTAATCTGATTAACATAGAAATCACAACAGAAGATAATATGGCTCTAACTAAACCAGTCTCCAATGAAGAAATAAAAATAGCAGTGATGCAAATTGGATCTGACAAATCCCCTGACGCAGATGGATTGACTGCAGAATTTTACAAAAAATATTGGGATATTGTAGGACCCTCAAAGCCGTCAAAAGTTTTTTTCACTCAAGAAAGATGCTTAAGCAGATCAACCATACTTTTATAGCGCTTATTCCAAAAGTCGAGAACCCAAGCTCCACTAATCACTACAGACCAATTAGCCTCTGCTCAACAATATATAAAGTAATATCGAAGATTATAGCAGAGAGAATGAAGAGAGTAATGGGGAAAATCATACACCCCCTTCAAGGGGCTTTTGTGGCGAACCGAGCCATTCAGGATAATGTCCTAATAGCACACAAAATATTCCACTCGTTTAGAGGAAGTAAGGCAAAAGATGGTTGGATTGTAGTGGAATTAGATATGGAGAAAGCCTATGACCGTGTGGACTGGCATTTCTTATTTAATTTGCGGTCATGGAACAACTCAGATTCCACCAAATCTAGACCTTCATAGAATGGGTTAAAGAATGCGTGTGTACAACCTCCTTCTCAGTTTTAGTAAATAATGGACCTATTGATCCATTCCTACCAGAACGGGGTCTTCGCCAAGGAGTCCCACTATCACCCTATCTATTCGTCTTGGGGATGGAAATCCTAGCCAGGAAACTTCAACAAATGAGTATTGAAAGAAACAACCAAATTGGCTTCCCTATTACCCGAGGAGGTACTCGCATCCCCTTCTTAGCCTTTGCAAACGATATAATAATTTTCTCCAAAGCGTCCCATAGTGCGTGTATGAAAGTAAGACAGACGATTGAAGATTACTGTGCGGTATCAGGACAAAAAGTGAACTACCATAAATCAGCTTTCTAAACATCAAGAAACATTAATAACCAATCCAAATAGAAAGTCCAACAATCTCTTGGAATCTCATCCATGACAGATTTAGAGAAATACCTTGGATGCCCTATTATTAATGGGAGAGTTAACAAGGAAACATTTAAGGAAGTTATACGAAACAAATAAAACCAACTAACAAAGTGGAAAGCCAACTCATCATCCCAGGAAGGACGTGCGACCCTCATCTGAGCCAATCTAGAAGCAAAGCCGAACTATATAATGCAAAGCTTTATGCTCCCAAAAAATACTCATGAACACCTAGACAGATTAAACAGATGTTTCTTATGGAACAAAGATCTACATTACAAGCCGCTTGTTGGGTGGGATAAAATTTGTAAACCAAAATCTCATGGAGGACTAGGAATACGAAAGGCAGAACACATGAACAAAGCACTCCAAATGAAATTATTATGGAAAATCTTGGTTGAACCTCATAACAGTTGGGTCAAAGTAGTAACTGAAAAATATTTCCGACAGGATAACTTCTTCACATACAAATTAAACTCTAACACATCATGGCAATGGAAAAAACTAATGAATCTAAGACGAGAGAATTCGAAAAGGGACTTATTTGCCAAGTTGGAGACGGAGAAAGGATAAATTTTTGGAAGGATAATTGGGTAATGAACGAGAGTCTGGAACAATTTGCACTAGACCATTCAATGGTGGAGGCTCAAACCAAGGTAACAGACTTTATCTCAAAGGAAAAAGAGTGGAAAATAACACAACTACAACAAATACTCCCATATGACATTGTCGAACAAATTGGAGCCATTCCAATCCCGGACAACCTTATTAAAGATCGACTCTATTCAGCCCCAAGTAAAAACGGATGGTTTTCGAAATCCTCGGCAATTGAATTAATAACAAATATTCATGCATATACAGAACCCAAGCATAAACAATTGGTTATGGAAATTGGATACATTTCTGAAAGTCAAAAACTTCCTTTGGAAGTTTCATTCCAATGGGCTTCCAACGAAGGCAAGATTAAGAGAGAAACATGTAATGACACTTGAGGGGTGTGTTATGTGTAACTGTATGATGGAAGATATCGGACGCCTATTTGTCAAATGCCAACACATGCACCGAATAATAATACAAATAAACCCAAAGACTGCACAAATGCTGCATAATTACGGCATAACAAATAAAACGCCCCAAACTATACCGAATGAAATCTATGGACAGATTGGAAACAAAGAATTTACGGTATTAGCAGTTAGCTGGTGGTGCATATGGCATTAAAGAAACAAATTGATCTTTCAACAAACCTCTGATGAACCAATATCAGACCTTAACCTCTACATACGAAACAAACTACAAAATTGGGAACGAGCTAAATTGTGGGAGGAGGACGAAGAAAAATTAGGAACTAAAAAGTGTGATACTGGAAGGAAAAATGGGAAATGGACAAAATAGAGAAAACCACAACAGGGTGTTACTAAAATTAACTTTGATGGATCTAGATTAACCAATGGACAAGCTACTGGGGCATTGTAATACGAGATCACAAAGGACAAGTGATAACCATGTCGGTTAGGAAATATGGAAAATGCTCCGCCTTGAAAGCAGAAGCATTTGCACTTAGGGATGCCATCAGGGAAGCAAAATCAATTAAACTTTTAAACATAGAAATTGAAGGGGATAACTCAACAGTTATACGAGCTGCTCAAGGGAGTCGTAGTTGCCCTTGGGAAATAGAGATGATTACATCTGATACTCTTGCTTCAATGCAGGAATTTGATAAGGTCCGATTAGTTCATTCTAAGAGGACTTGTAACATTGTGGCCGATCAAATTGCCAAAATGGGTCACAGTCTTTCCATCATTACTATTAGAAACTCACCAGAACTTAGTGTTCTCATCCGTAAGGATGCTCTAGGGTGGCATCCTTGACCTAGGAGTACGCCCTAAATCTTACCTAATCAAAAACAAAAAGATAAGGAGTCGTATTTCTTGAGAATGGACTAAGATAATGGATGATTTTCCTCATTTTACCGTTGTTACTTCATTGAAAATTTCAGCATTAGATATAACATGTGCCCTAAGATTAATAGTTTTCGAAACTAAAATTCTAAAAATAATAATAATTAATAAACCTGTGCCCTCCGTTCAGTAAATTATGATGTTTTAGAAGATTTTTCTTGTTAAAAAAACATGATGTTCTAGGTATTTATGCACATATATTTCCGACTTTGACCTTCTAACAAATCTTTCCGTAAAAGCAAAAAAATGAACACTTATTTAAGAAAGAATCTGATATTGTGTGTAAATTTGGAAGGAGACAAATCCTAAACCAAATTAGATCATATAATTTAAATTTAAGTGAGAGGAAAAAATTATTAGAAAAATATTTAAGTCAAATTGTGTGGTTTCTTAATTTTTAAGATAAAAACATCACGTTTTTTTAATGGAGGGAGTTCTTCTTTCGTTCAGAAATACTTTTAGTATTATAAATTAACAAATATATTAAGAAACTACTTAATTTTACTTGAATGTCCTTCCTTATTGTAAATATTTTATCTTGTATTTTTACATATAAATATCTCTCTACCTCTATATATTAATCATGTCATATGTCAATAATCAGTATAGAAGAGAATAATTTTTCAATCTCTTGTTTTTACGATTATAAATACACAGTTAAAATACTCTACTAAAAAACTGTCAAGAAGGAAAATTAGATTGAACTAGGGCATGTCACTAGTATTTCTTAGTTCAATTTTTATCCAATTTTCTAACATACGCTCTTAAGTTAAATAGAGTATAGGCCGAGCATGAAAGAAAAGGAGATGGAGGCTATTCATGTGGGAACAATGTCCCACGACTAGTAAATAATGATGGGAACCAGCGTCAACCTGATCAAGACTCCATAGAAGTTCCTTCCATAGAAGACTCTCAAAACGTTTCCCAGTACGATTCTCTCGTCCCTCAAAATGAAGAAATACCAGAGTCTAGCTCTCATGGGGAATGCAGGGGGAATGATGGAGAAATCCAAAATGATCAAACAGGAAATGATTCCTCACCTGAGGGGGAACACATCGAGGATGATGAAGAAGATGATACAAGGGTGGAAACTGATCTCACCAACATTCAAACAAGGAATTATCACCAAGGAAAAGATCATCCAATCGACAAAATCATCACTCCATATGAGAAAGGTACGCAAACTCATTCCTCTCTTCACAACTTTTGTGCCTTCAACGCCTTTGTTTCAATGGTAGAACCAAAGAACATCAAGGAAGCATTAAAGGACCCCGATTGGATTCAAGCCATGTAAGAGGAACTTCACCAGTTTGAAAGGAACAAAATATGGAAACCTGTTCCTCGTCCCAAGAATAATAGTGTCATAGGAACTCGCTAGGTCTTCAGAAACAAGCTCGACAACATTGGAGTCGTTTTTAGGAACAAGGCTCGACTTGTGGCAAAAGGGTACAATCAAGAGGAAGGGATTGAATACGATGAAACCTTTGCTCCAGTGGAAAGGATCGAAGTCGTTCGCCTTCTAATTGCCTACGCAGCCCACAAGGGATTCAAGCTTTATCAGATGGATGTGAAGACTGCGTTCCTCAATGGGAATCTCAAGGAAGAAGTGTACTTTGCTCAACCTCCAGGATTCGAGGATGGGAACTACCCTGACCATGTGTACTTTCTGGAAAGGGCACTCTATGGTCTTAAGCAAGCGCCCAGAGCATGGTATGACAGGTTTGCTCAATTTCTCTTGTCTAATGGATACCTTCGTGGTTCCATAGATAAAATCCTTTTTTCTTAAGAAAGAATCCAAAGACATTTTGATTGTTCAAGTCTATGTTGATGATATTGTTTTTTGTGCCACTAACTATTCACTTGTTGAGTAGTTCAATAATATGATGAATAGTGAATTTGAGATGAGCCTAATAGGGGAACTGACGTTCTTTCTAGGGCTTCAAGTCTCTTGTAGGATCGTTTGTACTTAAACGAGTCGGCGACTCTTGCGAAGTCGTCGACTTTGAGTAATAAAGCAGCGGAATAAACACACAGTAAATTAAACATTACCAGCAGTCACTGACAAGCGATGTATAGTGGAAACTCTTCGTAAACAAACTAGTTTACTTAGAGAAAAACCACTCCCTTCCAAGTTTATCACTTGGTCGGATTTCAAGAGTCCTTAGACTCGCTCTATTGATTTCTTGAGTGATTACAAAGCTCTCCCGTGTACAAGAATGAATCCCACACCCTTGAACCACACTCTACCTTTGCACTTACACTCTCAATCTCACGCTATGCCTAAGATCTCTTGACTCACCACTTGTACGAATCTCACACACAAGCACACTTTTTTCTTTCGTACACAATATGAAAATTCAGCTCACAAGTCTTACAATTAGCCTAAACAAACGAGTATTTAAACTAAGGTAAGAGAGAGATCTCGTGTATATTATTTTCCATTAGATTAGGAAAACACTATACACTTAATATTTTACAAATCTTTCCAAATAAACGATTGTATGCATACTCAAATATTCTAGGAGAATCACAATTATCTTCATCTTGATTTTAGCACTCTTTTGATGATCTTCTCCTAAAATTGAACACGCAGTTGTCTTCAATTAAACGCACAAGATCTGTGTGCTCCTTCCGTAAATAGATCACTCAGCTAGCTGTTTATGTCAGTGACTTTGCCAAGTCGCCGACTCGACTCGCAAACATAGGGTCACTGACTTTGGAACCATCAAAACTCAATCTTCCATCTTCTAACAAATTCCCCCTTTTTGATGGTGACAAACAACATGTTCTGATAAAAACTATCCAGCATACAAAAACAACATAGTAGATAGAGCAAAGCACAAAAACCATAAAGAGTTCCCCCTAAGCTTAGTAACCGCATGATTTCAGTATTTTGATCCCCCTTATTAATCTATTCCCCCGGTTAATTCCCCCTTTTGGCATCATCAAAAAGATTGCTAAAACAAGAAAAGAAAACAGAGGCAAATATAGAAACTTAAATCATAATATCAAAAACATTCATAGAGAGTCATCCACCATAGCAAAATAAAAGTACGATGCAAACACACACAATCCAGAAATACGTTACAACCAAATTGAACTGAAAAAGTCTTGTAAAGTGGAGAATAATGTGGCAAGGAAAGAAGAAAGGGATAGAGAAGGTCATGAGTGTACGACAGTCACTGACATCAGGCTCCAAAGTCATTGAGCCTCTCATCTATTGCATCCAACTTTGACAGTGCACTGTCAACCATATTCTGCAGCTTCTCCATCATCCCCTTCAGAATCATGTTCTGCTCCCTGATTTCCTTCAGCTCATCATTAGCCGGAACAGATTTTGGTCCTTCTTCTTGATTTCCCTTGTCACTGATCTCAGATGTCTTTAGTATCCACTGACCATCAACCCAGTTCCAGCCAAACTTTCTGATCATCTCCTTGTTGAGAACTCTAGTGTTGAGGACATCAGCACGACTGTCCACATAGACCTTATGCTCATACATCATCAGAGCAATCAGCATTCCATAGGGAAGAGCATGCTTGGCAGTTTCAAGCACATGCTTCATGTGAAGCATCATCAGACGTGGCATGTTAATCTTCTTCCCTCGGATGATCTTGTCCATGACCAGCAGATCTTGAATAGAAGCAGCATTCCTTTTGAGCTCCCTTGGCAGCAGGTTGTTGATGAGGTAATTGAACATTACCTTCTTCTCTATTCCCATCTTGTTGACCAGATAAGGACTCGTGAAGTTATCATCACTGTCAGTGACAGTTTTGATGATCTCACGGTCATCAACTCCTTCAGGCCAACCTCCTTTGTAGTACTCAGCAAAACCTTCATGAGGAATCTCCAGAATGTCACTGACATCCTTGCTTGTAAAGGAATACGTCTTCTTATCTATGGTGTACCTCCCTATGGTCATGTTCCCCGTATCTTCAATAACCAGAGTTTCATAAAATATCTTAACCATCAATGGATTGTACTCATGTTCCCCTTGGATTAACTTATCCCACTTCTGCTTTTTCAACCAGTCAAGGACCTTGGTCAGTTTGAACTCCTTCATGAAATTCTCATCCCACAATAGATCCTTAGTGAAATCCCTAGACGACATATCAATGCTCACACTTGTTTTCTTGCTCTTTTTACTAGACCCAACAGCAGACTTAGGAGATCTTCCTCTTTTCTTCCTAGTGACTTTCTCAGAGAAGGAAGAATCACCTCCTTTTGAGGCAGCCTCAGGGGTTTCCAACCCCTTGCCCTTTTTGGCTTTAAGAGCCACTGCCGAGGCTCTAGCACTAGCAGATCTAGTTTTAAGGCGAAAAGGAGGAGACATTTCTATCTCATCGTCTTTGAGCAACTCAGAGTCATCTCCAAAGAGGTCTTTTTCCAGATTTTTCTTAACAAACTCACCATAAATGGGTTTCTTAGAAACCAAGATGGGATCAGAGGGAGTACCTTCTTCAGAGTTGTCTGTTGATTCCTTTCGAGAGGGATCCTTGTCAGCCACCTTGTCAACATTCTCAGCATCAGCATTAATGTCAATGACTTTAGAGGAGTCATTGACAGCCTTTCCTTGAGGAGATAGCCGTTGGTTCTCCTTTTCAGCAGCCTCTTCTTCTTTCTCTTCTCCAAACGACCCGACTAAATTCTCTGTTTCCTCAAACTCCATCGACCCCATAATCGGAGTCTTCGCTCTCTCTTCCTCTACAATCTCTGGGTTTGGGGATTAGGGTAAAGAGGATTCACCAGTTTCTGGAAAAACCATTGGTTGCGCCGTTTGGCGCGTTTTTCCAGACTCTGGTGAGGCTGTTAGGGTTTCGATTTCGATTTGAGGAAGGGGATTTTGGAGTTTCTTAGTGGTAACGGGGGATGAGGGTGTTGATTTTGGAGGAGATGGGTTCGGATTTTGGTTCTGTGGAGGAATGAGGTTTCGGGATTGAGGTTCCATTGCAGTTGGAGGGTCAATGGAGGAAGACGATTCCCCGGACAAAAGGGCTCGAAGAAAATCGTCGCCGAAAAGTGCGAGAATCTTTTTCTTTTCCGATTCAGGGCTGTCGATTTTGGTTTTGGGAGAGGTAGGAAGATCGGAGTTGGATGGAGACGCCATTGGAGAAGGATGAAGGCTTGAGGTTTTCGGGTTCGAAAGAGAGAGAGAGTAGAAGTTGAGAGAGAAAGGAAATTGAGAAGAGTGTACCTTTAATCTTGACGGTTGAGGCATAATAAAGGAATTCACTTTCATCATTAATGAAGTTGTCAAATCACAAGATCTTCTCTTTCCTCTCTTTTGAATATCCACTTTCCAATTTCAAAAGACACTGTTAAGCCATGATCTTTTTCTCGCGCCAGAAATTGCTGTCATTGACCTTGAGCACGTCGGCGACTTCTACCACAAAACCTCTTCTTTCGTATAACCGTGACTTTTGTTCACACATGACTTTCTCTTTTAAGAACTTACTTGGTGATGGGTTTGCACAGGGAGTGCCAAAGAGAACCAAGTAAAATTTTATTTTTGAGGATTTGTCGATCATGATGATAAGTCTCCGTTAAATAAAGATAATAAAAAAAATTGGGCTCATAGAGACTCTCAAACATGATAGGTTAGGGACTGGTTTTAGAATCAACTATCATTTGGGCTTATAAAGAGGGTCAGGATCATCAAGTTGATTCTTTTGGGCCAAAACAAAGAGCTCAAAAAGGTTGCACATATACAGAATGTGATGAAAGTCATCGACATTCAAATGCATGGGGTTTCCTAAACATGATGTCTATCAAGTATGTTTAAGAATTATACCATAAAAGCATGATTTCATAACATATGCCTAGCAATCAATTCTAGCCAATCATCGAGGGAATTCATGTAGGGAAATAGATCATTGAAGAGAGATCATACCTAATTCCATGCGGAGTTGTTCAAAGGGTTCACGATTCAAGGCCTTTGTGAAGATGTCCGCTCTTTGATCACTTGTTCTACAGAATTCCATAGTGACCATGCCCTTTTCCACACAATCTCGAAGAAAGTGATGCCTTATCTCAATGTGTTTTGTCTTTGAATGTTGCACCGGATTCTTTGAGATGTTGATTGCACTAGTGTTGTCACATAGTATAGGCACTGACCCACACTGCACACCATAGTCACTGACTTGTTGCTTGATCCACAATAGTTGTGAACAACACGCTGCAGCCGCGATGTACTCAGCTTCTGCTGTTGATAGAGCCACATAATTTTGCTTTCTAGATCCCCATGAGACAAGACAAGGCCCAAGAAATTGAGCCATCCCTGAAGTGCTTTTTCTATCAACCCGGTTTCCAGCAAAATCAACATCTGTGTAGCCGACAAGCTCAAAATCAAATCCTCTGGGATACCATAAACACAGATTGTCAGTCCCCTTAAGATAGCGAATGATTCTTTTAACAGCTTTCAAGTGGGACTCTCTTGGATCAGCTTGAAACCTAGCACATAGACATACTCCATACACAATATTCGGTCTGCTTGCAGTGAGATAGAGCAATGATCTAATCATACCCCTGTACATAGTAGCATTAACTTCTGGATCCTTGTCATCCATTCCAAGCGAAGTAGTCGACGACATGGGGGTATCAAACGGTTTAGCATTCTCCAGACCAAATTTCTTAACACATTCTCTAAGATACTTTTGTTGATGAACACGTGTCCCATCCTCATTTTGAACAACTTGAAGTCCTAAAAAGAACTTAAGCTCGCCAACCATACTCATTTCAAACTCACTAGACATGAGGTCGGCGAACTTCTTCACTAGCTTATCATTTGTTGAACCAAAGATGATGTTGTCGGCATAGACTTGAACAACTAGTGTGTGACTTCCTTCTCTTAACAAGAACAGAGTCTTGTCAACTTTTCCTCGAACATAGCCATGTTGAATCAAGAACTGAGACAAACGATCATACCAAGCACGCGGGGCTTGCTTCAATCCATAGAGTGCTTTGTCCAGTTTGTAGACATGATCCGGGTGGGCGACATCTTCCAAACCCGGAGTCTGTTCGACATACACTTCTTCTTTTAGATATCCATTCAAGAATGCAGTCTTGACATCCATTTGTTGTAGCTTGAATCCATGATGCGCAGAATAGGCAATGAGCAATCGTATAGCCTCAAGACGAGCCACTTGAGCAAATGTTTCATCATAGTCAATGCCCTCCTGTTGATTATAGCCCTTAACTATCAGCCTTGCTTTGTTTCTGACCACATTTCCTTCATCATCCAGCTTATTCCTGAACACCCATCGTGTTCCAATCACAGATCTTCCTTTTGGCCTTGGGACCAAATGTCAAACCCTATTTCTTTCAAACTGATGAAGCTCCTCTTGCATGGCACTAACCTAATCCGAATCTTTCAACGCTTGTTCCACATTTTTAGGTTCCAACATTGAGATGAAAGCATTGAAAGCAAAGAAGTTGTTTAGAGAAGATCTAGTTTGCACACCTTTTGAGAAATCAGTAAGGATGTTAGTGACAAGATGAGCACTTTTCTACTGATAATTTCTTACCTGTATCTCTGTCAGGTCACCGACTTGAGTCTGAGGAGTTCTCACCGAATTTTCTTCTGAGTTCTCCATGCTTGAGCTCCTATCATGTGTTTTTCTCGTCATCAGATTCACTGTCATTTGAACTTTGATTTTGACTCCTTCCCCCTGTATTGTCGGAGTCGGTGACTTCAGCATTGTCACTGACTTTTGATTCTTTTGTAGTCACTGGGAGAGAGTCGTCTTGAACCAGATAATATCCTTTATCACCATCATCAAGATCTTTAATCATCGATCCTCCCATAGTGTTTTCATCAAACACCACATGAACACTTTCTTCAATCCTTCTTGTCCTTTTATTGAACACTTTGTAGGCTTTGCTATGAGGAGAGTAGCCTACAAAAGTTCCAACATCACTTCTTGGATCGAATTTTCCCAGACTGTCTTTGCCGTTGTTGTGGACATAGCATTTACATCCGAAAGTGCGCAGGTGGGCGACACTGGGCTTAACTCCTCTAAGAAGCTCATACGGAGTTTTTCCAAGTAGTGGACGAAGCATAGCACGATTCATCACATAGCATGATGCATTAATGGCTTCACCTCAGAAATTTCTTGGAAGGCCACTTGAAATGATCATAGTCCGTGACATGTTCTCCAAGGCACGATTTTTCCTCTCAACAACGCCATTCTGTTGAGGAGTTCTGGGCGCTGAGAAATTGTGACTTATGCCATTTTTCTTGCAAAAAGACAGAAATTCAGAGTTGTCGAATTCTGTTCCATGATCTTATCTGACTGATACAAGTGAAACTCCAAGCTTTTTCTCAATAACCTTCACCCATGCTTCAAACTCTTCAAAGACCTGATCCTTAGAAGACAGAAAAATAGTCCAAGTATACCGTGAAAAGTCATCAACAATGACAAAGATATAGTTATTTCCTCCACGACTTTGGACTCGCATGGGACCACATAAATCAATATGAATGAGTTCTAAAGGTCTAGTGGTACTTACCTCATTTTTGGATTTGAAGGAAGATTTTACTTGCTTACCTCTCACACAAGTCTCACAAACTTCATGCTTGTTTGGATCAATCTTGGGTAATCCTCTAACCAGTTCTTGCTTATGAAGCTTGTCAAGAAGTTGAATGCTCGCATGACCAAATCTCTTGTGCCAGAGGTCGGCGACATCAGTAACTGTTCTAAGACACAGTTTTTCCTCAGGCTCAAAACAGGGGTCCACCTTATACAGATTGTTGTCACATACCCTTTTCAGAAGAATTTTGCCTGAACTAATCTCTTGCACCTGACAACCATTCTTATCAAAGACAACTTGATATTTTCCATTAGCACAGATTTGGGAAACACTTAATAGCTTGAAACTCAGATTATCAACAAGATTCACATTGTCTATAGTTAACTTATCTGAAAATCTTACCGTACCTATACAAGAAATACCACCTTTACTGTTGATGCCGAAGGTAATCTTACCTCCCTTGTATTCTTGAAGTGAGACGAAATCCC
This sequence comes from Fallopia convolvulus, assembly GCA_964016875.1. Lineage (NCBI taxonomy): Eukaryota > Viridiplantae > Streptophyta > Magnoliopsida > Caryophyllales > Polygonaceae > Fallopia > Fallopia convolvulus. The sequence goes on from OZ024733.1 coordinate 38,435,918, forward strand.
TGGGGTTTTCCGACATATGAGTTGAGCATGCACTATCAATGAACCAGGGCTCCTGGTCACCCACTTCAAGCTGTATTGAAACAATTAGTTCTTACGAACCCAGAGTTGTTTAACTCATCTGGGTTTGGCAACATAATAACTCCTAGAACAACATTTGTCACATTTAGCACACACAGACCCTGGAGGACAGTCAGTGACAGTGGATCTGTCATGACTATCACTCAGAGTCTGTGACCTTGTATTTTCATCATCTCTTGCCTTTTTGTGACAATCATGTCGATAGTGACCAGGCTTGCCACAATACCAAAATGTCCTATGAGACTTTAGGGCAACATATTTGCTATAGCCCGGATAGATGGGTTTGTTGTTGATGCGAGATTGAAAGTCAATTTGTGACGGAGCCGAGTTCAAGACTTGTTTTTGCCATATGTTGTGCACCTTTTGATCAGGATACCACTGTTGCTTCCCTTTGTCAAGCTTGGCCACCACATGTGTAGAACAACTTGCATTGTCATTACACATAGGGGTTTTACCTTTAGACACGAGGGGACCAGCCTTGGTACCTTGAGTATTGGGTGCACGAACAGAGCCAATTCCAGATCTGTCTACCTCCTTCACAAATTTCCTTTTATAGTCATTTCTGACGTCTTGAGCCTTTTCAGCAACAAACTCATCTAACCATTTCTTTCTTTTGGTCTCATCTTCGACTTTAAATTTTTCTATTTCACTGGATAGCTTAGCATTACCCAGTCTGAGCATGAGTCTTTCACCTTCCAGGTCAGTGACTTGTTTTTCCAGGTCATTGACTTGTTTTGGCAAGTCAGTAACTTGGATCTTTGAATCTGAGCACAACTCACAGGTTACTGACTTAGGAGATGAGACTTTTTCAAGCTCGATTGCTTTAGAGGACCAGTGTTTGTTATCATCGAAGAGATTGGAAATTGTTTCTTCATTTTCTTCCAATTTTACTCTTAACTCAGTGACCTGAGTTCCAAGCTTTTCGATGATAGCAACCAACTGTGCCCTAGACTTTTTGATTAAAAGAGAAGAAAGTTCAAAGTCGTTTACCTCTTGAGAAGGATTGTCTTCAATGGCCATGCAACATTTTCCTCTTGCTGGTGCCACCTCATCATCATCATCAGACATGTCCCAAGTTGCCATCATGCCTTTGCCGGTTTCTCCACTTTTCCTCTTCGGACAGTTTTTGGCAAAGTGTCCCTTAGCTTGACATTGATAGCAAATGACATCCTTCATATCTTTCCCTTCTTTGGATGATTCTGGAGCTTTTATGGGAGTTTTGTTACGATTCCACAGCCTTTTCATAGCCTTAGAGATGAGAGCAACATCCTCATCTATTCCATCAGTGTCATCGTCTCCCTGAGCCAAATCAAAAGCCCTTTCAACCTTGAGAGCAATGTTCTTTACTTTCTCCGAATCAAGCCTTTCAACCCTTCTTTGCTGAATGCCTCCATACATAGTGAGTTGTCCAACAAGGTCTTCCAAGGTCAGCGACTTGGTTTCCTTTTGAGTAAGAAGGGAGGAAGCAATGATGTCCCAACTTTTGTTCAAGCCAGAGATCAACTTGTTGGTGAGTTTCCATTGAGGAATTTCTTCACCAAGAAACTCCAGTTGATTCACAATCGTCTGAAATCTGGAATGATAGTCACGAAGAGATTCTCCTTTTCCTTGAAAATTGTTGTCATACTCTGTTTCGAGACTAATAATCATGTCCTTCTTTACATCATCATTTCCTTGATGAAGTCTTTTAAGAGCATCCCAGATTTCTTTAGCCATTTTGTAGCCAATCACCTTCTTGAGATCGCCTTCAGTAAGAGCATGATGTAAGACCTTCTTTGCTCTAGCATTCTTTTCCAGTTTTTTGAAGTCAACATCGTCGTACTCAGCTGTGGTCTTTTCTGTTTTTCCATCCTTTCCAAGAGAAAAGGTTTCTGGACCAACTTCTATCACCTTCCACAGTTGACCGTCAAGAGAACAGATATGAGTTTTCATCTGTTCAACCCACCAGTCATACTCTCCTACCCTTAGGATTGGAGGCTTCTAGAACGAGTCATTCACAGAGGTGTTGATGGACGCCATTTTCCTGTATGAGAAGTACTAAAAACACAATCTAGAGCTTGTGCTCTGATACCAATTGTAGGATCGTTAGTACTTAAACGAGTCGGCGACTCCTGCGAAGTCGTCAACTTTGAGTAATAAAGCAGCGGAATAAACACCCAGTAAATTAAACGTTACCAGCAGTCACTGACAAGCGATGTATAGTGGAAACTCTTCGTAAACAAACTAGTTTACTTAGAGAAAAACCACTCCCTTCCAAGTTTATCACTTGGTCGGATTTCAAGAGTCCTTAGACTCGCTCTATTGATTTCTTGAGTGATTACAAAGCTCTCCCGTGTACAAGAATGAATCTCATACCCTTGAACCACGCTCTACCTTTTCACTTACACTCTCAATCTCACGCTATGCCTAAGATCTCTTGACTCACCACTTGTACGAATCTCACGCACAAGCACACTCTTTTCTTTCGTACACAATATGAAAATTCAGCTCACAAGTCTTACAATTAGCCTAAACAAACGAGTATTTAAACTAAGGTAAGAGAGAGATCTCGTGTATATTATTTTCCATTCGATTAGGAAAACACTATACACTTAATCTTTTACAAATCTTTCCAAATAAACGATTGTATGCATACTCAAATATTCTAGGAGAATCACAATTATCTTCATCTTGATTTTAGTACTCTTTTGATGATCTTCTCCTAAAATAGAACACGTAGTTGTCTTCAATTAAACGCACAAGATCTGTGCGCTCCATCCGTAAATAGATCACTCAGCTAGCTGTTTATGTCAGTGACTTTGCCAAGTCGCCGACTCGACTCGCAAACATAGGGCCACTGACTTTGGAACCATCAAAACTTAATCTTCCATCTTCTAACATCTCTCAAATCAACGAGGGAACTAAGATCCACAAAAAAAAGTACATTAGGGAAATGCTCGTGAAATATGTGATGGAAACTTCAAAGCCCATTGATACTCCCATTTCACCCAACACAAGGTTGGACTCTATGGAACACTGTAGAACTGAAATGCAAATCGCGGTCATTCTTACTAAAGCTTTAGACAAACATCCCTATGAGCACCTTCGGATGCTTCTAGGGATGATAACTCTAAATTAAATAAGTCCTGGTTTGTTATTTTCTCAATGCTTGGCTAGTTTAAGTTGAATTGCATGTTAGGGAACTCTAGCAACTTGCGGGTTCATTTTACCATATTACTAGTCTAAAAGGCTTACTTTGTATTGTATGAAACTTTGTTTCTTTTGGCTCAAAAAATATCAACCCGAGTTCCACTCACCTTCATTACAAGCAACAATGATGGTTGATCATAGACCAACCCTTAGCCGTGATTCAAACAAATGCTTCTCATGAACCCCCTTGTTTATCCTTTAACGAGTTGCAATTGTGTGGTTCCCTTTGTGTTCCTAATCTCTACACTAAGTTTTGGATATGAGTTCCCCTAACCACTCTATCCAACCTTGGCCCTTTCAACAAGATCAAGGGAACTTGCTTCAAGTTTGATCACTTCACAAGGGAACTCTGTACTGGAATCTGAAACGATGAAGAAAGAGAAAAGGTTGCTCGGGAAGCGAGAATTGTGTCAGACTCCTAAATAGCGAAGGAACGCTGAGAGCCAAATGTTTTTCACGCTGATTGGACTGCCATGGGAAATGCCGACATGTGTCCTAAAACTTGCAGAAGAAGATGAAAAGGTACAACGTTGATGTTGCTTCGTTTTGAATTGAGAACGGTATTTTGACCTTTCTACCCTTCTTTCCAAACGTTATAAGCATGTCTTTGCCATTTTGGGACCTTCTTCCTTCTTTGCTCTCTGCAACTCTAATTCTTTGAAAATTCTCTCTCTTTCCTCTTCATGCAAAAATCCAAAACTTCCCAAATCTTCCCAAACCTCTCCAACTCTCTCATATGGCTCCTCCGATATCCTCTAAGCCCTCTTCTTCCCACCAATCTTCCGATAGAACCGTTCACCCAGAACCTTGGGTGTAAGAATGGATCGAGTCCAATTCTCGATCCTTTGCTGCTACCATGCTTAAGGAGGCCGATGTCGAGCTTGATCTGGCCAAAATACAACACATGTATATGCTTCTCAATGACTTTGTCAAGCCTTATCTTAGGGAACCCGAAAACCCTAACGTCGGCCCCTCTTTCATTGAAAACGAGATTCTAGGACAACCTCCACCTCCATCTAGGATTGTGGCGCGCCAACTCTACAAGCGCCCTCCTCTCGCCTTCCTCTTACCATTTCTCAACCTCCTTCACACCACACCACGATTATGGACAAATTTGGTCCACATCTTTCCCACCTATGTCGGTTTTGTTGACTTGCTTTAAATTAAACAGCCTTTTATATGGTACTTAATATATACGAAGTATAAAATATTTGTTTCAAAAAATATCATATGAAATCAATTAGAAGCATGGGAGAACATCCAAAGCATCTAGACGATATATAGTACTCTCGTATATGAAAATATTGTTATGAAAAGATTATAAAAGCAAGACCACTTCAACTTTTGGAAAGAACACTTAAACAACTTTAGAAGAACTTTTAGATCATTAGAAGAGAGGGAGGGAGAGTAAGAACTTTAGAGAGTGTATTTCTTACTCTACTTTGGTGCAAGTTTTACAATGGAGGATGGCCATATTTATAGGCCAAATGTGAGGTAAAACTTTGGTGAATCTCCATGATTCATGCATGAAAATAAGGAGGTGAAGAAGGTGAATAATTCACCTTGTACAATTTACCTCCTATCATACATTATACAATTGTTCATCTACATGATATGTGTGATACAAGCAAGTGAAAATAGGTGAGGTTAACTTGTACACATATGGGCATTCATTCATAACACTCCCCCTTGAATATTCACCTTCTTTTGATATTGTGGGATATGGGTAGACGTTGCCTCATTAAAAACCTTGTCAGGAAAAACCCAATGGGATAAAAAACCCAAACGAAGGAAAAAAGAGTGCAACCATTGATCTCATTGTACGCCTTGATGCTGCCTCATTAAAAACTTTGTCAAGCAAAACCCAGTGAGATTAAAACTTGATCGAAGGGAAAAAGAGTGCAGCGCGTATGATACTCCCCCTGACTTCAATGTATGTCTCGAAGTCTGCACATTCCAATTCTGGATACTAATTCTCCAAATTTCATGGGGATTAAAGACTTTGTGAACAAGTCAGCCAAGTTGTCATTTGACCGAATTTGTTGGATTTCCACTTCACCGGCTTCTTCCAATTCACGAGTGGAGAAGAATTTTGGAGATATGTGCTTTGTGAGGTCACCTTTGATGTAGCCCTTCTTCATTTGAGCAACGCATGCTAAGTTATCCTCATATAATATTGTTGGATCGTCAATGATGGGACTCATTCCACTTTCTTTCTGGATGAATTGAATCATTGCTCGAAGGGACACATATTCTCTTCCTGCCTCATATAAAGCAATCAATTTCGCTTGATTGCTGATCTCCAAGAGACGGCAGTGCCTCCATATGTGAACACATAACCATTTTGCGATTTGGCTTTGTGTGGGTCAGACAAGTACCCTGCATCTTCATATCCAATTAAGGTCACATACTCACATCCCTTTGATTACGGTAATACAAGCCAAGATCATGTGTGCCTCGGAGGTAGCGGAGTACATGTTTGACCCCGTTTCAGTGCCTCCTTGTGGGTGCAGTGCTATACCTGGATAACAAATTTACTACAAAAGCAATATCTGGCCTTGTATTGTTAGTTAAGTACATTAAAGCACCAATTGCACTTAAATATGGTACCTCAGGACCAAGAACCTCTTCATCCTCTTCTCGGGGATGAAATTGATCCTTTTCTACATTGAAGGATCGAACTTCCATCGGAGAGCTCAAAGGATGCGCTTTGTTCATGTTTAATCTCTTAAGAACTTTCTCAGTGTAATTAAACTTATGGATAAAAATTCCATCTCTTATGTGCTCAATTTGTAAGCCAAGACAAAGCTTTGTTTGTCCGAGATCTTTCATCTCGAATTCTTTCATCAAATATTTCTCAGTATCTTGAAGTTCATTTGAGGTTCCGACGATGTTTAAATCGTCAACATGAAATGCGATAATAGCGAATCCCTTTTTGGATCGCTTGATGAAAATACATGGACAAATGGTGTCGTTCTTGTATCCCTCTTTCATAAGGTATTCACTGAGGTGGTTGTACCACATTCGCCCAGATTATTTTAATCTATACAATGACCTCCTCAATTTTATGGAAAACATTTATCGAGGTCCACAATTATTGGCTCAGGCAGCTTGAGTCTCTCTGGAACTCTCATGTAGATGTCTGTATCAACTGATCCATATAAATATGTTGCAACGACATACATGAGGCGCATTTGTAACTTTTCAAAGACAGCCAGGCCAATTAGGAATCTCAGTGTAGTTGCATCAACTACCGGAGAGTATGTTTCTTCATAATCAATTCCATGGATCTGAGAAAAACCTTGTGCAACAAGCCTTGCTTTATATCTTACAATTTCATTTTTCTCATTTCGTTTGCGTGCGAAGACCCATCTATAGCCGACCGGTTTCACACCATTTGGTGTACGAACTACTGGTCCAAAGACCAAGCGATTTTAGTTCTGCCTGAATAGCCTCTTTCCATTTTGGCCAATCTTTTCTTCGTCGACATTCATCAACCGATTTTGGCTCAAAATCATCATCTTCAATTACAATATTACTAGCCACTGAGTAGGCAAATACATCATCGATAATTACATCTTTTCGATTCCATTGTGTGCATGCGGACACATAGTTTATGGAAATCTTAAAATTGTCGATATCATTATTCTTGTCTAGAATATCACCCTCTGTTGAGGTATTCTCATTTTTAATACCTTTGCCTTTATCATCATTCTCATGATCCATTGTGGCTCCTCCTGCTATACCCTTTTGGTTCTTCACCTTTCTCGGTTTAAAATCTTTTGAACCTAACGGTCTACCACGCCTTCGACGTGTCGTAGACTCACTTGTGATGGATGCATTTGGCAATCCATTGGGTATTTCAATTCTTGCAGGAGCATTTGCTACATGTATATGTGATTTAGTTAACTTCTTTGTATCAGTAAATGCATCTAGTAACTGATTTGCAACATTTTGCAAATGAATGATCCGTTGTAATTCTTGTTCACACATTTTTGTTCTTGGATCAAGATGGGATAATGCGGTTGCATTCCATGTGATTTCTTTCACATGTGGGTCCCCATTTTTCTTTTCTCCCCTTAAGGCCGGGAATGTATTTTCGTCAAAATGACAATCAACAAATCTTGCAGTAAATAAATCACCAGTTGTTGGCTCAAGATATTTGATTATCGAGGGAGACTCAAAACCAGCATAAACTCTCAATCTCCTTTGGGGTCCCATCTTTGTGCGTTGAGGTGGAGAAATAGGGACATAAACTGCACATCCAAATACTTTTAGATGTGAAATATTTGGATCCTTACCAGACACAAGTTGCATAGGGGAATGTTCATGATTTGCACTTGTCCTTAATCGAATTAAGGTTGTTGCATGTAATATTGCATTTCCCCATGCCGAATGTGGTAATTTTGATTTCATCAATAATGGTCTGGCAATTATGTAATCGATTTATCAATGATTCAACGAGACCATTTTGTGTGTGAACATGAGCCATTGGAGACTCTATATCAAGCCCAATTGACATACAATAGTCATTGAATGTTTGAGATGTAAATTCTCCTGCACTATCAAGCCAGATTTATTTATTGTATAATATGGAAATTGGGCCCTCAATTGAATTATTTGGACAAGGAGTTTAGCAAATGCAACATTTCTTGTTGACAATAGGCTTACATGTGACCAACATGTAGATGCATCAATTAGCACCATAAAGTATCGAAATGGTCGACATGGTGGAGTAATTGGCCCACATATATCTCCTTGGATTCTTTCTAAGAATGCAGGAGTCTCACTTGCAATCTTATTTTTAGAAGGCCTGATGATTAGCTTTCCAAGTGAGCAAGCAGTGCAATTAAAATCACTGGACGAAAGAACCTTAACGTTCTTTAATGTATGTCCGATTGAGCTCTTTATGATTTTGTGCATCATTACTTCTCCTGGATGACCCAATCGGTCATGCCATAATGTGAATGCAGCTTGGTCATATGACCTTTTGTTAAACACTACATTGACCTCAAACGGATAAATGTATGAATGATATAATTTGGAGGTCTGTATTGGCATCCTTTCAAGAATCTGTTTATGGCCAGATTCATATTTTATAATGCACAAGTATTCTCTCCCATTTTCATTCATGGTTTCCATATGAAACCCATTTAGATGCACATCTTTAAAGCTTAGTAAATTCCTTTGAGATTTACTCGAATATAGTGCATCATTTATTACTAGCTTTGTTCCCCTTGGGAGTAGAATGACAGCTCTTCCAAAGCCTTCGATGAGTTTTGACACACCAGATATTGTAGTGACATTGCCTTCAAAGGCTCTTAATTGGGTAAAGTATTCTTTACTCCTCAAGATGGTGTGTGTTGTTGCAGTGTCTAAAAGACATTGCTCCTTCCCATCGAGTTTCACCTTAGGTGAGTGCATGTTTTTCTATAAACATAAAGAAAGGGAGAATTAAGGCATTAATAAAAACTTCATATATTATACAAGGATAGTTATATTATACAAGTTCTATTATACATGGTCCTACTAGATAGAGGTTAAAGCATGAGATATAAAAGACATTGCAAGTATTACACAATAACATGAGAGATAATCGAGATATTTAGGGGCTTGTGCTTTTCATTTAAACCCATAAGGCATAGCCATCGTCATTCTCAAAGTTGAGGAAGACATTGACATCCAAACTAGTCACAAGTGACCTATCCGCATCTTTATTATTGATGTAGTTGGTCTCGGTAGCTTTTTCTTTATTCTTTTCATCTTGGTATAGCTTCACTAGGTGTGGAGCTGTGCGGCATACCTTTGACCAGTGACTAGTCATGCCACATCTGTAGCATGTTGATTTGGATTTCTAGGAGGATCCTGATGGACCCGTCTGGACCTTTTGCTTCACATCCCCCTTGTAGCCATGGTTCTCACGGTGTTTATCGTGGCTTTTGTTGTAGGCTCGGCCACGCCCATGGCCACCACGACTCCCATAGTTACCACGGCCTCGTCCATGCCCATTGTTACGGCTTGATTGTTGTCCCCGTTCATTGTCGTTTCTATCATGAAACGCTTTGTTCATAGCATTTGCTTCCAGGGCAGTTGTTGAGCCAGTAGGCCTCAAGTTGTGGTTTTTCATTAGGAGCTCATTATTCTTTTCAGCAACCGACAATACTTTCAACAAGTCAGAATATCTTTTGAAATTTCTTTCTCTATACTATTGTTGCAATAATATGTTTGAAGCATGCATAGTGGAGAAAGTTTTATCCAACATTTCTTGCTAAGTGATCACTTGACCACACGTACAGTCTCAACTAAGAAGTGATCCTGTGGATAGCACTATTGTACTCAGTGATGGACTTAAAGTCCTGGAACCTTATAGTGTTCCATTCATGTGTTGCTTGTGGGAGCAAAACTTCATTTTGATGAGCATATCGCTAATTTAGGCTCTCCCACAATTTTCTTAGATCCTCTTTTAATAAGTACTCAGTTTTGAGACTTCAATGAATGTGGTGGCGGAGGAACACAATGGCTTTTGCCTTTTCTTGTGGGGTGGCACTATTGTTTGCCACAATTGTTTTCTCAAGGCCATTTCCCTTGAGGTGAGCCATGGCATCAACCCTCCATTCGAGGTATTTTTGGCCCGACAAATCAAGGATGTCAAACTCCCTTTAGCAATGTTTGCCATTAGTTGCTACATATAAAGATATGCAAAACAAAGGATAACATAATCAATATTCTAATATAATGCATGAGTCGTGTATGGGACGATTGAAGGACATGTCATATCAAACAATAAATACATGCATGTAGATGATATATTCAAAATGCGTAAAGAAAGATTGCGTGAGTCAGAGAAGTAGTCAATCAATATAGATATAGGCATAGACAATATCGTAAGGCAAAAGTAAGAGATCATACGAAATGAAAGAAAAGTATATAGTGGGGATTTTGAAATATTTAATGTCCTTAAATTCTGAGGTCCTTAAAGTCCTTAGAGTTCGGGGTCCTTAAAAGTCCTTAGTCCAAAGTCCTTAAAGTCTTTACAAAGTCCGGTTCCCTTCACCCCCCCCCCCTTTTCACCTTTTCACTTCCGACCTTATCTCCTTCCTCCACTTCCATATTCGACCGCTTTTATCAAAATTTTCCTTTCGACATTCTCCATGGCCGACGACGAGATTATGCGTCGTCTTAGAACCGGTAATAGGAGATTTATGATTGAGCTTTTTATTTGTCTTGTTCTTATTGTGATTACCAACATCATGCTCATAATCATTTTGGTTAAAACTTACTTCCAATCCAAGTGGTGAAAGTGAAGATTTTCGGAGGAGAAATCGGTTTAAACATCAAAGGAGGTAAGCAAATCTAATATTTTGTTTGTATCTTGTACATATCCAAAAGCATAATTTATTTTTGGTAAGGAATCGTTTCAAATCTAGAAAGAAAACGAGTTTCTGATGTAGAGGATCCCAAATCGGGCAACTACAGAGCATACTCCTCAAAACGCTTTTAGGAAATAAACTTCTTGCAAAATTAAGATTAGGAAGAGATAGTGTTTGTACATTGGTGATTAGAGAAGCTCAATCGGTAATTAGAGACTCGTGCTGGTAACATGTTATGAAAAGAATATAAAAGCAAGGCCACTTCAACTTTTGGAAAGAACATTTAAACAACTTTAGATCGAAGAACTTTTAGATCATTAGAAGAGAGAGAGAGGGAGAGTAAGAACTTTAGAGACTGTATTTGTTACTCTACTTTAGTGCAAGTTTTACAATGGAGGATGGTCATATTTATAGGTCAAAGGTGAGGTAAAATTTTGGTGAATCTCCATAATTCATATATGAAAATAAGGAGGTGAAAAAGGTGAATAATTCACCTTCTACAATTTACCTCCAATCATACATTAAACAATTATTCATTTATATGATATGTGTGATACAAGCAAGTGAAAATAGATGAGATTAATTTGTACACATATGAGCATTCATTCATAACATATGTGATATAATATGTACAATATAGTAATTAATACCCCTATGTTACCGTACTTGTGCCAGCTTTTAAGGATCATATCATATGATTCATATCCCAACCCCCTTTTCATTTTACATGGTCCAAATACCTGCCAAGTACGTGCCAACTATATATGTTAGGGAACTCATCAATGTTATGTTATCTCATCATGTTCTTCCCAATAAATTTATTATACCCACTTTAATACGGAGTATTAGAGTTCTTGTTGAAGCACTTGGTAATTCTTTTCGTTGTTTGATATTACGATTTTTCTGACCTATGCGTTTAGGCATAAATTAATATCCTTAAAATGAAACTATTTAGTTGATTTGCATTTATTTTGGATTAATTAAATTTTTTAAAAGAGTTTGTTTATTTTCTCTTAGAGTTTTAGTTCCTTAAATTATTATATTTATCTTATATCCTTAGAGCATAGGTTACAAGATAACACAATCCCAACTAACAAAGTGAATTAATAGAAGTTTTTGGTTTTCAACGAATTAATAAAAGTGATCATCTCTTTATAGTTCCCTACCTTACACATGCAAATTATCTTTCCAAAATCAATAGTAATGACATCTGATAGTGATGGCATTAACTATTTTGAAGACCAGAAAAATAAGTTGTCCCACATAGGGTGGCTTAGTGAGACACGGAAGATGTTGGGAGGTTCCAGATTTAATTTTTACCTCCTCTTTTTCACTCGTGTAAAAAACTAAGTCTTACTATTTTTTCTTCCACTAAGTCAAGTCGGTCGGTTGAAGCCGATTTACCTGATTCATACGTTTTACCGGACATAAAATTTATCATCAAAGATGGGTCCCTTATTAAAAAAAAGCTAAGCTTGCTTTTTGTGTTGCGTACTTGGTAACTTCCATTTTTTTGGTGAAATCAAACTTAATGCCTCCACGTTGGGTTGATGGGCCAGGAATGGACTCATTAGGCCTACAGAATTTACTATTAACGTCAGCAAGTTAATGGGCTTTTTAAATGATCTGTCATAGAAAGTGGGCCTATTAGCAGAGAAATTACTAGTCATCAGAGCCGTCCATGTATGTTATGCTTTCTTTTCTTCTTGATCGTATTTTTTCCCACTAATTAAATGTATGAAATTAGTATATAATCCAAGTTCAAGGTGTGGACTATTTTAAAACATACATATACCTATCCATCAATTGACGTTTTACCGTCCTTTACTTGGAGTCGTCAAATTTAATTTATAGAATTGTGGTTTTGATTTACCACATTTAATGATCTTTCCACTTGTTCCGTTCAATAATCTTTCCTTTTGTTTCGTACAGTATTAATTAGGCCTGTTAAAACTTGAACCGACCCGAAAAATCCGTCCTGACCCGTCCGATCTGACAACCGACCGACACCGAAAAGAACAAACAAATATATATATCCGAGACCGACCCGACCCAAACCGATTCAACCCGAACTTAAAAACGAACCGAACCCGAAAATGACCCGAATCCGAGTATATCCTATTGGATTAATTTGATATTGACCCGAAATTGAAATGAACTGACCCGAAACCATTCGAAAAATCAAAATCAGCTGACCCGAAATAATCTGAAAACTCAAGATTAATCTACCCGAAATCATCTGATAATAATCATCATAAAACATAATTAATATAAATCAATCTTCTTACTTTTAATATTTAACTTAAGTCAATATGAAAAGAAGGAGAGCAAATCCCCGTACATGGTAGAGTTGGTACTAGTAAAAGTGAAAGTTGGTATTATTTTGAGTAAATGAGTAAAAGTTGGGATTATTTTAAGTAATTTTTCCTTACAACAATCGGCAATTTTTGTTCATATTCACATAAGAAATATAAAAATCAATATTTTTAAACTAATTTATTTTAAAATAGGCTGAATGACCGAAAACCACCCGTATAATAGGGCATATTTCGCTAAACCACCCGCTATATTAGAAATTACTGAAAACCACCCGCATAACAGCTTCCGTTAACGAACTACCACCCGTCCCAGAATTCCGTCCAAAAATTCCGTTAGTGTGTATGCACGCGCCTCTTTACTAATTTTTTAATCCAAAAATTCCGTTCTTCTACAGATTCAAAGCTGGGGGAGAATGAGTCGAGGGCTTTGACGAGATTGTCGAGGCTCTCGCTCGATCCAGGCCTAGATTTCGGACTCGATGACACCGGCGACCCGGCCGAGCCCGTGAGTGGAAGCGCAGTGGCGGAGGAAGGAGCGGAGGCCGTCGTCGTTCTCTCGTGCATTTGGCGGAGGAACCTTCCATTCTCCTCTCGCTAATCACTCATTGAAAATCTGAATTCCTCGTGTCTGCGTGTGCAATCGAGATCGTCAGCCGCCATAGCTTCTTCTTCTACAATTGGCGACCAAAATTTCCCCCAAATTTGTCTCCCTTCAGGAACCCTAGAAGCGACCAAAATTTCCCCCAAATTTGTCTCCATTCTCCTCTCGCTAACCGCTCATTAATAAACTCACTCTTCATGTTCTTCTCGTTCTTCAAGAACCCCCAAAATTTCCCCTAAATATGAATTCTTCGTGTCTGCAGTGGTCACAGAGATGAGTGCTTTAATGGCGGAGGAAGCGGGGTCGGAGAGGCGGAGATCGGACGAATTCAGCAGAGATAGAGGTCGGCATAGACAAGCGGTGTATGGTCGGAGGTGGTTTAGGCATCTTTCGATTTAAAGAAGGATGAGGTAAAAGATGAAGTTCGGAGGTAGTTTAGACAAGCGGTATGGTCGGAGTTCTGTTCACTGGTAAAAGCAAATGAAGAAGATGGCCAATTATTTTATTTTTTTTTATTAAATGTATAAGAATATAATAAAATAAAATATAGGGGTAGATTTGTAATTTCATGCTTTAAACGGATTTTTTGGACGGAATTCTGGGATGGGTGGTAGTTCGCTAACGGAAGTTGTTATGCGGGTGGTTTTCGGTAATTTCCAATATAGCGGGTGGTTTAGCGAAATATGCCCTATCATACAGGTGGTTTTCGGTCATTCAGCCATTAAAATATTTTTTTTTTGATAAGGAAAGGAATTTGGGTGGTCGCTAACAAGCTAGTGACCGCCCAAGAGCATCCTGATGGATGAGGGTGTGCAAACCCGAGTCAATTGCAAGTGGAATAGAGGAGACGCGTCGGAATGAGCCAGCGATGTAGTCCGCCCCCGAATTGCACTCACGGTTGACGTGAGAGATACCCCAATCCTAGAAACGAGCCAACAAGCAGTGGATGTCCGAACGAAGCAACTCAATCTCCCACGGGCAGCGCCAGTCACCAAGAACGGCCTTGACCAGCTGCAAATTATCGCCTTCAATCTGGATCCGGGGAATGCCACGACGAATGGCCTCGAGTAGTCCCTGGCGTAAGGCGATGGTCTCGGAAGTCAGAACGGACTGATGACCAATCAATCCTCCGTCGAAGTGGATGGGGGAGCCGTAGGAGTCCCTGAGAATGAACCCGTAAGAAGCTACGCCATCCGCATTCACTGCACCATCAAAATTCAATTTAGTAAAATCCCTTCTGGGTTTTGCCCATTTTGTGGGCTTTCTCTTAGGCCCACCTCTCGTCGTTCCAGAACATGGGTTATCCGAGGCCAAGGCTTCTGCGTTTTTCCAATTTTTAATTTGGTTGTGAATAAAGTCGCACATGTTTGCGGCGTTATTCGAGTTATTGTTGTTGTTGTTATCGAACACTCTTTTATTCCTGAAGTACCATAGGCACCACCAGATATGAGGGAGGAGTTCCATTTCCTCTTTTGTTAATCGCATCCTTATCTCTTCCAGGACAAGGTGTGGTTTTTTATCCCCGGGGGAAATTTGGTTGAGGATTCGGCAAAGTTTGGGATTTACGGATTTGATAGTTTCCTCGGTTAATGGACACGAGAGTAACACATGGTTAGTGTCCTCCACCAGGTTGTTACAAGCCCCGCAGCCCTGCGGAACCGGGATATGAATGGCAGCGAGCCTCATCTTAGTTGGCAGACCATTTCTGGCTACTTTCCAAATGAAATTTTTCACTTTTGGGGGGATGTTAAGTTTGTTGATCCAAGCTAGGTTAATTTTTGGTTCGCCTTTAGATTGGTGGATCCATTGCATGGTTGAATGGGTTGAGTACCAGCCATTTTTGCTAGGTTGCCAATATAGTCTGTCTGGGATCTTATTAATAGGGTTTATGATTTTGGATATGATTTCAAGGTCGTCTGGATTAATGACCTTGCTCAATTTCTCAATATTCCACGAATTATCCTCTCTGAGGTACTCATCCACGGTTTCGTCCCAGTTAATGAAGTTTTCCGCGTCTGTCCTTGGGTTGAGAGGGCCCTTACCGGTCCAGTTGTCTTTCCATGCTCGAACGGTCTTTCCATCCCCAATCTGCCAGATAAGTCCTTTCACGAATAGGTCTTTAAGGCCTATTAGTTTGGACCACTGCCAAGAGGTGTTATGTTTTTTTTGGTAGTTTAGGATGCTTTCCGTTTTAAGATATTTTTCCGTAATAATTTTGACCCATAGATTGTCTGGTTCAGCTAGTATTTTCCAGAGCAGCTTCATTTGGAGTGCTTGGTTCATCTCTTCCGCCTTTGCGATTCCCACCCCACCATGAGCGGGTGGGCGACAAATGGAGTTCCAACTAATAAGTGGTTTGTAGTTGTGATCCTTGTTCCAAAAGAAATTTTTATTGATTTGGTCAAGTTCTTGTAATGTAGCTTGGGGTAGCATAAAGGATTGCATAATGTAGTTGGGTTGAGCTGATAGGTTTGCTTTGATTAGGGTTTTACGTCCCTCCTGGGATAGAGTGTTTGCTTTCCATTTTGCAAGTTGGGATTTGGTCCGCATAATTAGTGGTTTAAAGGTGTTTTGTGTTACTCTGCCGTTGATAATCGGGCAACCTAGGTATTTATCCAGCGCAACTGTGTTTGTAATTTGGAGAGTCTGTTTGATTTGTTCCTTAATTGTATTACTTGTATTTTTTGTGACCTGGAAAGCGGATTTGTGATAATTGACTTTCTGGCCAGATACCTGACAATAGTTATCAATAATTCCTTTGATGTTTTTGCATGCTGTGTTATTCGCTTTAGCGAAGATGATGATATCATCAGCAAAAGCGAGGAATGGGATTTTTGTTCCATTTCTAGTGATTTGGATCCCGATGCCACTTTTGGGGTTAGTGCTTTGTAAGTGGAGTTGTCTTGCAAGGATTTCGGATGCGAGAATGAATAGGTAAGGTGATAGGGGGTCTCCCTGTTTGATTCCCCGTTGGGGGTAGAACTGTTCTGTTGGCCCGTTATTGACCAAAACAGAGAAAGAAACCGTTTCGACGCATTCTCGGATCCAACCCAAGAATTTATCATTAAAACCAAATTTGTGTAGGACTATTGCCAGGAATTCCCAGCTTATTCGGTCATAAGCTTTTTCCATGTCTAGTTTGATAGCAATCCATCCCTCCCGCCCTTGTTTTTTGCGGAAGGAATGGAAAATCTCGTGCGCGATAAGGTTATTATCGTGGATACTTTGGTTCTGGACAAACGCCCCTTGCTTCGGATGTATGAGTTTGTTTAATATGTTTTTCAGTCGGTTTGTTAGGATTTTTGATATTACTTTGTATATTGTGTTGTGTAAGCTTATAGGTCTATAATGGTTGGTGGAGCTTGGGTTTTCACATTTTGGTAATAAGGATATGAATGTGTGGTTTACTTGTTTTAAGAGTTTCCCGGAGTGGAAGAAACTTTTAACAGCCCTTATGACATCCGGACCAACAATGTGCCAGTACTTCTTGTAAAAGCATGCCGGCATTCCGTCCGGCCCAGGAGATTTTTCGTCCCTAATGTCGAATAAGGCCTTCTTAATTTCATTGTTTGATACTGGTTTGGTAAGTTCTAAGTTGTCTTCATCGGTAACTTCCTTTTGGATGGTTTGTGTCATGTTTTGGAGCTTTCCGTGGTTAATTTCCAAGGCCCGAAAACGGTTTTGGAAGTCACGTTTGATTTCCTTTCTGATGTTTTCAACTCCCGTAATTTGTGTACCTTCCGATATTCGGATCTCTTTAATGTTGGTTCTATTCCTCCGCCCGGTGGCAATCCGGTGGAAGTATTTCGTGTTCTTATCATTTAGTCTAATGTGGGTGTTTTTGGCCCTTTGTTTCCAATAGGAGTTGTGGAAGTCCAAGAGGCAGGACCGCTTTCTCAACAACCGTTCTTGCTTTTGGAGGAGTTCCCCGTTATTGTGTTCAATTATATCCTTTTGGATCTGAACGAGGTTTTCATCAAGTTTTTTTATTTGTTCGAAAATATTGTCGAACGTTTGTTTGTTCCATGCTTTAGCTTTTGCTTTGAGAAGTTGTGTTTTTTTCACCAGATTAAACATATGGGATCCTCCAGCGTTATGTCTCCAGGCTTGTTTGATAACGTTCTGAAAATCTTTTCTAGACGTCCACATCATTTCAAATTTAAATGGTTGTGCTTTAAATGCGATTCCCGAGGGGAGGTCACATGATATTGGGCAATGGTCGGAAGAAGAGAAAGCATGGTTTTTCGTCGCTATGGACGGATACCATTGAATGATTTGGTTGGCTACCAGGGTTCGGTCCAGCTTTTCGAGTGTGGTATTATCAAGATTTTTGGATTTTCTCCATGTATATTTATTCCCTATTGTGGGGATGTTGCACATGTCGCAATCATTTTGAAATTAATGAGCCGCTCGAAACGAGAATGGGTCGGGGTCGCGCCCCCTACTTCTTCGCTTGGGTGTTGGATTTCGTTAAGGTCGCCCATAAGTAAACATGGGTGGTTGCAATTTTGTATAAACCCCTTCAAAGTGTTCCAGAAATGGTCTTTTTCTTGCGGCCTGGGTGGTGCATACGCAAATATTAGGATTATTTTCCTATTTGTTTCGAGGTTCTCGTAAAGGAGTCCAACGAATCGACTGTCTTTGTGGATGGTTTGAATTGTTTCATTTGAGAGAAGTGTGCTCTTCCAAAGGACGCATATACCGCCCGAATAACCGTTCGTAGGTACAAATTCCACGGAGTCAAACCCCGCCTTTTGCCACCCATTATCAGGTAGCGTTTGGGCTTTGGTTTCCATGAGTGCAATGAGGTTAATGTGTTCAATGCGGCAGAATGCGTTAACCTCCGTCCAGAAGGCCTTGCGTTTGATGCACCTACAGTTCCATGCGCAAACTTTCATATGCAACCGGTTATGTTGTGGCTTTTGGCCTTAGGTGGAAAAGTATTGCTCCGACAATTTTGTTTCTTCATTTTATATAAATGGTTGTCTATGAGGTAGTTATACATAATTTTTTATATGTGTATCTGCATACGGCAATGCGTGTTGTACTTTTTGTTTTTGTGCTTGTTAGTTAGCATTTTGTTTGTAGAAAAATTTCGTGGATTACGATTTATGATGATGGGTCCGGGTTCATGGCAATTTTTGATCGCTTGGGCTTTTTCAAAGTGGCCCAGTGACAAATGTGATAGTTGTATAAACTCGCACATGAGCACAACACCACAAAGAAACTGGGAAACCACACTTGCAAAGACTTCTCTATTCAAGAAGCACACACCCGTTATTGTGAAAGTAATCGGAACTTCCTTTTTATGGATCCTTGATAGACCTGGCCTCTTTTTTACTACTTGCCTGTTAAGTCTATGGTATGATTCATTGCAAGGGTAAAAATCTTGCAGGATTTGGTACGCTTTTCGTCGAGGTTGTCGACTGATTTTTTTAGTGGGGTTACCACATACGGCATTGATGATTTCTTTTTTAATAACAAAAGGATTATGGCAACTTGCACACCTCCAAGCCGCTGAACATAATTTTTTTTCCAAACACAGTAAAGCAAACCAAGGTTGATAGAAGTGGGAAACAACTAAGACGGAAGGGAGGGTAGGAAAAAAGAAGAATTTGATAAAAAAAAATCAGCCTCCAAGAATAGGAATATAGCAGATTTGAAAGAGGGCGAGAAAGGGAGCCCAGACCCGACAAGAGAAGAACGGCCCCTGGAATCCGCCACCCCAAAATCCCAGTTCCACCACCACCAAGAGAAGAGAGCCCCATCACCACTTAACGTCAAAGCCGAGCGCCGACGGAATAGCCACCTCCTAAGCGGTGAATTAAAGGCACACCTCCAGCTCTGATAGGAGTGAAAACAGAAAGGCAGATTATTGTTGCCGATAGACCAACACATCTTGAATTTGAGAGGTCCCAACACCCGGATCTGGCGCCAAAAACTCCAATCGGGCATACACTGCGCCAACAAGGTGCGCCATGGCCAGAGCGGTTGGCCCGGAACGCAGCGGCAGGTGCGAGCAGCGAAGCGGCGCACCCACGACAAGTGCAACGAACAGATTTGCGGGATCGTAATCTTGACGTAACTGGTGGTCTTAATCGACTTCCGGCGCCATCGATTGGGACGCCAGGCAGACCGGTGGAGGATGAGTCGGAATTTTAACCGGCTTTTATTGATATTCCGGCGACGGGCCTTTACCGGCGCAATCACGCGTGATGGGTTAGGGGATGACCCAGAAACCGTGCTTTCCTTCCATTTCAGGCGAAAGAAGGCGGAACGGGGGCTCAAAAACTCGTTGGAGATGGCGGGGGTATGGGGCGGCGGATGTTGCTCCGCTAGGGTTTTGGCCAAATATTTGGAAAGAAGGAGCGCGTGTATAGCGCGTTCTTTGAACATTTTTTAGATTTTTGATTAAATATATGGTATTAGCTTCAGCCATTAAAATATATCACTTACATTTAACCAAATCCGTACATGGTACGAGTATATATGCTAGTTCTAAAAACTAAACAAAGTCCACAAATTTTTTAGTTTGAATCTTTTTTTAAGATTATTATAAGCATTTTTTTAAAATAATTAATATATTGATATATGTTTTTATCTACTTAATTTAAAGCACTCAAAGATAGTTTTATCAATAATTTACTTTATCAATTCCTCTTATCAATATAGCATATTACTATACTAGCATTATGCTATATAGTCTAACATGCATCAAAACGATTTAATAAATATAGATAGTCCTTTTAATTTTGTTTTTAGGTTTTAAATATTACATGAAACTTTAAGTATTAAGAATTAAAACTTAATTAATCTAAAATATATTGTACCACATAAACTTGATACTTATTTAATTAAAATTTGATTCAATAGAAACTCAATCAAATTACAACCCGATTTAACCGAGATCTTATTTAGACCGAAATTCGAAATAACCACCGAACTTGACCCGATACTTCGACCTAATCCGATAAAATGAATATTCGAACCGACCCGAACCGACCTAGTCATATCTGATTTATCACAATATCCGACTTAGATCCGAATCCGAAACACCCGAACCCGATCTGTTTCAACCGATTGACATGCCTAGTACTAATTACTCTTCATAGTATGATTTTGCTCTTCTCGTGATGCTTTTTATTTCATAAATTCAATTATACTAGCGTAGTTTCCCGCGCCCTACGCGAATTTTCTTAAACTTTTTAATTAGATTTTATATGAAAAATAATCATTTTACGTATTGATTTAATACATTCATCCTCCACAAATATATATCCTATTATACACAAATTCTTTTTATCAATAAAAAAGAGGTGATAAAATAGATAAATCTCTTATGTATTAAAAAATAGTTTGACAAATCGATTGTAAAGGTTTGATCAATAAAAGAGACTTGGTTCAAACTACATATTTTATAGTTTGAATCATAAATTATCGCTATTGGTAATTTTAGTATAAATTATCGCTTTTGGTAAAAATATTTTTGATAGATATCTTCTAAGTATATAATTCTTATAATTCTAATAATTGTTTAGGAATAAAATATTTCTATAAAATATCTCAAAAGATAAAAATATTTTCATAAAAGGATAGAAAAAGATTTATAGTTTGAACAAAATCTTCATTTATTAAAAAAAATATCTTTGCTAAAAAAATCATTAAAATATAGATGCAAAATATTTTAAAGTTTGAACCAAATCTTCACTTTTATAAAAATACCTTTGCTAAAAAAAATATTAAAGTATCCCAAAATTTCAATTTTCAATAATTTCATAATATCTATTAGTAGTAGTTTTAGAAATTATTACTTAGAAAAAAAAATTCTCAAAAAAAAATTTGAGAAGGTAGGATATTTTGTAAATTACGGTAACTAAATACTCTATCTTAATTTATTAAACATAGTTAAAAACTAATCTATAAAGTACAATAAAAATGACTAAATAAATCACAATGATAAAAGATACTAAAGTTAAATATCGCTATTGGAAATTTGAACTAAGTCTTCATTTTTTAAATAGTTTGAACAAAATATTTTGGAATAGCATCTTGATATAAAATATCTCTATTGATAAAAATATTTCCATAAAAATAGAAAAAGATTCAACAAAAAAATTCATCACAATATATTTTTTATTTGAATATTTTTTTGGTCTTTTATATTATTGTTAGATAAATAGAAAATACATAAAAAAAATATGAATCATTATCCCGATTGATGAGATATTCCTCATTAAATATTATATAATTACAAATAGTTAGTTAAATTTTATCAAATATTATAGTTAAAAAAATCATAAAAATAAATATAAAAATCATAGAAATCGTAAAAAAATATATAGATTGATTAATTGAAATAGATAAAATTAATAATTAAAATTTAAAAATATATGGACTGGAATAAAATATTCAATCTAAATTAAATCGATATCTTTCTCCATACGGTTAGTATAAAGAATAATTGAAAATATTCTGGTAGAAAGATATTAAATGAAATGACTATACAAAAAATAATGTAATTGAAGTATTCATTTGTTAAGATAGTAATTTTTATTTAAGTAGTGATTCAAATCATAACCATTTTTATAGAAGATATGTACGAAAATTTGATCAAAGATTATCCGATCAATTTTTTCCAAATTCAAATCATAATCAATTTTAAAAGGTAAGTTATATATTGTGTTTTCAAATTTGCAAACAGGATAATATCTTACATATAATAATTTTGATCAAAGATTATCTAGTCATATTCAAATAAGAAAATCTTAACCAATTTTAATTGGTAACTGCAAGCTTATGGTTTTAATTTGGAAATAGGTAGTAATTTAATATACACATAAATTGCCAACTATTTATATCCAAATTTAATCATCTCCTCCAATGTAAAAAATGTTCAAAATAAATTTTTTTTGAACGTGTTCTCTAAGTTAAAAGTCAAATTACCAAAATTATAATTATGTTACCAAATTGGCAAATCTAATCCAAAAAAAT
Source organism: Fallopia convolvulus (assembly GCA_964016875.1). Classification (NCBI taxonomy): domain Eukaryota; kingdom Viridiplantae; phylum Streptophyta; class Magnoliopsida; order Caryophyllales; family Polygonaceae; genus Fallopia; species Fallopia convolvulus. Next base: position 38,458,465 of record OZ024733.1, read on the forward strand.
AAAAATTAACTAATATTTTATTAATAAAATGTCATAAGATTGAGATTTGAAAAAAATCGAACTCCAAATCTTTACCAGTATAATTACTACGATTTGCGAAATCTTAACTCCCCAAAATAACAATAATTTTGGATTTTATCTTTGACCAACTACATTTTTTAAGGTAATTTTTTATTATTTTGATAGTTTTTATTACCTTAATAAAATTTTAAGGTAAATACAAATAAAACAAAGATTGATATTAATCAAAGCATTGATATCAATGGCATCGATAGAGATCCGACACAAATATTATGCTTTGATTGAAGCTATAGAGAATTTCTTCAATGGCTTTGATAGAGAACCGAAATCAATAAACTTATTAATAGCATCGACGGACTGCGAAAATATGTAGAGAACAGAAATAGAAGTTTCATTATGGTAGTGAATAGAATGTTAAGAGAATGAAAGTAGAACCTAAGATATGTCATTATAGTGGATTAGATCTAGAAGAAGTAATGAAGTCGAATTCGAGATAGATAATAGTAGTTGCATCGTCCGGGAGTGGCATCGACAACGTTGTGCAAGGAGGTCGGCAAGGCAGCCATAAAGAGTGGTATCGGTGGTCGTGGAGGTGGCCATTGATGGCCTTATAAGTTCTATGGAAAATTCCCATTGATGGCCTTATAAGTTCTATGAGAAATTCCGATAAAGATGACAAAGGAGGAAGAGAGTTTGTAAATGGGTTTTTAATTAATGTTTTATTAGATTATTTTTTATTTATAATTATAGTTAAATATGACATGTAAATGACGGGGCAAAAATAATATGAAGTGGAATATGACGTGTAAAAAATCATATGACATGGCTTAATAAAAAGATGACACGTGGCAAAATCCAAGGTGGCACATTCTCGAGGCGACATGTGGAAAATGATGAGGTGGCGCAATGTGGAGGCTCCAAACCTTATTGCTTTTATATATATAGTAGATTATTCTCTGAAATAATGCCAACTTGATTGAAAGTCATCTACTTCAATATATGCATGCCAAACATACAACTCACATATATTATATATACGATTTTTCTAACCTATGCCCTTGGGGCATAGGTTAAGAGACTCATCAGAAGTGTGCGTACTGATAATCCATGTTTGGTGTTGTAGTGTGCGTACTGATAATTCCTTGTTAGTGAACACTCATCAGAAGGTGATCACAATCGTCTAATAAAAATAGAGAGAAACATTCAATCGGTACAACTTGCCACTACTCTCATGGTTTCCAAAATTACATTGTAAGCAAAACAAGTAAAAGATAAAAGAAGAAAAAATAGGTCAGATTTACCTTTTTTGTGTTTGTTTTGTTAAATTTATGGGCATAGATTCAATGAGACCTCTTCAAATTTCTTCCACTCTTTCAATCGTCATAATTTGAAATTTTCTTCCATTTTTGTGCATAATGTTTAGTAACTAGTGGTAGCTTTTAATGCGTTAGGCGATAGAAACACTTTTTTAAAAATTCTTATTAGTGGTTAATTAGATCAAAGCTAGTTTCAACTTTCAACCGGAGCTCCTTTCACGAATATCGCTACCAAAGTCAATGGCTATCAGCCTATCACTACCGTTGACATGCCAAACACAGCCTCAAGTGGCTATTGCTACGCGCAGAATAGATTCAGAGAACTGTGTATCATCTTGCTTTCATGTTTACACGGAAACAAATTCTGAAAACATGAAGTTCATCAATCCGTGCCCACATCTCAGAGAACAGATCTTATCCGAATCAAGTTATCGGTATTCCTGTTTGGTGTGATCAAACCCTGATTCCTGGTGTTTGTTCATATTTATGTATAACCAGAGATCAAGGGAGCCAAACTCTGCATCTTTTAAGCTAACAACAATCAAAAGTGACAAACTTTGAAAAACAATCCACATGGTTTTCTTCCTCTTCAGTTCTGCTTTTCATCTTCTCCTTCCCAATCTCCACAAGCATGGTCAATATTGCCTCACACATCTCCGAGCAGTCGAGGTCGACAGTTGTCTTTTTGTTCCACGTGGAGTAAACCATCCATGCGTGATGAAGCTTCCTATCCGGCCTCACTACAATTGACCCTGGAACCTCAGCATCCTTGCTAGTCACCAACCCATCGCTCTTCTCCCCATATCTAAGAAGTTCAAACAACAATTGCCAGCACTAATGTCATCACAATCTCAAGAGTTGATATATATGAAAATTAAACTGCCTTTCTAACCTATGCCAGACATAGGTTCAGATTCTTTTGTTTGGAAGATAAGCTTAATAAAAAAATCCTAAATGGTTACTATGTAAGAGAAGCTTTCGAATAATGGCTTCTTAACCTATTCTCTGGAAGAACTGGTAATTCTCTGTTCAGTTTAGCTTAGCTTCTCAGTCTGCACGTATCAAATCATAATTTTAATTTTTGAAGTAACCTTTTTAGGATGAGAGGATTTAAACCCGAACATGACCATCTTGTACTCTTAACTTTAGTGCCAGTTTGGTTGTGTGGAGGTGGCATACCTGAGGAGGAGGAGGAGGGCGCATATACCCATGGCGGCAGAGACGGGGATAATCACAGGCAGCATACGAGAGGCTTGGACTTGATCCTCAGAGGGTCGTCTGGAACAAAAGCTGGGCAGGGGAAGAGAAGGGAGCTCAGCATGAGCAATCTGGGTCATGGTGGCAAGGACACTAGGAGCTATGCTTGCTTCAGAGTGGAATGAAATCAGAGGGATTTGGCTTGGAAGTTTGTGTCTAAGGATGAAGTCCTTTCTCTTCTCATATGTTAAGTCCTCCAGCGCACGCAAATCTCCCTATAAAGGTCGCTCTTAATTGTAAAATCATGTAGACATTCAAAATATGTTATCTGAACAATGTGTAACTGATTTATTTTTGAAGTTTCAGCTTGTGAGTTTTTAATATGCTTTCTCAGCTTGCTTCCTTTGCATTTCAAACTCGCAAAAGTACTACTAAATTCATAAGCAGTTGTGCCAAAGCAATGAAACTGCAAAGTCATGCAACTTCCTTGCAACAATGCTGATACAATACCCCTAAAATAATATTATAGAAAGAGAGCTAAAAATCTACTTATGGATCTTCTAGAATAATCTTAAGACATCTTTATGTATTCTAGAGAACATTCTAGATAATTTCCCTTTTGAATATGTATCTAGAAATATCCTAAATAAAACATTTTGTAAATCTAGAGAACTCTTCTCTAGAATAATCTCTAGGATATTTTCTACTTTTGCTAATCCCTAGGTTATTTTGTATCTTGAATCTAGAGAACTATCTAACTAATGTTTCCCTCTATAAATAGGGAAGAAGGCTTGTATTGTAGAACATGTTCCACTTAATGAATGAAAAATATTACATAATTGAAGATCCTTCAATTATCTTTTGATTTGTGAGATTCTTGCAAATCAAACCATCTTGTTAGATCCTAACAAATGCATACCTTGATGAGCTTGCAAACTATGAGCTCCATGACTCTCCTGATCTGCTTGTCAGCTAGCTGGCCAGTTCGAAGAATGTCCGAGGCGACAGGGGTCCCACCATATGGACTCTGCACCAAAGCCAATCCTCCAACTTTGTCCTTCAAATCATGCCAGTAAAGGGAGAGTGCCGCAGCTGCATCTACTCCGCCTTTGCTGTGTCCAAGAAGCATCACACGCTTGCCTGAACCCCAGAAAAGCTCCTCCACATAATGCTTTAGTACCCAAGCATTTCGATCCACAGATGCCTACAACATTCAACAATAATACTCTTGATGTTAGCAGTTTGAGCATATTGAGACAGATGTAGACTAAATTCTCTCCTCTCTGAATTCCCATCTCTTTTTCTGATTCAATGAATTTCTCATGCAAATCCAAATCGTCAGTTTCTGGCGTGTATGTGTGTATACGTAATTCAAATGTTGAATTAATGGAAGGTGGAGCTTCTACATTCTAACTTGCTGGAAAATCAGCTTCTACCTCGCTGTGGATTTTGGCAATGTGACAAGCAAGGCCCATCTTTGATAAGAACCTCTTTGTGCTCAAGAAATACAAGGGACTGTGGTTGCTGAAAAGACCTGATTTCATTGCAAATTGCAATATTACACATACAAGCTGTTTTAGAATATACTACCAAATGTTGGATCTTAAAGACACAAAAAAAGAAGAAGAAGAAGAAGAAGAAGATTATTATTATTATGTAATTCATTACCAGGGATCAGCAGATATACAAAGGAATCAGGCAGCACATGCCTTCCCCTCCTGACAAGCATATTACAAAAAAAAAAATGTACCAAATATATTAAGGTGCAACGGTGCATAAATGTAAGTCATGCAAATAATTCTCTGCACAAATTAATAAAGCATTCGGAGTCTCAGACAACTCAAAGATTTTCTTTGAGAAATATCAACTTAGTAATGGGAGAGTATCGGGCACACTGCATTGAATTTCCTCCTGAATTATCTCTGTGCACATTTTAAACTCTTCTGGATACATAACTTGCATCATGAAACAAATACTGCTTGTGGTGTGATTATAACTATGATCAGCGAAAATATAGAATATAAGTTGCCTACCTGATTTCTTGGAGCAGTTCCAGGAATCTAGGTGTACCGTCTTTGGCAAGGTCCATGCCAGGAGTTCGTTGCATCCATCCAATATCATCTGATGACCCACGCAAAGTCTTGTGAACTCGATATATAAGCCTAAACAGGATTTTAAAACCAATTTAGTAGATCTCATGAAGATGATCCAGAACTTCTCCAAGATAGAATGATAAAATATATTTATTACATTTTATTAACTACCGACACTTGAGATTGTCAAGTAATGTACAAAAAGTTGGTTGTTAAAAGTAAAACAAACTTTTAGAGGTGAAGTGTTTTCTGGAGTGATCTAGTTATGTACTTACTGAATCGCTTGAACCTTCAAGAATTGAGCATAATCAACTAAACATCTCCAAGAGGAAAATACTAATTGACGGATGGCTCTGAAACAGAGTGACGGTAGCACCAACCTAATGAAAGAATAGAAAGTTGACAATCATTCAAGGAGACAAAAGGGGCAAGAATTTAGTAGGTACCAATCATTTACATCTATGTAAATGTTTCTTATTTTCAATTCTAAGCTACCTTATTGTAAGCAAACACTGGAATTTCACCTTATGGCTTAAAAGTGCTTTTGACTTTTTAGTAAACTAAAATGAACTTCATGGATACTAATATTTTTGTAAAATGTGTAGTGTGGTTCTTATTTCATTGACTTAGCCCAGATCTTGAAAAGCTCAACCACTTGCAGCCTTCAGACAAAAGGAACATATATAGCAACTCACTGATACATAAGATTGTGGTAGCTTAAATCATCAAAAACTCATAATAGAAGTAGTAATTACTAACCCTGGAAAATAGAGATTTGTGCAACCATTATTCTGCTTAAGAGTTAGGCATGTCCCTGTACACGCAAGAAATTCTTTGGCAGTTGGGGATCCAACAACTTCAGCGTGCTCCAGAGATGATGAAGAACACTCTGAAGAAGCCTTCCAATTTGTGGGGCTGACTTGTGATGATAAATCTCTACAAGGGTAAAACCCAACAGGCCCAAGACATCCATTAACAAATCCATAGAGAATTTCCTCTACAAGATAACACAATATCACATGTCAATACACTTAAGACCTTAATCAGAGAAATCTGAACTTAACATATGGGATGTATATAGAGTACCAAGTATGAACTTACCAATAAAGTGAAGTAATTGACTACTTGTATGAGAAGTCAAGTTCAAAATTCTAGCAAAAACGTCATCCATTGCTCATCATCTCCCAATCTGCTCAGGGGAAAAAGACCTTGTTAAAACCAAATTCCCTAGCAGTTCAACATGCACATGGGTCAAAGAAACTTTGCATTCATTGTTAATAGGTGAGCAAGTGCTCAGACAACAATAGCCCAATCAAACATGGAGGAATATAACCCTAAAAAGTATACATATCTACCAGAATTCCTTCAAACAAAAACACGTTCCCAAAAGTAAGGAACAGAGAATAGCTTAGAAAACCTTAAAGAGCAAACGATTAGGAGAAGATAGGCCAGGACAACTCAGAATCCCGTATGACCCTCCACAAAAGCTTACATCTCCAAGTTCAAGTGTGTACTTAAATGAAAATAAAAATTCCAACAATATCCATTTTTAATTTAATAGTCTTACTCAGCAGAAAAAGGAGATGGGAGATTTGAATTCATGACAACGCACCAAAAGTTTCATACTCATCCAGTTCGAGAGGCCATATGTTGGGCTCTCCCACAAGAGTAGCTGTGAAGTCACTCAAGATTGGGGGTTTAAGCTATCCTTGATTGACCCCAAATTTGAAGGGTAAATCAGTGATGGATTTATGAGGGGGCGGCAAACCTTTGAATTTTCAATTCTCCCGGCTTAAGATATTTTGGAGTTTTCAGCGTCACCCGCAGCCAATGCCATTAGCTTCTCGTGACGACTGACGCGACCCCACTTTGAATTGGGAATCACTCTGATTTCTGAGCCCCAAACTTAAACAATTGGAGTAGTTGAATAATTGAATTTGCGATCAGTCAACAGCGAAAAATTGACATGGCCTCGCCAAGATGCAAGAATTGTGGGTCTCTGCTCTCTCGAGCTTTGCCTCCTCACGAAGGAAGTACGGAAATTTTCTGCTTTATTCTGATGCTGGAAAGGAGGAGTGATTATACGTGGCGGGTCGAAGGTATCGGATAATGGACAAATGTCGTTTTCTGCATTTGGATGTCATCCTTTCTTTCTTCAGCCACACATTTGAGGAAAAAAATATAATGAAACGAGTAAAAGAGTAGGGTAAGTAAAGCAGTAAAAAAAAATGTCTCAGATAAAGACGGTTAAATCAGACCAGACTGACGACAGTGCGAAATGGACCAATGATGTTTCCTCCACCAGAATGAAGGATCTTTAAGGACCTCGAAGTACAAAGATAACCATGTCAAATACTCGATCTACAAACCAACTCGGTTCCAAATTTCTGGGGAAGTACACACAAAAAACTTGAGCAACCTGGCAATAAACGCGTACACGCCCAGACGGAACCCACAAAAACACACAAATGAAACCCAAAGGAGGGCACAAATACAAACATAAACAAACAGATTAAACAAGAGGATAAATATCAAGTTGAGCCGGAAGGCAAAAGCCCAGCCCAACAAGCCAGAGAATCGGCCTAAACAATAACACCGAGCTCCCACATGGTGTAGCGGTCGGACACAACCGAAGAAGTCATAACCATACAAAGTCGGACCCAACGGACAATAGTTGAGGACGGGTATGTTAGGATTTTAATCCTCTTGAGAAGTCGGGATCGATCATACTAAGATATTAAGAACTCTAATTACATACCTGAATCCATGGTAGCGATCGAACTTGTTGCAAAATCTCAAACGATAGCTAATGATAGCCACAGGTACGAAGTCTTCCTCAGACAAGAGTAACGTAAAAAGGCACTGAATGAATTGGCATATTGGGGACTATAACCTAGTCTCTATTTATTTGGCCAAAAAGGATCTCATTAAGCCTATTGGGCCAAATCTGGTATCCACTCATTGGGCTCATACCATTAATTAAAAATCCAAGGGTATTTTAACTTAATTGAATCACTTAAATAAACCCGTTACTTATTTAGCCATTTAATATAATTGTATATAATATGTAAGCCTACAAAATAAGATTAAATAATCTTACAATCTCCCACTTGGGCTACATATGACCAAAAAACAATTATATTAACCAAATTCTTTATGTGTACACATCTTGGCTAAACTTACAGACTTCTCCTTTATATCATTCTAGTCCATCTTGTATAATAATATGAGATCACAGCGGCATTCGTTAACCAATATCATAACTAAACCTTCCGTGTTCACCGTACTACTATATTCAATGACATAGATCAAGTATGGATGAGTGGCATGGAAATTACATGCAATGTGATTCCATAAAACATGTCTATTTCCAACTAGTCCTACTTTATTTGGAGATCAACCCAAAACTTCATAAACAAGTTCAGAAATACATTATGAATAAAAATCATAACATCCATATTATGCATAAACTTAACTTAGAAAATCCATAGAAACTCCCACTAGACCAAGGTACTACAAAAGATGCCAACACCTATATGAGGAGTGTGCTCATGAAAGACCTTAGGAGGCAATCCCTTGGTCAACGGATCAGCTAGCATTGAGTCCGTCCTGACATGTTTTATGGAAATTTGACCATTCTGAACTTTTTCCTTCAATGACAAAAACATGATGTCAATGTGTTTCTCCTTCACAAAGCTTCTATTGTTGTTGGAGAACAAAACTGCTGACTTATTGTCATAATATAACTTTAACGGTCTTTCAACACCATTGACCACACGCAGCCCGGTGACAGAATTACGCAGCCATACACCATGAATGGATGCCTCAAAGCAAGCAATGAATTCTGCAACCATGGTTGAGGTAGCTACAAGCGTTTGTTTGACACTTTTCCAAGATATAGCTCCTCCAGCTAACACAAAAACATAGCCTGAAGTGGATCGTCTACTGTCAGGGCATCCTGCGAAATCGGAATCAAAATATCCAACGATCTCCAAACTGTCTGATTTCTTGTAAGTTAGCATGAAGTCCTTTGTTCTCTGCAAATACCGCATAACCCATTTTGCTGCTTTCCAATGATCCAAATCCAGGGTTACTTAAGTATCCGCCCAAAAGTCCCACCACAAATGCTATATCGGGACGAGTACAAACTTGAGCATACATTAGACTTCCTATCACAAAGGAATAAGGAATCTTTTGCATCTCCTTTATTTCAAGGTCAGTTTTGGGGCACTATTTGAGACTAAACTGGTCTCCCTTAGTTATAGGTGTATATGTCGATGCACAACCCTTCATACCGAATCTGCTTAGTACCTTTTCGATATAGCTCTTTTGTGACAACCCAAGGATACCTTGAGAACGATCTCGCAATATCTTTATACCTAAAACAAAAGAGGCATCCCCAAGATCCTTCATCTTAAAATTTCTAGTGAGAAAACTCTTGGTTTCATGCAATAAGTCTATATCATTACAAGCCAAAAGTATGTCATCGACATATAACAACAGAAAAATGAATTTGCTCCCACTGAATTTGTGATAAACACAATCTTCAACCTTATTTATCTCAAAACCAAATGAGGTAATCACTTGATGAAATTTATGATTCCACTGTCTTGAAGCCGGTTTAAGACCATAGATGGATTTCTTTAACTTGCAAACCATAGATTTCGAATCTTTGGACTCAAAATTTTCTAGTTGCACCATATAAATCGTTTCATCAATGTCTCCATTAAGAAACGCTGTCTTTACATCCATCTGATGCAGCTCTAAATCAAAATGAGCTACAAGTGCCATTATTGTTCTCAAAGAGTCCTTAGATGAGGCTGGAGAAAAGGTCTCCTTAAAGTCAATACCTTCCTTTTGAGTGAATCCTTTCGCGACTAGACGAGCCTTATATCTTTCGATGTTGCCTTTAGAATCCCTTTTGGTCTTAAATATCCATTTGCAACCACTGGGTTTCACACCTTTTGGCAACTCGACAAGATCCCAAACGTCATTGTCTGTCATTATCTCATCTTTCATGGCATTGATCCATTTTAGAGAATTAGAACTTTGAAGAGCCTCACGAAGATTGATTGGATCATCCTCTGCAATTACTGCAGAATCTTCTTGTTCCATAAGGTATGCGAAATATTCATCTGGAATCACGCCCATAGGATCCTCTTGTTCTACAAGATACACAATGTAGTCGTCCGGAATTGCATATCTTCTCTCTATTAGACCTCCTTAATGGCACTTCTTGAAGTTGTTGAATTTGCTCTATGGAAGGAACTTCATTGTTGTCCAAAACATGAACTGGTTCTTGAAGAATGTCAAGATTTATTTCCTGATCATTTTCAATAACCACATTAGGCAGAGAAATAAATTCCTCTTCTATAGGGACAACTTCGTCAAAAGTGACGTTCCTCAATTCTTCCCCCCCCCCCCAATTCTACATCCTCAAGAAATCTGGCATTTCCCGTCTCAAAGAAGATCGAGTAGTGGGATCATAAAACTTAAACCCTCGGGAGCGTTCTACATACCCCACAAAATAGCAACTAACTGTCTTAGAGTCCAATTTCCTTTCACTAGGTTTATATGGCCTAGCCTCAGCTAGACATCCCCAAATGTGTAAGTGCCTTATGTTGGGCATTTTCCCAGTCCACATTTCATATGGGGTTTTAGCTACTACTTTACTAGGTACTCTGTTAAGGACATATACTGCAGTCTTTAATGCTTCTCCCCAAAGTGATTCAGGTAAAGAAGAGTGACTAATCATACTTCTCACCATGTCCAAAAGCGTTCTGTTTCGTCTCTCAGCAACACCATTCATGCTAGGTTTGCCCGGCATAGTGCATTGTGGGACGATTCCGCATTCCTTTAGGAAGATAGCAAAGGGTCCTGGACGTTGTTCTCTTGATCCATCATATCTACCATAGTATTCTCCACCACGGTCAGATTTGACGGCCTTAATTTTCTTACCAAGTTGAAGCTCAACTTCAGCTTTATAAGACTTAAAAACGTCTAAGGCTTTTGATTTCTCACTTATCAAATATAAGTACCCATATCTGGAGTAGTCATCAATGAACGTAATAAAGTATTGTTGACCATTCCAAGCAGATGTAGGGAATGGACCACAAATATCCGTATGAATAAGTTCTAAGACCTTTGTACTTCTGTTGGCACTTAATTTCCTTGTGTTTGTTAATTTCCCCTTAACACACTCAACACAGACCTCAAAGTCTGTTAAATCAAAGGGAATCAAGAATCCCGTCTGACACAAGCCTCTTTATTCTCTCTTTAGAGATGTGACATAAACGCTTATGCCATAATGATGCAGAATTCTCATTTAATTTACGCTTTGCACCTTTTGAATTAGTATGCAGGATTTCATTATGGGAAGCAATAACTTTTAGCATATAAAGACCATCCATCAAAGTACCAGTACCAATAACATTTGAATTCAAAGAGATACTAAACAATCCATTTCCAAAACCAAAACGGTAACCACCTTTGTCCAAAGAGGAAATAAAAATCAAATTCCTCTTAAAAGACGGAGCTATAAAAGTATCCATTAAATCCAAATAACAACCAGTCTTTAGACGTAGTCTAAAATTCCCTATTGCTTCCACATGAACTTTATTGTCATTGCCCACATAAATGAATCTTTCAGCATCATTTGGTGGTCGACTCCACAAGCAACCCTGCATTGACATACAAATGTGAGTAGTAGCACCAGAATCTACCCACCAAGTGTCAATAGGCACAGAAGATAAATTAGCTTCAGAACAAACCAAAGTGAGACATTTACCCTTCTTTTCACGCCAAGCGGCGTACTTAGGACAATCTTTCTTCATATGTCCACCTTTCTTGCAGAAGAAACAAGTGAGTTCATCACCTTTCTTTTTCACCTTTTTTTGCAAGTGTGTCCCAATTATAGTATCCTTAGCCTTCTTCTTTTTGTTATTCTGAGAGCCTGATGCATAATGAGCACTTTCTGTCTTATCTCTTTGGATCCTGTCCTCTTCTTGCACACATTGTGAGATGAGCTCATTAAGAGTCCATTTCTCCTTCTGAGTATTATAACTCACTTTGAATTGACTGAATTGTGCAGGAAGAGACAGAAGAACTAAATGCACGAGTAAATCATCATTTATCTCTAACTTTAGTGCCTTTAGTTTTCTAGCAAGATTTGACATCGCCATGATATACTCCCTTATGTTTCCTTTTCCCTTGTACCTCATAGAAATCAGAGCAGCTAAATGATTGCTTGCTTCTCCTTTCTCATTCTTGGCAAAATATTGTTGAATTGCCTCAAGGGATTCCTTAGCATTAATGCTCTCAGAAATAGAGCCCCGAAACGCTTTCGGAATGGAGCGCTTCATAATCATTAGACTCATGCGATTAGAGCGATCCCACCTTTCAACTTTCGCTTCATTGGAATGATCCTCAGCCAAAGCAGGTCGCTCAGTCCTTAGCGCAAGGTCTAAATCCATACACCCGAGAACGATTTCCACATTCTCTTTCTAGACCTTAAAGTTTGTCCCATTGAGCATAGGAATGGAACTGACTTGAGCAGAAACATTATTTGCATTTGCTGAAACTATATACAGAGAACAAGAAAACATGCAATTAATAATCATAGAAAATAAATTTCATACAAGATACCTAGCACAACTTGACATCTAGTGTTTGCACCAAAATATGAATTGTAAATGGCACTCTCAACGCAATAATCAAACATTGATAACAAATCTGGTCAAACAATAGCCTTTCTTTGGACCGACTATTATTCACATAGATAATAACTTTATAATTATCAATATTTATTATCGCATGTGTATTCATTATCTGGCCAAACATCAACTTTCCTTTGCGCCGATTGATATTCGCATAAATAAGAACACACCCAAACTTTATATTTCAAATTAAATTAATCTACACAACAGAGACTACTTTGACAGCATGTTCTTTCAATCAATTTAATCTAAAATTTGAAATTATATCAAGTATAAATCATGCTGAATACTATACATGATATAATAATATTAAAACTTAACATGTATATATGTACGATCATATAAAACATACAAGCACTCTGGCCTAAACTTATATACGTACACATGAAACCAAATAACATGTAAGTTCCGAATATGTATTCACAAAAAATTCTCAAACACCAAAACTGTTATGCTCATTCGAATCAACATGAATAAAAGAAACCACAAATTCATTCAATAGAATTGATGGAGCATATATAAAAAATGTGCATAAAAATCCGGTCAAATAAATACAGCCTCATACATGCATGCTACATATAATTTCGAACACCGATGTATAGTACGAACATGAACGCACTATCCAAAATTTAAAAAAAAAACAGCACATGTAAAACTATCACGAACGAACATCAATGACGGTAATTTAACCAACCGATAATAACTTCGATCGAACCAAAATTACACTTACGGTCGATCGAAACTTTCAATTAAACCCTAAAAATCATGATAAATTCAGATCTAATAACTTAATATGATCGAGGCTCTGATACCACTTGTTAGGATTTTAGTCCTCTTGAGAAGCCGGTGTCGATCATACTAAGATATTAAGAACTCTAATTACATACCTGAATCCATGGTAGCGATCGAACTTGTTGCGGAATCTCAAACGATAACTAATGATAGCCACAAGTACGTAGTCTTCCTCAGCCAAGAGTAACGTAAAAAGGCACTGAATGAACTGGCATATTGGGGACTATAATCTAGTCTCTATTTATTTGGCCAAAAAGGATCCCATTAAGCCTATTGGGCCAAATCTGATATTCACCCATTGGGCCCATACCATTAATTAGAAATCCAAGGGTGTTTTAACTTAATTGAATCACTTAAATAAACTCGTTACTTATTTAGCCATTTAATATAATTGTATATAATATGTAAGCCCACAAAGTAAGATTTACAAGATAACCCAACAAACTATGATCAAGGTGCGCGATAAGAAATCAGAGAGACGGCCAAAGCTCACAAAAAATTCAATTCAAGATCAGAGGAAAAGAAAACTTCGAAAGTTGTCAAACAGTCATATGTTAAACACAAAATTCTACAAAACAATCACATATCACACTTTGGATCAAATAAATAAGGAGCTCCCCAGGCAAAAGAACAAACAAAGATACTTTCAATTTGGTAAACAAGTTCACCAAATTGAAAATACTCTCAATAAGATTATTGCTCTAAAGGCTAGTCAAGCAAATCTTCTAATTGAGCACAAACAAAAAATTTAAAGAGTGGTGAGATAGTGCCTTCTCGAGAGAACTTTTGTCTTCGTGATGTGATCCTTACTTTTGTCTTCGAGAGATTAAAAAAATCACACAACACACGCTATAGTATTTAACAAGAAAAGATATAGCATGAGAAAAATAGTCTTTTATTTTTGGGTGAATTTCACAAAACCACCCGCGAAATATGGGTTTGTGTACAAAACCACCCGTAAAATTGAAATTTCAGGAAACCACCCGTAAAAATATTTCGTTTGCAAAAAATCACCCATAAAAATATTCTGTTTGCAAAAGACCACCCAAGTCAATAATTCCGTTAAATTTTCTGTTAGAAATATGGAATTTCATTATTTTCACTACTAAAATACAATTTCTACTATTCAAACCTCAAACCCCATATTCTGAATTTGTGATTTGTGAATGTTTTCTTACTTGGATCTGAAGAACGAGATACCCGTCAGTCCATAATTCCATCACATTTCTCGTTAGATACTAAGAAAGTTACAAAGATGCTCTTATCTGACTAATACCGTAAAAACAAAAAAATCAAATTTTATTTTTTCGCATGAAAAAGAATGAGAACGAATGAACTTCAATCAATCCAAATTATTCGATCTAGGGAGATGAATTAGTATTTCGTGTTTGGGCTTTGGTTGAAAGAATCGGAGGTGTTGGTATCTCGTTCTTCAAATCCAAGTAAGAAAACATTCACAAATTACAAATTCAAAATCTATGGTTTGGATTTGTGTGTTTAAATGGTAAAATTGGTGTTTTAGTAGAGGAAATGATAAAATTTGTTTTCTAACGGAAATATTGACTTGGGTGGTCTTTTGCAAATAAAATATTTTTATGGGTGGTTTTTTGCAAACAAAATATTTTTACGGGTGGTTTGCTAAAATTTCAATTTTTATGGGTGGTTTTTTGCAAAAGAAATGTTTTTACGGGTGATTTCTTGAAATTTTAATTTTTACGGGTGGTTTTGTGCACAAACCCATATTTCGCGGGTGGTTTTGTGAAATTCACCTTTTAACTTTTTAATCTTTGATCCGGTTCAAGCCGAAAATAGTAACTATTTCGCTAAATCTATAAGTATTTTTCTTTATTGAGCAAAATCTCTATCTCTCTCTCTCTCTCTCCCTCTACCGATGACCTGTTGTTATTTTTAAGACTTGTCACTTTAAGAAACTAATGATTTAGACTTAGACACAAGTAGACCTGAACAAAGTCGGACTAACCCGCCCACCCCGTACCGTCCGCCCGGAAAAATGGGCGGATTTGGACAAGATTTCTAATCCGAAAGGGTAAATAAGTTTGGCCCGCCCGAATTCATGGGCGGGACACGGATAATATTTTTTACTGAATATCCCGGATAACCCGCCTGAATACCCGAATATATTAAATATTTAAAATAAATATTTATATTTATAAATAAAGATATGTTTGCAAAGAATGTCTTGTGGCCATTGATTGTAGAATTAGTACAAAAGAGAATTAGTTATTATAGTTCACTTACCTTGTCACCTAAAAAGCTAGCATAAATACGATCTTAATTTCAAGTAATGTTAGACAATGTAATTATAATACTAGGATTTTCTAGTTTTTTAATGGACATGAAAAAATAATTATTTATGAATTTATGTCCGGGTCCCGACGGGCTACCCGGGTCCGGATGTCCGAGCGGACTTGGACATCCTTGCCGGCCCGAATCACCCGCTTGACCCGAACCCGCTCGAACAAATGGGCATAATTTTTGTTCAAAGCCCGGCCCGGATCCGACCGGAAGCCGAGTTTGTACAGGTCTAGACACAAGGTGTTTACTTCTTGTCACTTGTCCTACCATGCGGCTACAATAAGGACTCTTGTCTCGGATTCTCCGAATGTTCGTACCTTCACTGCGTTTCAAACAACAGATAGCAAATAACATACTTAGTGCTCATTTGGTTGACAGTGAAATTCCCATAAATTAAGATATTTTAAGAAGTTTCAATTCCACTATTTTATATAAAATTTATTTGTGGATATGTAAGTTTCAATTCCACTATTTTAATTTATATAACTTCTTATTGCTTTTTAAATTATAAATATCTTATTTACCAAGAAGTTAAGTTATTTTTTTTGATTAGGTATGAATTAGGAGACACTCCCTTCAGGGAGAACGTCCTAGAGCATCCTGACGGATGAGAACATTGAGTTCTTGATGGTTCCTAATATCGTCAATAGGGAGACTGTGGCCCAGTTTGACAATTTTATCACACAACCCCTGTTAACATGAGAAATCCGAGTCGACTGAAATCCTTGTAGGGAGACAAGGATATTCGAGATTATCATTTCTATTTCCCATGGGCAATTTGGGAAACCCTGAGCCGCTTTGATTACTTGTAAATTATCTCCCTCTATTTCAATGTTTGAGTACTTGTTTTGTTTTGCTTCTCTTATGCTATCTCTTAAGGCTAGTGCTTCGACTTTAATTGCCGACGTCTTTCCATAACATCTTGTTTTTATTCCCAACAAAGTTAACTTTAATACCGGTCTCTTATGATTAATCCTCCAGTGGCTTATCCATTAGATAGACGAGTGCCATCAAAGTTAACTTTAATAACATTGTGGCCGGGTTAAGTTATTGAATTTTATGGATAAAGGTTATTAAGGTAAATTTAAATAAATACTTATGAATTTGAACTCTAAAACCTCAAAATACTGAATGAGATCCTAATTGTTTGACTAAATGTCCAGAGACATGAGTTTTAACTTTCATCCAAACAAAATATGGAGATTTAATTCCTACCTCAAAAATTTTAGCCAAAAACTTTTTCGTAAACTCCACAGATCGAAGTACAATTTCGGAAAATTTAACCTACTATGTTTTTAATCAATGGGAAATACAACTAAATGAGCACTTTACATGATGAAGTTCATACTTTCTTTTGATACACGATCTATTTTCCGTGGTAATTGATTATAGACGTACTAGAAATGGTTACGTACGCGTGTCCCCAAATTACCGCGATCCGTCGACAATTTATTCACCTCCCTGTTCAAATTTGAAAGTTCGCTGCTTTGATCGTCTAAAGGACGTTGTACATTTCTCCTTTTTTTTGGTCGGCACATTGTTTAGTACTTTTGTAGAGAGATGAAACCTTCTCTATAGAAAGTGGGAGCTACGAAAGTAGGCCAAGAAGGCCTTTTATCACCGGCCGAGAAGGATGTCGATCCTAGGCCGAGAAGGCCGCTTGCCTACCCCTAGGCTGAGGAAGACGCATTTCCTTTTGTGGTGATTGTCGGTGCCGACCTTACCGGCGTCAGATTGATGTTGGCACTTTCCGAGTGCTAACTTCCGTACAAACCTTGAATTACAATCCGACTTCTAAAACATTTCAAATTGAGTTTGGGTTTGCTTCTTTCGTTAGATTACTTGTTAACCATCTCTTGTTCTATTTCCAATTTTCTCACGAACTTTTTGTTTGATTCCGGCTTGACTAGGTTGGTCTTGGCAGTGTTAGCATCGAATTTACCGCTTAACATCCAAGACTTTGTGTTTGTGATCGGGTTTGGACTTTTATAACTTTGTGGTTGGTGTCATTATCGGTGATGGTTTATTCAGTTTGGGTGGTTCGGTCGCCATTCAATTCCCTATAACATTTTAATTTGTTGTGGATTTGATCCAGTGTGGTAACGTGGCCATTTTTAGTCCTCTTGGTTTATGTCGCTATTTCTGGGCATCTGGTTTTGTTTTATATTGGCGTAGGCCTCTTGGCTACATGATCATTTATCCTTCCCCTGTTGGCTTTTGAGAGTTGTGACTCTCTTATGTTATCTTTGTTTCCGGTGGACTTGGCCCTTTTGTTTTTTTTTTTCTCTATTGACCTTAGGCTCTCTTTTTGAAAGGTTGATCGAGTAGGTGGGTACTTTTCCAAATCGATGGACTTGAGTTTTGGGTCAAACAGAGTCATTTAAAGCTAAGTCGTTTTTGTACTTTGTTGCTTCTAAAAATCCTTCATCTATGTGGAGGGAATGTCAGCAATCCTTTCCGCACATTCTAATATGGGTTGACCGTTTGTCGAGTGCATTTTTTAGTCCTTCACTTGCCTCGAAGCTAAACTCTTTATTGGTTTGTCTGTTTGATGTTTGTACTTTTACTTTCTCGATTTCTTGGACCTTTGTTGCCTCTTCAAGCCAGTTTGGTTGCCACTTTGTTCGGCCTCTCAAACATCATGCTTTTTTGGTCTTTCAAATATTTTCCTCTTAAAAAAATGAAATATACATATGTAGGAGGTTTTTGATGTATTAATACTACGATAATATTCTTAAAATTGTCAAAAATATAAAGGAATGAAGGATTTTAGAATTTTGGCATGAAAGAGTATTTTTTAAATTATTCAATTAAGGGCTCGTTTGGTATTTGTTGAGGAAAGGAAATGGTTAAGAGTATGAATCTAGTCCATTTTCAGTTTATGGTTCATTGATCAAAATGGTAATCATTACCCTCTCCCCATTTTTTATGTAAAATTTGAGATAATTCTCCCCACCTCTATAACATGAGATAATCATATCACCTATTTTCGTCTAACCATTATCTCCTCCCCTCATTTTTCTTGTAAAAAAGATAGAATTACTACCATTTTATATATAAATTTCTTTCTTTTTCCTTTTCTTTCCTCCTTGTTATACCAAATGGAGATTAAAATGAAAACATTAACTTGATCACCTAAGGCGAAAACTGAAAAGAAGCCTTCAAAAGAAAGCAATTGCGAATCAATATAATTAGAGTTTCACATTCTGAGTGTGGCAGGGGTTCATCTTTGAAATCCAAATCTTTCACACCATCATGTTGGGGACTTGGGTCTCCATCAGTTATAGTTCAAAATTAAACTCTACCTAGATCAAAAGCAGCAGGAATCACGTGCCATAGGAAACATACCTGAATCTTCCTTTGCTGCATCTCCCGATCGATGTCTCCTCTTCTAATCTAGTATTCACAGAAGAATCTCTCTCGATGCAGGGGACACCTTTCTCTGCCAAAAATGATTGCCATGCTTCCCAGTTCAACAACTTAGACAAAAGTTGCAATTTGGTTAATGAAAGTATACTAATCAGCTCGAAAATAGGGGAAAAATATATTTAATAAATTGTAGCTCATTGAGCTAGGGGTCAATATATAATGTGGGTCTACACGCCCGCACAAGCGCGTTATGGGCCTAGCACATAAGTCAACGGGTTCCTAAAAGGAGGGGTAGTCCAAGGGTATACATGCTAGACATTTATCTTTCAAATTCCCGATGTGGGAAAGTCTTATCTTCACAAACAAGATGATGATCTGTTCCAAAAGGGAAGTTCTTGCTGTTGGAGATATCCCACATTGAAAGATATAAGGAAAGAAAAAACCCACCCATTTCCTTATGTTTTTGGGTTAGAAGGTGGATCCGGGATCCCTACTTTATGTGTGAAGTGGTTAAAAGTTCCCGACAAAATTTAAGACTTGCGGCATTCTTTCAGTGGGTTCCATAACAACATGCTGCAAGTTTTTTGTAAGATTTAGGTATACACATTACACATGTAGGTACATTCCAGCGTCCTTGAAGTATAAAACAGAGATCTTTTTAACTGTTTAAATTTGCTTCCATCAGTTTTAGGAGACACCATCTGATTAAATATAGAATTTATATGTTCATTCCCTCACCTGTTAGTTTCTGCAATGCCATAAGGAAGAGCGAAAGTTCAAATATGTCAAAGCTGAAATATGCCTCCAAGAGAGTAGCACTGTATCAGAGCATGCGAATTCTTTCACGAAGAATGATAAAACCGAGCCAGATGACTTAGCTCAATAGCTGTAAGAATCTATCCAGTAACCTGATAAAACTAATCATATGACAGTACAATGGAACCATGTCTCAATCTGTATCCTTCCTTCAACATTGCAGGACTGATAACTGTGTCTGCCCAAGAATTCTTCTGTTCTTCATCAGAATCTTTGTCCTGTACTTCATGATTTTATCCACTCAGCTGCATTTAGCTAATGAAGACAAAAGACTCAATTGTTTCAGCTAGCTTTTGGAACTGAGCAGATAACTCCATTATCTAAAGGGAAAAAAACAAAAGCAATCCTGTAAGGTCGATTAAAATTGTCTTAAAAATAAATTTATCTCCTCAAGTTAATGTTATTGCAATTTGTGTCCCAACAGAGCATCACTCCAGTCTCCAGAGATAGAAGAAGGTAAGAATGACAACTTCCAATGTTGAAAGTTGAAACTCTTCAGCAGATATACACATATCATTCATCATTGACCCAGTGAGGTTCCGCAGCGGAATCTAGGGGGTCAAGATGGGGGTACCCCTGCCCAAGGGAAAGGGGGTACGCCCGGATAGACCCAAGAAAAACTGAAATTCAGCTATGTGACAATAATAACTGAATTTAGTTAAAATGCACCAAAATTGATATAGGGACTAAATCCATCTCAAAGGCGGTGTATAAAAGCCAATGAGCATGAGGATCCATCTCAAAGGCAGATTGTACATATGCATTTGACTACTATAACAAATATAGTATACGGAGTATTATTTTCCAAGTCATTTAACTTATATTAATATTAATCAAGTCTTCTTTCAATTATTGATATTCTAACTTCTCCTCCCTTTCCTTTCTCAATAATTTGTTATTCAATCCATATATTGGTTTTTATGATCAAGTAGTGGCGTTGTTGATTAGTATAAGTTTGTTGTCAATAATCCTGATGACACCCTGTTTGTTCTTTTTCTATTGTTTATTTGATCCGTTTGCAGCCGGAATCTCAGGCATGTATATGAACTATTTAGACAGAACACACATGCCACCAAAATCAAATTTAGTTTTTCTATCAAAAAAAATCAAATTTAGTTTTGTAGTTGTCATCACATCTTTTCAAGCTTTGTTTTGCTTCATTTTCAGTTTTTCACATGCCAATCATATCTGTAAGCTGTAAACACAAAATCCCCTTACCTCACAGGAGCCAGCATTTCTTCAAACACTTAATATGCTTCCACATTCCGACCACCAAATCTTCCTCATCCACCACCACGTTCGCCTGGAAGAACAGCCAGTGGCCGGGCCGGAAGTTGTACACGAAAACGACGTCATCACCAACTTCGAGCCCAGCCTTGTGGTTGTGATAGGCATCTTGGCCATCGTCTTCACGCTCACCATCCTCCTCCTCCTCTACTTCAGGTTCTGCCATAGCAATGTCGCCACCATCACCGGTGGTGATCGGCAAGACGACCAGCGACCATCAGTCTTCTTCTCTCCAGCCGCCAATGTGAATCCTCCACCTGGCCTCGACAGAAAGACGATACAATCGCTCCCGTTCTTCCGGTTTGGAGTCCTCAGAGGATCCAAAGAGGGGCTGGAATGCTCTGTGTGCCTATCTATGTACGAAGACGCCGAGATTCTCCGCCTGCTTCCCAAATGCAGGCACGCCTTCCATGTCGATTGTGTTGACCGGTGGCTTTCTTGTCACTCCACCTGTCCCCTCTGCCGGAGTGAAGTAGTTGTTAATGACGCGGAGAACAATTTGGAGGACTCGGAAGATTCAATTTCGATCGGAAATCGTTCGAATTCAGCCTCAATTGTCAGCAACGAAGGCGTTGATCTGTTCGTCGAGAGAGAAGATGAGGGAGAAGTAGATCAGGACAGAATTGTTCATCCATCATCTCCCGTCTTCAGCATAGGAAGCAGTTTCCGGAAACTATTCGCCAGAGAAGGACGGATGCCGATCACTGTATGTCGCGTTGGAGCCGGAGATAGGGTTTTGCACAAGCATAACCACAAGATAGTCTTCTCGGACGTGGTATTCAAGAATCGGTGGAGCAACGTAAGCTCCTCGGACCTAAGATTTCTCAACTCCGAGATGATGATCTCGAGCGACCGATTTTTAGCAGGAGCGAGCGCCGAAACTGAAACTTCTCGGAGAATCGGAGAGGAATTGAATACGAAGATGCCGATATCAATCGAGTTTGCAAAAAGAGATTCCAATGTATCGTCGTCGTCTCCAACGAGAGCACTTCTAAATTCAGCTGGCGGCGCCGGAGATTCTTCGCTGGTTGAAGGAAGAAGGTCGGTATCGGAGATTACGATGTACTCACGATTCAAGGAAATCGGGTGGCTGAATTACAGGGACAGAGAGAATCCGGCCACCAGTGCGGATTGTGGAGGTGGTGGCGTTAGGGCGGAGGAGGAGGGAGAGATGAAGAGGAAGATTTGGTATCCGATTGCGAGAAAAACGGTGGAGTGGTTTGCTAATGCTAGAAGAGAAGAAAATGAAAGCAAGACAAATCATGATTTTGCTCATAACGGTGTGTAATTTGTAAATATTTAACCGTTCGTTTGTTGCTTCATTCATTCATTCTTTGATTTTTATTGAATCCTCAATTAGTTGGAGAAAATATATTGAAAGAAATGCAAATGCACGATATTTTCAAGATAATGCAAGGATGTAGGCCTGTTAAAATTTGCCCCGATCCGAAAAATCCGCCCTACCCGTCGGACACCCGAAAAACACCTAGAAAGTTCATATTCGAATCTTATCTAACCCGACCCGATTTGGCCCGAATTCGAAAATACTCCGAACCGGAGATTAATCTAAACCGATTATACCCGAATGGACTAACCCGATACCCGATTTCACCCGACCCGAAAGCATCTAAAACCCGAATTCATCTGACTAGAAATCATCCCAAATCTGAAGTTATCCGACCCGAAATCACCCGAAAAACCGACGTTCCCCCGACCTGAAATCACCCGAAAATCGAAGTTATCCGATCCGAAAACATCCGAGAATAAAATGATTATGATCTAAAATCATCCATAACCCCAAAGTTGGTAACTAAAATCACCAAAACCTAAAACTATATGACATGGAATAAGATTTTCATCATAACTCGCAATCAATTTAGCACACACAATTCTAAAGTCACAAAAAAACCCTTAAATTTACAATTCACATGCTGCCAAAGTGATTCATTATAAATTAATATAGAAAGCTAGATTCCATTTAAGCTGCATATCCAATCCTGTCATCTTTATTACATACAAAATTCCATAAAAACTACATATCAAAAGCCTGCCAACTTGAATAGATACAAAATTTCAAAGGTACTTATGTTATGGCTAGTTGTTCATGTACACAACATTAAAAACTAAATACAAAAGCCTGCCAACTACACATCAAAAGTCTGCCAACTTTAATCTTGAACAGAAACTTAGCACCAAAAGTACTAACAACTTGGCAGATAAAGAGTTAAAAGTTCATATGGCTAGTTTATGTACACCATTGTGATTCCTTCACATATCCATTCAAAAACTTCTATTTCTTAGTTTACACTGCCTTGTGCACTTCCCTCTGCAATATATCAAGTAGAAGACCAAAAATTATACTCTTATATTTTAAAGTTACAAATTTATATTTAAAAAACAGCATAACAAATTACTTTACCATAAGAATCATCTAATGGCACCTTCAAGGAAATTCCTTCTTGGCTGAAATCTATTTGATGAATATATTAAGTTAGATATGAGTATAATGTAATAAAAGTAATAATAAAGGAAATTTAATTCACATTTCAATAAGTATTTACCATCATATCCAGTCAACCAATTATTGGTCTTCACTAATATATCGACATTTTCATCCGTAAGAGAGCTTTGATATTTGTTCAAAATCCTTCCTCCCATACTAAATATTGACTCCGAAGCAACCGAGGCAATGAGAATGGCTAATATATCCCTTGCCATAGAAGCAACTATTGGAAAAGATGTAGAGTTTTCTTTCCAATAACTAAGCACACAAAAACCTTCTGTAGATGGTTTACGTGTCTCATCCAAGTATTTGTCTAGCTCGGTTTTTAGAGCAATCACAAGGATCATATAATTAAAATTCCTACATAAAAATGTAAAACTTAATTAAATAAATTAACAACACAAAGAATTAGCGAAAAGATTGAGTTGAGTACACGTTTTGCACTCTTATAAACAATTGACTAATTAAATGTAATAAAATAACTATCCAAAGTCTTAGATCAGATTAGTTCACCTTCAAGACTTGCATAAAATAAGATAAATAGAATTATGTACCTTAAGATTTGCATAATGAGATTGTATTCTCAACTTTTCAACACCACTTGGTACACATATTCCAGCTACTTGTTAATACTCTTTAAATAATCCAGCCAGGTTCATATAAACTTCTTTAGCCTTTTTTCCTCCCTCCTCCTTTCCATGTGTTTTCATTAAAGCAAATTTCACAAAACCAAATTTTTTTCGGTGGATAAAAAATGACAACAAATGAAAGTACCATAACATATTCATCCCAATACTTCTTAAACTTTTCCAACATCTCAGTAGCAGCAAAACTAAAATCCAATCCATCAACATCCAATCCATCAATATCAACACCCTCAAACAACCCATCTTCTATTACCTTCATCAAACGAGACCGAATCAAAAACAATTGAGGAAAATATAAATTTGCAGTAGGATAATTAGTTCCAGAAAACAGCTTAGTTATCTCATAAAAAGGCTCCAATAGACCACAAATCTTTTCAATTTTCAACCATTCATCATGCCCAAGATGATACTTACTAGCAAGAGAATCCATCCCAACAAAATAATTAGCCAAAGCATCTCGATATTTCAGTGCCCTTTCAAGCATGATATAAGTTGAGTTCCATCTAGTAGGCACATCCAACCATAAACCACCAGAAAAAGAGATAATGTGTTTCTTGCACAAATCATGAAACTTAATTTTTCTCGCTTCGGAACCGTCAACATATTTTATCCCCTCTCTAAGCTTTGATATTGAATGATCAACCACTTTTAAACCCTTCTTGACAATTAAATTCAGTATGTGTGTAGCACAACGAATATGAAAAAGCTTTCCTTGGCAAATCTTTTAGTATACCCGATTTCAATAGTTAGAGAAAATATCTTCTGATCAATTACCCAATCTAAAAATCACCTTTTCCATTTCTAGAGACAATTCATACCCAACACGAGGAGGAGCACAATGCCTAAAAGAAAGTAATTTGCTATGCAACTCCTAATTATCATCAATATAAATGTACAAGCAGTCCATAAATCAGATGTCAAACAAATCCTACCAGGAAGCTCTCTTAACACATGCATGATCTTTTCTTTCAATTCAGCATGCATTTCCAAACAATCTTTTTGAATTGTATTTCTTGTAATTGATTCAACCCCATCATTTAAATACTTAAAAAGTTTTCTAGTCACCTCATGCTCAACCCAAGAAAAACTATAACCATGCCTCATAAGAGCCTCAACTAGCAATCTACGGAACACTTTCTAATCAATTTCTTTTCCAAATGAACCATCACTTGGTTGTAATTTTTGGAACTCGGAACAAGATTCTAAATGTCTAATGAAATTAGATGTTCCTGATTTTGAAGCAGCATCATAACAAACATTGCAATACTTACAAAATCCAGTTCTTGTCTTTGCAGCTTTGTCCTCCACAACGTTGTAGTGCTTCCATACCCAAGATCGTCTTTTTACCTTTTTCTTTACACCAAGTTCCTTTGAAGGAGCTCTTTTCTACACACCAGTTTTTTTGGAGCCTTATCATGTATGCTGACTTGTGTTGAAAGAGTCTGGTCACCAGCCTGAACTGTTTCCTCTTGAATGTTAGGAAGTGCACCTTTAGTCCCCATGTCCATGACTAAAAGAATACCAAGAAATAAAATAAAAGGTAATTAAGATAACTAACAATCATATTCAGAATTTATGGCAAATGACCAAAAAGGCATTACACTCATATCAATAATAATATTCATCCACAATAATCATATTCATCAACACATTAACAATAATATTCATCCAGCACATATTTTTCAAACTGAACCACACTTTTTTCCAGCAGCACATTAAAAATCATATTCAGATAGAGATCAACTAATACTAAACAGATACAACCAGAATATAGTTAACAGAAAAAGCAGAAAACAGATAAAGATCAATTAATAATGAACAATGTCAACCTAATTTAGTACTAAAGCACTTGAAAAAAAACTAGATCAACTAATATGACCAGAATACAATTAACACATTAACAATCATATTCAGATAGAGATCAACTTGTTTGTACACGTGATACGCTCTGGTTTAGTATAGGTTAACTCTTGTATTTTAGGTATGATTTGAGTGTGTTTAGGTTAGTTTTGAGCATAATTTTCATATGAAGACCGAAGACACGATTTGAAGAATTGCAAGAGTTTTGAAGACCAGTGTTGATTTGGAGTTGTTTCGACACCACTTTCTTGTAACGCTTGTTCCGGGAGCTACGGTGATCGGATGAAGCTAAATTTGGTATCATTGGAAAGCTAACTCGAAGAGCTACAATTCATATTTTTACTCCGAGTCGAAATTCCCACTCTAAGGTGGTCAAAACATCTTCCGAAAACACCGCTGGAATTCTGTCACGATCAGGTCCGCGATCGCGGAGAGTGTTCACCGCGCCCGCGGAAGTCCACGTCAGCAAAAATCCGAGAGCCGACTTTCCTTTCGTTTATTCTTTCTTATATCTATTATTATATCTTTTAGGTTTCGGTTGTTATTTCGATTACTTAAGCTTAGTTTCGTTTTCAGTTTTAAGGACAACACATAATTCTAGCATACTTTTACTTTTAGGTTTTTATTTCAGTATTATGGAGAACTAATTTCCCTTTGGAGTTTGTTTGATCAAGGAAACTTTTTTTTATGTAATTCGTGAGATTCTGGTAACTTTTCTATCCCTTGGTTAATATCAAAACTCTTGTTTTTATTTATATGATCTATGTTTGATTTTATGAGCCTGATCAACTTGTTTGATTGACTTAGATCTACTGTTTGGATTAGGTTTGATTGTTGTCTGTGCAATCTTATTTATCCTTGAAACAACTCTTTTCTAGGACCGTGGACTAGAATTGAGCAGAATATTTGATTATTATTTTATGCATGAGACTCGTAGCTTGATTGCATGATTTAATATCCTTCTATCCTTAATACCTTGCATGATTTGAATTAAGCGTTCTTGTTCATAACATAATTCTGCTTGGACCGTGGACAAGCGGAAATCTTTTATAAGGATTGGAATTAACTAGGGAATTAATAGAAAAGTGGATGAATCAATGATCGGATGATTAAAAAGGTGGAATTGGTTGAATAAACTCTGCTTTTCCTTAATTGATTCGATACTTAATATTATTTGCTTGTTTGTTTGTTTGTCTGAACTCCCAACCCCCTGTCTTGTTAACTGCTGATTATTCAGAATCCCGATTCTCTTGGGTTCGACCCCTTGCTTACTTGCTATACTAGTTAGTAGTTTAGGGTTATTTATTTTTTATCTTGGCAACACAAACTTTAGCCGAGTCAACACGCAAGAAAACTGTATTGCAAAGAGTCCCTGTTGATTTCTGTTTTCCTATAACTAGAAATTCATTTTGATCCAACATTTTCTCTAAAGCCAACTAGATCACAAACATTCTCAAGTTTTCACCAACAAAATTAAATGTGTACAGGCTTAATTAATACATAATTAATATATAGCACTGCATAATTCAATATGACACTATCTTATGCATTAGATCAAAAAGTCAACCCGTACTCAAATGAATCTCATTAAAACAAACTATCCACATCAGCTTTAATCCTTGAAACTTAAAAAAATGTTGCCCTGGTTTGAAATTGCCTTTCAATGGCCAGCCGACAAACCAAACAGAATACTAGGACCACTCGGCAAACCAAACAAAGTCATCATTAAGAGAAACACCACATATCATATGATATGATATTGTGTATAGGTTCTTACCATGCTAAACGCATGATCAAACCATATTAACTTGACTCCTAACTGTGAAGTTATCACCTATATAAACACTAAAAAATCTTGAATCTCAGGAGCTAGTAACCTATCAATAACAAAATAGACTAGAGCTTTACTTTTCACAATCTCATCATACAATTCTTGCATAGCAACATCAAAAGAAAATACCAAATTCATCAGTAAAAACTATAAAGGAAATGAGCTCTATCTCTTACCGCGTGGGGAATATATACTAAGATAGGTATAGATTAAAAACTGCATATAAAACAATATGAAAAAATATTGTTTACAATTTGTAAAATATAGATTAATAACGTAATAGAGATGCTTAATCTAACCTTGCTAGTTTGCTATGAAAAAAATCTAACTAACCAATAATGAAACAAAGTACGAAGAAAATCGTTAAAAATGTAGAGTTTGCTTACATTCTCTTTTTTAGAAGAGTTGTTTTGTTGGTGTATTCCCCTTTTTATAGTGTATTTATGTATGTTTATAATCTCTTTATTTGCCTTCCATATTAATCTTATAATTAATTAGGAATTTGAACATGAGAAAATGAATGGTCATTTTATAGACTATTGGTCTTCTTGGTTTACTTATAGAATTAGACCTTCATATTAATTTTTAAATTTAATTAGGAGTTTAAGCATTAGAAAGAGATTGATCATTTTATAAGTATTGGTCTTCTTATTTTAATTGTAAAATTAAACTCTAGATTTAATTTTATGCATTTAGGTTTAATGATAGAGTTTTTTCTTTTTAGTCTTTCAACTAATGATAGGTTGGCTATAAATGACCAAAATTTTCTTCTTTATAGTATACTAGAAATATCTAGGACATTTCACTTAATAAATGGCTATTATAGGACTAAATAAATTCAAGGTATTTTTAAGTCGTTGTATATCAATGTTTCCACCCATTACAATATTTGAATAGTCTACTATTTTGTGCCACTAATTATTAGAATGAAAATTATAAACTCTTAATATGTTTAATATTAAATAAAATTGTAAATGAAGTTTAATAAGGTATGACTTGATAGATCAAGTTTTATTTATATATTCAAAGCATTTCTTTTAGGATTTTATTGTACATATATGTACTTAAAATAAAGACATGTTTTTTGTATGACTTAATAGATCAAAATTTTATTTGTATTTTATAATTTTAAATGTAAGCATATTTAAGGTAGAAAAGAGCATATAAAATTTTAATTGTGCTTCTGATAAGTTTGAAATCCCTTTAATATTAAAAATACGAAGTTTATAAACTTTCTAGGAAAAACCATAGATTAATGTTGCTTCAATAATATTAAATTGTTAAAATAATAATACATAGGTTGGTTGTAAACCTATGATTGTAAAACTTTTTTATATTTCATTTCAATACCATTTAAAATTTGTTAAATAATATTAAAATGAGAAATATGTATTTCTTTCTATATTTTTAGAATTGGTTAAACATTATTTTTACTAAACCCAAATGTTAAAATATATATGTATGTATAAATAGGTAAAATTGAATGCTAAACATTTATTGACATGAGAGGGACAACTTTATATGTTGTAAAGATATATATATAGGTAGAATTTATATATATACATATATATATATATAATTATATAATTAACTTCAATAATTTTATTTTCCTACGATGTTATAATTATGAATATTTACTATACTTGTGTTTATAGATTTAATGCTAAATTGGTTTGTGAATTCAATTCATTTAACACCCGACTTAGTAGAAATTCGATACATCTAAAAATTTCGGTTCACACGAAATCAAACTTTACCGAAATCTATTTTGAGTGAAATTTGAAATGATCCGATCAAAGTTGAAATGATAACCTAACGTTGCCTGATTAAATGAACACTCGACCAAACATGGCCCACCCAACCCGTAGTGACCTGATTGTCAAAATATCCAAAATAGACCCTGATCCAAACTGACCCGACCCAACCCAACCCGACACACCCAATTGACACTCATCGGACTCGAAATCTCCAACATAGCTGAAATTCTAATCAACCAAAATTTCGATTATCCGAAGTCAAACTCAACCGAACTCTAGCTCAATCATAACCCGATCCAACTGAAATTTAAATTACCCAAAGTCAAACTCAATCGAATTTCAGCTCAACCGAAATCACACTCAACCGAAATTTCTTTCACCCGGAATCGCAGTCAACCGAAATCTATTTTAACCGAAATAATCTTATCAAATTTGACCCGATAACCCGACTTTGTCCGATTAAATAAAAACTCGATCCGACATGACCATACCCAATGTGACCCAAAGACCCGAATTTACCCGATTAATTGAACACCTGACCCAAAATGGCCCAACCCGATTTGACCCGTTTTTTAAAATTTCCAACATTGACCCGAGACCAAAATGACCTGAAACCGAAATGACCCGACCAAAACCCGACCCGACCCACCCGATTGACACCCCTACAAGGATGTACAATAATGCCTTTGTTTTTAGCTCCTTAGGCGAGATGTCTGACATTGATACACAGAGAGGTATTTATGTTTTCCAGCTACATAGTTAGTTATATCACGATGTGTCTGTTAAAGCTATATTAGGCTTTTATATTTTTGTTATATGAGACTCTCTTGTATCCACGTGTTAATCACGTGAGGCTACTAGCTTTAGAGCTAGTTGTATAAATTATGTTGTTGCATTGTTCAGTGCACAACTTACAGGCTGATGAAATCGAAAGAGCATTCTTGTTCAACAAACCATCTCTCTCTCTCTCTCTCTCTCTCTCTCTCTCTCTCTTTCAAATTTCTCTCTTCTCTTCTCTACTGAATTCATGTGATTGATCTTCTTTTCACATGGATAAATCATCTTTTTTTGTTTCATTATGGTATCAGAGCAGTAGATCAATCTGTGATTTTGTATTTTTTTGCTTGATTCTGATCAAATCGAGAAAATCTCTCAACTAGGACTCAAAAGAGGTTTGAGAAAAGGTGTTGCTAGCTTCGCAAGTTTTGGTTGACTGTTTCTGAGTTCTTGTGAAAGGATCGATCAAGGAAAGTGTATTTCAGGTTCGATTTCACTTTTTCACAAAGATGGAGCAAATTTCAACTTGGCCGACAGTAACATAATCCCTAGCTCCTCGAAGAGATGCAATCAGTGTAAGTGATCTTCTGAATCCTCTTTTCATACATCCTTCAGACAAATTCAAGAGTGGTTTTGTCTTCAATTAAGTTGACTGGAGAAAACTATAAAAGATGGAAAAAAAAATCTATAATGAAGGCTCTCTCTATTAAGAACAAGTCATGGTTGATTGATGGTTCAATTGCTAGAACTACAGCTAATGCAACTTAATATGACCGATGTAATGACATCGTATGTTCCTGGATCTTAAACACAATGTCAAAAGAAATTTATAATACAATATATGAGTACGACACTGTTAAAGAGATGTGGAATGATCTAGAGGAGAGCTATGGACAAAAGAGTGGTCCTCTTATTTTCTAATTGAAGAGGGATATCCAGGAATGCAGACATGGAAATATGTCACTGACTGAATATTTCACCAAGTTAAAAGGTCTGTGGCAACAGTTGGTTGTAGTGGTTGTAGTAGTTATGTGTCAATGTGGACAATGTAAGTGTGATCTACAATATAATTCATGATCGTTTCATGTTTGTTTTGATATTAAGTTTTTTACATCTCATTGGTATCAAGTCCTATAACGAGCAAAACCCTCGTTTTGTGTTGCTGAGACATGCGGTTAAGGAGGCCCGCTCGGAAGAATTCATGGGCTGGCAGACTTATGTTTATTATATATGATCAAGATAGGAATAACTTTAGGAAGATAATTACTTGTTAAGAATCAATGATCAACAACCTTAATGATAAAACTGGATGATTTGAATGAAATTGCATTCCCTATTTGACAAAAATTACAATCTTTACTTGTTTGATTTGTGTGTTTGATTTGCTTAGAAACCAAATCAAAATCCCCCATGTTTACTTTTCAAGTTGATAAAGATATTAACTTGGGAATACAAGATTCTCTAGGGTTCGACCCCGACTTACTGGCTATACTCTAGTTTAGTAACAAGGATTTATCTTTGATTAGGCACGAAGACTTTAAGCATGTCATTTAGTAAAATTAAAAGTGCACATCTAGCTATTTTAGCTAGATGTGCATGTTATATAAAAGTCCAAAATACATGATAATTATACCGAAGTAAATGATAAGTATACTAAAGTGCATGATATATTGAGGTGGACGTAGCGGTGGAGAAATGAGAGGATCTTCAATGGCGTTGAAGCTCCTTCGAATAGAGCGACCTTCATTATTCAAAGAATGCGGGAGATTCAAGCAAGTGCAGGTAAGCCTCTACATCATAATATTGTTCAGACTAGAGTCATTCAAAATATAGGTTGGAGCAAGCCAGAGAATGGGTGGGCGAAGATTAATACTGATGGAGCGGTTAAAGAAGGAAGTGTGGCGGCGTCAGGTGGAATTCATAGAGACGCGGATGGCCGGTGGATTAGCGGATTTATCCATAACATTGGAGCTTTTTCGGTTGTGGGGAGTGCTCAATGGGATCAAGATTGATTGGGATCTTGATTTTCGTCAAGTCATTGTCGAGTCGAACTCTCAAGTTGTTATTCGTCTCTTACAGTCCAAAGTTAATAAGTGTCACCCTTTGTCTAGCCTGATTTTACAATGCCAAGGCTTTTGTAGTAGGGATTGGAATATCCAATTCCGTCATGTGTATCGTGAGACGAATTGCGTAGCGGATTTCCTCACGTCTATGTCTTTTAATTATTCGTTAGGACTTCATGTATTGCTTGCCATTACCTTGGTTCTAAGGATGATAAGATTTAACCTAACTCACCATTACCCTGGTTTTAAGATTGTTCAAGAAACACGTACATGTCAATTTGCCATCATGCCATGACTTCTCCTATTTGGACCCAGAGTTGGGCAACCAGAGGCCCAATTACACGAAATGGATCAAATGGGGCCTAAGATAGTGCTATTTAGCAAGCCCAAACAAATCGGACCGCCACCTTGGAATTGGGTAATGATTTATTTATCAAATTAATATTCAGACAATAGGATCCAATCCAATCAACAATATATGCTGGAATTCTCCAAAACACAAAAGGCACAAAAACGAAGGAAAAAACGAGAGAATCAGAAACCTCCTCCTCTATCACTCCACCCACACACCCCCATCCCTCTCACCCACAGCCTCTTCTCACACCCAAACACAAAAAAGAAGCGAAAGTTTTAACACCCCAACAGAAATTTCTAAAAAATCAATAAGAAAACGTCAGGGTTTTTATTCATATTAATTTTGGGGAAAAATAGGAAGCGAACGGGGCAGAGAGAGAGAAGAGGTGTAAATGGTGAGGATAATTCCGATGGCATCCTCGTTCCGACCTCTGAGCTCTTTCAGATTATCTTCTTCAGCCACTCGCTTGGGTGTTTCTCTTTCTCCGCTTAACCCGTCTCGGAGATTTTCCTTTCTACATCTGGGCAGTGGTAGGATTGCTAGAATACCCTCATTCTTCTGTCTTTGTATCTCAAATTTATATCTTTATGTTTGTTATTTGATGTAACTTGGATTCAGATTAATTTTCTTTTTTGTTATTTTTGTTCGTGTGAATTGGTTTGACCTAATATTCTCTTTTTCTATTGAACTGTTTATATTGAGATAAGTTTTGGGATCTTTGTCTCATTTGTGCATTCGAGATATTTTGTCATCTGTTAGGGCATATATTTTAAACCCGGAATAGATTGAAATGAAATACTGATGTGGTTCAGGCGATTAATTATGTAAGGTCCATTCTTTTCTCAATTTATAAGTTGGTGGAGAAGCTGGTTATAGTAATGAATAATGAAATTGACAATGTATTCTGATGATAAATCCGGTGCTAAGGTTGGAAATTCATATTACAATATTACAGTGTCTTGATTTACTAACCAATCCTGCTAACAATCTCTATAATTTGCGTATTTAATTTGCTCCAGCTGTACCACAATCGCAGCGTTTTGGGTTAAAACCATCAAAATTGCTAAGTGGAAACAATGTGACCAGTGGCGGTGCTACAAATATAGTCCAGGCCAGCACAAGTTCGGGCCAAGAAGATGTGTTAGAATGGGTCAAGACGGATAATCGAAGAATGCTTCATGTTGTTTATCGCGTGGGAGATCTTGACAGGACCATAAAGTATGTATGCTCACTAAGAGGTCTCCCCAGATTCCGCTATAGCGGAACTACACTGGGTTAATGTTTTTGTTGTTGATCACTGAGAGGTCTTCAATAATTAGTCTTATGCAGAATTTTTTTACTATTTTAAATAAGAGTTATGTTCTTTTATTAGATTCTATACGGAGTGCTTGGGAATGAAGCTTTTAAGGAAGCGTGACATACCAGAAGAGAGATATACCAATGCGTTCCTCGGTTATGGCCCTGAAGATTCTCATTTCGTTATTGAACTTACCTATAGTGAGTCATCTGGTTACTTGTTATATATTTCTGTCATAATCACCAAATCCAGACATTGAGATCCTGAGATACTTTTATTTTGATGAAACATTGATCTCCAATTTATGGTCTTCTCTTGATAAATTATGCTCTCAGATTATGGAGTTGACAAGTATGACATTGGAAGTGGTTTTGGTCATTTTGGAATTGCAGTAGAGGATGTAAGATTTTTCTTTCCTCCTTCCTTCTCCTATTCTCATCTAATTTAAATTTCTTAAACATCGATGTCACTTGAAAAGGGGAAAAGAATGAAAGGTCAATGCTGTAAGTTTAGATATATTGGTCAGACTTTTATGATTCTGATAGTATACCAGGGCTATAGCCGTTTGGCCTGTTGATTTCTCAATGGGAAGTAGCTTTTTCTTCTATATAGAGTTCCTTATCATGCTGTTTTATTCTTTTGCTTCTCGGACATCTTTTTTTTTATGTGAAGTACTCAAATTTGTATTATCATACTGTTAACTTTTTATTTTATAGGTTTCTAAGGTCGTGGAACTTGTGAAGGCTAAGGGTGGAAAGGTTACAAGAGAACCAGGCCCTGTTAAAGGTGGCAGTACAGTGATTGCATTTATTGAAGATCCTGATGGTTATAAGTTTGAACTTTTGGAAAGGGAACCTACTCCTGAACCTTTATGTCAAGTGATGCTTCGTGTTGGGGATCTTGATCGTTCAATTAATTTTTATAAGAAGGTGAGATTTTTTTATTATTAATAGTGCCATCCTTGCAACACTTTAATAAACATAAGCAGTTCTATGTATTTCTTTAACCAATTCTCATTCTCACTACCACAGGCTTATGGCATGGAGCTCCTTCGCGTAAGAGATAATCCTGAATACAAGGTAAATATGAATATTCCAATTCCGGCTCATGAATTTGACGCCTCACTCTTTTTAAATAATAGCACTACCTGCAATATTTAATCTCTGTATTTTCATCATATAGTCTCATTTTCTGAAATCAATATATTCTACATTTTTGATATTTCTAATCACAATGCAAAACTGTGAATTCTGATTCTTTTTTTGTAAAGAGAAATATCTTTAAGTTATATTCTTGCTCTTCAGAAGGCATGAGGATTTCATCAATGACAGTTCAACTATTTTCCTCTCTAGCGCTGCTGTATAGTACATGCTTATTTTCTGCTTGCCAATCTGTGATGATTGATGATTAATTTTTGTATCCTGCTATCTTTTCTTTTGGTTCTTATATCTTGAAGGAATGAACCCTTGTGTAATAAACTTCATTTTCCTTGTGTCAGTATACAATAGCAATGTTGGGATATGGTCCTGAGGATAAGAGTGCTGTCATGGAGTTGACGTACAACTATGGGGTTACTGAGTATGACAAAGGAAATGCTTATGCACAGGTAAGCATTAAGCACTGTTTCTTCTCCCTTTCTATATTCCACTTTACCATGATTTGTGAGCACAAAGAAAAAGCACATCTTCATTTTTATGGGCCAAGCCTCTCACTTTCAAAAAACCTGCACCTATATGCCTTTGGGATAGCTTAACCAAAGCCCACATCCTATTGCCTAAGCCTGAAAGCTAAAAACCTTGCTGTTTGATTTTTCTCAAAATTGAAAGCTACTGCCAAGCATTGAGAAAAACTCAGCTACAATACATGCTTTATGTATACTAAAATTTAAAACAAGAACCACAGACCATCCTTTCCATTATTTAATATGAAAGTTTTTATTTAGGTATGACAGACAGACAATAAGCATATTCCAATTTATTTTTAAGGATACTAGTCTGACAAGCAATTTGGCTTGATGTGAATTGCAGATGGCAATAGGCACAGATGATGTTTACAAAACTGCTGAAGCAATTAAACTCTCTGGTGGGAAAATAACTCGGGAGCCTGGACCGTTGCCTGGAATCAACACAAAGATTACTGCATGCCTAGACCCTGATGGTTGGAAAACGGTATGACCTTTAATTCTCAATACTAAATATTCTGCCTTCAAGGAACTTGGTATTTTGTGAAACTGCATTTTTCAGAAGACGACATTGATCAATCTTTCTAATTCTTTTTCTCACTGTCACTATACTAGTATGTGGATTGTAAATTCATAAAACTAGTCCAGAAGTAGCATTTTTTTTTTCACAAATCTATTTTGTGCTTGCAAAATGTGAATCTTTGAACATTCAAGGGTATTATTGTTACGATCAAACAGTGGAAAGGGAAGATTTGATTTTCCCCCCTGAATTATAATAGGACATAACGTGTGACAAATGTTGCTACATCTGTGCAGGTTTTTGTTGATAACATTGACTTCATCAAGGAGCTGGAGTGAGTGATTTACGTGTTTGGGTCGAGATTACAGTCATTATTTATGTATGGGGAGGTCTGTGTAGATTACTGGTGTATTTGTTTTTAGTCAGCTAAAAGTTTGAGCCTCACCAAGAACAGTTCACTTTTCATCACACTTCATATTGC
Source organism: Fallopia convolvulus (assembly GCA_964016875.1). Lineage (NCBI taxonomy): Eukaryota > Viridiplantae > Streptophyta > Magnoliopsida > Caryophyllales > Polygonaceae > Fallopia > Fallopia convolvulus. The sequence goes on from OZ024733.1 coordinate 38,495,159, forward strand.
CATTTCTTTTCATAGTCTTGTTGGATAAGAGACGAGCGCATCAATGATCATATCCCCAATTTTTTTTTTGTAGATACGAGATGTGCTCAACTATGTTGCATTTTGCAAATAAGTATGTCAATTAAAGAGATGCGTGCTTACTTGCTTAGGAGTTAGGATTGTAAAGCTAAGTTTTTCACAGTACATTCAGATTTATATTGTTTAATTCGTTTATAGGTAATTGGTTAACTTGGTCATTAGGACCAAAATTAATAATACGCAAAAAACAAAAAAGCATCTTCAATGAAGGTGAAAAGGACATTTTTCTCTTGAGGATTTTGTTTACCCAATGAGTTTTTCGCATGCATATTCAAGTCCATATTGTTTGATTTTTTTTTTGAGTAAGACAAAATTAGATTGAAACACGTCAGCATAGAGAATCTTTATGAATGAGGACCTTAAGACACTGTTCGGTGAAACAAGGTTTTTAGGACGTTGAGGTTTTATAAGAGGTTTTTGTGTAGGTGGAGGTTTTATAATAGGTTTGAAACCATTTAAAACCTAAGTGAGTATTTGGCATTACAAGGTTTAGGGTAGGTTTTAATTTTAAACTAGTTGTATCCGTCGTGCCCTGCACGACTAAGGAAAAGATAATATAATTTTTTTTTATCAAAATTAAATCTAGACAAGTAATTATATACATATTTAAATTTTTTAATTTTTTTTATCTAAATTTGATTTAAGATAAATCTTTTAGATAAATAGATAAAAGGATAAAGATAAAATAATTTTTTATTTTTAATTAAATTCGAATTATTTTTTTCCAAATATAAAATATATTGTAATGTTAGTTTTAGATAGAAAAATTAATAGTAAAAAAATTATTTTCTATATTTTAGTTTGGTAATATCTTCTCCATTTTGGTATATCTTTTTTTTTATATATTTTTGTTTTAGACTTTTTATATTTAATACACGATTTTATAGTTTGGAAATCCACGATTTTAGTTTGGTATTATTAGTTTTAGTTTAATTTGGTATTATATTCACCAAAATCTTTTATATATTTTAAATAAAAAATATGCTATTGAAGCTATCTATTTTATAACAAAAACTAAAATAATAGGAACAAAAATATCAAATCCTAATACTGAAAAACTCTAAGGAATGGATAATCTTTAAGGATATATAAAGAATCAAAAAATTTGTATCCGATGTGTTTATCAAAAATTATGAATAACATCTTTAAGAAATATTTAAGGAATGAATAATCTCTAAATATAATCTTTTAGGAATATTTAAGAAAGCTAGTTGGTTTTTATATAGTAGATTAAAGCTAATCTAGCTGTAAAAAAAGCCACCATAATTTGTTTTATATTTTTTATAGAAATTAATATTTAATTAAATATGCTAGAAACTTCCAAATTTATAATTTGGATTCTTCTAATAATATTGGATGATATAAAAACTTCTAAATCTAATATTTGAATTCATAAGATTTGTTTCCAAAACTACCAATTTATTTGTATAATTTATATAAATTAATGAGGAGATGACACGTGTCAAAATCTGATGTGGCACATTTTAGGAATGACATGTGGCAAAAGATGATGTGGCGCAATGTGGTGGCTCCAAACCTTATTGCTTTTATATATATAGTAGATTATCAAAAAAATAAATAATTTTATTAATTAACAAAAAAAAATTGGTTTGTTAATCTTTATAAACCTCCTAAAACCTATATATATCGAGGTTTCCATTTTGTGGTTTCAAACCTCCTCAAAACCCTCTTAAAACCTCCACCTTCTAGAAAACCTTGTCTTACCGAACACCTATTTAGGTAGGTTTTAAATAATAAAAATCTTCAAAAACCTCTATAAACATACGCCGAACAGAGCCTAAGTCTAGAATGGGTCCGAATTTGAGTGGTACTACACCAATGACATAGACCGACAATCAAATCAACCGTCTTGTTACAATCATGACTCACGAGGCACATGAGTAAAATGAACTGCCTCAAAGGACTGCAACATAACCATAGTATCTGAAATCATTATTTCAATCTGCCAAGAGCAAGATTATTTTCTTTTAAAGAATTTATCACTATTAGACTGTCTCCTTTGATCTCAATTTTCTTCATATTTCTATTTATAGCATCATAAACTGCGTTATAAATACACCGATCTTAGACTTGTATTACACTCCAAAATTCATTTGCTGAAGCATCCATAGATATCATTTGTCCACTATGATCCCGAATAATACATCAAGCAGTTGCCAATCTAGTTTCTCGTTTTGAGCTATCGAAATTTATCTTAACAAAATCTCGTTCCGGTTTGGTCCATTTCTTGGGTTTTCGTTTCTTCGCTCTTGTTGCCAGTGTCTCTTGACTAGAACTTGGTTCTTCAACTAATAATTTGGATTTATGCCATAACATGATTTGTGATTTGATAAAATCTACTATGTTTTGAGTGGGTCCCTCAACGGGTTTATTGAAGGTTGTTCTATTCCTGCAGTACTAAATAATCCACCAGGCTATTAGTAGATAATTGAATTTGTGAGAGTTCAATTGGTCTTTGAGATCTTGAATAACCGTTATAATTTCGGTGTTAACGCCTTGTGTTCTCGCTATCGATGTCGCAAATGAAGGATCAATTCTATTTAGTGTCATTAAAGTAAATGAACATTCTAAAAATAGATGTTTCGTTGTTTTTGTCTGAAATTGACACAACGAACATTCTGGGGTGATGGCTATATGGCATTGGAGAAGTCTGCATTTAGTAGGTAAATCATCTATGCACACTTTCCATAAAAACATATGAATCCTTGGGCTTATATCTAATTTTCAAATCCAACCAAATTCACAATCACGCGTATTTATCTCCTGTGTAACAAATGAAGTGGTAGAATTAGTGTAGAACCATCCATTTTTACTCGGAAACAAATATAACATGTCTCTAATTTGAGTTTCTGGAATCATTATGGACGTGATTCGTGAGACCCATTCGGGTGTCAAATATCTAGATAGCTCTTCGATTTTCCATTGTCCATTTATGTCAAATTGCGATACAATGGCATTAAGGTCTATGGTATGGTTAATTGGATATATGTCCATTAGTGGCCAATTTGTGACCCATTTATCTTTCCAAAATCGAACTGTATGTCCATCTCCAATTTGCCATATTATTCATGTCATAAATTCTTGCTTTAGATTCATTAATTTTCGCCATTGCCATGAGACATTCCTAGATGTAGAATACTTTAGGAGATTTGTGTTCTTTAGGTATTTTTCCAAAACAATATGGATCCATACATTATGTAATTCAACCAAGATTTTCCATAACAGACGCATTTGTAAGGCCTTATTCATTTGCTTCACTTTTCTAAGACCTAGTCCTCCTTTTTTCATTGGCTTATAGATTCTGTCCCACCCTATCATCGATGTGTGACCATTTGGTTTGTTCCAAACAAACTCTATATTGATGGAGTCTAATTTATGTAACGTCCCATCAGGTAACTTACAGTTCTGCATTACATAGAACATTTTGTTGCAAGCGTAGATCTGATGAGAGTAGTTCTTCCTGCTTGCGATAGAGAATCGACCTTCCATTTGGATAATTGTTGATCCGCTGACTGAAGGACGAAAGCAAATGTTGTTTTTGTCACTCTAGAATTTATGATTGGACATCCCAAGTACTTTTCTAATGAGCTAAAAGGTATTTCTAGTTCATGTTGTAAGTGCCTTTTCATTGTTGCAGTTACTCCTTTAGTTACTTGAAAAGCAGACTTATGGAAATTGGCTTTTTGTCATGAGATTTCTCAATATTCTTTTAGGATGTGCTTAATTTGTCAAAATGCCATAGTGGTCACAAGATTGAAGATGATGATGTCATTTGCAAAGGATAGAAATGGAATTCTAGTTCCTCCTCGTAAAACAGGGAAACCAATGTATTTATTATGATAGCCAGATTTCTTTTGTAGTCTACGAGCTACAAGTTCAGCACCAATAATGAAGATAAATGGAGATAGCAGATCTCATTATTGTATGCCTCTTTCAGGGATAAATACGTCAATAGGTTCATTATTTAACAACGCTGAGAACGTAATTGTCTATACACACTACATTAGCCAATTAATGAACCTAGTATGAAATCTAAACTTTTGGAGCACTTTCTGCAAAAATTCCCTGCCAACTATGTCATATGTTTTTTCATGTCTAATTTGATGGCTGCCCATCCAGTTTTTCCAGTTTGTTGGCGAAATGAATGAAAAATCTAATGTGCTATAAGAACATTATTTTGGATAGCACGATTCGATACAAATGCCCATTTAGAGGATGGATTATCATAGGCAAAATCTTTTTAAGTCTTTCGGCTATTATTTCAGCTATGATCTTATAAACAGCGGAGCATAAACTTATAGGTCGATAATGGTTGATGGCAGCCAGATTTTCACATTTCGTTAACAATGTGAAAAATGTATGGTTTATTTCCTTAAGAATAAATCCTGAAGTGAAAAAGCCTTAACTGTTTTAGCAACAGACGGTCTATTCCAGTATTTTTGATAGAATTCAACAATCATACCATTTGCTCCTGACGATCTATTTTTTTCTAGATACAATATTCTTGATTTCTAAATTTGACACTTTTTTAATAACTGTTGCATTCTCCTCTACTATAATCTCAACACTGATCAATTCTAAGTAGTTTTCTAATCGACTCCGATTAATTGGTTCTCTAGTGAATCGTCGTCTAAATTCGTTTCTTATCTCTTGTCTAGCATTTTCTTTCCCTACCAAAAACACTCCATAGATGACCTGATTGGCTTAATACGTCTATGGTTTCATCTTCTAGTGGCACATCGATGGAAAAAGGAGTTATTCAAATCGGCGTATTTGATATACTTAGTTTTTTCTCGTTGAGCCCAATACACTTTACGAAAATTTATTAGTTGTTCTCTATTTCATAGATTGCTAGAATAAAGAGATTGTCTTATGATAAAACGATAAACAGAGACCCATAAAAATTACAAGTATGGCCTCCCTCAATAGCTTCCAACATGGACATTAAACACCCTATGATCCAGTATAATCGAGCACAAGCTGAATGTGGGCAACCCAAATTCATAACAACCTCATTTGTACAAAGTATCATTCTATTCTAGTAATAACACCAGAAAAAGGGATGTAAGCTACTCCAAACATATTGTACAAAAGGCCACAAGCTCCTAGAAGTACTTATATGTAGGGCTGTCAAAATTTGACCCGACCCGAGAAACCCGCCCGACCCGCCCGACTCCGAACCCGACCCGACACCCGAAAAGAACAAAAAATTGTATACCCGAGATATGTTTGACCAGAATTGATTTGGCCCGAATCCGAAACAACCCGAATCCGAGATTAACCCGAAACCGATTATACCGGAATGGATTAGTCAGATGCAACCCGATATCCGATGCTACCCGACCTGAAGTAATCCGGAAATCCGAAGTTACCCGACCCGAAACCATCCGAAATACCGAAGTTATCTGACCCGAAATCATCCGAAAATTACATTATGTTTTAAAATATTAATAACAGTGAATCTATATATCTATACATCTATACAACTATAAAAGTTGTTCCTCTCAAGCCAAATAAATGCTCCACATTTATGTATTGATTTTCATCAATATTAAAATATAATAAGTATTTAATGATTTATTTGAAAGACATTATATACATATTTATAAAATGACTATTTATCCCCCTTCAAAAACTTGAGATTCTTCAAAAAAATATACACTATGTATGATATAAAAATATATGAAGACACAATATCATTTTTCTTTAAGACACAATATCATACATTGTTGGCTATTCACAATTTCGTATGTATGAGAACCGCATTGGACGGGGTTAGCACTCTAGTATTTATTATAATTATGTTTTTTAATTTAAATGTTACATTAAATATTTAGAACCTAGAGTAGTTAAACTACAAAAATCATCATTTGATATATGGTCTCAATCAAAATCTGGCTCACCTGAAATCCGATTAACCCAAAATCCGGCCAAACTCGAAATCCGATTCACCCAAAATTCAAAAAACCCGAAACCGGACTCACCCGAAATTCGGCTAAATACGAAATTTGACTAAACCCAAAACCCGACTTATCCGAAATTATGTTGGACCGAAAAACGAATAACCCGATCGAAATTGACCCGAAAACCCGACTTTACCCGATCAATTGAGCACCCAACCCGAAATGATCCAACCCAATTTTACCCGATTATCAAAATATCCGAATTTGACCCGAACCCGACCCGACCCACCCGATTGACACCCCTACTTATATGATAGCATCCATTTTAGAGCATTTTAGGACATGCATTTAAGAATTTAGTTTAATATGTTTTATGCATTTGTCTCGTGTTTTCTAGTACTTTTCGTCTAGTTTCCGTTTTAGATGTCTACACGCGTATTTTTATTTTTTTCAGGTGTTTTGGATAAGTTTGACTTTATTTGGACGTGTTTGGAGACATGGCAGAATCAGGACTTCAGTCTAGAAGGTGACGGGACTAGAAATGAACCATCTAAGAGCCAAAAGGAAGAAACCACACGATCCAGGCCAAGGTCGTGCACTATGGTGCACGGTCGTGTGTGCGGTGATGAAGAAGTTCGGATCGTGCGGCAAAGGCTAAGACACGACCAAGGTCGTGCGTCTCCCCTAGAGAAACCCTAAACCTAGTATAAATACCTTTTGTCTTCTAGATGGGGGTTCGAGTTTTTACCAATTACCTATTGCTTGAGAGACAAGTTTGGAGAGATTTAGTTGGAGACTTTGTGGATTTTGAGTTTGAATTTGCTAGATTTTAATCAAGTTTTCTTATTTCTTCAATCCAGTATGTTTATTCTCATTATTAATTTCATTTCTTTCCTATCCATGTTTAGCTAAGCCCTAAATTCTAAGATTGGGGTGAACCCAATGATGTATAGGTAGACAAGTCTATTAAATTGCATGATCTATTTTTGAAGCTTTGTTTGATTCAATCCTAGGTGCTTATTGCCATAGTAACTTTAGTTAATTGGAACTTGTTAAAGCTTGAGACTGAAAGATAATAACTTTGATAAGTAGTCTGACAGGAAATTGAGGCTGAAAGGTACTTTTTCCTGTTGGAACCGTAGGATTTAAACCTAAGTTTTCTTTATTACGAAAGTATACTTTTTCCTGTTGAAATCGTAGGACTTAAACCTAAGTTTTCTTTATTACGAAAGTATTTTGAGTTCTCTTATGAAATAACAGTTGTCATAGAAATCTTGAGATTAGGTTGATTTTGCAAGTCGCGAAAGCAGATGTAGAGTCAGTTTGATCTTAAATTCTAAGTGCTTAAAGGTCTAGATTTTAATTTGCAAGTCACGAAAGTGGATGTTTAATGGATACATTAGAAAATTTCCTTCAAACAAAGTCAGAATGAAGATTGTGCAATCATCTTTTATAGTCTACCGAAGCATTGTTGTGTGGATCCTTGATCTTAGAAGCTTTTCTCCCATTAATTTTTCTCTCATATTTACTTGTTTGTTTGCTCATAATTAGTTTCATAGCTAAAATTACATCTCAATCTTTCTTTTTTTACGACTTACGGTCCGTTCGGTGGACCTTATTTTGACCTTGTACAACTTTATTCAAGCTTATGGTAAACAAATAAAGTCGTTATTATCTGTTCGGTAGTGGGAGTTGATGATGATTACTGTAGCTTATGGGAGTTGATGGTAGTTTATATTTCACCCAAAATTTAATCTCACCTCCGAGCTTTATCCAGCCTTATGGAATTTATTTCCTTCGATTGGCCTTTACTATTTTAATTTTGGAAAATTTAAAAATTAATCTTCTCTTTATAAATTTATAAATATATCCTTTTTGGTAATTTTGCATCCATCTTTTATAAAATCAGTCTCGATTAATATAGTCTACCGCACACCTACATAATTTTTCACAAAAATAAGCTAATAATTTCAACTACTAAAATTAACTTGTAAAATCAGCATCAACTATTAAATCAACATCAACATCAACATCAACATCAACATCAACATCAACATCAACTCGTATCAGGTTTGAAACGCCGAACTGACTACAATTGATACTACTTAGTCCCAGAGTTCGACACCTTAGTATTACAATAGATCCGGTACACTTGTGGGCCGGGGTAGGATTTGCCTATCAAGCTTTTGGACAAACATTTTTTGACAAAACATTATTGAAATACCGGAGTATGATTTTGTATGACACACAGCACAAAAAAAAAAGGGTGTATATGGAAAACATAAATGTGTCATTGAATTATACAATAATGCACCAGAAACATGTCTTGGTGAAAAACAAGTTCTAGTTGTCGAGTAACAAATGACCAAAAAAATTAGTTTAGGATCAATGTATTGTTTTATGAGTTCGATTTGGCCATCTAGCATTTCAAAATACAATGCAAGGCACACATTATAAGCAAACCACACACTTAGACTGATCATAATAAGCAGTACAAACCACACATCATGCCCAGTGGTTCCTATCAAGCAAGTTTCTTCAAGGATTTTGATCTCCTTTTCCACCATGGAAAATTTCTGACCATATCTCATATAGGCTTTTGCAGCCTGTTGTTCTTCATTATCTTTTGAGAACATCATCGTTTTCACTCAAGAGATCGCCACTGACTTCCTCAGCCGACGATTCAAGAGCTCCGATCACGCCATCGACTTCCTCAATCCTTGATGATGGATTGGAGCTGAGCTCGAAGCTTTGGTGGACAAGAGCGATTCTTTGAATGTTTTCTCACCAATTTCCATGGAAAGAAACCAAGAAAAAGAACAAATTAGAGAAATTGAAAGAAGAGGAGTGGAGGAAATGGAGTGTGAAGACTGAAAGAGATGAGCAAAGGGATTTAAAGGCAGAAATTCAGACCTTTGCATCCAACTTAGAGGCAAGAGCGAAATCATTCAAGGACTAGGATACTAACTAGTCAAAGATAATGAGATCTTGTCAAAAGGATAGAATATCTCTCTGTATATTATATATGCTTATTTGTAGATATGTAATCTTGTAGCTTGGGGAGCAAGTCTATAGCCCCTATTTATGTAACTATCCTTTCATCAATACAATTCAATCGAGTCATTTACTCAAACCTTATATGGTATCAAGAGCTTGGGTTTTTTCCATATCACCGCCGACCTCTTTTCTTTCTTTTGTTCTTCGTTTGCCCTAGCCATGATTGAACCCAGTACCATTCTTCTCAATAATGGCAAAACCGACCAACTGAAATTTCCGACAATCTCTCTCAAACCTTCTTTGTAAGAGTAGGAGTAGATCATTTCAATTTGTGTTCTGTGAAATCCCTTACAATTATTTTGATGATCCAACAAAATGAATTACAACATATGAAAACGAAATACATGGAAATTTTAATAAACTTCCTCCACAACAATATAAGATGCAAACTCAAACCTCATAAAAATTCAGACATCCACGGCAAATTAACCCTCATATAGGTATGGGCTCATATAGCTTAATTAATTAAACTTGTTAATACTGTGCAAGTGAGCACTCCTTGGGCACTTTCCCACTGAACCTCTTGTAATCCTTGCAATAATCATAAAACATAAAGTTGTTGCGGATCCAGTTCATCTTCCCAAGTTGACTTGGAGACAGCTTGAAGAAAGCTTGGTTGGCCCACCAGTTGCTAGGGTTCTTAGGGTTAGCACACTTCCAGATGCTCTGGAATCCCTGCCAGTAGCAAGCGTCGGTCCTGAACCCCTTGAAGCCGGCCTTGAATGGGGCCAGGCGCCAGTCGGTCTTCACCTTCCCGCCTTGAGTTGCCCACTGGTCCGCGTTCCACAAACTTGCAAACATCTTCATGGCTTGCGAGTCTGGGAAATTTATCTCTTCGTCGTGCTGGTTTCTGAACACGCGAATTGGGACTCCATCGACCAACCACCTACATCGTAAAGAAACCGATTATACGTACTCCCAAGATCAATAATTTAAGATCACACATATGTATATTATGTATCTCAATTACGTACGTACACAAATGCATGTCATCATCTATTAGCTGAGCTAGTAAGACTTATTGTAATTAATTGACATGACAATAATTTAGATGGCTTACACGACAGCGTAGGGGTTCCAGAAGATGGTGTAGGTGTGGTAGTCGGATGTTGGATCAAACCAGACTTTGAATTGTTGCTCTCTCTTCCCAAACCCCTGAGTGAAGATGTTGGTGTGGATGGTGTAAGGTTGACCTGTCACGTTTCCTAAGAACTCGAAATCAATCTCATCGTGCTTGTCTCCGAAGGACGACAACTGTAAATTAAGTAATTAACTGATTAGAGGTGCTGGATTGATCCATCATATCATGTATGCCGTTAATTGTTATATATGAGAAGAAAGATGAATGGAACTGGTAAGTATATATAATATATGTATGATTTTGGTTCACGCGTACGCACATAAAAGGTGGTGACGGTGCCAGCCGAGTTTCCGGGCACCAGCTTAATCTTGAGTTCGATTTTCCCATACAAGAAGCTGGCCTTGGACGTGATCCCGGATCCTGAAACGTTACACAACAATATATATTAAAATTTAAGTCATATCTATATATGATCACAATTGGGATTTGGGAATGAATTAATTAGGTATACGAACGTACGTACCTCCAAATTTGTTCAAGTGAAGCTCGAGCGAGTCAGAGCCGGTGACTAAGCCGCGATTAGGGGCCCAGTAGAAGTAGGTTGCAGTGGAGAGATTAGCTTGCACCTCCACCAATGCAACTAAGGCTGTAACCAATCCTATTAGCAATGCTCGTTCAAGGCTTCTCATCTCCATTGATCGAATGATCAATCTATCAGAGCTTTCTCTGGTGTCTTGATTGACCGGCCTCGATCTTAATGCTCAGCAATGAGAGTGATCGGCTGCTTGAAGCTGCCTTTTGATCTTGGTGTCGATTGATTGTATCATAGCAAGCTATGTATATATATATTTTGCAAAGTTAATATTATATTGGATAGGCAGTTGGTAAGATGCCAAATTGCCAATGGATTCATGTAAGTTGAACACTGCCTTAATTTGTATGTGTCTACATGTTGCCCTTCACCTGTTTGCCGGAGACTTGTATTTTAAATTTTAATGTAGTTGAAATTACGCAAATGTGTATAATTTAATGATAAGAAACAGCTAGCATTTTTGGTCGAGACAAAGAAGCACGTCGGATGTGCCGGCCCAACCATATTCGCCCTCCTACGACAATGCGAATCCTTTATTACACCTTTCCACTTTTATATTGTACTTATATTTTAAATATTATAAAATGTTAATTTTTTTAAAAAATTATATATATTGTAAATAACTATATACATATTTTTACAAATTTTTAGATTGAAAATCATAATATACAATTTTTTAAGTTAAAAGAATAATATTTTGTAAGAAAATCATCCTTTTAATTAAAAAAATATTGTATAATATAAATAAAATTTTGTACATATATATAGGTGTTTACAAAATAAATATATATAATTTTAAATTTTTTTAACCTTAATTTAATATTTAAAAATTGAAGTGGAATATGAAAGTGGCACACCGAAGTGTAACAAGAGGATTTGCATCGATCCTACGATGCACGTCTCGACCAGGAATGGATTCAATAATTTTGTTACAAATATATTAAAAACAAAAACAAAATCCTTCATTTTATTTTGCTTTTCGTTAGGTAATTGAAGATAGTATCCCACAAAGTTCGTGGAAAATAAAATTAAAATTGCCTACTATATAATGTAAGAAGTTATTCTACTCATTGTCATATAATTTTGAGTTGATTTCTTATTGAACTTGTATGCTAGGCCGGTTATGACACGCCTCCAAGATTATTAGTCCGCTCGACTTTATCAATAATTTAATTCTTTTTTATATTGTCTTAATGTTTTGCATTTATATATGGAGTATATACTTACAGAATGTCAATTTAAACGTACAAATTATAATGTTTTAATTGAAGCTGTCAAATTTCAACCAAAAAAAGTTGAAGCCGTCAAATTAATCAATTTACAATTAGGAAGTACTTATTATGACGGGTTGGACAATACGTACACAAATATGTCTAGCCCTTCCAACGCTTGATAGTAGCAAGCTATACTTATTAACAACTAGTCAACTACTAAAGTTCTTGTAAAACATTACAAGATCAATAGGTCATTGTCCGTAAGGGTGAGTTTCTTGTATTCATAGGACTTATATTAAAAAATCAATAGGTTATAGCCATTAGATGAGATACATCTACGGATATGATTACTGTTGATTTTATTTTAAAAAATTAGAAAAAAAATAAACGGTATCATATTTGTAAATATGTCAAAATACCTATCCTGACCTAATTTACCAAAAACACCATCACTCCACTCTCTCTCTCTCTCTCTCTCTCTCTCAAGAACAACAAAAATTTGATCTCGTTCAAACAAAAATCCCACTCCCTCAGTTGATCAATTGCTCGTCCATGTTTCAATAATTTTTAGGGAAATCTTCCATTTACAATACAAGCTTCACAGTGCCTCCCAAAACCAAAGTAAGTTCGAAACCCTAAAATATCAGTGTTGAAAATCTGAAAGTTAATGGGTTTATTTCCGTTCGAATCTAAAAGCTATTGGGATTTTAGTCTAAAATTATTGATTTAGAGCTGCTGGATCGGTGGATTTGGGCATGGTCTATTGGAGATAATTAGATTATATTTTAGTTTATATTTTATGTAATCTTATCTTTTATATTAGGCTAGATATTGCCATATTATTCTATATCCTTTAGTAAAAGATTGTGCCTTGTAGCCCAAGGACATGATCTTATGCAACTATATATATTGTAATCTTCTCAATCAATAATATTATCAGCCTTTTCATAAACCTAATATGGTATCAAGAGCTTGATCCATTACCCACGTTAAAATTTTCGGCCATGGCCTCCAATAACCACACAATCCCGAACGATGTTGAACCTTCAAAACCGTTCATTATTGTTCAATTTCACAATGCAATTAAGCTTACTTCCACGAATTACATTACGTGGAAAGCTCAAATACATTCTATTCTGGAAGGTTATGGTTTATTCAAGTTCTTGGATGGATCATATCCCGCCCCACCCAAAACACAAACCAACTTTGTCAATCCAGAGGTCACAGTGCCTAACTCGGCGTATTCCACTTGGCTTCGTCAGGATCGCCTTCTTTATGGTGCTCTTGTTGGAACACTTTCAACGACTATAGCGCCGCTCATTACTCGAGCTGCGTCGTGCCAAGATGCATGGCAGATGCTTGAAAACACATATGCCAAACCTTCACGGGGCATATTCATCAACTCAAAGACAAGCTTCGAAATTTGATGAAAGATACGTTGTCTATCACCGAGTTCATGCAGCAGGTCAAACACTGTGTTGATCTCCTTGCCTCGCTCGGAAAAGAACAGGATCCCGAAGATGTCATTGACTCTGTTCTTAAAGGTCTTGACAGTTCTTATCAATCCTTCATTGATGGTGTTCGAGAACGCGACACAACGATTTCCTTTGAGGAATTGCATGAAAAGCTTATCAACAAGGAAATCCAATTGAAGATTGAGGGTGCTGATTCTTCCTCATCTCCGGCGACTGCCATGACCGCCCAAACCAAGTCTCATTTCAAGCCAAAGCAGACCTCCGCCTCTAGTGGGGCGCCGTCCAAAGCCAATTCCAACAACCGGTCGTGGAACATACCATACCCAAACCCTAAATACCCGCCAAACCCTAATTACCCGCCACCACCACCAAACCCTAATCCCAATTTTCGTCCAAACTTTCTAGGTAAGTGCCAATGGTGCCGTGAAGTTGGGCATGTTGTAGCATATTGTCCTATTTTTCGGCAAATGGCACCTAACCTTCGTCCACCTTCCCAGCCGAGGCCTCCTTACTAGCCACCACCGCCAAACACGCCACCGTCCTACCCCTCTCGGTCCATGCCTCAAGTTCATGCTGCCACGAACTCTAACCATTCGTGGTTGCTGGACAGTGGAGCCTCTCATACCGCCACTCATGATCTCCAAAACCTAAGCCACCACTATCCGTGTAAGGGTCCGGACGAACTCCATATTGGTAACGGTAATGGTCTTAAAATTTCGGGTCTTGGGAAACTTTGTTTTCATACAAACAACCATTCTTTTAAATTTGACAATGTTCTTTTTGTCCCTCAATTGTCCAAAAATATTATTTCTGTCTCTCAATTTACTTCTCAAAACAATCTTTCGGTTGAATTCTTACCTACTTGCTTTCTTGTGAAGGATCTTCTTTCGGGATCGGTCCTTCTTAGCGGACCTTGTGTTGATGGTATCTACTCTTGGCCTCTTTCCGTCTCTCCTCAAGTTCTCACCGCTCGCTCCTCCATCGGGTCGTCTTTACATCATAAGTTGGGTCATCCGTCTTCCGCAGTTTTAAAGCTTATTCAATCTAGTTTTAATTTACCATGTTCCAATTCTGATTTTGATTCTTGTACTTCATGTTCCATTAATAAAAGTCATAAATTACCATTTGCTCAGTCTTCTATTTCATCCAGTGCACCTCTTGAGGTTATTTTTTCGGATGTATGGTCTTCTCCAGTTTTGACTCATGACGAATATCGTTATTATATTATTTTTGTTGATCATTTCACCAAATATATATGGCTATATCCGCTTAAACGAAAATCCGATACCAAAGACACTTTCATTAAGTTCAAAGCACTAGTCGAAAATTTCTTCAAATCTACTATCAAAATTTTGTATTCCGATAATGGTGGTGAGCGCCTTGCCCTCACTTCCTTTCTCGCCTCTTCAGGTGTCACACACTTCACCACTCCGCCTCATACACCACAACACAATGGGTATTCCGAGAGTCGTCATCGACATATTGTTGAGACGGGTCTCACTCTTTTATCCTATTTCGGTCTTCCTAATAGACTTTGGCCTTACGCTTTCAAAACATCGGTTTATCTCATAAATCGGATGCCTACTTCCACCCTCCAAAACATGTCACCTTATTTTAAACTTTTTCAAGTGTCTCCAAATTATCAAAAACTTAAATGCTTTGGTTGTTTGTGTTTCCCTTGGCTCAGACCTTACACGTCTCATAAGCTTGAACCTAAGACCCGACCTTGCATTTTTGTTGGCTATTCCCTCTCCCAAAGTGCATATTTTTTGCCTTGATCCCGAAACCTTCAAAGTCTTCACTTCTAGGCATGTCACTTTTGTTGAACATGTCTATCCATTCCTTGCCATGCACACGTCCAAATCGACCCCACAATTTTCCGCTGCCGATCAAACTTGGGCGTCCTTTGGCATCCCTTTTGTCTCAAACCCTAATCCGGTTTTGCCTAACCCTTAACCCGGTTTTGCCGCCTCCCCCCGGTTTTCCGCCCTTGCCTAACCCTAATTCCCCTCTAAACCCTACTACACCATCACACACACCGCCACCCTTCCCCTCTCAACATGCTATTGAAAGTGAGGCCTCGTCCAACCCTAACCCTAATCCTAATTCGGCTCAGCATTCTTTCGTAGCCTCATCCCCCTCAAACCCTACCTCTAGCTCGGCCCAATCCACCTCCACTGCCTCGACTTCCATGACTCAAACTGAGTCCTCGCCATCAACTGACTCATCTACTCCTAGCCCTTCTCCACCCGCCCCTGTTGGCATTATCACTCGTTCTAAACATAATATTTATAAACCAATCCAAAAACTCAATCTAAATGCCCAAACTCAGCTCCATAAAGAACCTCATTCAATCACACAAGCCCTAAAAGACCCGAATTGGCGCCATGCTATGGCGTTGGAGTACTCTGCACTTTGCAAGAACGAGACATGGGACTTGGTTCCTCTTGACTCTAATGTGAATTTTGTCGGTTGCAAGTGGGTCTTTCGCATCAAGTATAATCCGGATGGCTCGCTTGACAAGTATAAAGCTAGACTTGTTGCGAAAGGCTTCCATCAACGTCCCGGTTGTGACTTTACTGAAACCTTCAGTCCGGTCATAAAGCCGGTCACGGTTCGTAGAGTGCTGACCGTTGCTGTTTCATCGGGTTGGTCTCTTCGTCAAATTGATGTCAATAATGCCTTCCTTCAAGGCAAGCTGAATGAAGATGTTTTTATGGAACAACCACCGGGATTTGTTAATAAGTAGTTTCTGACCCATGTTTGCAAGCTTAAAAAGGCAATCTATGGGTTAAAGCAGGCTTCGAGGGCGTGGTACACTGAGTTACGCAATTTTCTCCTTCAGGTTTGTTTCGTTAATTCAATCGCCGATTCTTCACTCTTTATTTTTAGGCGGCATTCTACTGTCATCTACCTTCTAGTGTATGTGGATGATATTATTATCACTGGAAGTAACAACATTGCTCTTGAATGTATGATTCTGCGTTTGTCAAGCCGTTTTTCTCTCAAAGATTTAGGTGATCTTCGGTATTTTCTTGGTGTTGAAGTTCATCCTCATTCCAAGGGTCTATTTCTGAATCAACACAAGTATATTCTTGATGTCTTAAACAAGGCTAACATGGCTGGTTCGAACTCCATTTCCACGCCAATGTGTGATTCGTCTACGTTACAGAAGTTCTTTGGCACAATTCTTGACTCTCCGACTGAGTATCGTGCTTTGCTTGGTAGTTTACAGTATCTTTCCTTGACCCGACCTGACATTGGGTTTTCGGTCAATAAATTATCTCAATTCATGTACTCTCCTACTTCGGTTCATTGGAGTGCGCTAAAACGCCTGTTGCGTTATCTCCGAGGAACAGCTGATCATGGTCTAGTTATTAGTCGTGTTTCTCCTCTGTCTCTTCATGGTTTTACAGATGCTGATTGGGTTGGAAACAAGGATGATTTTACGTCCACAACTGGATACTTAATTTATCTTGGTGCTACTCCTATTTCTCACTCCTATTTCTTGGAGTTCACGCAAGCAAAAGACTGTTGCTAGATCATCGACGGAAGTTGAGTATCGGGCTTTGGCTGAGACTTGTGTTGAAGTTGTTTGGGTTACTTCGTTACTTTCGGAACTTGGTGTTCGCCTTGCTCGTCCACCGGTTCTGTATTGTGACAACATGGGAGCTACTCACTTAAGTGCCAATCCTGTCTTTCATTCTGGAATGAAGCATGTTGCGTTGGCATTCCATTTTGTTCGAGAGTTGGTTCAAAATGGTCATCTTCGGGTTACTTATGTGTCCACGGATGATCAACTTGCTAATCTCTTGACAAAACCACTTGGTCGTCCGAGATTTCATACGCTGGTTTCCAAGCTTGGCCTTTGTAATCCAATGTCAAGCTTGCAGGGGCATATTGGAGATAATTAGATTATATTTTAGTTTATATTTTATGTAATCTTATCTTTTATGTTGGGCTAGATATTGTCATATTATTCTATATCCTTTAGTAAAAGATTGTACCTTGTAGCACAATGACATGATCTTATGCAACTATATATATTGTAATCTTCTCAATCAATAATATTATCAGCCTTTTCATAAACCTAATATGGTCTATTGGGGTTTATTCTCATGAACACCGATGCATGTTGACTGTTTGAGTGATGCCTTGTGTTTCTTTTTTCTTTTCTTGTTTGTGTTTAGATTGCAAACCATATATATTTCTTTCATTTTACCCCATCAATGGGGTGTTTGCTTGATTAAAAAGTCAGGTTTTATACAAATGAAACTACAGATCGGTGGATTCGACCGTCATGGATAGAAACTAGAAACCGTGCATTTGCATAATAGTTGATTTGTTTGTTGTGTATTTAAATTTTAATGTTCTTATCTTACCAAACACAGAGAGAATATGGGATGATATTTTGAGCCATCATAGCATTGGACAATTTAGACTTAATCAATTTTTGCATGCCAAAATTGTGTATGCATGAATTTAAGTGGTTTTTGCTTGTTGGATTTAGTGGATAAATAGGTTGGAATTGATTGTTTTGATCGGTAAAGCAATACATATAGTTAGCTTCCACATTACAACGTGACTTTCTTATTTTTTTTAATCATGAAAGAGGGAAAGTCCTTGCGATTTTATTAAGAATTAAGATTGACTACTAGAGGCTACATAATCATTCAAAATAAGATTAGAAATAAAGATAGGACAAGAATGCAGAAGAACTAAATTCGAATCAATAGAGAGAGCATGGTTGGCTAAAAGATCAGCCACAGAATTCGCCAAACGTCGGACATGGGTGACTTGGACATCCCAGCTCGTGTCTTTGATCAAACGTTGGCACCCTTTGATAAGCCATAAGTCGGAATGGGTCCTCAGCCCCTGGTTCAAAATCAAACTAACTGCCTCACATGAATCAACCTCGACAATCAGTTGAATAGCACCTCTGTTAGGGTGCAATTGTGAATCCCACCTGGGAAGTTGGGAGTGAAAACAAGCTAGTATATAAGGTCATGGGCCACTCCTCCTATTACCAATTGGTTTTGAGATGGAACCCTATGGGCTTGTATACTAGGCTTGGCAATTGAGCCCGTCACCCCATAACAACCTCTTTCTGCTGCATATTTCAGCTCAGCATAAATTGCATTCAGCTCTGCTGTTAAACTAGAGCAATTCCCAAATTTTGTCAAGAAACCTCCCAGAAAATTACCATGATCATCCCTGATGAGTCCTCCCGCAAGACCCGGGTTGCATTTCGAACAACCACTTGTACGAATCTCAAATTCCCAAATTTTCCAAATTTTCACTCACACTCTCACTCTCAATCTCCCGCAAGACCCGGGTTGCAATTCCCAAATTTTCACTCACACTCTCAATCTCACGCTATGCCTAAGATCTCTCGACACACCACTTGTACGAATCTCACGCACAAGTTCACTCTTTCTTTCTTACACACAATGTAGAAATGACACTCAAGAGTCTTACCACTATCCTAAACACAAGAGTATTTAAGCTAAGGTAAGAGAGATCTCGTGTGTATCTACTCCCATTCGATTAGGGAAAAGATACACACTCAATCTTTTACATATCTTTCCAAATATACATTAACGCATACAATGAAATTTTCTAGGAGAATCAAATCGTCTTTATCTTGATTTTAGCACTCTTTTATGATGATCTTCTCCTAAAATCAAATGACGCAACTGTCTCCAAATACACACACACACGCTGTGCGTTCCTTCCTTAAATAGATTACTTCGCCAGCTGGTCATGTCAGTGACTTTGCCAAGTCGCCGACTCGACTTGCCAACTCGGAGTCACTGACTCTGGAACCATCAAAACTCTATCTTCTAACAAATTCCCCCTTTTTGATGGTGACAAACAACCTGTTCTGATATAAACTATGCAGCATACAAAACATAATCACAGTAAAAATAGCAAAGCACAAAAACCATAAAAAGTCCCCCCTAAGGTTAGTAACCGCATGATTTCAGTATTTTGATCCCCCTAATAAATCTATTCCTCTGGTTAATTCCCCCTTTTGGCATCATCAAAAAGACTGCTAAAAACAAGTAAAGAAATTAGAGGCAAATATAGAAACTTAAAACATAATATCAAAACAGTCATAAAAAGTCATCCACCATGGCAAAAGAGTGTTCGATGCAAAAACAAACAATCCAGAAATACAATACAACCAAATCGAACTAAAAGAAAAAGTTTTTTTTTTAAACTTAAAGGATAGTGTGGTAGGGGTAGAAAAAGAGGAGTAGAGAAGGCCATGAGTGTGCGGCAGTCACTAACATCAGGCTCCAAACTCATTGAGCCGATCCTCTATTGCACTGATCTTTGAAAGCACATTGCCACACATGTTCTGAAGCTTCTTAATCATCCCCTTGAGAATCATATACTGCTCCTTGAGATCTTTCAATTCACCAGCCACTGGAGCAGATTGCATTCCCTCTTCCTGGATATTCTTGTCACTGACTTTAGAACCTTTCGACACCCATTGTCCATCAACCCAGTTCCAGCCAAACTTCCTGATCATCTCCTTGTTCAGAACTCTGGTGTTGAGGACATCACCACCATCCACATAAACTTTATGCTCAGTCATCATCAAGGCAATCAACATGCCATAAGGAAGTGCATGCTTAGCAGTTTCAAGCACATGCTTCATATGAAGCATCATCAACCGAGGCATGTTCACCTTCTTTCCCTTGATAATCTTGTCCATAACCAGCAGATCTTGAATGGAGGCATCATTCCTTTTGAGTTCTCTCGGAAGCAAGTTGTTGATAAGGTAATTGAGCATCACCTTTTTCTCAATTCCCATTTTGTTGACCAGAAAGGGACTGGTGAAATTATCATCACTGTCAGTGACAGTTCTAATAATCTCACGCTCATCAACACCTTCAGGCCAAGCTCCTTTGAAGTACTCAGTAAAACCTTCATGTGGTATCTCTAGGATGTCACTAACGCCCTTGCTAGTGAAAGAGTATGTCTTCTTGTCAACCATGTATCTCCCAATAGTCATGTTCCCTGTGTCCTCGATCACTAAAGACTCATAAAACATCTTAACCATTTGAGGGTTATACTCATGCTCGCCTTGCACCAGATTATCCCATTTTTGCTTTTTCAGCCAGTCAGTAACCTTAGTCAATTTGAACTCTTTTAAGAAGTTTTCCTCCCACACTAAATCCTTGGTAAACTCTCTAGAAGTCATGTCAACAATTACACTCGACTTCTTTTTCTTACTAGAACCAATAGCAGATTTAGGTGATCTCCCCCTTTTCTTTCTTGTGACCTTCTCAGAGAAAGAAGAGTCACCGCCCTCTGAGGCAGCCTCAGGGGTTTCCAATCCCTTGCCCTTTTTTGCTTTAAGAGCCACAACCGTGGCTCTAGCACTTGCGGATCTGGTTTTAGAGCGAAAAGGAGGAGGCATTTCAATTTCATCGTCTTTGAGCAGTTCATAATCATCTCCAAACAAATCTTTCTCTAGATTTCTCTTAACAGAATCAACATGTTTAGATTTCCTAGAGACCAAGATTGGATCAGAACGAGTACCTTCTTCAGAAGTTTCAGTTGGTTCCTTCTGGGAGACTTCCTTGTCCGAAACCTTGTCGTCCATCTCCATACCAGCGTCTGTGTCAGTGACTTTTGGAGAGTCATTGACAGCCTTTGTTTGATCATGAGGAGATAGCCGTTGGTTCTCCTCTGTTCTAGCCT
Source organism: Fallopia convolvulus (assembly GCA_964016875.1). Classification (NCBI taxonomy): domain Eukaryota; kingdom Viridiplantae; phylum Streptophyta; class Magnoliopsida; order Caryophyllales; family Polygonaceae; genus Fallopia; species Fallopia convolvulus. The sequence continues at coordinate 38,516,296 of OZ024733.1, forward strand.
GCTCATAAGTGCCTTCCACTCCAGCGTCCAAGGCTTTTTCTTCTTCCTTTTCCTCGAACGACTCAACAACCGTTTCAGTTTCCTCAAACTCCATAGACTCCCGATTAGGAGTTTTCAATCTCTCTTCCTCGACACTCTCTCTCTGAGGGTTTGGGTGTAGATGAGTCACCGGTTTCTGGAATAACCACCGGTTGCACCGTTTGGCGCGGTATTCAAGACTCCGGTGAGAGGGTTAGGGTTTCAGTTTTGTTTTGTAGGGATGGAGGGTTTTCGGATTTTTCAGTGGGAATGGGAGATGAGAGTTGTGATTTTTGAGAATAGGGTTTGGATTTTGGTCTTGTGGAGAAGATGGGTTCAGAGAAGGGTTTTCAATGGCGGTTTGAGGGACGATTGATGAGGACGATTGTCCAGACATAAGAGCGCGAAGAAATTCATCACCAAAGAGGGCAATGATCTTCTTTTTGGCAGATTTAGGACTTTCAACTTGGTTTTTGGGTGAGACAGGGTGGTTAGAGGTGTTGGAAGGGGACGCCATTGAAAAGTTTGAAGGTTTGAGGGTTTGAGTTCAAGAGAGAGAGAGAGAGCACATGACGAGAGAGAAAAGAAATTGTGAGATTGAAAGTACCTTTTTCTCTTGACGGTTGGGGATAATAAAGAAGTGAACTTCCATCATTAAGGAAGTTGTCATATCACCAGATTTTTCTCTTTCCTTCCTTTTTGAAAACTTTCCAATTTCAAAAGATATTGTTAAGCCATGATCTTTTTCTCGCGCAAAAACACACAGTCACTGACCTTGATCAAGTCGGCGACTTCTATCATAGAAACTGCTCTTCTCAAATGTCCATGACTGTTGCACACTACATGACTTTCTCTTAAAGAACTTACTTGGCGTTGGGGTTGCACAGGGAGTGCCAAAGTAAACCAAGTAAAAAGCATTATATTGAGGATTTGTCGATCATGATGATAAGTCTCCGTTGCATTAGGAAATTCAAAACGGGCTCATAGAGATTCTCAAAACATGATAGGTCAGGGACAAGCATTAGAATCAACCATCATTTGGGCTTATAATGAGGGTTAGGATCATCAGGTTGATTCTTTTGGGCTAAAACAAAGAACTCAATAAGGTTTCACACATACTGAATGTAGTAAAAGTCACCGACAAGTCAAATGCATGGGGTTTCCTAAATATGATGTCTATTAAGAATGCTAAGAATTATACCATAAAAGCATGACTTCAAAACATATGCAAAGCAATCAATTCTAGCCAATCATCGAGGGAATTCATGTAGGGAAAATAGATCATTGAAGAGAGAACATACCTAATTCCATGCGGAGTTGTTCAAAGGGTTCACGATTTTAAGGCCTTTGTAAAGATGTCTGCTCTTTGATCACTTGTTCTACAGAATTCCATAGTGACTATGCCTTTTTCAACACAATCTCGAAGAAAGTGGCGTCTTATCTCGATATGCTTTGTCTTTGAATGTTGCACCGGATTCTTTGAGATGTTGATTGCGATAGTGTTGTCACATAGTATGGGCACTAACCCACACTTCACACCATAGTCACTGACTTGTTGCTTGATCCATAAGAGTTGAGAGCAACACACTGCAGCAGCAATGTACTCTGCTTCTGCTGTTGATAGAGCAACATAATTTTGCTTTTTAGATCCTCATGATACAAGGCAAGACGTACCCAAGAAATTGAGCCATCCCGGAAGTGCTTTTTCTATCAACACGATTTCCAGCAAAATCAGCATTTGTGTAACCGACAAGATCAAAATCAAATCCTCGTGGATACCATAAACACAGATTGTCAGTTCCCTTAAGATAACGAATGATTCTTTTAACGGCTTTCTAGTGGGACTCCCTTGGATCAGCTTGAAATATAGCACATAGACATACTCCAAACACAATATCAGGTCTACTCGCTATGAGATAGAGTAATGATCCAATCATACCCTTGTACATAGTAGCATTGACTTCTGGATCCTTGTCATCTTTTCCAAGTGAGGTAGTCGACGACATAGGAGTGTCAAACGGTTTAGCATTTTCAAGACCGAACTTTTTAACACATTCTCTAAGATACTTTTGTTGATGAACTCGTGTCCCATCCTCACCTTGCACAACTTGAAGTCCTAAAAAGAACTTGAGCTCACCGACCATGCTCATTTCAAACTCACTAGACATGAGGTCAGCGAACTTCTTCACTAACTTACCATCTATTGAACCAAAGATGATGTCATCGACATAGACCTGAACAACTAGTGTGTGACCTCTTTCCTTCAGCAAGAAAAGAGTCTTGTCTACTTCACCTCGAACATAACCATGTTGAATCAAGAACTGAGACAAACGATCATACCAAGAACGCGGTGCTTGCTTTAATCCATAAAGAGCTTTGTCCAGTTTGTAGACATGATCCGGGTGAGCGACATCTTCAAAACCAGGAGTTTGTTCAACATACACTTCTTCCTTTAAGTAACCATTCAAGAAGGCAGTCTTGACATCCATTTGCTGTAGTTTGAACCCATGATGAGCAGAATAGGCAATGAGCAATCGAATAGCCTCAAGACGAGCCACTGGAGCAAACGTCTCATCATAGTCAATGCCCTCCTACTGATTGTATCCCTTAACTACCAACCTTGCTTTGTTTCTGACCACGTTTCCTTCATCATCCAGCTTATTCCTGAACACCCAACGTGTTCCAATCACAGTTCTTCCCTTTGGCCTTGGGACCAAGTGCCAAACTTTATTTCTCTCAAACTGATGAAGCTCTTCTTGCATGACACTAACCCAATCTGAATGTTTCAACGCTTGTTCAACATTTTTAGGCTCCAACATTGAGATGAAAGCATTGAAAGCAAAGAAATTGCTCAGAGAAGATCTGGTTTGCACACCTTTTGAGAAATCAGTGAGGATGTTAGTGACATGATGAGCACTTTTCTGTTGGTAATTCCTGACCTATAGATCTATCAAGTCACCGACTTTTGTCTGAGGCGTTCTCTCTGAATCGTCTTCAGAGTTTTCTGGACTTGAGCTTCTCTCAGGTGTTTTCTCATCATCCGACTCACTATCACTTGCTCTTTGATCTTGACTACTTCCCCCTGTTTTGTCTGAGTCAGTGACACCAGCATTGTCACTAACTGCCGATTCTTTTTCTGTTGTAGCAACTGGAAGAGAGTCATCTTGAACCAGATTGTACCCTTGATCACCATCATCAAGATCCTCAATCATCGAGCCTCCCATCGTGTTCTCATTGAACACAACATGCACACTTTCCTCAATTTTCCTCGTCCTTTTGTTGAACACTTTGTAGGCTTTATTGTGAGGGGAATAACCTACAAAAGTGCCAACATCACTCCTTGGATCGAATTTTCCCAAGTTGTCCTTGCCGTTATTATGAACGTAGCACTTGCAACCAAAGGTGCGTAAGTGGGCGACACTGGGCTTGACTCTTCTTAGCAGTTCATAAGGAGTTTTTCCAAGAAGTGGACGAAGCATGGCTAGATTCATCACATAGCAAGATGCATTTATGGCTTCACCCCAGAAATTCCTTGGAAAACCACTTGAGATAAGCATGGTTTGCAACATGTTCTCCAAGGCACAATTCTTCCTCTCTACCACGCCATTTTGTTGAGGAGTTCTTGGCGCTGAGAAGTTGTGACTTATGCCATTTTTCTTGCAGAAAACTAGAAACTCAGAGTTGTCAAATTCTATTCTATTATCTAACTTGATAGATACAAGAACAACTCCAAGCTTTTTCTCGACAGCCTTTACCCATGCTTCAAATTATTCAAAGACCTGATCTTTAGAAGACAGAAAAATTGTCCAAGTATACCGTGAAAAGTCATCAACAATGACAAAAATATAGCTATTTCCTCCACGACTTTGGATTCTCATGGGACCACATAAATCTATATGAATCAGCTCTAAGAATTTAGTGGTACTTACCTCCTTCTTGGATTTGAAGGATGACTTTACTTGCTTACCTCTTACACACGTTTCACAAACTTCATGCTTGCTTGGATCTATCTTAGGTAGCCCTCTAACCAGTTCTTGTCTATGAAGTTTGTCAAGGAGTTGAAAGCTCGCATGACCAAACCTTTTGTGCCAGAGGTCGGCGACGTCTGCAACTGTTCTAAGACACAGCTTTTCTTCAGATTCGAAACTGGGGTCCACCTTGTAAAGATTGTTTTCACACACCCCTTTCAGAAGAATCTTTCATGAGTTAACTTCTTGTACCTGACAACCCTTCCTATCAAAAACAACTTGATATTTACCATTAGCACAGATTTGGGAAACACTTAAAAGCTTAAAACTGAGATTGTCCACTAAATTCACATTGTCTATTGTTAACTTATTTGAAAATCTTACCGTACCAATACCAGAAATACCACCTTTACTATTGTTGCCGAAGGTAATCTTACCTCCCTTGTATTCTTGAAGTGAGACGAAATCCCTGGGGTTTCCCGACATATGAGTTGAGCACGCACTATCAATAAACCAGGGCTCCTTGTCACCCACTTCAAGCTGCATTGAAAGAATTAGTTCTTACGAACCCAGAGTTGTCTGACTCCTTTGGGTTTGGCAACATAGTAGTTCCTAGGACAGCATTTGTCACAATTAGCACACACAGATCCTGGAGGATAGTCAGTGACAGTGGATTTGCTAGAACTGTCATTCAGAGTCTGTGACCTTGCATTTTCATCATCTCTTGCCTTTTTGTGACAATCATGTTGGTAGTGACCAGGCTTGCCACAATACCAACATGTCCTATGAGACTTTAGGGCAACATACTTGCTATAGCCCGGATAGATGGGTTTGTTGTTGATGCATGATTGAAAATCAATTTGTGAGGGAGCCGAGTTCTGGGTTTGTTTCTGCCATATTTTGTGCACCCTTTGATCTGGATACCACTGTTGCTTCCCTTTGTCTTGATTGGCCACCACATGAGTAGAACAACATGCATTGTCACTACCCATAGGGGCTTTACCTTTAGACACAAAGGAAGCATGTTTGGTACCCTGAGTGTTGGATGCACGAGCATATCCAATCCCAGACCTATCAACCTCCTTCATAAATTTCTTTTTATAGTCATTTCTGACCTCCTGAGCCTCTTCAACAACAAACTCATCTAGCCACTTTTTCTTTTTAGTCTCATCATCAATCTTTTGGTCTTCTAGTTCTTTAGATAGCTTAGCATGACCAAGCCTAAGCATAAGCCTTTCACCTTCTAGGTCAGTGACTTGTTTTTCCAAGTCATTAACTTGTTTTTGCAAGTCGACGACTTGGTTCTTTTGAGTCTGAGCAGGACTCACAAGTCATTGACTTAGGAGACGAAATCTTCTCTAATTCAATAGCCTTAGAGGACCAGAGTTTGTTATCATCGAAGAGATTGGAGATTGTTTCTTCATTATCTTCTAATTTTTCTCTTAACTCAGTGACCTGAGTTCCAAGCTTTTCGATGATAGCAACCAACTGTTCTCTAGATTTTCTAGCCAAAAGAGAAGAGAGTTCAGAGTCATTTACCTCTTGGGACGATTTGTCTTCAATGGCCATGTAACAATTTCCTCTTGCCGGCGCCACTTCTTCATCATCATCAGACATATCCCAAGTTGCCATCATTCCTTTATCAGCCTCTCCACTTTTTCTTTTTGGACATTACTTGGCAAAGTGTCCTCTAGCCTGACATTGATAACATATGACATCCTTCATATCCTTCCCTTCTTTTCTTAACTCTGGAGTCTTCATAGGAGCTTTGTTGCGATTCCACAGTCTCTTCATAGCCTTAGAGATGAGAGCAACATCCTCATCTATTCCTTCAGTGTCGTCGTCTCCCTGAGCCAAGTCAAAAGCTCTTTCAACTTTAAGAGCAATGTTCTTGACTTTTTCTGAGTCAAGTCTCTCAACTCTTCTCTGCTGAATGCCTCCATACATGGTAAGTTGTCCAACAAGATCTTCCAAGGTCAGCGACTTGGTTTCCTTTTGAGTGAGTAGAGATGAAGCAATATTGTCCCAACTCTTGTTCAATCCCGAGATCAGCTTGTTGGTTTGTTTCCATTGAGGAATCTTCTCACCAAGAAACTCTAATTGATTCATGAGCGTTTGAAATCTGGAGTGATAATCACGAAGAGATTCTCCTTTTCCCTGAAAGATTTTGTCATACTCTGCTTCGAGACTTATGATCCTGTCCTTCTTTACATCATCATTGCCTTGATGAAGTCTTTTAAGGGCATCCCAGATTTTTTTTACCGTCGTGTATCCGATCACCTTCTTGAGGTCACCGTCAGTGAGAGCATGATGGATCACTTTCTTTTCTCTAGCATTCTTCTCAAGCTTCTTGAAATCCACATCATCGTACTCAGTTGTGGTCTTTTCAGTCTTTCCATCCTTTCCAAGAAAGGTTTCTGGACCCAGTTCAATCACCTTTCGTAGCTGACCATCAAGCGAGCAGATGTGGGTTTTCATCTGTTCAACCCACCAGTTATACTCTCCCACCTTGAGGATTGGAGGCTTCCAGAAAGAGTCACTCACAGAAGTGTTGGTGGACGACATTTTCCTGCAACAAAAGTACTAAAAACGCAATCTAGAGCCTTGGCTCTGATACCAATTGTAGGATCGTTAGTACTTAAACGAGTCGGTGACTCCTGCGAAGTCGTCGACTTTGAGTAATAAAGCAGCGGAATAATTAAATAGGAAAAGCAAACGTTACCAACTGTCAATGACAAGCGATGTATAGTGGAAACTCCTCGTAAACCAACTAGTTTACTTGGAGAAAAACCACTCCCTTCCAAGTTTCTCACTTGGTTGGATTTCAAGAGTCCTTAGACTCGCTCTATTGATTTCTTGAGTATTTACAAAGCTCTCCCGTGTACAAGAATGAATCCCGCACCCTTGAACCACGCTCTATCTTTTCACTCACACTCTCAATCTCACGCTATGCCTAAGATCTCCCGACACACCACTTGTACGAATCTCACGCACAAGTTCACTCTTTCTTTCTTACACACAATGTAGAAATGACGCTCAAGAGTCTTACCACTATCCTAAACACAAGAGTATTTAAGCTAAGGTAAGAGAGATCTCGTGTGTATCTACTCCCATTCGATTAGGGAAAAGATACACACTCAATCTTTTACATATCTTTCCAAATATACATTAACGCATACAATGAAATATTCTAGGAGAATCAAATCGTCTTTATCTTAATTTTAGCACTCTTTTATGATGATCTTCTCCTAAAATAGAACGACGCAGTTGTCTCCAAATACACGTACACACGCTGTGCATTTCTTCCTTAAATAGATTACTTCGCCAGCTGGTCATGTCAGTGACTTTGCCAAGTCGACGACTCGACTTGCCAACTTGGAGTCACTGACTTTGGAACCATCAAAACTCTATCTTCTAACAATAATTGAAAACATCAAAACTGAATTAAAGAAAAAGCTTACAACTTGAATCCAAACAATAGTTCTTCCCCACAAAACTCGACTCTTCCTCCTCTCACACGCCTCTCTCCTCTTCTCTTCCTCTAAACTAATGATGTATGGTGTGTAAAACAAAGGCTAGACAAGAGTATTTATAGAGAAACTAATCTATCTAAGAACTATCTATAAGGAAATAAATCTTCTAATAAGATATCTCCCTTAAAACTATTTAATAACATAAAAAGAAAGGGATAAAAGAACATTAATTGCGCCGACTCGGTCACGCCTCCGACACGGGACCCTCGGTACCGACCTTGTTTGCCTCGGTACCGACCTTGTTCAGCACTAAAAACAGCCTAGAGTAAAACTTCAGCAGCGGGTTCGTTACAACTCCGTTTGACTCGATTCTTTTTCCTATGTCTTTGTAACGAGTTTCTCTACCTCTTTCCAACCTCAAACTTGATTCTTCAACACTTTACTTGAGTGATTTTCTTTGGCCTTGCTTCATTCTTGAGTGCTATCTTCAAGTGCTTTCCTCCTTTCTTCAAAATATGCTTCAAAACAGCTTCTGAAACCTATAAAAACAACACCAAAGCTTATGCAGACTCCATATCTTAAAGAAAATACGAAAACCTACACAAACGACTCAAAACAAAACATAAAATTAAAGAAAAAGACTCAAACACACTAAAAACACACCCTAAAAACATGACTAAAAAGGCGGACATTAAAATACCCCATACTTAGACTTGCTTGTCCTCAAGCAATCAAACAAGACATCAGTCAAAACCATCAACACATATATGAAGTCAATGCCAATATCAAAAAGCAACATCAAAGCACAAGTAGAAATAGATAGACAAGTGAATCTAACGTTATCACACATATATGAGCAACCTCAAGCAAAAGCAACTAAAAATCCAACCTCACAAGGGTAATGTGTTTCTCTCAACTCTCAAGTGTTTAGGCATAGAATAACAACTCTCAATTCAATCCAATATACAAAAATCAACATAGTCATTGTTACTTATATCACCAAACTCTCCACCAGAGATGTCAAAACACATAAAAATCATCAAGAGAACTTAGGCTCAATGAAAAACTTCATTGAAGCTTCCATTCGGCGGGTTGTAATGGGGCTTGGTAATAACAATAAGGTATGGAAATATTTTGGCTATGTGGTGCTAAAAATATCCGGGAATCAAAGACTCCTAAAAACTCACATACTTCCAAAACTTCTCAAAAGAACTTACCAAACTCTCTTAAACATTATGCACACTCCTCTTCTTTCAACCCCTTTAATATCCCAACTTACTCTTGCTTATAAAACAACAAGGAAAGTTCGCTCATGCACATTATCACTATTCAATCCTTTCTCTTTCTTTTCTTCATTTTTTCTCTCTTTCTTCCTGATTTTCATTGATTTTTTTCTTCTGGGCATCGGTACCGACCCTACTGGGGTCGGTAACGAGGTCAAATTCTGCTTCTTTTTTTTCTTTCTCTTTACTTTCCACTTCTTTTGTAAGTGCATTCAGAGAACCAAACTCCTTTTACATGACAAACTGCAAGATTTTTCATTTCCCAACCCATATTACCCCACACTTGAACCAAACAATCTCACTCAACAAAACAACTTCAACCAACACTAAGTGCTAATCCCCGGATAGGGTCAAGCTAACATCGGCTAGGGAACAATTTTGTGGAGCTAAAAAAAAAGCTTCAAGGCTCAAATTGGCCTCAAAAAGAGGACAATGATAACGTAGGTAAAAAGAAAGGATAAAAAAATGGTTTAAAGAAATAAGTTCTCCATCATATGATTTCACATGCAATGAACTAATATCTCATAAAGGCTTTAAGAAATAGATAACCATATCAATGACAAGAGATAATATGGATAAAGAGAGTAAATCACACATGAAAAGAAGAGGGATTCTTGATGTTCTCCCTATAAGGCCAAAAAATTACTCACTAGGTAGCAATTTTTGTTGGATTTCAGTCACTTTTACCTAAGATCAAATGTGTTCAATTTCATCACATGCTAAATATCCACATAAAAACAACTTTTCAATATGATTCAGGCAAAGCTTTCCAAACATGCTAAAGGAATTACATGATCACGCAAGTTAAAGCATATCATAGAACATCTAAGAGGAATATTATCAATCCTAAAAACACAAACAAGAAGTCAAAAACTGACACAAAACTGAGTTTCCTTTTCCCATAACCCATACTTAAACTAAACAGTGTCCTCACTGTTTAAAGCAAAGAGATAAAAATAAAGAGGAAAAAGAAAAGGGAACTCACAAAATAAAACTTGAAGCTGCTTGAAACCATTGATCACTTGTGGAATTTGAAATTTTCGATTCCGTAGAGGTTGGTACCGAACCTGTGAAGGACGGTAACGAACCAAACTGTGTTGCACTAATTCTTCTTGCTTTTCTCCTTCTTAGCACTTCTTAACTTATTTTTGTACCTGAGTCACTTTAGAAAAACTTCTATCCCTACTACACTAATCTAACCTAAAAATAAGTCAAAAGAAAGCTAGCAAAAAGATCTAAGAAAGCAAAAACTAAAGCAAAAATAAAAAGTGGAAACTAAAAGCGGGTTGCCTCCCGTAAGCGCTATTTTTAACGTCGTTAGCCCAACGAACTTACCTTGGTTGATCAGGGCGGCTTCCACCCAGCTATGTCGGGTTCAACAAAAACCCCATACTTAGATGGAAAAGCTCCAAAGCTTCTCTCTAGGACATTCGGTCCTTTATCATCCATCAATACGCTTGGTAATCCTACAACAAGGTTAGTATAATCCGAAAACTAAGGAGGTTTCGACTCCTTCACAGTTCTAATAGTAGGATTTATAAAAGAAGGATGAGAAAAAGGATCATGACAAGAATTAATCGAATCAGAACAAGAAAACTCACCTTGATTGTTTAGAGAATAGCTCGTTAAGGGATTCGATACCGAGGTGTAGGGGGTCGTTACCGACCCTGCTGGGTCAGGAAGTGCCTCGGTACTGGCCATTTCCTTGTATTTTCCTGGTTCTGTATGTAGAGAAGGGTTGATACCGAGCCATGGTGGATCGGTATGCTCTTCAGTACTACAACTAGCCACTTCGCCTACGGCCGGATTGAAATGAAATTCAACCTTCTCTTCTCCAATATCAAACGTGAGAAGTCCTTTTCTGACATCTACACGTGCCCCTGTGGTGGCTAAGAATGGTCTTCCAAGTATGATTGGCACCACAGGGTCTTCAGGCATATCTAGAACTATGAAGTCGTTTGGGACAAAATTTTTTCCAACTTGGATAGGAACGTCGTCCACAACTCCAGTTTCTTTTACACAAGATCCATTTTCCATGTATAGATTCATATCAACAGGCTCCAGTGGTCCCATGTTAGCCTTGGTCCATATAAACAATGGTAATAAACTGGCACTGGCACCTAGGTCACATAGAGCTTTAAAACGGTGAGTCCCAATACCAATTGAAATTGCAAACTTACCTGGATCACCGAGTTTTTCAGGGAGCTTTATAGATCGGACTTCACTTGACAACTGTGAGATAGATCTTTTCCTGCTCAAAATCTCTTTTAAAAATTTAGTGTAGGCAGGCATTTCATTAAGGGCTTCAATAAATGGAATAGAAATATTTAACCCTTGAAGAATCTTGATAAAACGTTTAAACTTTCCTTCTGTCACATCATTAGACTTCTTAATCGGGAAAGGAAGAGTTTTTGACGGACTCGGGATAGAAAGAAGCCCGGATCGAGGCCCTACCGAATCGACAAGAGGGTCGATCGGTGCTGATGAAAAATCGGTATCGACCCTGGTGGGGTCGGTACAGTGCCTGGGACTTAGAGAGTGACCTGGAGTCGAAGACTTACCTGGGTTGGGGTCGGTAACGACCCGTGGAGCCTCGGTACCGAGTGTATGAGTTTCGGTATCAACCCTGATAGGGTCGGTACCGATCCTGGCGGGAGTAGTGTCCTCGTTACCGGGCTCTTTCGCCTTGGCTTCAGCACGGTCTAGTAATGTCTTTCCGCTCCGGAGGTGTACAGCTGCAATCTGTCCTCTCGGGTGCTCTTTGGGGCGGCCCGGGAGTTGCCCTTGAGGTCTTGGAATTTGTGCAGCGAGGTTGCCCAGTTGGGAGTCAATGCTCTTCTTCCATGTTTCGAGACCATTCAACCGATTGTTAAGGTTGGCTTGGACTCTATCAATCTTTCTATGGACTCCATCAATCTTTCTATGGATGCCCTCTTGTAGGCCTTATACCCATGAAGGTACCTCTTGATAGCCTGAGGGTCTGTAAGGCGGAACCCTCTGATCTTGTTGAGGAGGTTGGCTCCCTTGGCCATAGTTGCCCCAGGTGGGCTGATTGTTATTCCTCCCTGCATAAAAAGTATTACCTTGGTTCCTATATGGACCCCTCATGTAGTTAGCTTCTTCATATGCCTCAACAGCACGAACCTGTTGCAAGTTAGTGCAGGCAGAAGTAGCATGGGTTTGAGACCCACATTCTTGACAAGAAGGAGAGGATTTAAGATAACTTACCTGCTTCTTCAAGCGGTTGATCTCGTCTTGCAAGAATTGGTGCTTCACTTCAGGGTCGACCTCATCCTTGGTTGGATTGTAAAGCCGTCTTTGGGGCTGTTGAGCTTGTTGTGTGCCATACATTGCATCATAATTTGTCAATTTGTCAAGCAACGCCCACGCCTGATCGGGATCCATCTCTATGAAATCGCAAGCAGTGTACAGGTTGATGCGGTTTTTCGTCTCAGCATTGATCCATTGGAAGAAGATTTCTTGGAGCACATATTGTGGTTGCCCATGGGTTGGGCACTGTCTAAGCATCTCTTTGAATCTCTCCCACGTCTCCACAAAGGTCTCATTAGGCAGTTGGTGGTAGGAGGTGATGCGCTTCCTCAACTCCGTAGTCTTGGCAGGTGGGAAGAACTTTGTCATGAACAAGTCATGCAGAGTTTCCCACTTCTTTATTGACTTGGGAGGCAGGCTCTCTAACCAGCTCAGGGCCTTACCTGCAAGAGACCACTTGAAAGCTTTCAACAGAACATATTCTAAAGAGACACCGTTAGCAGCAATAGTGTCACATTAATCAAGGAAATTTCTAATATGTTCTATCGGACACTCAGTGGGTTTTCCCTTAAACTGAGCCCTTTTGATCAAGGATATGAATTGACGTTTGATCTCAAAGGTCTTCTCTATCTCAGGAAGCTCAATGGCGGACTCTGGCACCCTCTGTTCTGGATGCATATACTGCTTGGCATTTCTTGGATAGGCATTGAGTTGCTTCTGTAGACGGGCAGCTTGTTCTCGCTCACGTTCAACCTCAGCAGCCGCAATGTTAGCGGCAGCAGTAGTAGCATCTCGATCAGCTTGTAACGCCTCCATCTGCCTACGGAGGGCGTTCATTTGCTCGGCCATCTATTCAGGTGTAGCCATTGCTTTGTGTTCTCTTAATCGGCGATGGAAGGATCGCTCGGGTTCAGAGTCTTCTACTGGATTAAAGACAACTCGGCGTCCTTCAGCTGGCATACACTATAAAAAATAGACATAAACAAAGAAAACAAGATTAAAAGAAAAACGGGTTCTCAGAGGAGGGTCGGTACCGAGGCCAAGGGGGTCGGTATCGAGCCTGTTGTGATCCCGTAAAACAAAAACTGAAAAGAAAGAACCTGAAATCTGTCGACAGGGTCGGTACCGGCTGCGTGCATCCCCTATCATGCTTCAAGACCAAATTAGCAATCCAGTCATGTACTCTCATCGTGGCCAAAAAATTAGCCGGCGGCACATTTCCGAACAGAGCCAACCAAGCTGCACAGTGTTGATAAGGTTTTTAGCAAGGAAAGAGAAAATATAAGGTTAAGGTGTCCCCACAACAACAATTATTCATACACTATAGCCAATGAAACATAAAGATCATGCTTTTATCACATAAAGGTGTCAACTTTCATCAACCTCAGCAAGTAAATCAACTAACTTTCGTTCAATCAATAAACTTACTATCTAATCTCTTCTACTTCAACTAGGATAGATCCGCTTTTGCTTCAAAACCCTAATTTGACTATTCTGATTCAAGGTTTCCGCTTTCGCTTCAACTATGAATGAGAAATTCCTTTCAACTTTCGTTTCAAGGATTAAGAATAAGAGAATAGATTCATGCAATAAAAACAATAAAGACATGATCAAGAGCAAGCATGCACAACCATTGTTGGGTTCAACCCCAACCTTAGAGAGAGAGACTACTCACAATTCATAATTGAAAACATCAAAACTGAATTAAAGAGAAAGTTTACAACTTGAATCCAAACAATACTTCTTCCCCACAAAACTCGCCTCTTCCTCCTCTCACATGCCTCTCTCCTCTTCTCTTCCTCTAAACTAATGATGGATGGTGTGTAAAACAAAGGCTAGACAAAAGTATTTATAGATAAACTAATCTATCTGAGAACTATCTATAAGGAAATAAATCTTTTAATAAGATATATCCCTTAAAACTATTTAATAACATAAAAGGAAAGGGATAAAAGAACATTAATTGCGCCGACTCGGTCACGCCTCCGACACAGGACCCTCGGTACCGACCTTGTTTGCCTCGGTACCGACCTTGTTCAGCACTAAAAACAACCTAGAGTAAAACTTCCGTAGCGGGTTCGTTACAACTCCGTTTGACTCGATTCTTTTTCCTATGTCTTTGTAACGAGTTTCTCTACCTCTTTCCAAGCTCAAACTTGATTCTTCACCACGTTACTTGAGTGATTTTCTTTGGCCTTGTTTCATTCTTGAGTGCTATCTTCAAGTGCTTTCCTCCTATCTTCAAAATATGCTTCAAAACAGCTTCTAAAACCTATAAAAACACCACCAAAGCTTATGTATACTCCATATCTTAAAGAAAATACGAAAAACTACACAAACGACTCAAAAAAAACATAAAACTAAAGAAAAAGACTCAAACACACTAAAAACACACCCTAAAAACATGACTAAAAAGGCGGACATCACACAGACCGGCCCACAGTCCCTCAACATATGAAGCTCAGTCTCCTCCTGACCAGACCTTGGACAATCCGGAGAATTCACCATGTGGCGGCGAAAATGATTAGCGTTACACAACACTATTATTGACCAAAAGGTAAAGGAAGTTACGAACTCTTTGCTGCACAGGGGCTTTCCAAATGCGATCCCAGTTGAACTGCACCATCGGGGCCACCATAGTAGAATCACGGATGGTACGCATGGCTGAGCTTGTTGTAAAAACACCACTAGGCTTGGGCGCCCAATATGGAATATCTAAGGACTACAGGTCATCAAAGACTCGGACCGCCATCAACAAGAGACGAAGCTCTTGAGTAAGGAAAGGATGTAATATGTCCCATCTCCAACCATCCCCGGCCCAACACTCGGAAACAGTAAGTTGGAGAATATCCTCAAGAAACGGAATCAAAACAAGGTCTACTAGCGACTTCTCATCTAACCACCGGTGGAACCAAAAGAGGGTTGTTTGGCCGTTGCCAATTGGTATCCACAACCCTTTACTTAATATATCAGCGCCATGAATAATGCCTTTCCAAAGGTGTGAGGAGAGGGCACAAAAGGCAAACATGTGCACGTCGGCTCTATCATTGTAGTACTTACCGTGTAACACACAGCTCCATAGGGACTGGGGTTCTTGCAACATTCTCCATCCAAGTTTAGGAAGGATGGCAAAGTTGGAATGTTGCATAGAGCGAATGCCAAGGCTGCCTTCCCCTTTCGGACGAGAAATCTTATCTCGGGCAAGAAGGTGAATCTTCTTTTGAGAATCCGTGGAACCCCAAACGAAGTCACAGACCAAGCTATCAACTGAATCACATATACTCTGGGGAATCAAAGTTGATTGCTGGTATAAAGAGGAAACTAGTTAGCACAGAGTTAACCAAGGTGGTTCGATCGGCCATCGAAAGGGTCTTCGTGTGCCATCCCCGAATTCTAGCAGCAACCTTGTCAAGAATAAATTGATATTTTTCATTGGTGAGACGCCCACAGACAGTCGGGATTCCAAGATAGTTGCCAAGGTCTGTTAGAATCGGCATCTCCATGAAGGTGCTTACCTCCACTTGCACTGAGTTTCTGACTTTCAAAGAGAAAAACATTGAACTTTTGCCATAATTGACCTTCTCACCAGAAATAACATAGAAATGGTCAAGACAACCCTTGATAACTTCCGCCAGATCTTTGGACGCTTTAGCAAATAAAATAAGGTCATCGGCGAAGAACAAATGGGATAGTGGGACTGAAGCCGTTAGTAATTGATGATCCAACAGTTGTTTTGATGTTCGACGAAGAACATAAGCCATTACTCTGAAATAAGAAAAAGGGTAACCGACATTCTTTGTAAACTTAGGAATTAATCAGGGACAAAGGTTAGCATGGAAAAGTTGGATATGGGGAAGGTTGAACACTCCAAGGATCGCTTTCTCCTCTTGGTTGATTCTGAATAGAGGAGTGCTCACAAAGGCTAAATTAAGGCAATTGGGCATCATCCAAGAAGACAACTATGTGTTGTGCTCGAGGAATTGCCAGGAAACCTGGGAACACCTCTGGTTTGAGTGTGACTTCTCCAAGGAAGTTTTGAGAAGAATTCTGAAGTGGGCTAAGATTGGACGACAATCTTCCAACATTGAAGCATGGATGGAAGCATCTAGCATATTTACTGGTAAGAGAAAACTGTTGTTTAATTTATGGAACTCTTGTCACTGTGTGGCCATATACTATATATGGTCCACTAGGAATAGAATGATTTTCAGGGGAGAAACAAGTTCAATTGAGGATTGTGTGAGAATTTGTATCAAAATGCTCCGAAATTGTATTATTGCAAGATGGAGAAGAAGAAATAGGGAAACTCGGAAATACCTAGTGAGAATTGGTCTGGAAGAAGGTTGTAACCTTTAGGGTATCCTAGAGCTCTTTTTGTACTCAAGTTTATCAATGAATGAATCAACCTTTCATTCAAAAAAAAATTTAGGAATTAATCAATTCAATTTGTGTTCTATGAAATCCCTTACAATTATTTTGATGATCCAACAAATGAATTACATCATATGAAAACAAATTACATAGAAATTTTGATCGACAACAATATAAGATGCAAACTCATAAAATTCAGACATCCACATCAAACCCTCATATTGGTATATGCTCATATAGCTTAATTAAACTTGTTAGAACTGTGCAAGTGAGCACTCCTTGGGCACTTTCCCACTGAACCTCTTGTAATCCTTGCAATAATCATAAAACATGAAATTGTTGCGGATCCAGTTCATCTTCCCAAGTTGACTCGGCGACAGCTTGAAGAACGCTTGGTTGGCCCACCAGTTGCTAGGGTTTTTAGGGTTAGCACACTTCCAGATGCTCTGGAATCCCTGCCAGTAGCAAGCGTCGGTCCTGAATCCCTTGAAGCGGGCCTTGAACGGGGCCAGGCGCCAGTCAGTCTTCACCTTCCCACCTTGAGTCGCCCACTGGTCCGCGTTCCACAGACTCGCAAACACCTTCATGGATTGCGAGTCTGGGAAATTTATCTCCTTGTCGTGTTGGTTTCTGAACACGCGAATTGGGACTCCATCGATCAACCACCTACATCGTAAAGAAACGGATCATACTCCCAAGCTCAATAATTTAAGATCGCACATATGGATTTTGATTGAGACTATATATCGAATGATGATTTTATTTTATTTTTGATAGCTTACACGACAGCGTAGGGGTTCCAGAAGATGGTGTAGGTGTGGTAGTCGGAGGTAGGATCGAACCAGACTTTGAATTGTTGCTCTCTCTTCCCAAATCCCTGAGTGAAGATGTTGGTGTGGATAGTGTAAGGTTGACCTGTCACGTTTCCTAAGAACTCGAAGTCAATCTCATCGTGCTTGTCTCCAAAAGACGACAACTGCAAATTAAATAGTTAATTAATTAATTTAGGGCACTCGATCGATCCATCATGTATGCCATGCCATTAATTGTTATTTGAAGAAAGATGAATTAAATTGGTAAGTTTATGTATGATTTTGGTTCATGCATGCGTACATAAAAGGTGGTGACGGTTCCAGCAGAGTTTCCAGGCACCAGCTTAATTTTGAGTTCGATTTTCCCATACAAAACGCTGGCCTTAGACGTGATCCCGGATCCTGTACGTACACAACAATATACATTCAACTTTATCTCATATCTATATGATCATAATTGGGAATGAATTAATTAGGTATACAAACGTACGTACCTCCGAATTTGTTCAAGTGAAGCTCGAGCGAGTCAGAGCCGGTGACTAAGCCGCGATTAGGGGCCCAGTAGAAGTAGGTTGCGGTGGAGAGATTAGCTTGAACCTCTACCAATGCAACTAAGGCTGTAACCAATCCTATTAGCAATGCTCGTTCAAGGCTTCTCATCTTCATCGACCGAATGATCAATCTATCAGCTTTCTCTGCTCTCTTGATCGATTACTTCGAACGGCCTCGATCTTAATGCTCAACAATGAGAGTGATCAGCTTCTTGAAGCCGGCTTTTGATCTTGGTGTCGATTGATTGTATCATAGCAAGCTATGTATATATATGTTTTGCAAAGTTAATATTATATTGGATAGGTAGTTGGTAGGATGCCAAGGGGTTGATGTACGTTGAACACTGCCTTAATTCATATCTCTACATGTTGCCCTTCACTGTTTGCGCTATACTAATAGTAATATCTTAATGTAGTTGAAATTAAGCAAATGTATATAATTTAATAAAATCTATATGTTAAAAAGAATTTTTTATATTCAATTTGAGGCTCTTTAAGCGTGATGTTACGTACGTAGCTAGAACAGCTAGCATATTTGGTCGAGACAAAGAAGCACGTCGGGTGCGCCGGCGCAACCGTATGCGCCATCCTACGATGCACGTCTCGGCCACGCATGGATTCAATAATTTTGTTACAAATATATTACCCAAAAAAAAAAAAAGAGATTCGTTCTTTTCATTTTCCTTTTCGTTAGGTAATTTAATTCTTTGTTCATATTGTCTTAATGGTTTGCATTTTTATGGGGAGTATATAGTGACATGATGTCAATTTAAACGTACAAATTATAATGTTTTACTTGAAGCTGTACAAAATAATCAATTTACAATTAGGAAGTAGTTATTAGTTATTACGATGGGTTGGACAGTACATACACAAATATGTCTAGCCCGCTTCGGCGCTTCCAACGTTTGATAGTAGCTAGTTAGCTATATGTACACAAATATGTAGTGACGGACGCAGGACTAAATTGAATGGGGACACAATTTATTGAAGAGATTTTTTAACTCCACATATGTTAGATTTCAGTGGGCCAATATGACGTGGGGGTACACACGTCGGTTCATGCGCATAAGCGCGTTCGGCCTAGCACATAAGCCTATGAGGTTCCATCCTAAAACCAATTGGCAATAGAAGGAGTAACCCATGGATTTATATGGTGGACAAGTTTTATCAGAATTCCTGATGTGGAATAGCTTTTATCTCAACATATATTGTTAAAATTTAATTAAAATAGTAATAAATGCATTAACTACAAATTTGAGATTTTTTGTGGCTTGATCCACCAACATCACCATTGCCATTTTGAGGCTCACTAACATTGTTTGGAGTTTCAATACTTGGAATTGGCGAAATTCTATCCCGAGTAACTAATTTGTCCATAATCCTAAACAAAAAAACAATCAATTCAAACAAAAATCAGCCCAGTTGATTAGCAATACCAAAATCAGCCCACTTGATTTTTTTTAATAATGAATTAGCAATTTAGCAATATCAAAATCAACCCACAACCTACTTGATATTTGATAATGAATTAATGATGTCAATTAGTCAAATAAATAACAAGCAAAATCTGTTATTGATAAATTGCAGAGACTTCAACTAGTGGGTTGTGGGCAACAGAACATCGTTCTCCCATCTCCATCTTGAATTGGATATCAACTTTTCATTATTTTTTAATTAATACCAAAATCAGCCTATCATATCAAATTAATAGTTAAATTCAAGCTAATTAACAATGACAAAGTAAGAGCCCAAACCCAAAATCTACCAACAAATTAAAACCCTAAAATATCAAATTGAATTACAAATTCAAATTAATCAGGTTGGGATTTGTGAAGAACCAGAACGATGGTGGGCTGGTGGCTAGAGGATGGAAGCGGGGCCGCGGGACGCCGGGACAGATCGCCGGTGAAGATCCGACTGAGAGATGCTACTATGGCGTTTCTAGTCGTAAATTGGAAGATAGAAAATTGGTCGCGTGTGAAGTGTGCTTTACATGCTTTTGAGCTTTTTATTTTTCATTTATTTTTATTAATTTTATTAAAAAGCAGAGTGTAAAATTTTAACAAACTACGTCGTTTTGAATTTAATTTTTAAAACAGAAAAAAAACCTCAACTCCTCTTCTCCATTTATTCGTTCCCAATCTCAGCCTTTTTTTTCTGCCATTGTTGACTTGTGCAGTTGTGCTGCTATCACCTTCAATCTACTACTGTGTAAAAATTTCTTAGGAGTAAAGGGAGGGCACTGGCCCACTCAAGCCCCCCCCCCCCCACCTCCGTCTCTGCAAATATGTCTAGCCATAGGATTCGTGACAACCTTTGAGTTTTCCATGCATCTTTGCTCTTTGCACCATATCTTTGATATACTTAGATTGCAAGGGAAAGAAACCCTATGAGGTGCGATGAACTTCAATGCCGAGGAAGTAGTGCAAAAGTCCCAAATTCTTCATCGGGAACTGCCTAGAAAGTGATTGGACAAAACACTCAGATAGAGAGTCAAAATTAGACAAAACTAGCAACTCGTCAACATATACCAAAACTGTAGGTGAGAAAAGTTCCTTAAAGATGAATGAAGAGGGAAGAGTCAGATTGAGAAAGAGAGAAACCCATTTGGACAAGAGTATCGGAGAGGCGGGAAAACCACGCATGGGGGCTTGTTTGAGCCCATAAAGAGACTTTTGAAGTTTGCAAATGTTATTAGGAGAAGAGAAATGTATAAAACCTGGAGGATGAGAGACATAGACGTCCCCTGTCGAGTTGTCATATAGACCACTTGTGCATCACCTCTAGGAAAAGAAGAAGTCAGATTGTGAAAGGTTTGGCAACGGGGTTGAAGTTCTCTTCATAATCGATCTAGACAATGGACTTGATTGAAGCCCTTCAAGACTAATTGAGGTTTTCGCCTCTCAATGGTGCCATTAGCATGCCTCTTGATTTTAAAAACCTACTTGACGCCGAGGACATTGTGAGATGAGTTTGGGGGAACAAGAGACCATATGTGTTTGTGGATAATAACGCTTGAAATTCTGCACCCGTGGATGCTCTCCATTCAAGGTATTTAGACGCCTCAGTGAAGGACTGAGGCTCATCGATAACATGGTTGAGTTCAGAGTTGTGGACAGAGGGAGGGAACCACGGAATCGTTCCGTCATATCTTATGAGGGGTTTGGAAATATTGGAGCATGAGCGAGTCTGCATGGGGTGATTTTGATCAGGAGGTGGGCTAAGATGTGGGTTGGAGTCAGGCCTAGACGAGGAGGTGTTAGATTGGGTTAGGGAAAGCGGGCTTAAAAAAGAAGAGGGTTTGGGCCTATCAAAGGAGGGAGAATTAAGCCACTCAGATGAGGTGAGTTCATTAGAAGAGGAAGTTTTTTGAGGAGGGAAAATTTTTTGGGATAGATGATGCGGAAGGGCGGGTAAAGTGCTTGGGTTTGATGGGTTATCAGAATGCTAGGGAGTTATTTGAGAGGCAAAGAAGAAGACACTTTTGTGGAAAATCATATCACGGGATATGTATGTGTGGTTATTAGCCCAATCAAAGAAAATGTACTCATAATTGTTGCTAGCATAGCCAAGAAATGTAGTCGGGATGGACTGAAAAGAGAATTTTTTATTGTGATAGAGGCGAAGATTTGGGAAGGCAAGAAATCCAAAAACTTTGAGAAGAGTATAATTGGGAGATTGGTTGAAGAAGATTTCAATGGAGGTTTTGTTTTAAAGAGTGGGTGTGGTTAGCCAATAAATAAGATACATTGTGGTTTCAAATGCATGATCCTAAAATGTGAGGGGTAGAGAAGCATGCTTAAGAATAGTGAGTTCGATATCAACAATATGTTGATGACGAGTCTCGACACTTCCATTTTAGGGGGTGAGAATATGAGCAAGTTAATCGATGAGCTATATCCAAGGTTTGGAAAAATTGATTTGAGTGATTTGAACTCGGTTCCTCCTTCTGTTTTAATTTGATAAATTTTCATGGAAAAATGTTCTGTGAAAAATGTTATGAAAGTGCAGACAATTTGTGTAACGAGATTTTTTTGTAGTGAAAGCAATGATTCAAATGCATTTTGAAAAATCAACAAGATTTAATGGAGAGAGAATATCTATTTTCTTTCATTGAAATCAAGTGGATAGGGGTGAAACTAGAATTATTTGGGGGGCGGGTAAAAAAAATTCTAGTGCAGTTAAAAGAATTTTCAATTTTAAAAAAAAAATACAAAGCAATGAAAAACACTAAAAAGACCCTCAAAAATTATAAATGCGTAATTAGAATAACTAATTTTTTGGTCAAGGAAACTACCCGTGAGAGCCGAAACGTATACTTGAAATCCTATATGTTTCAGTAGGTACTCGAAGACACTAAAATAAGTACTTACAACATGTACTCCTACTTTATTATACGTTAGTCAAGTATTTTAATATAACTTATTCTTTTAAAGCTCCCAGGTTCAATTACCGTATGAATATATAAATTTTATTTTTAAAAAAGCATTCTAATTAACTAAATAACATGTGAAAATTGTTTGCATACTTGTAATTTTCAAACGATCATAACCTTTTTCTCATATATCGGATTGAAGCTTATAATTTATCAAATCGAAACTATCAATGAGATGAAAATATATTATGAAAAAACGCAATAGGATGGGTGCCCTATTTTGGAGTTCTAGGTCAAAGAAGGAATGACGGTGGTAAAATGAAAGACATGGTGGACTAATGGGCGTGAAGTGATGGTCGATGGCTTGTATAGTCCGGCCTTAACGAGACCGCAAAGAAGAACTTTCGAAGTCTTGGTATCCTTAATAACAAAGAAATTAGCGTGAAGTTCAAAATAAACGAGATTTTCAACATAAAATTGATGAACAAATACAAGATTTTTATTGAGAAGAGGAATTTGAAGAAGAAGAGAGAGTTTGAAAATATGAGTTTGGGAAAAAATGGAGCCCGAGACATGATTGTGGATTGAAACTTAAGAGCCATCGCCAAGAGAAACATTTATGTTCCTTCATATGGATAGTTTTCAAGCCTCATGTTTGCTAAGTCTAGAGTATAATGGTGGGTTGATGTCGTGTTCGGCTACCAAGAAGAATTGGTGGTGGTGTTGGCCTGAACGGAGGACGAAGATAGTGATTGATAAGCTTGGTTAAACCTGTGCCAGCCTTAGAGGGTTATGTGGCTAGGTTTGGCGCATACCTGACATGCGGGTTTGTTGTCTAGGGCATCAAAGAAATTGGTGTTTCCACGACCTCAATCGTCACCGACGTCGTTTTTGTGTCCGCATCCTCGATAGCCTCCACTATTATGAGAGGATTGATGATTTGAGCCTCGATTTATGGAGGGATCATTAGCCTCTATTTTTTGGCGGAGGTATGGTTGACAGAAAATTGGGATTGGAGGGTTTTTGTGTGATGGTTGAGATGTGCTTCATGAACAAGAAGGTCAAAGAGAACTTGAGTGGGAGAGGGTAAACATGGATGGGTTGTCAAGGAGGTGACTACTGATTTGTACTCATTGTTGAGGCCAACTATGAGGTATGTAAGAAATTTTGTATCGGAGAAAATCTGACCTGTGATGGTAAGCAACTAAACGAAACCTTTTGCTTTGTAGTAAAAATTAGTGACAGATTCAGAGCCTGTTTTAAGGGAGGTGAGTTGGAGCTTGGCATGAACAATATGAGTGCTTGAGCGAACAACAAACAACTCATGAAGATTTTTCTTGATTTGGGAGGAGGTGGAGCACACAATTACTTGGGCAAGAACACCGGTGGTGAGAGACAATGTTAAAATCGCCATAACCAATTGATTTTTAGAGTTCCATTCTTGGAAGGTTGGAGTTGGATTGGTAAAACCATTGAGAATAACTAGGGGAGAAGAGGGTAAAGATACATCAACAAGGCTAAAGATATTATTGTGGGCCTTTAGATAAGGAGAAACTTGGGCTTTACACAAGGAAAATTTTCTTGGGACAATTTAACAATAATGAAGGAGGAAAAAGATGGAAGGGGAGGGTTTGTATTGGAGAGGGCTAGCGCCATGGCATTTTTAATTTTTGAACCTGAAAAAAGGTTGAAGAAGGTTGCTAGATGGACATCTATCCTATTTGCTATGATACCATTCTGAAGTAGAAAATGGAAATGTGAAAATAATCCACCTTATTTTTCTAGTGTGTTGAATTACATGATATATAGGCAATGGAACAATACTATTCTAGACACTTGTCCCTATAGGACGATTCTGGAAATACATAAAAGAACATTACATTTTATGATTGGCATTATATGCTCTATTATGCTATATTCTTCGTTGAGCCTTCTTGCCTATACTCGGGTTCGACGGCCTATCCCACCCGATCCACTCGTGTCACTTACCGCTTAGCCTCCTCCTCATATAAACATCCCCAAACCGACAAGGCATGCTCGAATTTGGCTTTTCATTGCTAATCTGGTGCCATCTCCTCTGCCTTTGCCGCTTTCCTTCCGTCGTTGAGGAGCTCGGGCCCAATCTCCGTGTCTGGTGGCCCTTCCCGGATTTCCTCCTTTTTCGCCTTCCATAAATTACCATCGACGGCTTGCATGCCCTCTCTCACACCCGGTGAAAGGGTTGAAGCCAGATATCTTGCTATTTTCTCAACTGGTGACCGCTTGGGCTCCATCAACAAGCCTGGTGGAAATTAGCCAAAAAGTAGAGATGTATGAGCAATCTTATGGTGATGCACGTTCTATGTGAGAAAATCATGTATGCCCAAACAACATTAATCAATCCAAACACCACCTTGGCAGGGGCATGGTAAGTACAAACTTCACTTACTGGACAAGATTCGAAGGTCTGAGGGTACCTATCACAACCATGATCCACCTCTACGTGTCACAACAACCACAATCCACCTCCTCTGCCCCGCTAACTTTATCACGGCCCGGATCCTCTGCCACAGTACCACCATTGCTGCCAAGTCGCTCCATGCGTCCTATCGCGTTTATGCCTCCTCCACTTCACCATTGATTCATTGTCATGTTAGTGACGAGAATTGCCATATCTACCGTGTCAAGAGAAAATGAATAAAGAAATAAAAAGAATGGGAGAAATGTCTTTCACCGCGTCATAAGTGAAATTAAAAAGATTAAATAAATAAAGAAGAAAAGTTGAAGATGGTCTCATAGGCCCAAAGGTTGAGTCTTTGAGGTAGATCGGGCTCCCTTGCCTAAAATTGAAGTCAATTGTATTCTATCATCCAATATGGTCCTTCTAGTCCGACAAAACCTGAATGTAAAAGAGATAAGTTTAGCATTTGTTCAGCTTTTGCAATGTAAACCGTGCATGCTTTAGTGAGCTACTCAACCTTAATAAAAAAATAATATTTTTTGCTTTGAGGATTGGCGTGAGTAATTACCCGATTCCCCCTCATGGAAGTTTATTTAAAGAGCAATAATCTCATCGAGTTCTACGCTAACTTCTATGAGTTAAAAGAAGTTTGTAGCTGGGTCAAGCCTAGTCTGGATCAGTGCGGATCGATCCTAGACCAATAAATTGGACCATATTTGCTTTAAAATTTTTATTACTAGCAGTGGGCCCGTGCTTCGCACGGGGGGCAGATTTTGTTGGGCCATTTTTTTTTTAGTATGTGGGTTTTATTTATATTTATACATGGGCCTGAGTATTTGGAAGGTAGGTTTTAAAAAAGTAGATAATTTAATAGAAATAATAGGTTTGCCTTTTTTTAAAGATGGTCGATGCATAGTATTGGTTTAAAAAAGCCTAAGTTGTGTGAAATATTTCTGTTAGCACAATGATATTTAAGGTGTTGAAAGTAAGCCGTGAATAAATTACAAGATAAGTGAGCAACGACTATTATGCAATCTGATTTGCATCAACAAGCAAAAAAATAGAAGATATTCATTAGGATCAAAGGTGGTATGAATTTGTGTAATTAAAGGTACGTATTCCATGGTATTAGCTATATCAACAGAGCAAATACAAAAAATTATCAACCAAAAAGAATATGGACACTGAGAGATTCAGTGTAAGATAAATTTGCAAGCAACCAGTATTCTTGATGATGTTAGAGTGTGAAGTCCTCTCCCCTGAGATTTTAAGTAAATTGACAAAGACAACCAAATTCTGATAGAACATAAAGATGCAAAGCAAGTGACAAGGCTATCTTACAAAGATTTATGTATAATAGAGCTACCTTTTTCAATCTAGCGGTACTCTTATGAATTCCTTGATGTACACATTACATAATATAACCAAAGAAAAAACTTGCTCACTCTCCAAATCAGATGCACCCTTAAGTGTGTACCTATAGTATAAATTTAGTCAAAAGTTGCAAAATAAGTAACCTACTGATATTGATGCCATCTCTATTCTCTAGTAGGTTCTTAAAGTACACTTTTGACCACATAAGGCATTTGGAGATTAAACTTATCAGTCTTCAAATACACAAGCTCTTTAATGTTCGCTTGTGTTTAAAAATATAGTCATACTTACAAACCAACTAATCCTGCTGAACTTGATGTCTATTGTATATGATAGTGAGAACCTTCTAATATCCTCCAACCAGTTCTCAATTTATATGTTTTCAATACATGTACTGTTCCGAAATCATCATAATTCCTCTCTCAATTCATCCATATACCAGTACAAAATCGAGATTAACACGTAATTTATTACTTTGATGAGGAATAAATTAAGTAGGCAAGCCAACAAACGAAGCAATAAAGCTAACTTACACTATAATCTCAAAGAATAAGAGATGAATTATGTGGACCAATTCATGACTTTACCCTCCATGGCAAAGATGTGTATTGTTTGTTTCAAAAAAAGTTATGCACAACAACTTTCTTCCTAACCCTTTATCTACGTAAAGGAGAGGAAAACATCTAAACAAAAGGCCAAATTATTTATAAAACAATGCAAAGCATGAGGAAGCTAATCTAGTGTTCAATTTAAATGGTGCTTTTGATGTATTCGAAGAACCGTACAAGGCTTAAAAAAAGATAAGGTATTAACATTATAATATAAAGCACCTAACTTTTGAATGAATTTTACCTTTTATTATAAAAAAGACCATGAATTTGTGTAGAAATGATAATCAAGCATCAAGAATTGATGGGTACAAAATAAAAGTTGAAAAATTCATCAGCACATAACATGAGATTCATGACCAAAAACCTAAAGAACATAGCTTTTGAATAAAATTTACCTTTTTTATTATAAACCACATGAATTTGTTGCAAAAATGATAATCAAATATATAGAATTGGTGGGTACTGGGTACAAATTAAAAGTTGAAAAATTATTCAGCACAGTTATTTGTTACCAAATGAATGAAATTCATGAACACAAACTGAGCAGAAACCTAAAGAACATAACTTTGGAATGAAATTTTCATATTATCATCTCAAAAACATGAATTTATTGAGCAATTGATAATCAAAGTATCAAGGATTGGTGGGTTTATGGTGTTCTTACTGCACAGAGAATGGATTTCACAAGAGCAGCACATTTGGGTTCAGAAATCTCCATTCTTTGAAACTGCTTTTGAAGCTGGAGATCTTTGGTTGAATCACAACAGGAGCTTCCATTGTAAGAACAGAAGCTCAGAGGAGTCTTTCAAATGGTGGGTGCTCCTGTTTGCAAATTTCACAAACATTAATTTCTAGAATCAGCCATTCTAAAACTAAAATCCCATGAAAAGTCAAGAAATAAAATCCTAGAAAGAAAAAAAGAGAGAGGAAGAGAGCTCACTCAAATCTGTACACAAGGGAAGTCCAGAAGAAGGCAGAATGATGAATAGTGACACAAAGAAAGGAAGCAAAAGCCAGCAAATTCAGCCATGGATGAAAGCACAAAGAGCTTAAGCTTAAGCTGAACATGCACAAGAGCAATTTATGGGTTATATCAGCAATTTTTTACTCAATCAAGTTAAACCCTTTTTTTTACTGTATTTTATTTGTGCAAAAAACAAAGGCTTAGGCTGGGAAAAAAAAAGTAACATGTTCTCACAGACATTTGAGAATTCCTTAATTTATATATATAAAGTTTCTTTATTTCCTACTCTCCCATCTTCCTTATTAAATATGTTGTACCTAATTAATAACTTTCCCACCATTTTTCCTGAATTTTTTCAAATTTCTTTAACTTTTTTGTGTCAATTGGGACTTTGGAAGATTTTTTTTTATGGATTCAGATAAGAGAGCTGAGTTGAGTGGTTGAGTTAGCTTTGAATGTGTGGGAAATGAAGTTGAACTAATAAGTGCTAGCTAGTTTTGAAATGGTCAAAATTGTACCCTTTTTTAAAGAAATTATCTTGAAAATGGTTGCTAGCAAAGATTACCTAATAATTGGTCCTCTGACTGTGATGTACAACATCTGTCTGGGTAAATCTTGCAAGGAATTCAGTAAAAAGATCAGAACTTCAGCCTTATATGATTGCTATAAAAAGCTCACATCTTTAAACTGGTGATGAGATCATAAACTGTCTGGGTACCAAGTCTGGCTTCAAGATGTTTAAAGGCAACTTCACTGCAAGATTGAGCAATCCAGACCTGGGATCTGTGTACTCCTGATATGGCAGTGCACATATAAACTCATGACAGTATCTTGGTAGAAGATCTTCAAACTTATCAGATGGAGAGCAATCCTTGAGCTTGAGCAACTCAGGCCACAATGCAAATTCATTCCACTATTGAGCCAAAAACACTTGTTATTAGCCAATCATTAATGAAATCTTAACAAAAGTATTTGCTAGCTGTATTCCCAACTACATTATAATTTAGACAGCTTTGGTCTTTCTATGGTTGTCAAAGGTCATTATTTTATTTACCAAACTCCATCATAAATCAAATGTACTTGTACTTTGGTTCAAACCTGTCGAAAAAAAGAATAATAGACAATTACTTATCTAGACCTAAAAACCAGCCGTTGCAAGTACCACATGAGTTAGACCATGCCAAGTCCATAAAGGAGAGACATCAATCAAGTACATGGTTACGTTAAGTGTTTTTTTTTCATTCTAAGTTGTATTTAAAAGAAAGTAATGTCATAATAGGAGCTTACTTTCCAGGACAATATCTTCATTGGGTACTCCTCTTTAAGCCTTCTTCTCTCTTGGAATTCAACAAGACCATCGGTAGAATTGAGTATGTATCTCTTCATGTTGCGTGAAATCCAAAAACCCAAGCACAAATCAAATCAACTAAATACGAAATCTGAAAGCTGAAAATTAAAGAAGATTCAAAAAGGAAATCATATGTTGTAGTAAACCTAAGAGAAATAAAAATATTCTTCCTCTTGTTAAATATCAAATAAAAGTAATTACCACTGATAATTATTAGTAGTGTACCATAGAAAGAGTGGGTTGATGATCTCTAAATGCTCTTCAATAGCATGATCGAATGGCTTGTGCTCCTTAACTTGCTCCCAATCTAACATAAACAAAGTAGAGTTTAAGGTAATCAACAAATAAAGCTGCAAAGCAAACTAATTTGGAGCAGAACACATCAGATTTGTTTGATTAAAAGGTAGAAAAAAACTGTGGAAATAACGAGGACCAACATCGGGTATGTAAAATTATTAAGATAAAGCGAAAAGCAATAGAGCGCAAAGCATGCTGATGCTCTTACAGCATTTTGTATGGCTGATTAAAAACAACAAAGCAACTTAGAACTTAGATTTCACTGTATTAAAAAAAAGGGCTTTTACCAAGCAAGCATTTGAACTCTTTTCAGATGAAAAAACACACCTTTTCATTTCACCAATTTGAGACAAACCCAAATGGAGAAAAAGGCCATAGTACAAAACCCATAAGACAATCCAAATAAAACTCTACAACAGAGAAAGTTGCCAATTATAGAAGCCAATAGCACAACTAATCGACTAAAGATTTCCTCTCAATTCACACAAAGTGAATTACACAATCTATCAGAAAAGTTGAATCAATTCCCTCATAAACACCAGCATATAGCTGAAAAAATAACTTCAATTAAGTTGTGAGTTTAGCCAGCTAACTCTATAAAGTAAGTTAGATAATCAATAACACACATCACTGTATGATTAACTTTCGTTTGGTATTGGAACTCAATCAATGGCTTCTAAAAAAAGATCCAATGAGTTTACGTGCAACAATACAAATACTTTGCCATCCAATTAATCAAGTAACCAGATATATATTTGCTTCAGGAAATCAGAAGTTAATTAACTATGGAATATAGTGAATTTTGCCAAACATCTTAAGGTTTGAAGATAAGCTTGAATCAGTCACAAATAAACAAAGAATGAGGTGAAGAACCAATAAGAGCAATCAAACACCACTCCTATTTAAATGAAAGAAGTTGCAAGACACACATGTATTCCCAATTCCCCAAAGAGATGTCAAATCCATCATAGAATCTCCCTCTAGCCTGGTCAAATGACAAATGAGAACCACAGACACATATGTAAATAAACAAAGTTGAGAGCGACAAGTTCAAACCACTCAATTTTGCACACGAATTTGTACTTTGATGAGGCTGAGAAAATTTGTCGGCAGTGAAGAATTCGATTTCTTTCTCCCGAGTCCGTCGTCCCGACCTGATTCTCTCTCCTAGCCTCCTAGGGTTGTTTACCAGTTGAGTTAGGATCAATTAGAATTGAGAAATAAGAACCACGGTAGACAGAAAGACATTAGGAAACAAATTTCAACTGAGAATGACAAGTTAAGGGTGCATTTCATAACTTACCAGGACAGATTTGATAAGGAACGGGAGAGGCGAGGTTTTCACGGTTGGAGGAGTGGTGGTGGCTTTCACCTCGGTTTTGCAGAAGCGTTCAGAGGAGAGCACTGGCAGATTGGCGCCGGGGGAAATGATGTTGGTGGACTGGCGGTGAGAGTTGTTGGACTCAGAGAAGAAAGAGAAGAAAGGCAATGTTGGAAGACAAAGCACATGAAAAGCTTCGTTCAGTAGGTTTGAAGAAAAGTAAAAGCAAATTTCCCCTTTTTTATAAAACAAATCCACTATTAACTGTAACCACACGATAACAGCAACGGGATTTTATAAAAATGAACGCTTGGATTTAGTAGTGAGGATTAATTTAGGTTGGAAATCCATATGCACCTAATAATATCTTGGATTAGTGAATTGGACTATATTTGCGAACCAGACGGTCTGGATATCACCAACCTAAAAGCTCAAAGTCCCATTCAAGTGGTGTTGGATCGTAACTGGTTAGCGAGAGCTTGGGAACTGGCTATTAAGCTGTTCCCAAGGCAGCGGAAGAAACAATATCGCAATTATTAAAAGCTGAAAGAACACAGTTCCCTTATAGAGGAACCCCACGACAATCAACTAGTTGTGTGGGTAAACCTCTACCTCCGCTTGGAGGATTTTGAATGACTTACTTATTTTATTGCTTGTTCCTTAGTTACAAACAGCCAGATTCAAACTTCTCTGTTCCTACGAGTTCTACCTAACTCTAGCAACTCTAATGAATCTTCTCAACTGAGTTCCTAAGCGAACAACTCAACTAAAACAAGTAAACCAAACCTTACGCCTTGACTATCTCAGTTCACTTGCTCCTGGGAACTTAGCTTCGCCGTCGTCGAGATCAGACACTCGCCGTCGGGGACTTCTCTTCTTCTTTCTTTCTTTCTCTGGGAGTATATGTGAGTTCTGGGAGAAGTGCTTGAACTTAGCACTATTCATTTAGCTTTATACTCGGTTGTACTTGGGCTTCAATCACATCTTTCATGTTGTCCAAAATGCCCTTTGCTTGCAGCCCAAGTGTACAATCTTCACATGTGACTTCGATTTGAACTAGGTCAACTTCTTGAATCAATCGGACCGTTGGATCACTCGTGACAGTCTGCTCATCAGACTGTTCCTTCGTTCTATCCAAGACAAGATCCCGCGATTTACGCTGAACGGTCTTTGTCTTCACATGTGAGTTCCCATGTGATGGGAACTGTCTTCTTTAGAGTTCCTTTGAGAGAAACTCTTCAGTGTGTATGCTTGTGTTCCTTGACCATTCATCGAAGTTCCCATGCTATGGGAACTTTCTTTGCTGAACCTGTGTTCCTTACAAATACTTGGACAAGGCATATTAGTTCCCATATGGTGTTTGTCATTATCAAAACTGGAGAATGATCTCGTTGTTCCGATGTTTAGAACCAGAGGTCCCAACACCGTCCCAACAAGTGGGTTGGCATATAAAATTAGAAGTCGAAAGTAGCCTGATGGGTGTACTAAAAGCCCAATAAAGAAACTAAGTTAGCTTAGATTTATGTACTACTTTTCCACTTCTTTTCCACATCCTAATTAATAAGATTTCAGCCACGAAATATATGCCAATTTTAATTTTATTTACTATTTTTATTA
Source organism: Fallopia convolvulus (assembly GCA_964016875.1). Classification (NCBI taxonomy): domain Eukaryota; kingdom Viridiplantae; phylum Streptophyta; class Magnoliopsida; order Caryophyllales; family Polygonaceae; genus Fallopia; species Fallopia convolvulus. The sequence continues at coordinate 38,548,392 of OZ024733.1, forward strand.
TCTAATTTCTCACATTATTTTACATCATAACCAATATATTTTTGAACGCTTAATCTAGAAAACAATTTAACTGGAAGTTACTAAAGGTTACGGTCATTACGAAAAGTTATTATTGTTTACTAATGGTTACAAGAAGTTATTGGAGCTTAATAGTGGTTGAGAGATTTTTCTTGTTTAATCGAGTATGTTAGAGCAGAAAATAAACAATGGGCTGTGTATTTTTAGTGTGTGCCCAACACTAACAATAGACATAAACAATAGATGTTCACCATATAACGGAAATAATTAATAAATACATTATCGACAGACAAATTACCTATCGAGAAAGCTCCGATCAATTAATTAGAAGATCAGAGAAAACTAATAATACCCCTAGGTATGTAAGAATTACATTTAATGATATACTGTACTTGTGTAATATTTTAATGATATACTTGTGTTTTGTAAGATTTACATTTATAATGCAAGTAACTACTTCCTAGTTCGGTTGGATTTGCTCCTAGTCAACTTGCCATTTAGCTATTAACCTTTAAGTGTAATTTATACCTAAAAAAAAAAAATTATTCCAAAAAAATTTACTAGAGGTTTTTGGAATACATTTTAGGTATAAATTTTCTTCTACCAAAAAAATTTATACCTAAAATGTATTCCAAAAACCTCTAGTAATCAGTACTGTATTAACCTTGAAACCTTCACTCAAATGTTGCATGTACCTTTTAACTACCGTCTTTTTGCCTTAAAGTGCATAACTTCTTGTCCTAAAATTAAATGCTAACCTTATTTATAAGGTCTTATACGATCTGATCTTCTATCTTTTCTTTGTCATGAAAAGATGTAGCATTCAAAAATACAATGACTTTATCTACAAGAATAAAAACTATTTATAACCATAGAATTATATTATATCTCAATTGTGTGACATCTATATCCCACCATTATGTTACTGTAATATAATATATCAACTTAATCTTCTTTAAACCAATTGCGATATCATCTAATAGCTTATTTTATTTTTCTTAAACATAGTAACTTTTCTTATATCACACCGTATAATTTTCACACAACTTCACCTAGATGTGCACATTCTAGGCTTAACCCAATATTTAGGCTCCTTGTCAGAGTCATCTCCCCAAGCAACAGCGTAATCATTCCCCACTCTACGTGGCCGCGGATTGCCCCCATACTAGCCGCTCAAGGAGCACCGCCCCCGTCCGCCGTCTCCAATGTGTAACACCCGAATTGGCTGCTGGAACGTGCGATGGCCTTAACCACTCATGCAAGCGCTCCGCAGTAGTGGACCTCGTGCGTGCCCATTCCCTCAATGTCATCTCCCTTCTTGAAACTCATGTCTCCTCGACCAACCTTGTCTCTGTTTCTAATAATCTTCTAAATGGTTGGCATTCCACCTCCAACATTCAGTTTGGGAACTACGCTCGTATCATCATTCTTTGGGATCCCTGATCTCTTATCTCCCTCTCCGTCCTCTCATGCTCTGCTCACATCATTCACTGTCGATGTAAGGCCCCAAGCCTTTAGAAGCGATATCCCATGCCAACCCGAGGACTTCCCAGGAGGTCACCCATCCTAGTACTACTCTCGCCCATACACACTTAACTTCTGAGTTCTTTGTCCTCACTTGAGCCCAGAAAAGGAAGAGCTCTTGTTGACATGGGATGCACCTCAATCTCAAATTATCGGGGTATTACAATCTCCCCCACTTAAACACTTGACGTCCTCGTCAAGGCCCAAGTACCACCCTCTAGGTTGAGTCACCACCCTCTAGCCAAGTGCACTCATACCCTAGAGTCGGATCTGATACCATTTGTAAGGCCCCAAGCCTTTAGAAGCGCTTTCCCATGCCAACCCGAGGACTTCCCAGGAGGTCCACCCATCCTGGTACTACTCTCACCCATGCACGCTTAACTTCTGAGTTTTTTGCCCTCACTTGAACCCAGAAAAGGAAAAGCTCTTGTTGACATGGGGAGCACCTCAATCTCTTATAAATTATCGGGGTGTTACAGTCGCATTCTTGACTTCACCACTCCAAAGATTTTCTTACTTCCTTTGTCTATGCCTTCAATGATTCCCCTAGTAGAGCTGGCCTTTGGGATGATATCCTTCACCATAACAATGGCAGAGCCGAACCATGGTTGATCGCCGAGGATTTTAATGTTGTCCTTGGGTCCAATAAAAAGGATCTTTGAGCGCCCCTGCCCTGCCCCTTCTAGCGATGAGCTTGCCCAATGTCTTCGCCAAACCGGGTTATTTGATATGAATTCCCATGGAGCTTTCTTCACTTGGAATAATAAACAAAGCAATGGTACTAAAATCAAATTGGATCGCTCCCTCATCAACTTTGATTGGCTCAATTCCTTTCCTCTTGCCTCCACTTTCTTTGCCCCTCCTGGCATTTCGGACCACAACCCTCAAATCATATCTCTTATTCCCCCACCTCAGAAATTTGCTGCTCTGTTCAGATTTAGTAATTCGTGGGCGTCTCACGAGCTCTTCCTACCCACGTTTGGTAGCATCTGGAACACCCCCATCGAGGGTTTCTCCATGTTCAAAATTGTCTCCAAGCTGAATCTCCTTAAACCCAAACTTTGCCGCTTTAGCAATGGCACCATTGAATCCATGTTTGAACGTCTCAAAGCCAATAAAACCGCCCTCTCCTCCCTCCAAACCCACTCCCATAATCAACCCTTCAATGACACCCTTCACCAGCAGGAGTCGACCTTCATTCAAGACATCTTTGCTGATTCCAAAACTCTTTCCTCTTTGTTTAGACAACAAGCAAAACTTAACTGGCTCAAAGGGGGTGACCAATGCTCCTCGATCTCTTACAAATCCATCAAAAAGCGCCGCTCCAAGAACATCATTGCCTCCCTTAATGACCACCTTGGTAATCCAATCTCTTCACCCAACGACCTGGCCAATCATATTATACTCTTCTTCACCAACCTTCTTGGCTCGCACTCGCCGCCTTCCCTTTTCCAGTGCACCACCTCTCCCCTGGCCCCTCTATCTCTTCAAACCAATCCACCTTTCTCCTCTCCCCCATCACCAATGCTGAGGTGAAAGAGGCCATCTTCAAGATTGATCCAAACAAGACTCCCGAGCCAGATGGCTTCAATTCCTTCTCCTTCCGAAAGTCTTGGTGCATTGTGGGCAATGATGTTCTGAAAGAAATCCAAGACTTCTTCTCCAATGGTCGTCTCTTGCGTGAAATTAATCACACTGCCATACATCTCATACCCAAAAATCCAAATCCCCGCCTCATCTCCAACTTTCGCCCAATTTTGTGTTGTATAACTCTCTACAAAACTATCACCAAACTCCTGTCTGACCGCATTCGCCGCCTCTTGCATCAGCTCATTTCTGACAGCCAGGGTGCCTTTGTGCCCGGACGCTCCATTTGGAATAATATCCTTCTTTGCCAAGAACTTTTCAAGCATTACGGCCGCCAAAACACCCCGCCTAGCTGTGCTATCAAGATTGACTTCAAAAAGGCTTTTGACTCAATTGAATGGAACTTTGTGGAACATGTTCTTTGTTACTTTGGCTTCCCTTCCCTCCTCATTAATCGCATCATGACATGCATTTCCACCCCTTCCTTCTCCATCTCTATCAATGGGGAATATAAGGGCTTCTTCCATGGCAAGAGAGGCCTTCGTCAAGCGATCCCTTATCTACGTATCTCTTCGTCTTGGTTATGGAATATCTTAGTCGCATGCTCCAAGGCCTCGAAGCGGATCCAAACTTCCATTGGCACCCTAAATGCTCCACCGAGAGAATTAATCATCTTGCCTACGCCAATGACCTCATAATCTTTTGTAAAGGCGACCCCTCTTCGATCCGGGCTGTCCTTAGGGTCCTTAATGACTTTGGTACTCTTTCAGGACTCAAAGCCAACCACGATAAAACCTCAATTTTCTTCGGGGGTGTGGAGGAGACACAAAAACAGTAGTTGCTCGCTCTCTCCGGCTTCACCCCAGGAACTTTCCCCTTCAACTACCTTGGAGTTCACCTAGGCAACCACAAACTCCATGGTAGGGATTACAACGACTTGATCAACAAGATGACTACCAAGGTCCAATCCTGGACTGCATGCGTCCAATCTCTCTTATGCAGGGCGCGCTGAGCTTACTCGCTCGGTTCTCTATGGCATCAGCAACTTTTGGTGCAACATTCTTCTTTTTCCTAAAGGTGTCTTGGATTGGGTTGAAACCAGTGTTCGTTCCTTCCTTTGGAGCGGTCTCCACTACTCCAACAAATTCCCCATTGCTTGGGGCAATGTTTGTAGACCTCGTTCCGAAGGCGGTCTTGGCTGCAAGGAACTCTTAGCATGGAACAAAGCTTGCTTCTCTAGAACCATTCATGAGCTTGTTGAACCACCACATAACATCTGGGCTCGTTGGGCCACCTCAAACCTACTGATGAACTTCGACATTTGGATGGTTCCCCTGAAGAGTAGCGACAACGGGAGCTAGCTCTCTCTCCTCCACCTTCGCAACCAACTGACCACAATTTTGTCCCTAGCCCTCATACAAAGAAACAACCCTCATCACATAGCTCTTGTGATGAGGGTTGTTCCTTTATCTTCGTCATCTTCATTCTCATCGTTCTTAGCTTTGACGTGTCCTAGTGATTTCCATGTCTTAAAGGTCATTCTGTGTTAACCTTTTCCTTGGCCAATTATTGTATATGCGATTCTCCTTCAAAATTCTCTTGTGAAAAAGTATGCAGGACTAAGACCACCGATCACAACCATGATCTCCTATTCAAACTTGATTGTTGTGTCTTCGATACCCAATGTAGTTAGGTGAGTACTAAGGATCTCAACGAGAAAATGATAAGAAGAGAAGGTAACATTGTCTTTAATGAAAAATTTGTATAACTCTCACTTTCCATCTTGACTTTCTATCTGCATCTATTCAATCGCAACTTACATTTTCTTATCCATTTTGCAGTTCACTACGTTGTGCATGTCCTCTGAACATAGGAAATTGTTCAAGAACATCTTATATTTGAAGTTCTCTCCATTCCATTCTATGCTTTTGGTTTCCAGAGGGTACATACACTGTCACCCTTCTTATTTGCAGCAACCGTGTAGTCCCTATTGTCAATCACCAACCAGGTGTGGTGGTCATTACTCTTTATCTAGTTAGTCATTAAGACCTTCTAGTGGTCATATTGGCTTGGGTTGAAGAATAGTAAGTTGTTCTTTCCAAATCCAACTTCGTATCATGAAGAACTCATATTTTGTTACCTACAAAGACACATTATAGAGTAACTTGTTCCCATTCCAATTGTTGGAGCGGAATAAAAATAGATAAAATAAGCAACAATAGTGACTTGTTTTCTTATAGAGTAAACATCAATAAACCAACTAGATAACAAGGTAAAACCTCCTAGTATGATTTCAATTGTTGCCTACTTACTTATTAATCGATTCACAACTAAGAGGCAAGAGAGCACTTTTCAAGATTCTGCACACACAATTCTTAGAAAACTCTACCGAATCTTTTCTGTCCTAAAACTCAATCTAAACTCAATAAGCAATCAATGGAACCTTAGAAATACCACAAGATGACCTTGAAACCTAGACACACTCTAAGTTCACCCTTTCTCTTCTTCTCTAATGCTAAAAACAAGGGGTGAGAATTAAGCATAGATGCATATCTATATTTATAAAGAGATGTAGATCCGATCTACGTAAAATATATATTTTTCATCTAAGAACTTTCATGAATCTGATCACAAATGTCTCCATCCTTGCGCAAAATAAAGTCTCCATAAGATACTAATTTTCATATATGATGAATATATTCATGATATTTTCATGTTCCTAATTGTAGAATATGCTTATTGCTGACTTTGTACCCTTTCTATGAGAAACTATGCTTCTTAATCGTTAAATTGTTATATAAAAGATACACATGAGCCTTGCTCCGTTTCATGATAAAAATGAATAAATGAATTAATTTTCCTTACTTATTTAGACTTAACACCACCAGCTGTCTCCGAGGAATCGTTCTTTTTTCCCACTTCAATCACGCTCCATTCCCTACTTGCGTGTTATCTTTTATTGTTACAAATGTTGTAACGAGAAGATCCTAACCCTAAAGTCTTCTGCTTATTTTTTTCATTCTTCCTCACAAAATTCTGATCAAAGTTGATTTTGCCTTTGTCTTTAATTGTTAATGGCATTGTCTGACTCTGAGCAAGAAACTTTTAACTCAACATCAAGCTTGCAAAAATAGCCGACCCCAAAACGTCTCATCTTTGATCCCCCTTCACCATATTACCTGCATCCTTCGGATCATCCGTGTCTCACAATTTTCCCGGTGATTTTAAAGGGCGATAATTACCAAGAATAGGCAATTGCCATGAAAAATGTTTTTTCAAGCCAAGTGTAAGATGGGATTTTTGGATGGTCGGATTGCCAAGCCATCTAGCAACATCGACGATGAAGATGATTGGTTCAGTGTAAATTCAATGTTGATCGGATGGATTATTCAATCCATCGATCCAACCTTACGATCCTCTATAACATACTATGGTACTATTCATGCTTTATGGGACAATATGAAGCAGAGATTCTCAGTTGGAAACGCGCAACAAATCCTCCAAATTCATTCCAACATTGCTCAGTGTCATCAACAAGGACAATTTGTAGCCGCCTATTACGGAAAATTAAAGAACCTATAGGACGAGCTCAGTAGATACATACCGCCCAAATCGTGCAACTGCGAGAACTATACGTGTTATATCTTGGCTTAACTGCTCAGCGAACGGGAGGAAGAATGCCTACATCAATTCCTCATGGGATTCTATGATGATACTTTCGACACCTTTCATTCGAGCTTCGTTGCGCAAGAGCCACTTCCCAACCTCAAGAAGGCTTACACGCTTGTTATCCATGAAGAACTTCACAAATCCTTGATCAAAGAACGAGAATCGAATCAAGACAATCTCACCTTCACAACTTAATCCAAAACTAGTGATCAGAAGGCTAGTAGAGTCGTGCATACTCATTGTGTGTTCAATATCCACGATGTTTCAAAGTGCTACAAATTGATTGGCTATCCCGAGGACTAGACATCAAGGTTTCGAGGCGTTGGCCGAGGTGATTAAAATTCCAACCGTAGAGATAGCAATGCTTCTCATGGTGACCAGAAATCAGGCCCGGGTGACAGTAAAACCGGAAAAGGTGAAGGCGGCGCTGGTTGTGAACATGGGCACAACGCAAATGGTCTTGCGAATTTGTTCGGTAGCCTAAGCATCGCACGATAGTTTGCAGTTCTCTAACGTTGATCGTTCTGCACTCGGTTTAAGTCGGGACCAATGGAAATTTGTCGCTCAACTATTCAATTCCCTGAACACTAACTCTGGTTCTAATGAGACCTCGAGTAAATTGGATTCTTGGATAGTAGCTAGACATTAGCGTTTCATATCACATGACGGGTGATCAACGTCTAATTCAGGATATTCGCTCTGATACCATGTAATGATAGAAATTATGGAATGAATTGTGTGTCATTATCCTCATGGGAAAGAGTTCATATACAATTCCTTAAGAGGTATCTCAAGATCTTCTATCTAGTTTAATATGCAAGATAAAAATATATAATACAAAGTTATATCCTAAAATATCAATATTATATTCCAATAAATGTTCCATTAAGAATGTATTTGTATGACCATTTTAATTTGTTTTTAACTACTTACTACATTATTTGGTAAGTCAAAATCAACTAGTTTATGAAAATGAGATTTGGGTAATTGTTTGTCACTAGACAATTGATGTATTTGAAATAAATAATTATTAATTTTTAATCCAAATCCGTACAAGGTACGGGAATATATGCTAGTAAATTAATCGAAACAGAAATAATAGTAGTTAATTTCTTTTCTTTTATTAAATAAAAAATAGAAATTATACCTTACAACTAGTTATAACTAGTTGTTTATGTCCAAATGCAATTTAGTAATTTATTTTAACTCCAACTTAGGTTTTACCTAGCTATTTAAACTACACAACTCCAATTTCACTATCATTGATTAAACAACTTGTATACCCAAACACACAAGCCTTTATTTTTCTTTTATTATTTTCGTTGTTACATCACTTATCTATTTTATTAAACGCTCAAGGAACAATAAACTATAAAATACACGGTATTTAACATTATCAAAATGAGAAAGAGAATAATCCTAGTTAATCTTATCATAAAATTAAAAAATATTGTACATTTTTTTAAGAGCACTGTCTATAAAAAGACCAACCGAAACCTCTGAATAGTGCCATTTATATCCCATTATTAAACACCAACTGTTTTGTAAATTTGGCAGGGATGTAACCAGAAACTTCTCATTATAGGGGCTAATAATATTTATCATTTGACATATTTTACCACAATTTTTTCAATATTATCTTCAATAATTAAAAACTAGTTGAAGTCCCGTGATATTCACGAGATAATTTTACTAAAAAACTATACAATTCTACGATATTAATTTAAAATACTAAATATATTTATATAATATGATAATAAATTACGCATTAGACAAAAAATTTTTTTGGTTTGTACTCCATATTTTAATTGAATATATTTTTAAATATTTTTTCCATTATTTGTGGAGATCTTGTCCAAATTTAGATTGAAATTATTAAAATATTCCCTTTTTATTAAATATTTTTAAATAATATTTTCTTATTTTTTCAGACATTAATATGTATAAAGTACTTGGTTTTTTTTATAAAGATAATAATGATTATGATAGGTTATCTGTAGGATCGTTAGTACTTCTAGGTCGTTGACCTAGCCAACGTCGCCAACCTGGTCAAGGTTGTCGACTTAGACAAAGTCACCAACCTGAGTGTATACGCAGCGGAAATTTAATTTAACAGAAAAGACTTACTTGACACACCAATATTTTATAGTGGAAACACTTGATCGATGAACTCTATCAATCAAGTGTGAAAACCACTCCCTTCCAAGTTCTCGCTTGGAAGGATTAAAAGTCGTAGCTTGCTATATTGATCTTTTGGATTGTTTACAAGAACACCCTGGATCTAGACCTACTTCCCAAGCACTCTAGAACTCGTTGTGAACCGAGTAACCGCAACCCTCAACCCTTCTAACAAGCCTACGTCTCACCACTCGATCGAATCCCACGAACGAGTCACTCTATCTTTTCTCTTTCACAAATATGGAGTATAAGCTCGTGGTTTTTCCTCTCTTAATATTCAATATCAGCTCACCCATTTTCTAACCTAATAACCACGAATTATATAGGCTAGCACACTAGGGTTTAGAGATATATTACTTCCTTTATTAATTAAGGAAGATAATATAAATCTAATCCTTACAAATCTTCCTAAGGATAAAATAAATATTACAATAAACAAACTCCTTAAGGCTTAAGCAAGATCCACATCCTTTCTTGTTTTGAGAGATTCTTTCCTTAACCGAACTGATCTGATATCTCGCGCAATCTTCTCACGCGTTTTCAGTCCGCCTTCTTGTCAGGTCGACGACCTAGCTCACGTCAACGACCTGCCCACGTCGGCGACCTGGATCACGTTGACGACCTGACTCACGTGGACGACTTGGATCACAGATTCGAGGTTGGCCATGTGACTTGAATAGGTCAGGGACGTCACTCACGTCGACGACCTGTTTTGCAGCTTCGAAGTTGGCCACCTCACTTGCGTAAGTTGACGACCTAACAAAGTCTTGAGCTCACATTCTACCAACTCTTCTATTCCGTCTTGGTTCACATGTTCGCGACTTCTCACATGTTCACGAATTCATAGAAGAATTCATGTTGTCAACTTCCTTCATGTTTGGAACCATCAAAATCAAAGCTTCGCTTTCTAACATTATCTATAAAGCATAATATAATTTATTAAAATAATTTTTTAAAGTTAATTTATTAAAATTATATATTAGGGTTCTTATCTTTTACTCTATAATAATAAGAATGTTTGTAAATATGAAAAATACAACATAAAGATTAGTATAGAAGAGAACATTGTCCTTGATTTAAGAGATAAAATATAGAGAAAATTATCTATGTATTATTTTGCAAAATTCAATCCATCTATAAAGTTGTTTTCCATGCTAAATTTACATAACGAAGAAATAAAATATAAAAGAAATTAATGTATATGAAAATCTGCAAAATTCAATGCATTAATCAACCTATCATCCATATTAAATTACAAAAAACGTAGAGATAAAAAAATTTAAATGAAAGTTGGGGCTAGATAAAAAAAATATATTCTATATTTACATAAATAAAATACAGATGAAATTAAGAAAAATATAATGTAAATTTTTATCAAAATTCAATTTAAGCAAGTATTCATCAAGATTTGTAAATTTTTCTTTCTTTTTTTTTTATCAAACTTTGATTTAAGAAAAAATCTTTAATATAAATGCATACAAAGATAAAGAAAATATAATTTTATTAATTTAAATTAAAATTCAATTTTTTTATTTTTTTTTACATTTACATATAATCTTAGTCATCAACATAAGATTATATCTTTTTCTCAAAATAAAAATATATCAACATAACAAAATTTATTATTTAAAATTATATCATTACACATATATAAATTTTATACTTGAAGCTCAAGCCTTGTTAAAAGATAAAAAAAAAATATTAAGACCCTAAAGCTTGTTAAGAGATAAAAAATATTAAATTAATATGGAAAATATCATCTCATAGGAATTTATGTACATAAAATTATATAAATATGTTATCTATTGTAGTAAACTAATACATAATCCATCGATAGAAAATTATATACATAAAAAATTATATAAACATGTTATCTATTTAGTATATATTCCAAGAATACTATAAGTTGTTACAAAATTTATTAAATATAATTTCACATTAATTTTTTCAAAAATGTCATGTGGAGCAAATTTTACAACAGACTGGGGTTCCGCTTTATAATGTATTAGGGTAGATAATTACGTCAAAATATAATAAAAGTGAAAGGATCTTAATAAGATTGACGATATATAAGTCAAATCATATGGTTTTTTTTAATTTTTAAGACAAATCTTAAAACGACATGTATTTCTGAACGAATGGAGCACAAAATATTGAAAAATATTTAAAGAAACTCTTAAAATTATTAATACATAATTAAAAAAAATACTTAAAACACGCATATGATATTATCTTCGGTATAACCTGTGAATTGTGTGATTCAACTACTAAAGGCTCATAACTAAAAACTAAAATCCAAACTGAAACTCTCGTACTAATAATGAATTGTGTGATTCAAGACATCCCAACAATAACTTATTTAAAGCTTTCGGGTTCAATTACACTATGAAAGTAGGAAGTTTAGCAAAAGATAACAGCATTTTAAGTAAATGACTTGTTAGAAGTGGTTTGTATGTGTCTAATCTTAAAATGTTTATAACTTTTTGCTCAAATGTTATATTAAAGCGTATAATATATCAAATCGAAGCTATTAACACGAGGAACATATATATCAGAAAAAATTTGGATTGGGAACCGTGGCCCACTCCCGCTCCATATAGTTCCGCCTCTGAATTTTGGATCACTTCGAAGGAGCTTGTAATATAAGCTTTTCGAATTAGTTAAAGAACTAAAGCAAGGAATATTATAAAAACACCTGTGCTTGCATAAGCCGAAGTCGAAGAGATCGGAGAAAAAAATGTTGCCCTTTCTAGAGTATTTTAATAGTTTGGACATATAAATTAGTTATCGACTGAAAATGACTCCTACATATATGTCCATAAGCGATTAATTTATAATTATCATTTTTTAAATTAAAGTTATTATTGGTCTATACTTAATAGTTTTTGTTGGATCCAAGTACGTTTACAATAATTGTTTTTTGCAACGAAAAAATAATAATAAAACATGTAATAATAAAGATAAGTTAATTATTGGATCGTGATGTGTTAGTAGTGAGTTGGGAACCGACGTTGGACTTTTCCCAAATCGGAGGAATTAGACAGAAAATTGCAAGTAATAAATTAAAACAGGACGAAACACAGTTCCATTATAGAGGAACCCCACTACAACCAACTAGTTGTATGGGTAAACCTCTACCTCCGTTTGGAGGATTTTGAATGACTTCCTTCTTTTATTGATAGTTCCCTAAGCTACTACAAAACAAAGCTCAAACTTCTCTGTTCCCAACAGTCACCGAACTTGAGAACACTAATGATCGAACTTTCTCAACCTAAGTACTAGGACAACATATCAACTAAAACAAGAAACTCAAACCTTACACACTCTACACTTGTATCTTGAATTAGTTCCCTTTCACTAGGAACGCTGGATTCACCGTCGTTGAGATCATACACTCGTCGCTAGAGACTTCTCTTGGTTGCTCCGTTCTTGACTTGCTCCTTTTCATATTTCTTAAGGCTTTTTCAAGAAGTGACTTGCAAGTACACTATTCATTGGTTTATATAGGCTCTTGAGGTTTGAGGCTAAATCTTCATTTTGCACTTGTCTTAAATGCCCTTGTCTTGCTAGCCAAGTATGTACTTTCTTCACATGTGATTCCATTTGAAATTGGTCAAAAGCTAATCGGACCATTGGATCAATTGGCTCAGTTTGAGGAACAGACTGTACCTCTGCTTTGTCTGGAACAGGCTTCCATGTTTTGTGCTGCATTGTCTTGGGAACTTGTCTCTCATGAGTTCCCTTGATAGGAACCGCTTCTTTCATTCAGTCGTCTTTGTACGCTCTTGTGTTCCCTTAGGGGAATGTCTGTTCAACCTGAAGTTCCTTTGAAATACTTGAACATAAAACGTTACTTCCCATAAGGATCGTTGTTCCGATGTTGTGGAATGCGAGTTCCAACACCGTCCTAAAAATTTTCCCATTTTTGATGATGACAAACCCATTTCAAAAGACAAGTATTTCAATGTGTGAGAGATCATGGGATGCATATGAGTTCCTAAGTGCAATGCATATGAGGGATATGTTTTATCCGTCAATCCCAACTTACCAAAAGCATGTATTAAGAAAACTTTAAACAACACATCTCACATATTTTCTCCTTCCCCCTTTTGGCATCATCGAAAAGTGAAAGGTAGAGAGGAAAAAATAAAGGAACACACAATCATACTAAAGGACAATTTCATTACTAAGGCAAAAAAATGTACAGAAATGGAACTTAAAAAAATACATAATGTGGGGGAGAGAGAGTGGTAGGTAACTAAAAGGACAAGATCATGGGGCCCTTGGCTTGAGAGGATTCCTAATCTCAATAAGGACCTCCAACATTCACTCACATGTGACGACAATATGTTGAAGCATCTGGTTGTTCCCAACAGATGCTTCATTAAAAGGGAGAGTTCCCATCGCCCGTTCCTCTGACGTCTCAGAATGGCACAACTTCTGGATCACGGTCAGATCCAATTCCTGGCCGAGTTCCACCTCGTCCTTTGTAGTGTCATAGAGGCCTTCCTTGACGAGGAGCATCTTGATCAGAGAAGCATATGGAAGAGAGTGAGTAAGAGAGGCTAGACACTTGTCGATGCCCAAGGATGATCATCGATAGATTAATGGGCTCCTTTTAGAGAAAGTAGTAGAGGACAATATTGTCTTGGATGTTGAGTTGATTCCTCTTCTCCTATCTAGGGATCACAGCCTTGATGATAATTTAATGAGCCAAGCTTGGCTAGGAGGGATAGATTGTGTTTGGGATAGCCATTGGTGGGAACGCGGCCATCATAGAGACAAAAGAGAATTTCATCTCGATTGAAGATGGCCCATTTTTGATGGGGGGGGGGGAACTTCAGGCCTTTCACAGGGACGTTGAGGAGAAGGCGAATGTTGGTGGCATTATAGGAGTACTTGTCACCATGGAGGGTGAGAGTTCCCTGCGTGCCATCCTTGTCGATTTTGAAGTTGTTGTAGAAGAGCTTAAATTGGTCAGGGTCGACAAGTGTCGGCTTGTTGCACACATGTTCCCATCCTTGAGCCTTGATGAGTTCCCAAAGCTCACCAATCTCGTTGGTAGTAGGAAGGATTCAGATAGGACGAGGGGGTGATTAGCTTGTGTTCCCCAGATACTAAGGCCTTGGGTGCCTCTGTTCCCTTACCCTTCTTTGTTCCCTTGCTCCCCTTGGATGCTTTCTTTTGTTTTGCAGGGGAGGGGTTGTTCTATAGCATCAAAACTTAGTCCCTTTCCTGGGGAGAAAGGTTTGGAGCAGTGGAGACGATGATTTTCTTGCCATGACATGCTCCTTCATCAGAAGCCAATGCGTTTGTATATTTCGCTGCTAGATCAGCTGCATCGAGGACCTTGGTGGCGTTGTCGTCACCAGAGTTCCCATCGTCTTCTGAGGCGTCTTCCATATCCTCGTCGCCACCTTCCTTGGTGCTCAGTTCTGCACCATTAAGTTCTTTGACCTTGTCACTTTCCTCGACTGCTTCTTCCTTTTCATCGTCTTCTTCACCTATTTGCCTTGGCCTTTTCCTGGAGACCTTGGGAGGTGAGGGACGAACCATGAGAGTATTGATCTTGACCTCAATCTCAACGAGGCGAGTGTTTTCCTCAGTAGAGTCGATGACAAGGGGAGCAAGCCCTTTCTTTCTAGCCACCTGCGCTATTGAAAGGTTCTCGTCCGAGTCATCATCAGGGTTGATGACGGCCTTGGCCTTGGGTGGAGAAGAGGTGGGAGCTCTCGTGTTTGGAGAGCCGGGAGGAGTAGATTCTTTGGGGGAGGGAGGAGGGAATTTTTCTTTGCAGGAGGTGGTGGTGGTGGCGATGGGGTTAGAGTTCCCGTCGGTTGGAGGAGGATGATTGATGGAGGAAGAGATGGGATCACTGGGACTAGAGTTCCCAGAGATCATTGGAGTGTTCCCAAAGGGAGGAGGGGCTTTGGGATTGAAGTTAACAGAACTCGATGGTGGAAGAGAGGAGGGTAGAGAAGATTTTTGAGAGGGCGAGGTGGAAAAGGATGGTAGTGGAGGCTTTTTGAGTGGAGAAGTAGAGGGTGGTGGAGGAGGAAGATTGGAGTCAAGGCGAGTTAAGCCCATGAGAGAGTCGAGGGAGAATAGGGTGGAGAGTTTTTTCTTCTTCTTGGGTTGGTTGGAAGAAGAAGACTTGATAGATTTGGATTTGGGGGATCGGGACCAAAGTTGTCCATGATGAGAATGGGTTTTGAAGGAGCGTTGGAGGATTTGGAGGATTTGGTTTGTGGAGGAGGAAGAGAGAGAGAGGTTGAAAAGGGGGTGGCGTCGTTAGAGTTGGCGCAACCACCCGGGGAGGATGAGGGTTTTTGCCTAGAATCTCTATCTCAAGGAAGGAGGGGCCAATGTTGGGGTTTCTGGGTTCTCGGAGATAGGGCTTTACATACTCATGTAGCATTTTGTACAGGAATTGTTGTCGTTCAAGATCGGGTTCGACATCTGCTTGTTGGAGCATTGTTGTAGCAAAGGATTGTGGATTGGATTCGATCCATTCCTGAACCCAAAGGTCAGGGTGAATGGGTTTTGAGGAGATCTTTGGAGGAGCCATTTTTTAGAGTTTTTGGCTTTTTTCTAGATTTGGGAAGAAGAGAGAGAGTTCAGAGATTTAGGGTTTCAGAGAGTGAGGGATGAAGAAGGTCCCAAAAATGGCAATGAGAGGATTAAGAGGATTTGGGATGAGGATAAAAGGGTAAAAGACGGTTCCCAATTTAAAATGCACCAATAGCGTTTTTGTAGCGTTTCGTCTTCCTCTGCAAGTTTCAAGACATGTGTCAACATTTCCCATGGCATTCCAATTGGCGTTCAAAACGCTTGGCTCTCAGCGTTTCGCCACTGTTGAGATTTTTGACACACTTTCTCCCTTCCCGAGTGACGCTTCGTCTTTCTTCATCATTCTAGATTAGTACAGTGTTCCCTTGTGTCGTGATCAAACTCCAAGCAAGTTCCTATGATCTTTGTTAAAGGACCAGGTTTGGATAAAAGTGGTTAGGGGAACTCATATCCAAATTTTATGTGGAGCTAGGGAACACAAAGGAGAACCAGACAATTGAAACTCGATAAAGGGACAAACAAGGGGGATCATGAGAAGCGTTTGTCTGATTCACAGTTAAGGGGTTGTTTTATGATCAACCATCATTGTGGCTTGTAATGAGGGTGAAAGGAACTCGGGTTGATCATTTTGGGCCAAAAGAAACAAAGTTCCATAAAGTAAAAATTATGCCTTAGACTAGTAATGTGGTAAAATGAAAGCGCAAGATCCTAGTTCCCTAACATGCAATTCAACTTAAACTAGCCAAGCATCGAGGGAATAACATCGACTTGTTTAGTTTAGAATTATCATCCCTAGAAGCATCCTTAGGTGCTCATAGGGACGTCTGTCTAAAGTTTTAGTGAAAATGTCCGCAATTTACTCTTCAGTTCTACAATATTTCATAGAGATGTTTCCATACATGCCCTTTTAGGACCACCTAGTTACATTTTATTTCTCTCTTCCTGGTGGCTACACATCATGTCTCTCCCTCAGCCCTCGCACCTCACCCAATCGTTCACTATTTTTGGATTGCCATCGTGCGTCCAGGCATGCTTCAATGGCAGGGAACTAGTGTTCATCCTTTGACTTGGGCTATTTTCTCCTCTGATGGGTTTTGGATGAACCTCTGTTGATGGGCTTGTGGAGATTGGACCCAGCACCTATACTTATAACAAACAATCCCTCTCATCTAACAACTTTACATTTAGCCCCCTATAGTTACACTTATTCACACTTATAGGCCTTGTTTTTATATACTTCGTGTAAAAGTCCTATATCACGTAACAATAAATCTCAAAGTTGAACGTGGAAGTCGACCACAACATAATTTTTGAATCAGCAAGAGACAATCTGATTCCATCTTAACACGAAGAACACCTTAGTTTCTCGCTACCTCCAAACCAGCGCATTTCTTCTTATGAATCCAATACCACAGCCCGACTCCCGAACCGAAGGATCGCAATTAAGGGAGATCCACCCATCCTCACACCGGTGACTAACTTGACTATACAACTCATTTATTATAACTACTCAATTATCAAATTATTGACCATTTATTTATCAAGAGAACAAATCAAACTTGTCAATAAGATAGAGGGCCCACCGATCTTGATTAATTATTCCCAGTAATAAATGGTGGTGCTAATTAGTTTGTTTAATTTGAATAAATTGATTTGGTGATAGTGAAGAAGGTTGAGACAATGTATATAATAACCTCTTAATCAATATCAAGATTTGGTTCAAAGTGTTTGGTACATAGCAATCCTCGTGTACTAAACTCAAAAGAAAGGCATCAATATCATCAATCATCAATATCAATATCTATTACAAATAACTAAAGCCGCCGAAACAATTTCTGCCACAACATTGTGCCACATCACCCCTTTATTAAAATAATAATTTTTTTATAGTTAATTATGCAAAAACGTTTTCTCCAAGTAAACATAAAATAATATTTGTAAAAAATTATCTCCAAATAAAAATAAAGATAAAATAATATTAGTATATTTTGCCAATATAGATAAAAAAGGACATTATATTTATCATATTTGTAAAAAATATAAGGAAAAATATGTACATGTGGTCACATATATATCTTTGAAATAAAAATAGGCATATATTCAACACCTCGGTAATTTATAAGGAATTGAGGTGCTCCCCATAAGAGCTCTTCCTTTTTTGGGTTCAAGTGAGGACAAAGAACTTAGAAGTTAAGCGTGCAAAGGCAAGAGTAGTACCAGGATGGGTGAACTCCTGTGAAATCCTCGGGTTGGCATGGGATAGTGCTTCTAAAGGCTTGGGGCCTTACAAATGGTATTAGAGCCGACTATGGGTTACGAGTTGGCTTGGCCCGGTGGGCGGTCACTCGACCCAGAGGGCGGTGCTTGGGCCTTGACGAGGACGTCAAGTGTTTAAGTGGGGGAAATTTTAACACCCCTTAATTTATAAGGAATTGAGGTACTCTCCATGTCAACAAGAGCTCTTCCTTTTCTGGGTTCAAGTGACGACAAAGAACTCAGAAGTTAAGCGTGCAAGGGCGAGAGTAGTACCAGGATGGGTGACCTACTGGGAAGTCTTCGGGTTGGCATGGGATAACGCTTCTAAAGGCTTTGGGCCTTACAATATAAATGATAATATCTTTGAAATATCTATCTATCTATAAGACTATAACTATATATTAAAGTTGAACCTTTTCGAGCCGCCAGAACAATTCTAGCCCCACTTTAAATTTCAAAAGTAATTTTATATTCTTATTATTTATAATTTTTTCTTTTAAATTTTCTAAAAATCTATTAATTTTTATAAAAACTAATGTTCTAATATATTTAATAAAAAATTAAAAGAAAGGAAAAATAAAACATAAGATTTTTTTTAATATATAATGATAGATTGTTATCATAATAAGGTAGGAAAATATTTTTACTATTAATTTTTTCAATCTAAAACTAACATTACACTATATTTTATATTTAGAAAAAATTAATTTAAATTATAAATAAAAATAAAAAAATATTTTATCTTTATCCTTTTATCTATTTATGTAAAAGATTTATCTTAAATCAAATTTAGATAAGAAAATAAAAAAATTAAACATGTATTATTTACTTGCCTAAATTAAATTTTGATTAAAAAAATTATATTATCTTTTCCTTAATTTCCTTTTTGGAATATTTATGTTAATATAAAAGATTTTTTATCTTTAAAACAATTTTATATTCATTCATATTTTTTATCTTTTCTTATTAATTATCTTTTTAACTTTTTATTGAAATGATTTTTAAAGAATTGAATTTGATTAAAAAATTACAAGAATTTACATTATTTTTGGATTTTTAATTATTTTGTAAAATATTTATAAAATTTAATGATTCTAATTAAAATAATTTTTATTTATACTTTTTCATAAATAAATTATCATTAAGCTATCAAACTTATATTGGACTCACCTTAACAATTTTGGTTGTGTCTCATATTATATTGACTCACCTTAATGATTTTTCTAATAAATATGTTATTTTTATCTTTTATATTAAATTAAAATACTATTCATTAAATAAATTAAGTATTAAATCCATATAGTCATGCATGACACAACGGGTATAATTAAACCTGTTTATGACATATTGTAAAGGAAAAAGGCAATGTAGATTATTTTATATTAATAATAATCTATGTTTATCTTCAATTTTAAACTTAATAATCTAGATTTAATTTGTTTTATTTGATTTCAAAAACAAAATAATTTTTATACATATTATAGGCAATAAATTACTTACATTGAATTTTATGTTATATTTTTCTTTATTAATATCTTTTTTATAATATATCTAAAATAATAGCAAGTCATAGTCGTGCAGGACACGACGGGTACAACTAGTACTATAACTAAAGTCGAATCCATTTATCCTACATGTCGTCGTCTAAACTATGCCAAATAGCGGTTGTAATTTTTTTCATTTACTTCTTTGCCCTTCGTTTGTTTAAGTATTTATAATCCTTATATTATAATAATATTTCTTATATTACTTATAATAATTTTACTAATCCATATATCTATATTAGCTATATTTGGAAGACATAGATAACAACTTTACTTTAATAAAAGATTATGTATATATTTAAAAAATTTATCATGTTATATAATTTATTTATTCATTCGTATATATTAGCAATCGTTCGTAGCAAACCGAAAGAAGTGTGCCTTTGGTCAGCCGTCAGTGGAATACTTGGGCCACATACTGTCAGAAGGAGCAGTAGGGATGGATCCTTCCAAAGCCGCAAGCATACTTACTTGGCCCATTCCGCAATCTGTAAAAGCTGTAAGGGGATTTTTAGGGCTCACAAGTTATTATCGAAAATTTGTCAAAGATTATGGCAGAATTGCAAGACATCTGACAGAGCTATTGAAGAAGGAGCATCAGAAATTTTAGTGGTCAGAAAGTGCCCAGGAAGCATTCGACGCATTAAGGCATGCCATGACAACCGCTCCGGTGTTGGATTTGCCTGATTTCAGCAAGCCCCTTGTGATTGAGTGTGACACTTCTGGCTTGGGGTTAGGGGCACTTCTGATG
This sequence comes from Fallopia convolvulus, assembly GCA_964016875.1. NCBI lineage: Eukaryota > Viridiplantae > Streptophyta > Magnoliopsida > Caryophyllales > Polygonaceae > Fallopia > Fallopia convolvulus. The sequence continues at coordinate 38,568,489 of OZ024733.1, forward strand.
CAAGATGAAAAGCCCCTTGCGTATTTCATCAAGGCCTTAAAGGGAAGGGTTTTGTCCGGTTCTGCTTACGAGAAGGAATTAATGGCACTTGTTTTGGCGGTTCAACATTGGTGGCCATACCTTCTTGGCAGCAAATTTCTGGTGCGAGCAGACCATCGCAGTCTTAAGCATCTCCTCACTCAACCCGTGACAACCCCAGCGCAACAAAATTGGGTGGCCAAGTTGATAGGGTTCGACATGGAGATCGAATACAAAACGGGAAGCTCAAATAGGGCGGCGGATGCTTTGTCGCGAAGAGAAGAGGGACAACTTCAAGCTCTATCGGTTCCTTATGTTGCTTGTTGGGAGGAACTACAAAAAGAAATAAATGCAGACCCAAAATTGCAGGAGGTGATTAAAAAGCTTAAGAAAGGAGAATTGGTGGCTCAGCCATTGGTGCTTATAGGTGGAAAGTTGTTCCATAAAGGGAGGATTTGTATTTCTACCACTTCAGCGTGGAAAACTCGTTTGTTAGAGGAATATCATACGACTCCAACCGGGGGCCATTCCGGGGTTTGGAGGACATACAAGCGCATTTCTGCTAACGTGTATTGGCCAGGAATGTTTAAGGCGGTGCAGGAATTTGTGGCTAGCTGTCTCATATGCCAAAGGAGCAAATACGAGACATTAACTCCAGCTGGCCTGTTGCAGCCGTTGCCAACTCCGCAGCAGGTTTGGGAAGATATCTCTCTCGATTTCATTAATGGGTGTTGACGGGCCTTCACTCGGGACAACAAATAAATTTATAAGTCAAGACCCCGCTGAGTATAGGGGAGTCAAGATCGTTCCACGAGAAGCAAGGTTGTTTGTTTATCGACTCCTAATAACAAAAATCAAACAAAAACAAGCAAAACACTCACAAGCAGCCTCGTTAACGACGTTGTCAGGGTCGTTAACTAACCACCGCAAACAAAAGACTAAAAATAACGACCTAAACAGGTTCGGTACCGAGCCTACGAACTCAGCAACGAATATCACTTAAGAGAATTCAAATAAAAACAAAGATCTAGGATAAGGGATACCACAACATAGTCATGCATATAAACTTGTAAGAAGATGAGATCATGCCTTCAAATAGATAAATTCACCAACTTTCATTGACTAATAAGTAAATTAATCTACTTTCATAAACTAATTCACCCAATTGCTTGTTTTGGATCTAAAGCTTGAAACTTTCGTATTCAAACAATATCAACCTTCAAGTCTATAACTTTCTCTCTCAATCAAGTTAAAAACTCAAATCACCTTGACTTTCATCTAGGTCTAAGCACAACAAACAATCAAAAATAGATAGAAGGCATTCAACACACAATCTTACTCATCAAACATGCATAACTATGCCGGGTTTAAACCCCGACCCTAGAAAAGAAAATTACTCACTACTCATGACTAAGAAACAAATAAATTCAACAAAAGAGATCATTGCAAAAAAAACACTACTCAAATTAATAAATATCGTCTTACAAAAATTCAGAAGAAACCTGAAAAATACAAATCACCGAACCGAATCGCGACTAACGACCCCGGTAACTCTCGTCCACCGAGCTCTCGATCTCGACTTCGATCCGTCTCTCGCCTCTCTCGGCTCTTCCTCTTCTCTCTACTTGCTTCCCTACTTGTCCTCCTCCCTTCTATGCTAATAAGAGGGCTATTTATACTAATAAGGCTAGAAAAATAAAAAGACTAGAAGATAAAAACTTTCCTAAAAAGATAAAAATAAAATCCTAAAAGATAGAAATAAAATCTAGAAAGATAACAAGACCTAAAATACATATTATAATAACCCTAAAAATTCATAAAAATCACTCTACCGACACGGAAATAAATTCCCGCACAGGATCGGTGAGTCACAAAATCAAACTCTCGAAAACTCTATCTCGCAGCCTCGTTAACGAGCCTTCACAGCCTCGTTAACGAGCCTGGGCTTGGTTTCTTCAACACTTCTTCTCCAAAAACTTAAGCTTCGACTTCTTCATCTTGCACTCCTCCATCTTTCATCATAGCACTCCAACTTCAGCTCCAATTAGCACCTTTTCCTTGCTAAAACCTACAAAAATACACAAAACGGAGTAGCTTCCATACTTTTCACAAAATATGCAAAACTGTCCAAAAAACACACAAAACTAACCCCAAACTTATCAAAACTAGTCCTAACAAACTAAGAAAACATACTAAAAACTATACTAAAAACACGAACATCAATGGGCTGCCTAAATCGCATGGGTATGACTGTATCTTTGTGGTGGTGGACCGACTCACCAAATACGGTCATTTTATTCTGCTCAGACACCCATACACTTCAAGAATGGTAGCAGAAATTTTCATTAAGGAAGTGGTCCGACTACATGGTGTGCCTCGATCGATGGTTAGTGACCAGATCCCTTATTCCTAAGTAGCTTTTGGAGAGAAATATTTTCCAAGCAAGGCACTAAACTTAAAATGAGTAGCTCGTATCATCCTGAAACCGACGGGCAAATGGAGGTACTTAACCGATGCCTTGAGACCTACTTGCGGTGCTTTTCAGCGGAGCAGCCCAAACAGTGGGCCAAATGGGTTCCCTGGGCTGAATATTGGTACAATACGAACTTTCAAGGGGTTGCGGGAATGACACCGTTCGAAGGGGTTTATAGAAGAAAGCCGCCCGGGCTACAACAACATCTGTCGGGAGAGTTTGGAGTCGCAGCAGTGGCGGACGAGTTTTGGAATCGAGATGAAATATTGAGGCAATTGAAGTTTAATCTCGATCGTGCCAAGAAGAGGATGGTGGCAGCCGCCAATAAAAAGAGGAGGGACTTAGAGTTTAAAGAAGGCGACTTGGTTTTTCTCAAGTTAAGACCGCACCGGCAATCAACTCTCCTAAGGAGGATCAATCAAAAACTTGCAGCTAAGTATTTCGGCCCTTTTAAGATTCTGAAGAAAGTTGGGGCTATGGCATACCAGTTGGAGCTCCCACCATCAGCCAAGATCCATCCCATCTTTCATGTCTCTCTATTGAAGAAGGTCACAGGGGAGCATAAAGCCATCACTAAGCTACCCCCTGAACTGGTCATGGAAGAGGAGATGTTCATACCTAGTGAAATTCTAAAGGTGGTATTGCACTCAGATCTAGCAGGAGCATGTCACAAGGTGCTAGTTTCTTGGGCAGGAAAACCAAAGGAAGAGGCTACTTGGCTGTCATGCAGTGACTTCAAAAATCAGATCCCATCCTCCAACCTTGTGGACAAGGTTTGTTCAATCGGGGGTGGAATTGATAGCTCTCAAATTAAGAAGGTGGGCCCTTAAATTGTGTATTCCAGGAAGCCACGCGCCAAAGGGGGAAGTTGAGGCTAAAAGATCAGAAGTTTGTTACTGGGGCATCAAGGTCTTTTTGTAATGGGGCGGTTAGGGATATTCTAGCTACGTGCTATAGTAGCCAACTTTCTAGGCTTATAAATAAGGGGGTTTCATTCTGTTTTGGGTATCCAGAAATAGAGAGAGGATTGGCCTAGTGCCTTGGCTCATTGGAGGTTTTGTCTCCTCTGAGAGTTATTGTTATCTTGTTGCTTTCCTTTTATCAATCAAACAGTGAGTGGGTTTTGGTGTGTTTCTACATATCCTCTTGTCTAACACCCCAGGTCCAAAGATTGATAACCCAAAGAAGCCTTCACCACCACCGTCAGATTACCATCATTACCTGGATGACTAGAGATCTTTGTGAGTTTTTCTCTTTCCTTTCCTTTTTACTATACTTTGGGGACAAAGTATGTTTTAAGCATGTGGGAAGGGAATTACTTGTTGGCATTGCATATAGTTGCATTAGCTTAAGCCATATTTAAATTTTGCATGCATTGATTAAAACCTTGAAAAATGAAAAAAAATTCAGAAAAATTTAAAAAATACAAAAATATTGTATTTAGGTTCTTATTTTCCCATTGTTTGATACCTCTTGTGTTTCCATGCTAGTATGAGTCTTAACCCATGATTTGTTGAAGTTTCTATGATATGAGCATGATCTTTGATTATTTAATTTGACTATAGGATTGAGCATGTATATAGCTTGAGTTTTGGATTCATTCTGAAGTTTTAGACACAATTTGCCTTGTGATATTATTGGCCTTTCGTTGATTATATTTGTTCTCTTATATTCTTGAGTGTATCACCATGATTTTCTAGCTCTAGAACTTGCATTATGACTCTTTTTCAAGACTGCTTTATATGATCGAATGCATGACACTAAAATGATTGAGGCAATATTTCTTTATAGCCTATTATTTACCTTCCTACCTTACAAGATCCATGTTTTGACACCCCATTTCTTTAAGCTTTAAGACTATTTTTATAGCTCCACAAAATGATTCCTAGCCTAATAAGCTTGACCCATTCAGGATTTAGGACTTTAGGTTGTGTTTTTATTTTGTGTGAGTTTTGTATAAGTATGGGGGGTTGAAAGAAAGGTGGAAAAGAGGAAATACAATTCTAGTGTGCAAAGTGAAAAAATGAAGGTGAAAAATAAGTGCAAAGAAAGAAAAAGAGAGCTTGAAAGGTTAGTAACCTTCATAAAGTGTAAGAAGAGTTGAAAAAAAAAGAGGCAAGAAGTGAAAAGAAAGAAAGAAAAAATGAAAGAAGAAACAAAGTGCTTAAATGAGTTTATGGAGTTGGTGAAGAAAGTTTGGGAGTATTAAGAGAAAAAGTGTAAAGTTTGGGTTTAGGATTAGTTCTTTATCCCGGATTTAGCACCACAAGACCAAAAATTAATCCCTTCAAATTTCTCTTTACCTTGGTCCCATTACATCCCTTAAAAAGACCTCATGATTTTTGTTGTGTATTTGGTCCACAACGGTGGAGAATTAGGACGTTGATGCAAACTTATGGTAGTCTAGTTTTTCTTGGTTGATTTTGAGTGAAATGCGTCCTTTAAACACTTGAGAGTGAGAGAAAAACACATTATCCTGGTGAGGTCTAGAATGAATGAATAATCTTTGCTCTATGCTTGATATAATGCATGCTATGAAGTCTTGGTCAGGTTTTAATTATATGTTGAATTGCTCGTTTGATTATGAGATGGATGCATGATTGCATTTTTGTGGTGTCACTTGGATTTATGACTTGCTTGAGGACAAGCAAGGGTTAAGCATGGGAGAATTTGATAGCTTGCATTTAGGTATAGCATAGGATGCATATTTATGTTTATTTTGCTTCGTTTTAGCTTAGTTTAAACTAGCTTAGGTTTTTAGGTTATCTAGGAAATTCGGGTTTTGCGCTTGTTTTGTTCGGTGTTTAGATCCTTAGGTAAACAAGCATGGACGGGATGGATCTTAGATAATTGTGGTGGAGTTTGATGAGGCTTAGAGTGATACAAGTGAATATTAGAAGAACCAAGGCCCAAGAGCCTGTAAGAAAAGAATGCCTAAATCCGGGCTATGCATTGAAGTTCTTGTTTCGACACCTCTATCTTGCAATGCTTGGTTTGGGAGCTACAATGGTCCGATGAAGCTGAATTTGGTATCACTGAAAAGCTAACTCGAAGAGCTACAATTCATTTTTTCTCCGAGGCCAAATTCCAACTCGAAGAGGGTCAAAACAACTTTTGAAATGTCGCCTAAATGCGGAACTGAGAAGTGTCGCGGGCTAGGAAGGCAGGGAGCGCGGCCGCGCCACCCTAGGAAGAGCCCGTGCCATCATTTTCTCCGCGGACGAGTTGGGTTGTGAAGTTGGGCTTCGATATGGGCTTTTATGATATATTTTCTGACATGTTGGATGTAATTTTGGGATAATTTGATCTTTGGAAACCTTTGGGTGTTTAAACCTTGTTTTTAGTTTCTCTTTCATAACTTGAATACAATTTGGAGGCTAGGGCTAGTTTTGGAGTGAGTTTTCTCAAAAGAGCAACCTTTGAACATTTTGTAAGTTTTTCTTAATTCAATCATGCATTACTAAAATTCTTTGTGTTTGAGTAGTTATTAAAATCATAGATTGCATAATATTGTGAGGTTTGATTGATTCTCAACAATTTGAATAGCTAGGTTTTATACCCTGTGCTTAATTGAATCAGAATTGTTCTAGGATTTTGTTAGATTAGCTACCTAATAATATTTCTGGGATAATTTACAACTAATCTGATTAAGTCCCGTTTGGGATTGATTAGATAAAGTAGCAACTATAATTGTTTGGACCCATTCGGACTGTTCAGTTGTAGAAGGGAATAAACCACAGATAACTTGATTAGTTGTTTGCGTCAAGTATTTGTTTCTATCGATACTTTGAACCTAAAGCTATCGTTTAATTGAATCTAGAGTTGTTTTAGGTTGTTAGATGATTAGGGTTGTTCAGATTGTTAGCTCTTTCAACTAAATATAAAGTTTTGGATAATGATCCATGATAGATTATTCAAGGAAATTGAGAATCAATGATCAATAAGCATATCTATGAGGGATTTAAGTAGTTGAACACGCTTTCCTTATACTTGTTTAATACAATCAACTTTGCATTCATATGTACTTTTTTGTTTGCATCTTAGATTAGATAAACATTCGCTTAACCCCCCCCCCCCCCCAACATCTTAGTTACTTGGCACGTAAGTAATTACATAAATACACGAGTCTTTGTGGGATCGACCCTTACTTACCATTCTACTAAGTTTGGTTAAGTTAGGATTCTTTGATAGGTATAACGACCATTGAAAAGACCTCATCAAACACTAAGATTGAAAATGTATTAAGAAATTATGATCCACGGAACAAATCTAGACAGATAATTCTCAATGATTATACCACTCCCTGGGACCCTCTGAGTTCTTCGAACTCGCGATATCTTGGTGGTGTACATGACACCAAAGAAACAAATTGGTATTTCAAAAAACTCATAATGACCCTATTCAAATTTTGGAACTATACATAATAGACAAAATTTCTCAATGGAAACATACAAAGAAATGGAAGGATGATGATGATGATGATGAGATAGGATGTTCGGTGAAGCACGAGCACAAAAGGAAGAAAAATATGGATGCTTGGCGAAAACTGCAGATTAATTCCTTTAAATTAAATTTTGATGGATCCAAGCTTAACTCTAACGATGCTTCATCGGGCTTCGTAATAAGAGATCATAATGCACAAACTATGGGATTAGGAATAATAAAACATATAATTGATTCGGTGCTTAACATTGAAGCACCAACACTAATGGAAGGGATCCAAGATGCCAGGAGATTGGGAATTACAAAAATTAAAATTGAAGGGGATAACCAAATAGTGATTAACGTTGTTAATGGTTGTGGACAATGTCCATGGAAAATTGAAATGTTAATCTCGGACATTATGGTTTCACTACAATACTTTGAGGTCAAATCGTTAAACATGTTGGTAGGGAGTGCAATTTTGTGGCCGATAAAATTGCTAAGTTACGTTGGGTCACAACTTTCCTACCAACACTCTTCTAGATAACTTGAACTTCAAGTTTCCATCCACAAGGATGCTCTAGGACGCCCCCTAGTTGACCTCTTAATTTTTACCTTATAAAAAATTTTTTTACTAGAATTACAAGATTAATAATTGATAATTAAAATTTAATATTTGCACAGGTCCCCAAATCGGATTGGACGACCCTTGTAACTTATAACTTGTAATGGTAACTTATAACTTGTAACTTGTAACTTGTAACTTCTAAGGATGAAGTACCGAAATCCCCTTCCTCCCTTCCAATACCGCTCAATGTGTACAATTCAGCGACTTTTTAATATTTTATTCATACAATAAACTAACAACTATAGACTTCTATTTAATTTTAGAAAAAAAACATTGCTAGCAAATCGTGTGAAGTAATGTGTATTGATTGAAAGGATGCATGTGCTAAAAAATCTACAGTAGATATGATGAATGGGCTGGATTGTATATCTTCCCACTTACATTTGTCTCTTTTTAAATATAAAAACTGATGAACATGCATGATGTAAGTTTACATGAGTAGCTATGTCAGAGCTTATAATTTAAAAAAGTTAATAGAATATCTCGCTCCGTAATTTTGAGTATTCATGTTTTTCTCGCCGCTATTTTTATAACTACATTGACTTCAAATTGAAGGAATTCAGCCATATTTTTATTTATACAAAAAATCATCTTATATTTTAGCAAAATTTTTAGAAAATCGTCCTGATTTTTAAAATTATATCAACCGTAATCTTTAGTCCGTCTTCTTTCTAATGCATGTTGCCAAAATGGGATATCCAAATCTGGGTCAGTTTCAGGTACGGGTGTCCAAAAATAACCGTAACCGAAAAATCGAACCGAGACCGAAAAAAATCCGACATTTTTTTGGTTAACCGAAACGTTATTTTTTTATGATTTTGGTTTGGTTAACCGAACCGATATGTTTTACAGTTTTACGGGTTGGTTTCGGTTCGACATATGGACATTCTTGGTTAACCAAAAAACCAAAATATATTTTTTATTTTTTTAAACAAAACCTTAAATATACTTTGGCTTGATGGAATTACATTGTTATTTGAAAATTTTGACATTATAGATGATTATCCATAAAATTATTTTTTAATACCACTATTAATTACTTAATTATGCATACTTTTAAAATATTTTAACTAAAAGATGGCTATATATATGATATACATATTGTGTGGATAATTTAAAGCATATCAATCACGTAAAACTGGTATTTATTTTGAATTCCTAACCAAATGGTAATATTTTATAAAAAAATAATAATTTTATTGTTATTTAAGTGTATAATTATAATTTAAAAATTACATAAACGGTTAATGGTTAACCGAGAAAACCGAACCGAAAATACGGTTAACCGATTGCTGGTTAACCGAGATTAACGGTTCAATTACGGTTAATGATTTTAACTACCCGAAATCATGGTTAACCAATCTTCGGTTAACCGAAATCACGGTTAACCGGGTTTGGACACCCCTAGTTTCAGGGACGAAACCGTCTAGGATTTAAAACATGAGTAGGTTGGATTAGTAGCGAAGCTGGAATAATTTGGATCATCATTACACTGTCAGTTCGCCACCACTTGTAATCACATCTCACTGTAACTAATCCAGTCTACTCATATTTTAATTTATAAGAGCCTTGAACCTTAAATGCTCTATCAATCACAGAACCATGATAGTTAGAAAGGTGAAGAAGGGACCGAGACATGCAAAGAATAAGCACAAAATAGAAACGCTCTCTTTGCTTGGTCGGTGGTGATCAAGTTGTTAGGCCAGCCTATCGCGTTCCACATCATGGAGAAAAAGATAAGAGATTTGTGGAGAACGAACACCCAGTTTCAGATCCTCAACTTAGAGCATGGATGTTTCCTGGTTAGGTTTGGATGTGAAGATGATTACTTGACGGCTTTAACAAACGGACCATGGAGGGTTTTCGGACGTTGTCTCTCTGTCTGTAGTTGGTCTCCACGATTCCGTACATCAGATCCCATTAAAACTGCTCCGATTTGGATCCGACTGTCAGGACTTCCATTGACTTTGTACGAAGAGAAATCCTCCTAAAAGTGGCTACTAGCGTAGTGCGACTGATTAAGGTTGACCCAAAAACATTATACACTAATAGGGGGAAATTCGCGAGAATTTGCGTTGAAGTTAGTCTTGAGAAGCCTCTTAAAGGAGCCATTACCATTAATGAGGATCGGTTCTTCATTGAATATGAGGGCATTCTGACGATTTGCTTCAGATGTGGGAGGTTTGGGCACGTAAAAAATAATTGCCCTTTTAGACCAACAGTGTCTAGTCCGGAGTATGTAAAGAAGAATACAAATGTAGGAGATTCAAATGACCGTGTTTCATCAGTGAAAGAATCAACAAGAATCTTGGTTGACTATATGGAGGGTTGTGGAAGTTATGGAGAGTGGACGATGGTGGCGATAAAACCGAAGCCGACGAAGGTTAAGACGAGGTCTGATGATGATCAGAGAGCTCCGGCGACCGAGGGTGGTCAGAAAGCTGATTCGAGGAATCTTCAGAAGGTGAATGGTAAAGGAAAGGATAAACTCTTTCCAGATTCTAGGCAATTATTTTTGCCAACAAATCGCTTTGGTGCTTTGAAAATCTCGGGAAAGGAAAGTGAGGAGGTGGCCATTTCTAATATTGGGAAGCTTTATTCTTCGGATGAAAATAACAAAAAGGAAGGTGCGAACATTAAGGAAAAAGTCAAAGCTGATTTAGAAAAGAAAACGTATCGAAGGAGTGGTGACAGCAAAACGATGGGGAATCCTTCGGATAATGGGTAGATAGCTTTTAATATAAGAAAGGGTATTGGGCCGAACAATAGTAAAGCCCAGGTTGAAAAAAGAAGGCCAAAAATTGGGAGGATCGAAGGAGTGTTTACAACCAAGGTTAATTTGAAGGTTGTGCCTAATGGATCAAAAGCTCATAATATTGATGGGCCTAAAAAAGGCAAAGAAATGCTGACCATATACCATAGATCAATCCTCCTACGTCTACCGCAAAAGAGAATATTATGGTCGAGGCCATGATTTCGGACCCGGGTCAGTGTGTGGTGTCTGGAACGTTAACTTCGCAGGATAATAGAGTCGAGAATGAGTGGATTCAAACGCCTAATGGTGAAGGAATGGTTCATACAATGCCTACTCAATTTGGCATTCAGCATCATGATGTCCGTGTTTTTAGCTTGCTTTTAGTATGTTTTTCTAGGTTGTTTAGTCTTGTTTGGATATGTTTTTGTGTGTGTTGTGTGTCTTTTTAGTATAGTTTGCATATTTTGTGAAAAGTATGGAAACTACTCTAGTTTTGTGTTTTTGTGTAGGTTTTGAGGCGGGTTTGGATGCATTCGAAGACGTTGAAAGAGAGATGCATGCTAAGAGAAGGAAGAGAAGAAGGCTATGGAAGAAACCTCAACAAAACTCTAAGAGAGAAGTGAAGAATAAGCAAGAGAAGAAGTCAAACCAGGTTCGTTATCGACCCTCTATGAGTCGGTACCGAGGCTTTCAAGAGGAATTCCAAGGTTAATACCAACCTTGACGGGGTCGATACCGATCTCCCCCGTGTTGGTGGTATGTGATCGACTTAGTGCAATTAATGTTTTTATTCCGAGATCTTTTATCTTTAGTAGGTTTTATCTTTATGGAAACTTTTTAGATAGATGTTTTAGTATAAATTCCCTTGTTTGGTCAAGTTCTAGATCTCTCTCTCTCTCTCTCTCTCTCTATCCCTCTCCCTAGTTTAAGTTTGGATGCAAGTTTTAGGGTTTAGAAGACAAGGTTGTTGCTTGGAGCACAAGGAAGAAGATTGTTGGAGATTTCTTGTGTTCTAAGTTGTGTTCTAAGACAAGTTTGTGTTTGAATTCAAGTCTTGTTTTCTCTCAAGCTCTTTGTTTGTTCTTTCTCCACCATAAGTGAGTAGTCTCTTATTCTAGGGTTGGGGTTAGAAACCCAACATAGTTATGCATGAATAATGATATGATTGAATGAATTGAATGCCTTTTATCTATTCTTCTACTTGTTTGTGGAAGAGCTTTGACGAAAGTTGAAGTAATTCATGTTTATGACTTGATTAAAAGAGAAAGTGATAAACTTGAATAGAGATAAAGTTTGAGACGAAAGTTGAGAACTTTAGATCAAAATAAGTAGATAAAGTGAATTGATTTATGAAAATTGATTGATTTGCTTGTTTATTCAATGGAAGTTGATAACTTTATGTTAAATGCATGATATTTATGAATCATATTATTTGAATTTGCATGATTATGTTGTGGTGGACCCTTATCCTAGATTTTGCTCTTATTTGTGAGTCGAGTTTCAATCCCTAGTTACCTCGGTAACGACCCTCCCTAGATCTGTACCGACCTGCAGATAAAAAAACTCTAGGGAGATTAAGGTATTTTAAATGAGGTATTATGGACAATAAGGTATTTTTTCTAATCGGATGTAAAATCGGTCCATTTTTTAACTTTAAAATTGATCTGATTTATTTATCCTCTCTGGAGATAGTATCACATGGATAAAAACTTTCACAAATTAACTTGTTGAAGTAAATATTAGGCATTACTTTTTAAAAAAAGTTAAACATTCACCTTCAACTCGCTTTTCGATGGCCATTGTGCGGAAGACTAGAATATATCATAAGTGTCGCTTGCCAAATACGGAGTAAACTCCAAAAATATATCCGTTTTTACCTCGACAAGAAAAAAGTATCTTATTGTTCATCATAACTCATTTAAAATACCTTAATGTCCCAAAATTCTTTTTAAATACCAAACTGTCTTAAGGGGTCCATTAAAAATACCAATTTGTCTTTTCGGCCACTTGTTTCATTATTTACTTAGTTTTTCAGCCTCAATTGCACCTCGTTATCGACCCTGACAAGGTCGGTATCAACCCTCTTCAGTGCGTTTGTTTGCCTTGTTTTGCTTTGTTTTGTTTGTTCTTTCATTTTTTTAGTTACTAATTAGACAAAACCTCGCTTCTCGTGGACGATGCTGACTTCGCTATACTCAGCGGGGTCTTGACTATAAATTTATTTATTTTCAAGTAAATCCCTATTAACACATCAACTCCCAACGGAGACGACATTCGATAATGACGCCGCTATGGCGGAGAGCAATTTGGCTCAAGGGCAAAACTGACTTCTTTGTGCTTCCCGTTTTCTCCTCTCGTTATTTATTTTATGACGAATGTCTTATTATAGAACTGTTTCGGTGCAGGTAAGTCAGGTTTCCGAAGAGATATTCTTTATTTATGGAGGCATCATAAAGTGGACGTCCTTGCCTTGTTTGAAACGAGACTTTCCGGGGAGAGGGCCCAAGATATTTGTGACAAGCTGACGAGGTCGGATTTTTCGAATGTTGAGAGAGTTGAAGCTAGTGGGTTCAAAGGTGGGGTCTGGTTACTTTGGAAAGACAGTAAGGTGAACTTGAAGGTTGAGGAAAAAACAGTAATTTCATTCATGCTTCGTTCTTGGAGGATGGTAAATGTTGTCATATGTTTGTAGTCTACGGTCCTCCTTCCGAGTCAAGACGTGTGATGTTTTGGAAGGATCTTGAGGCTGCGGGTAGCAAAGTGAATGGTCCTGTAGTTTTTGGCGGGGACTTTAATTGTATTTTGTTCAATCATGAGCGGAAAGGTGGGTCTGGAGGTTTGTACGCTGATTCGGCCGTGTTTAACGAGTGGAAGGATAAATTAAATCTTATTGATCTTGAGTTCAATGGGATGAAATTCAATTGGAGTCGTCGTCTTTCCCTGTACTTCTACGATTATTAGACGGAAGCATAACCGTATTGAGGGATTGAAAGATAATAATCGTCGTTGGATTGAGGATTGTGTTGTTCTTGAGAATTTGGCCATGGAGTTCTACCGGAATTTTTACAGAGCCAAGTGGATTGATCTGCACAGTATGCCGCATACGAATCGTGTGTTTCCGACGTCTACATAGAACAGGTTTGAGAGGATAACGAGCCCGATTTCTGTTGATGAAGTGTGGAAGGCGGTTAATTCTATGGGGGCCTTCAAATCTCAGGGACTTGATGGTTTTCAGCTGAGCTTCTTTCAACGGTGTTGAGACTTGGTGGGTGCTTCAGTTATTGATTTTTTCCGTGATTTTTTCAAATCCAATTCTCTCCCGATTGGCATTAATGATACGTTGATTGTGCTATTGGGGAAAGTGGAAAAACCCGAGCTTATGAGTCAATTCCGCCCCATTAGGCTCTGCAATGTTTTATATTATGGTGGTAACTAAGGTTTTGGCTAATCGGATACAACCCTTTATGACAGATATAATTGGCCAAACACAAGGGAGTTTTATCCCGGGTCGGATGATAACGGACAATATTGTTATTGCACAAGAGGTTATTCATTCCGTGAGAAGGAAAAAGGGTACCAAAGCATGGATCATTTTGAAACTGGATCTTGGGAAAGCTTATGACAAATAGAGTTGGGAGTTTATTGAGTCGACTTTGAAGGATGTGGGCTTCCCCAAGCAGTTGGTTCAATGGGTTATGACTTGTGTTTCGTCTCCTAGGATGCAACTTCTTTGGAATGGTGAGCTAATAGAACAATTTACGGCGTCTCGTGGGATTAGACAAGGCGATCCCATATCGAAGTATTTGTTCTTGGTGTGCACTGAACGCGTTAGTCACATTACTAATGATGTAGTGGAATCGAAGAGTTGGAAACCGATTAAGTTGACAAGGAATGGTCCTCTTCTATCCCAGATCTTTTTTGCCGACGATATCATGCTTTTTGTGGAAGATTCGATGGATCGGATTTTGGTCATTAAACGGTGTTTAGGATTTTGTGCGGCATCGGGTCAAAAAGTTAGCGCTAGCAAGTCCAAAATTTTTGTTTCACCCAATGTGGGACGCCGGCTGGTTCGTCAACTCAAGAATGCTAGCGGGTTTTCCGTGACTTCAGATTTGGGGACCTATCTCGGAATGCCTATGCTCCACAAGCAAATTAACAAGGATATTTTTAATAGTTGCTAGATAAATTTAATTCCAAGCTGGCAAGTTGGTGATAAAGGACTCTTAGCTTTGCCGGGAGAGTTATGTTGGTGAAATCGGTGTTGACGTCGCTACTGGTGTACAGTATGGCTACTGCGCTCCTTCCTAAGAGCGTTTGTAACGAGATCGACAAACTCAACCCGAGATTTATATGGGGTAGTACTCCCGAAAGAAGACGGATGCACAAGATCGCGTGGGATGAGGTTACTAAGCCTAAGAACCAAGGCGGGATCGATATTCGCACTATGAGTGAGTTAAATGTTGCTTTGGTTGGCAAGTTGGGATGGAGGTTTGTGATGGAGGATGGGGACCTTTGGATTTCAGTTCTTAAGAAAAAAATATGTTGACAGCGCTTTGGGCAATTTGGGTACGAGTTCTCATATTTGGAAGTGTATCAAGACTGGTATTTCCAAGGTCATTATTCATGGAACCAAGTAGCTGGTCAGAGAAGGTCTTTCGATACGTTTTTGGACCGATAGCTGGCTGATGGAAGAGCCCCTTTGGATGGTCTCACTGGTTGTTGTTGATGATACTTAGAGATAGTTGTTGGTTAAAGACTATTGAAGTTCCCATGGAGGCTGGATTTGGAACCTGCTATCACAGATGTTACCGGCGTATGTGTTGTTGAAAATGGATGCTGTCCCGATCCCTCAGGATGGGTATGATGGTGGCGATGCACTAAGCTGGAAGTTTTCGGCTGATGGTGTTTATTCAGTGTCTTTTGTGTATAATTTGATCGAAAGGAATTATGAGAGAACTGATGTTCATTGGGGATTTTACATGAAGATTTGGAGACTTAAAGTTCCTGGGAGGATCTGGGGATTTGTTTGGCTGGCCGGCAGGGGGGAGTCCTCTCGAATTTGGAGAAGGCGAAGACACATAGCTTCGAGCGATCGCTGTGTTCAGGGGTGTGATGCTACAAAATCATATGTCCACCTTTTTATGGATTGCTATCAAATTAAACATGTTTGGGTTAAGTTGAAAGTTACTAATTTTTACACTTCTTTTTTCAGGATCCTTTTTCCATTTGGATAAGAAAGAATATCCTTGAAGATTTGAAGGTTGAAAATGTTGAATGGATCTCCCTGTTTGCTATGACCATTTGGTGGTGTTGGAAATGGAGGAATGCCAAGACTTTTAAAGACGAAGTGGTGGCTAATGACAAGTTGGCATTCGTTATCAGCCAGGCTAGAGAAGCTTATGAGGCTTTATGTAAGAGTTCCTACCCTTATGTTATTCGAAGAAAGGAAATGCAGGATATCTCGTGGGACAAACCCGACGAAGGGTGGATTAAAGTGAACACGAACAGAGCGGTTAAGGAAGATGGCATCGCTACAGCGGGAGGGGTCGTCAGGGACAGTAGAGGAGATTGGCTTGGCGGATTTGTTCACCACATTGGTATTTGCTCCGTGCCGATGGCGGGACTTTGGGGCATCCTCAACGGTCTCAAGTTGGCTTGGGAGAGAGGACATCGGCGCATTATTATTGAATCTAATTCTCAATTAATTATCTGCCTTATTGGCTCTAGGGTGACAAGAAGTCACCCGCTCCATAGCCTGGTATCTCAATGCCAAGGCTTCCTTAGTAGGGATTGGACTATCTGATTCCGTCATATTTATCGCAAGGCGAACGTTATCGCGGATCGCCTCGCGTCCCTTGCTTTTATGTTTCCTGTTGGACTTCATGTATTGTCTCCCCCCCGGAGGGGATTTTTTACTGTTGCTTGATGATGTTAGGGGTCCAGCTATCCCCCGTTTGCTGACTACTTAGCCAATTTTTATTATTAATAAAATGCTACCTTGAGGGGCCGGAGAGTGCTCCTCTCCTTCAACAAAAAAAAAAAGAAAGGTGAAGAAGGTAAATCAAAGATTGAAACCAAGACCATTCAACGATTTTGAGCATTTAAGTATAAAATGGTCTTTAAAAATCTACATTTCTTTCAACAACTCTTGTCTAGTAGGCATTGGAAAATGAAGAGCACATGCATGCGTTATTCAAACTCACACACAAGAGTTGTTGCATGCTTATGCTAAAATAGATGTTTTGTTATATAGTATTTTAACTAATTTTGAAAGTCTAAAATAGGAAGTGTCTGATTTTGAATTTTTCATATGGTTATCACTATTATTCTATTAGTTTTCATATTATATCGACTTTCTTATTTTAAATTATAAATTAATATCTTACAAGACAAAGAACATATAACTTATTATTTATTTAAAATTCCTTATTTTTCAATTTGAAGAAGATAATAATTCTATAAGGAAAGTTGACTAGTCTTTCTATCTTTTAGATTAGGATTTTTTCTATCTTGTTTGGAAGCTTCTTAGGACCGAAAATCTATGTCGTAGCCTACCCTAGGCGGTTCTTTAGGATAGTTTAGTTGCTTCTAGTTTCCTATTTATACGTTATGTTATTCATGAATAAAAACTAGATTGAATAGTTAGAGAGCACCTTGGCTAAGGTGTTTTCTCTATTGAGTCAATACCTATTGTATTCTATCTTTTATTCCCTTGATTTTATGTGAGTATTCCAACACAAAGAAACTAAATTTTACACCTTTTTTTTTACATCAAGTCAAGTGAGAATTTGAGAGCAATCTCAAAGAGAGTTCGAAGGGAATTGTTTTACTAGTCTAAGGATTCTCTCCTTGCTATTCAAATACTTCTTTGAGGAGTTTTCCACACCAATCTAAGAAGAGGTGTGCCATCAAAGGAGATATCAAGTTGTCTTCTTCAAGTTCAAGTCAACACTAGAGCAAGATCAAGCCTACACACATACGAGATCGATCCTTCCAACCAGTCACATTTCATCAAACATAACTTTTCACATTTCCCGCACACACATCAATAAAATGATCATGTTTATAATGTTGAGATTTGTAAACACTGTGTCAAAATACGGAGGTATCTTGATCCAAATGTCAAGCTTGTTTAGTCAACAACGATTAATGTATAATCCTTGAGACTTGAATCCCATTCCACCTAAACACTTAAAAACATACATTGATTTCAATCACTTATAGCTTTGGAGGTACAAACCTTTATTTTGGCCCACAACGACCCAATGCTCACTTGTCTTAATTTCTCTCAATTCAAACAAAATGAGAACTTGAGAGAGAAGAAAGAACGAAATTATTGTGATTTTCATTACATTGTTTGTTGGCTTAACCCCAACTATTATTACAAGAGTTTAGAAGGTCTAACTAACTCGTAACCCAATTTTACAACCGGGTTTACCTCACATCCCCACTCAAGTTGGGAGGTGATTCATTTGTAGGAATCATTCCCAACTTCCTAAGTATAGAATTATGTGTAGCATTAGGCAAAGCCTTGGTGAATACATCAACCACTTGAAGCGGTGTTTGAATGTGAGTTAGAGAGATTAAATCATCGAGTAGTTTTCTCTTACATAATGGCAATCTAGCTCAATGTGTTTAGTTCTCTCATGGAATACATGATTTTTAAATATATTTACTACTACTTGGGAATCACACTTTACTAGGATGGGTTGCGCATTAGGTACCTCCATCTCATGAAGCAACCGAATTAGCCAATCCCATTCAACTATAACTCTCAAAAGTGATCGATACTCTACTTCTACAGATGAAAAGGAGATTGTAACCTTCTTCTTAGATTTATAAAACAAAGGAGCTCCTCCTAATGCAATGTAAAAGCCACTGACAAAACGTCTTGTAGTTTGACAACTAGCCAGTCGTAATCATAAAAGGCTTGCAAAATGGAATCAAAACTTATGTTTAGAAAAATTCCCAATGAAACATTACCTTTCAAATATTGAAGTGTATGAATCGCAACTTCCTAAGAAAAATTCCCAATGAAACAATACCTTTCATATATTGAAGTGTATGAATTGCAGCTTCCTAGTGAATTGATGTTGGAGCTTGCATAAATTGGCACAAATGTTGAACTATTAATGCCAAGTCTAGTCTTGTATTGACTAGAAAATTCAATTTCCTCGCAAGTTGTCTATATGGTGTTGGGTCTTGTAAAGAAGAGCCCACACCAGATTTAAAGTTGATAGATCTATCAAGAGGATCAGAAAGACATGTGGCAGATGGAGGACAAAATTCTTTCAAAACTTCTTTAATAAACTTTCTCTATTTGACTACAAGTCCTACATTTGTATGCAGAAACTCCATGACCAAGAAATAATTGAGATTGCCCAAATCTTTAATGGTGAATTGTTGATGAAGAAAATCTTTGACTTTAGTAATCTTTGAGGCATCATTACCAATTACCAATATGACATCCACATAGATGACCAAGAAAATCATCTTAGAACCTGACTTCTTATAAAACATGGAATAATCATTCAATGATTGAGTAAATCCTTAAGATATCAAAGCCTTAGAAAGTTTACTATATCATTGCATGGATGCTTCCTTCAAACCATACAAGGATTTGTTCAATCAACTTACGTTGTTTGGATATAAATGTCATAATCCAAGAGGCATCTTCATGTAAACTTATGTATCAATATCTCCTTAAAAAACATTGTTGATGTCGAATTGAGACAAGAACCAACCTTTCTTTACTGTTGAAGAAACTTATGCTCTTATTGTAGTCAACTTGGCAATAGGGGAAAATGTCTCATTGAAGTCAATTCCAACTTTCTGTGTACAACCCTTTATAACCAATCTAGCTTTGCATCTCTCAAAAGTACCATTTGCTTTCATCTTCAATTTGTAAACCCATTTAGAATTGATCGGTCTTTTTGCTTTTTGAGGATCAACAATGTCCCATGTATTTTTTTATTTCAAAGATTTCAACTCAAGTTCCATGGCTTGATCCTTTTAGGGGATTAGACTACTTGCTCATATGAACATGTTTAGAATGAGTTCATTTGGAAGAAAAAAAGGAAAATATTTTCATGAAAAGATACATTAAGTGATATGAACACTTTTTGTGTTTCAAGATTGTACAGCTTATAACCTTTTGTCCCATATGGATAACCAAGAAAAAGAAAAGATATGGCTCTAGGTTGTATTTTATCTCTCCCTGGTTTAATAGTGGAAGCATAAGCTAGACATCCAAAGTTTTTAAGATATTTGTAACAAGGAGGTTTTCCATTTAATTTTTCATATGGAAAAATACCTTTTAGGACAGTAGAAGGAATTCGATTGATAATGTGGGTAGCATTGAGCAAGCAGTGTCCCTATGAACTTAATAGTACTTGAGATTGAAAAAGTAAGGCTCGAACTACCTCTAGCAAGTACCAGTGCTTCCTTTCAACAACTCCATTTGCTGAGGGGTACGTATAAGCACAACTAGTTTGATGGAGAATCTCATTTGAAGCAAAACATCAAACACCTTCATGATTGTTGCCTAACTCCATAGCATTATCAGATCTGGAAACTTTAACATTTTTGTTGTATTGAGTTGCAACCAGCTAAATCAAACTTTTAAGCATAGAAAAAGTAACACCTTTCGTTTTCAACAAATGAGTCCATGTCAATCTTGTGTAGTCATCCACTATAGTCATAAAGTACTTATATCCATCTGTAATGTCAATTTTACATGGCCCCAAAGTATCTACATGAAGTAACTCAAATAGATATGCTGAAGAAATTTCACTATAAGGAAATGGCTTTCTTGCATGTCTTAATTTTGCACATATTTCGCATGAAGGAAGTACATCATTATTTTTATTTGGTAAAGAAAGCAAAGTTCTCATACTTGACATAGGTAAATGACCTAAATGTTGATGCAACAACTAAATCTCTCTAGTTTTAGAAAAACAAGTAGAAACTTGTGAAATATCAGTAGGAACAATAGTAGGAGGACTCTCTTTTGCATGTGTGATAGTGTTAAAAAACATACAATTTGTTCTTTACTCTACCAAGCAACAAATTCTTCTTCAAATGAGGACCCTACAAACAACAAACTTCAGAGTCAATACAAGCAATACAATTCATCTAAATGGCCAATATGTTGACAGAAAGCAAGCTAAATCTAAACTCTAGCGCATAAATAACCCCTTCCAAAACAACCACATTAGATATTTTCATAGTATCAACAAGTTTTACTGTCAAAGCATTACCATTGGGTATATAAATAGAAATTGGTGAATCCAAAGGATGTAAGTAAGAGAAAAAATCCATATTGAAAGTCATATGGTTACTTGCGCCAGTATCAATAATCCATGTAGATTTTGAAAACAAAAATCTAGATTAATCAAATGATGACGAAAAAGAAGTTATACGATCCATATGAGCCATAGAATTGTAGGAGGATGAAATTAAAGTCTTGCTCAATAGAAACATAAGTTGAGAATATTGATCTGATGTTAACCTAGGCACCGCAGATGAAGAGTTCTGATTTTCACCATTCATTTCTGACATAGAATGAGCATAGGCATGATTTGATCTTTGCTTGAAACCTTTATCTAGATAGCCTATAATCTTGTAACATCTTTCAATGGAATGATTGGTCATCTTGCAGTTAGTACAGTAATAAGAACGCCTTTTTCTTGAATTTGCTGAACTTAAAGCGCCATTAGCAGAATTACCAATATTTATACTTCCAGTTCCCGAGTTGCTAGACATTACATTCAAAGAAGATGACTCTAACAAAAGCTTGCTAGCTGAACTAATGTAACATTGAGTCTGTTCTTATTTCAAAAGAGAATAAGCTTGTAGAATAGATGGCAAAGGATCCATCATAAGAATAGTACCTCGAATACTAGAATAAGATTCATTTAACCGCATCAACAACTAAAGTAAACGTTGTTCATCATTCATTTTTCTCACTACACTAGCTAATCCACAAGAACAAGGTGGAAGTTTTCTCATCGAGTCTTTGCTCATCCCATAATCGCTTGATGCGAGTAAAAAACCTGAGATATTATCAAAAGTTTGAGAAATTGTACCCATCTCCTTTTCGACAAAGTACATGTACGCTCCATTGGTTTGAGAAAACCTAGCTTCCGAATCCGTCCATATTAGTTGCGCATCTCCAAAAAAAGAAACTGTCAATAATGTTCTTCTGCATCGCATTTAACAGCCAAGATGAGATCATTGCGTTACATCTCTCCCAACGAGTGAAATCTGCTAAATCAATAGTCAAACGAGTCGGCACGATTGAGGAAGTCGAATTTGTTCTTCTCCTTTAGCGCAATGATCATCGAACTCCCCAATACATAAAATCTGGTGTCGTTAAAGACCTTAGAAGCAAGAATCATCCCCTACTTATCTGAAGGATGAATATACAAAGGATTATTGGAATCCATCATGATTGATCAAAAATAGAATCAATCAAAAAGCAAGAAGATAATCAATCGAATCGAAGCTCGGTTGAATTGAAAAAGAAACGCGGAAAGAATGAATTCGATTGATCAAGAGGAACGAAATCGAAAAACCTATTTGTCTGATGCCATCTTAATTTCTCTTAATACAAACAAAATGACAACTTGAGAGAGAAGACGAACAAAACCATTTTGATTTTCATTACGTTATTTGTTGCCTTAACTCCAACTATTTATACAAGAGTTTAGTAGCTCTAACTAACTCTTAACCCGGTTTTACAAAAGTATTTAGTGAACCGGGTTTACCTAACAAATTAGGGAAGAAAATACTTCCGAGCACAAAATAAAGAGATGACTATTAATCTTGAATGAGAATGTACTAAAGAAAATAAATTTAACAATCGCATAACCTACTAAAGAAAATCCCATTGCATCCTATTGTAGCTTTTACTATGTCCAAATTCAAGGTCATAATGCTCTTTTTTTTTATTATTTATGCTTGAGACGGTTAAAGTCTTTTAACTGCAATTAAAGCATTGTCAAAAATCAACCATCTATGAAAAAGGCCCTTGATGGGGCCATCTACTCCCATCGAGAACGTAATATCATAAGAGGTTTGGAGAGATAAAAAGGTAAATCTATCCCTTCTTTGTATTTTAGGGTGTATTTCATATGTCCATGATGTTGATGTTGAGAGAAGCAAGTTAGATGCTAAGTCTATTAAGTGCACGTTCATTGGATATGGTGGTGATGACTTCGGATATCGATTTTAGAATGAGCAAAACAATAGGTTATTCGTAGTCGAGATGTTGTGTTCAATGAGCAGGTATTGTACAAGGAAAGGTCGAGTGCATCAGAAACTGGCAGCTCATATCCTCATGTTGTGGAGCTAGATATCTTGAACTCGAGTGGGAGTAGAGTGGTTCAGAATAGACAAGAGCTTGTTGAGGAAGAGTAACGTACTAATAATGATCAAGAGGTCATTAAAGAAGAATCACATTCTCCAAAGGATCAGTTGTGCATGTCAATAAGAGAGCATAGATCGCTTGATAGATTTTCACCTTCTAATTTCTATCCGTTGTTGATTGATAATGGTGAGCTAGAGTGTTATGTAGAGGCATATCGTAGTCAAGATGTGAGAAAGTGGAAGATTTTCATGGATGATGAGATGGACTCATTGATGACCAATAAAACTTGGGAACTAGTCAAGATTCCAATGGGCAAGAAAGCTTTGCATAATAAGTGGGTTTACAAGGTGAAGGAGGAGGTTGATAGGAGAAAACGTTACAAGGCAAGGCTGGTTATGAAAGGATTTCAACAAAAGTATGAGATTGACTACATTGATGTCTTTACTCCTATTGTGAAGATGACAACCATACGTTTGGTGTTGAGTATGGTGGCTGCAAAAAACTTGGAGTTACAACAAATGGATGTGAAAACAGCTTTTCTACATGGTGATTTAGAGGAGGACTTCTATATGATGGAACCAGAGGGTTACTTGTCAAAGGGTAAGAGGAGCTCGTATGTCAACTAAAGAAGAGCTTGTATGGTTTGAAGCAAGCTCCAAGATAGTGGTACAAGAGGTTTGATGCATTTATGCATGAAATTAAGTTTGTATGGACTAAAGTTGATCATTGTTTCTACTACAAGAGGTTTGGAGAGAGCTATATCATATTGTTGATGACATATTGATAGCAGGGACTAGTGCTCGAGAGGTGAGTAAGATGAAGAAGTAATTATCCAAATGGTTTGCTATGAAGGATTTGGGAGACGCTAAGCAGATTTTGGTCATACGTATTGAGAGAGATAGGGTGGTAGACTGGTAGGGAAATTATAGCTTTCACATGTTGAGTACATCAAGAAATTCTTGTAGAGGTTTGGTATGGAGAATGCAAAGCTTGCTAATGTTCCATTAGGAAGCCGGTTCAAGTTGTCTAACAAGGACAACCCAAAGAGTGAAGAAGAACGCACCCATATGCAAAAGACTCCATATGCTTCAATAATTTCCAGTTTGATTAATGGAATTGTGTGTACTAGACCGGATATTGCACATAGTGTGGGAGTTGTTAGCCGATTCATGAGCAATTCAGGGAAGAAGCACTGGGAAGCAATGAAATGGATATTGAGATACTTGAGGAGTACTACTGACCAGGCCTTATTTTTTAAGGTAGGAAAGTTTAGTTGGTTGGGTATGTTGATGCAGATTTTGCTTCAAGTGATCTTGACAAGATAAGAAGTACACAGGGTATGTGTTTACATTGGGTGGTATAGCTTCTATGTTGTAGAAGGTCGTGGCTTTGTCTGCTATAGAAGTTGAATATATTGTAGTGATTGAGGCAAGCAAGGAGATGGTATGGTTGCAGAACTTCTTGTGTGAATTGAGGAAGAAGTAAGGGGATATCATTCTTTAAAGTGATAGCCAGATTGCCTTCACTTGGCTAAGAATCATGCCTTTCATTCAAGGATAAAGCATATAGAGGTGAAGTTTTACTTCATACGACATCTTTTAGAAAGGAAGATCTTGCAGGCGGTGAAGATATCAGGAAGTGAAAACACTACTGACATGTTGAATAAGGTTGTGACCTTAGAGAAGATGAAGTTATGCATGGCTTCAGCTGGCCTTGGTACTTAAGTTGAAGGCTTGGCACTACCACTACTAGGTGGGAGATTGTTGGGTGTAGAGCCTGATTGTATTCAAGCGGAGAAAGACAAATAGGCGGTCTGGCAGGAAGAGACATGACCGCATCTTGGTCGCGTATCCTGCGTCTCGATGAAAAAATGTTCAAGTTGAAGACGAAACTTGGAGAGGACGAGATGCAACCGTGTCTTCGGGCCTTTAGCCTGCGTCTTGGCACGTGTGTGAGATAAGGAAGATTCTTGGCGTGCAAGAAAGATATCTAGGAGATTTAGGATTGTTTCTATCTTTAATCTCTTGTTCACCATACATACCCACATTGGTTATTGAGTGAAATCCCTGAGTTGGTTGTGCCCCAAGATGTAATCATAATTCGTGGAAAACTAGGTCAACGATTCTCATGTTTTGTTTTCTCTTTTCTCTTCTTATTCTCTCACACTACAAGGGCAATTTCCTAACATGATAAACTATAATCTCCAATGGCAAGTGCAACAACCCTTGCTCTATTTCCAATGCGTAGGTCTACCTTTCTCTTAGCTAAGCTTTTACATCTTCTTAGTCCCTACACATTCGAAATAATCTAAGAAACATAGCCTGAGTCTAATACCCACATAAAAGCTTTACTTGCTAGGACATCTATAACATCCATTCTTGAATTTGAACTCACGGTTCCATTTTTTTTAGGCTCAAAACATATACAGCCCCCTGTACTTGTGCAAATTGGTCACTTGGACACCTCACCTTTGGTTTGGACCGATTGAGCACTTGTACTTAACATTTTGGACCTATTAAGCACCTCTTTGCTGATGTGGCGAAGTGTGTGCAATACAAACGCACAGGTGCGAGTAAAGGAGCGTATCCAAATTTATTTAAAAAAAGAAAAAAAAAACAAAACCCCTATTCATCTTCTTCTACGCTTGTTCATCTAAAAGGAAAAAAACCCTAATATTAAGATTGCAATAAATCATTCTAGATCCGGCGTTTGGAGGAAGATTGACAGCTCGAGTCGTACATCCACTTCTTCGTCGGATCGGAGAATACGGACCAAGCATCAAAGACAACGTGAATGCGAAATCGGCGTACGGGAGGTGATTGTGCTCCGGATTGAGGAGGAGGAGGAGGCGGCGATAGGCGAAATCGGCGTACGGGAGGTAATTGTGCTCGGAATTGAGGAGGAGGATGAGGCGGCGATAGTGAGAGGCGATTAGGTCAGGATCGCGGACGAGCGGGGAGAGCTAGAGGAGGAGTACTAGTCATGGTGGCCGGAGTTGATGATGCGCTTCTCGACGGCCATTAGAGTGTCGACGACGGTGAGAATCTGCTCGGAGATAGGGTTCGTAGGGTCCGATTTACGTGCTCGGATCATGAAGGAGCGGCTTCCGACGAGGTCGCGAGAGGCTAATAGCTTCTCAGAGATCCCAAGCCACCGCTCCGCCTCCACACGCGTTGTGTTGATCCATTTTTGGGGCTTCGGTTTTGCTCTCTAGCTTTCTCTATGTGTTGTTGTGCTCACCAAATGCCGGATCTGGATTTTTGATTCAGATCTGTGGGAGAAACCCCAAATCCCAAATCTAGATCTAGGGGATTCCTGGGTTTTTTTGTTTTAATAAAAAAGAATCAATTCACCTTTTTTTGGTAGAAAAAATTAATTCATTTTTGTATGTAGGTGGCAAGTTTTAGGCTTATGTGGCACAAATTAAACTTATGTGGCAAGTTTTAATCTTATGTGGCAACATGTCAGCGCGCGTGTTTTACACTCAACGAAGTCGCCAGCGAAGAGGTGCTTAATAGGTCCAAAATGTTAAGTACAAGTGCTCAATCGGTCCAAACCAAAGGTGAGGTGTCCAAGTGACCAATTTGCATAAGTACAGGGGGTTGTATATATTTTGAGCCATTCTTTTTATCTTCTAGATATTTTGGCCAATTCCTCTTCCAATGGCCTTTGGCTTGGTAATGAAAACAGTCATGGTCAACAGCTACTTTAGCAAATTTAAAAGTCTTCTTAGGTTGTGCAACTTGTTTACCCTTCCCTTTGATATTCTTCTTCCGCTTTCTAGATACCCCTTTCTTGAACCCTTTTCCCTTGTTGACCATATAGATCACTTTCTTTTTGTCAACAATGAGATTTTGCTCAACTATTTAACCATCTCATGTAGCTCTTCAAGTATTTTTCCCGACTCCATTCATAATGAAGTAGAAAATTGAGCAAATCCATCATGTAAAGAGTGGAGTATGATGTGTGTAGCCAACTCTTGATTATAGGGGTGGTCAAGTCTTTCCATGTTCTCAAAATGACCAATCATCTCGAAAACATGGAGACCAACTGGCTTTCCTTTCTCAAGTTTGCAATCAAGAATTTCCTTATGAGTCTCATACCTTTCTATTCTAGATTGCTCCTAAAATATGATTTTCAAGTTGCGAATGATGGTGAAGGCGTCCATCCTTTCAAACCTCTTTTGAAGGCTCGATTCCATGGAAGTCAACATAAGACAAGTGACAATCAATGACTTTTCTTTGATCTGCTTTTCTTTTCATGTTCTATTTGTTCGGGAGTAGAACTATCCGTCAATTTTGGGATCGGGGTGTCAAGGACATTTTTCTCTTCCTTCGGACATGAGAAATTTTCTCAAATTTCTTTCCCAATCAAGGATGTTGTTGCCAAATAATAATGTCTTTTCAAGAATCGAACATAGGTTGATGATGGTTAAGTTATCGTTTCTAGACATGATATCTACAACAAAAATTAAAATGCAAAATGTAAATCATGTTTGTCATGTAAGAGTTTAAAATTTTAAACATGCTTTAAACATAAATAAGCTAATGCCATTCTATCCATTTTAAAATTTCCCTATGAATAAAATGATTTCAAGATCCTATTACATATAAGACATTAGGCGTACTTTGACATTTCCATAATTCTTATGTGACAAGGTAAGTAACTTTTACTAGTTATAACACTTATAACTCTTGGTTGATAGATTACATCTTATGTCAAATCTATCTTATGCCTCAAAATCCAAAAACTTTATCTTTTGATCTTTTGTTGAGTAGAACCAATTCAAGGTTGTAAACCCTTTATATAGATTTACCATTACTATCTTAAGGTTAAAGTATGGACACCTTGCTTTGGCAAAACCTATCCATCAAATACCAAGTGCCTTATAGGTTTATTATGCAAGTTTATTACTAGTGAACTAAAAAATAAATAAGCATGCAAGCTTACACTTAGGCATATTTAAAGTGTACAAGCAATAATAAATGTACTCCTAGTTTGACCCTTAAAAAACCCTTAAGCATTGTTCTTCAAGAATTTCTTCTTGACTCTTAAATCAAACATCCTTGATTCTCCTTTGGATCTTCATCCTTGAATCTTCATAAAATCTTCTTTTCTTGTATTATACTATGTAATTTAAATCTAATTTGCTTGAAATTAATTAGAAAAATACATGATGAATGACGATACACAAATCGTGTAAAAAAAAGTAACGATACACATATCGTATTTTATATCCTATTTTGGTCATACCAATCACCTCAAGTAATGATAATATCAAATATTAAATATTACGAGACAACTAATACTATTAATCAAATTAATATAAATAATAGATTATTAATCAAATTAATAGACTTTTAGGATTAAATTAATTAAATTATCTAATAAAATAATTAATTTAATCTTCTTATTATCTTAATTCAAAATAGAAATAAAATATATGGAAACAATATTTAATAGCAACTATTAACATGTATAATTAGATAAAAACTATACTCTTAGCGATAAGATATTTATAATAT
This sequence comes from Fallopia convolvulus, assembly GCA_964016875.1. Classification (NCBI taxonomy): domain Eukaryota; kingdom Viridiplantae; phylum Streptophyta; class Magnoliopsida; order Caryophyllales; family Polygonaceae; genus Fallopia; species Fallopia convolvulus. The sequence goes on from OZ024733.1 coordinate 38,596,680, forward strand.
CTAATTAAGGTAGTTAGGATCTTATGCTAAAACTCTAATCTACCTCCATGGCAGCCTAGCCGCCACCCCTTTCCTACACCCTCCACCATGGTGACGGTGGCCGACACCAATTCCACTTCACCCTCATTCAAATTTTGTACGAATTACAAATTTTTGATGATCGGAATGACAAGATGGTTTATTTAAAATAAAATTTTGCAAATTAATGCACGAATAAATTCATACAAAATAGTCGAGTTTACGCATAAAAGGCAAGAAATTCTTAATTTCTAGGATTTGAATCAATTTTTACTATATAAAATCAAATATTTTATCAATGCATACAAGAAATCCTATTTCTTGCATAAATTCACACAAATTGATATTATGAGACATAATTTTTTTTCAAGTATACATATTGAACAAAGTCTGGAACGCTATGCATCCAATCATTTAAAATCACAATTTTAATTGCACAAATTAACCCATACTTCAATTTTACACTTTATTGAATCTAGGGTTGTTCATCATTCCAAAACCGAACCGAACCGAAAACCGAATTTGGAAATTTCTGGAACCGAGGATTGAACCGAATAAGTTCGGTTCGGTTTTGGTTCGGTTTTGTTTTGGTAGGAACCGAAGTAATCAATTAGGTAAAAAATGACCCAAAATATAGAACCGAAAACCCTAAACCGAACTAAAACCGAACTACAACCTGATGTGAACCTGATTCCGGATTCATGAGAGGATCGTTGTCATGGACTCATATTGGGTCTTAAAACCGTCGAACCGATAGGATTGAGGCGAAAATGCCTAGACTTTGAGATGAGAGGTGAAGTGAAAGAGTGAGAAGGTCGACTAGTATAACCTAGCCGTGAAGAATATGAGATTGGGAAGAGAATTGGGGTTGACGCCTTACAGAGATCGATATCCTGGAAAAAACTCGACAGCAATTCGGTATATTTCAATTAAGCGTGCCAAATACAATAGAGGAGGCTCCTATTTATAGAAGAGCTCCTTAGAAAACCCTAGCTAGAACCCTAGGAGGCGTGGGGTGTGAAGGGGGAAGCATGCAAGCGGCCCAAACAAGCCCAAGCCCAAAAGTACTCAATAAATATAGAAAAGACATATAAAGTAAGGTTCGGAAAGGAAAATAGTACTAAAAATGGTAAAAACGGATAGTGGTCACGGTGGCCATGTCGCGAGTGTTGCGACAAGGCTGGCGCGGCGCGACAAGGGTGTCGGCACACCAGCGCGCGCGCAAGGGCTGTCGCGACACGCATGGAGCGGCGCGACAAGACCCGAGGCACAGCGCACGCGAACCTAATGTCGTGACGTCGGGTTGGCCTGGCGCGAACATGGAAAGGGGTGCAGAGGCGAGGGTCTCGGCACCGATGTGCGGCGCCTCGGTACCGACCGGTGGAGGCTCGGTGCGAAGGTAAGGTCCTCGGCATCGAGGCGCGAGGCGTCGGTACCGAAGTGTGGCGCGGGACCGACTATGGAGAGGTACGTGAAGAGGGGCGCGCCTGTGGATGCGAAGTGGCTTGCGCGCGATGGCGCGCGCGACGATGGAAGCTGTGGCTCGAGCTATGGTACTGGTCCTGGCTCGAGTGATGGGCCCGTCGAAGCGCACGTACAAATCTTCCTCCTCCTGGTTCATCGTCAAGGTCGGGGTGACATCATAACCCTAGCAAGGAGACCCTAGCAAGTAGTGCTGCAGAAGTAAACAACCCGTCGTCGATTCGTTGATTTCGAGTCGGAGAAGCGAGCAGTGCTGCAGTGACCGAGAGGGTCTAGTGGTCGCGAGTCGTGGATGAGCAGTGTTGCACTGCTGCTCAAGAGTCGCGGAGACGGACTCAAGGAATCGCGAGAGAGAGGGTGAGCCAGCGAGAGGACTCGAGACCTCGAGGGCGACCGTCGACCGGCAAGAGGACTCGAGTGGAGAGGGCGACCGTCGACCGGGGATAGGACTCGAGCGGAGAGGGTGAGAGTCGACTCGAGGAGGTAAGGACTCAGGAATGAGGAATCTGGACTCTAGAGTATCGACTATCGACGGCGCAATAAAGTGTGAATAATGAAATATTGAAATGCGAATTTAGGGTTATTGGTTACTAAGGAAGTAAGGGAATTTCTTATTTTTTATTTTTATATTAAAATATATCGGTTTACCTAAACCGAACCGAACCGAAAACTGAACTAGCTAAAATCTTAAACCAAGGACCGAACCGAAGTACCTTGGATCGGTTTCGTTCGGTTCTCAGGTAAAAACCGAATTATCGAACCAATGAACATCATTTGAATCAAAATCGACATGAAATATGCATGATCATATCAATTTATGCAAGAGTCTCTAATACCACAAAAGTGTTTAGATGCTATGAGCGGAATATTAGAAAACAATTTTCTTACATCTAACTTAGGATCTCATCGATAAACCATTATGAAACGTATATGAGAAAGTAGCATATCTTGTTGTGCAAACAATTGATTCGAAATCACTTTGGAGAAGAGAGCCTCAAATGTGACTCCTCTACTTGGTCCACACGAACACGGTACTAGATCGCCTTACCTTTGCTTGCTAGAATGAACGAACGAACAAGGATCACCCAAAACCACCTTATAGGGCTCAGCCCACACACATGAAGGAGAATATGGAAGAGAGGTCGAAAATTGCATAGAATAAAAATGTCTTTCTTTGTTCTTTATTTTATTATATGGTCATAAACAAAAAAATATATATCTTTTTTTAAAGATATATTATCAAATAATAATAACAAGTATTATTATTATTATTATTATTATTATTATTATTATTATTATTGTTGTTGTTGTTTTTATTATTATTATTATTATTATTATTATTATTATTATTATTATTACTACTACTACTTGATTACTAAGTCATTCTCTCAACATGTTGCGTATGTGGGCCGAAGATCCTAGGCTAGGATTGATTTCTGTCTAGCTAGCCTAATTATTCTATTGTGTGACTTTATATAACCCGAATAAAATAGTAATGGACTAAATTCAATTTGTCTCATAAGTTATAATTAGCTTCTAGCAAAGCCTTAAAAGTATCTATATTATTCGGATTATAAATCCAATTTATTTTTTTTGATAAGGAAAGAGATCAGGGTGACTACTAACAAGCTAGTGGTCGCCCTATAGCATCCTGTCGGATGAGGGTAAGAAGACCCGAGTCATCTGCAAGTAGGAAGGAAGAGACACTTTTGAAGGATGCAGCGATGTAGTCCGCCACAGAATTGCACTCACGAAAGACATGAAAAATACTCCAATCCTGGAAACGGACAAGCAAGCAATGGATGTCCGAACGCAACAACTCAATCTCCCACGGACAGCACCAGTCACCAAGAACGGCCTTGACCAGCTGTAAATTATCGTCTTCTATTTGATCCAATTATATATTAGTAATTGTCATCTTGATTAAATGAGGCATATTCCTTTATTATTTTAGTCTTGTTTATTGATTATTTCGTATGAGTTTATAGTTTCTTAGTAATTATTGCGTCCTATGATGAGTTAAATGAACTTCTAATCCTCCAATGGAATCGTATTTATAAGACTATTTCGGTAATTTTGTTTTAAGATTGATCACGTGTTAATGCAAGGAAGTGGAGGATTTTGTGATACATTGGTAATTAAAATAACACGAATCCTGCATGAAACAGCTCAATTAGATTTGGTGATTGGCAACTCATCAAGCTAAACATAATAATATAAAGAACGGTAAAAACTTTGACCATAATCCTCTCTACATACACAATATTACATGGGTTCCCCCGACGAAACCTTCAAAGAAAGAAATGAATCTTAACAATATTTGAACATCCTCGAATTTAATGCAAGATTATGGAATTTGAAAGACCCGAAGACAAATTAGAAAAATATTGTGTGTTCAAAATAAGATGGATACGGATATCACAGCCAGATAATTTTTTTAGTTTTTTACCATCTATGGAGAACAAAATTTTCTTGATGATCCAATTCCAAGAATCTAATCGTTTTAAAACGTAAAAAGGAACAAAATCTTATTCATTAACAATATCAACAACATAAAAAGAACGAAATCTTATTCGGCTATACGTACACATTGCAATCCTGTTTGGAATGTTATATCGATTTTTCTAACCTATAATCGCAGGACATAAACTAAAATATATAATTTTTAGAAACTAAAACTAAATAATATGATTTAAAAAATATTCATTTTAAGATTCTTATCCAATGTTCTGAAAAATTGATTTTTTATTAGTAGATTCAAAATCCTAGCGCCTTATGACAAGTAGATTTTATATAATCAATCAGATAAATGAAGGATAATCTTTCAAATATGTTAATTTATGTTCCTTTTTCTCCATTTTTGGTTAAAAAAATTGCTTCCATATTTGACTTGACTATCACCATCACATAATCATGCACATATATATATAAATCTTACTCTTATATAAATATATGCGATAGAATTTGAGAAGGGTGATATATGGAAGAAAACTAATAATTGATGAAAAATCTTAAATCTTTAATTTGATAATTTTCGCTTTATATATTCAAACTTGCAAATACATGAATTCCTACGATATACGTAGTCCTATGACGTAAATATTTTTAAAAACAATCTGCTGGGGCAAAATTATTTCTTCTTTTATTTGATATGATTAATTAAATAAGAAATAAAATGGAAGTTCCATAAGTGTGCTGGACAAGAGAGAGAGGGAGAAAAAGGCATAAAATCTTAAAGGGTACTGTGTATACATATATAATTATAAGAAGAAATCTCGGCATAATCTGATCCAGCGATGCAACATTAATAATAGCTTTGCTCTCAGAAGAAAATCTTTTCTTTTTCTTTTACTATTCTTTTTTTTAATTGCGCTCTCTCGGGTACATATATATAAAAGGAGAAGTGTCTTTGATTTGGGGTCTGGATTACTTTGATTCTTTCTTTTACACACATCGATCACCATTGTCTGTGAGAGTTAAGCTGTGGGATTCTGATTGTCTGTGAGAGTTAAGCTGTGGGATTCTGATTCGAAGCTTAGGAGAGATCTCGATCAGCGAAAAATGAGTGGAAATTCTTCATCTTCTTCATCGGCAAGGAGGGGAAAGAAGAGCGGCTCTGATAAGCCGAAGCAGCCTCAGAGAGGCCTTGGCGTTGCTCAGTTGGAGAAGATCAGACTCCACTCTCAATTGGTAAATACAATTGTTTTGTTTTGTTTTTATCAATTGAGATGGGCTTTTTGGTTAATTATGGATTAATTTGGGGTTTTATTTGAAAACAGGAGGAAATGAATATGCAAGCTTATGCATCAATGCAGACTTCCATGCCACCATCATCCCATTTTGCTTATGGATATCCTCCACATCACATGATGGTATATGTGCTACCACCTATTATCAACTAATCCCATTTTAATTCTTGGTTTGACTATTTAACTATTCTTCTTGGATGGGGCAGTAATTTTGATATTAGTTCAATTGGAAATCTTAGATTGATTTTGGTTCTGTGATTGAAATTTTTGTGTGCACAACTTGAAGGAGAGTAAAACTAACCACATCTACTTATGATGATATGTCTTTCTCCAGATGGGATTTGGGGATATGGAGAGATCAAATCCAAGATATGATGAATCCCAATCTTGTAATCAACCAAGGTATGTATCCATATATATAATTACCAAGTACACATGTATTCCTTCCTATGTTCCCAAAAGGACACAATCATATCTTTTTAATCAAGGATCCTCCTCTATATTCACTCTAAGGTTTGCAGATATAATTAACTTTCTTAGTTCTTACCCCTTGTAATTAATATATAATGCTCGTTTACTTTGACTTTTGTCATATATATGAACAACAATAGGTGGAACCCTAGCCAAGAGATTCCAGATTACCAGCCATATGCCCACCACAGCACACCCACAAAGCACTTCCTTGACACCATGGAGGTGTGTAATATAATATAATTCTTTAATTAGTTACTTTGTACGAGTTTGCATACATATAGCATGTATAAGATTAAGATGTATGCATCTAAGTTAAGTTAGATAATATATATGTGGTGACATTTTTGGTTAATAATTTTATGTCGATTAATTAGGAACCGAGCCAAAGCGCAATGAGGAACTATTGGCTGAGCATGAGCGGTTCGAGCAGCCAGAACCCAGGAACGAGCGACAGCCAAGATGTGGACTTGGAACTCAGACTGTGACTTGGAGCATGTACACAACATAATATACATATCATCGATCTAGACACAATTATATAGACCAAAGTGAGGAGAACATCTTAATTATTTCACCTGTTCTTTTCCTCCTTTCTCTTGTAGATTTAATTTGTAGACTGGTGCTAGATCAAGTGCAATTCATTGGGGATTTGCACAATTGATGTTTTATTGATCTATTCATATGAATATACTTACTAGCACCTTGGTCTATAGTGCAACTTTTTGGATTGCTAGCTTGTATCCAGAATCTATGCGGGATTACTTGGATTAGTTGAAACTGCTGCGTAGTAAATTAGTAATTGAATTAGTATGTTTGCAGACCAACTAATTTACAATTTAGGCCCATTTGGTTAAGAAACGTAAAGGAAAAGAACTTAGTCTATTTTAGTGTCATGATATATCAACAATAAATTTCTTATTGCTTTGAGTTATCTCATTTTTCATACAAAAATGTACCACACTCAAGCTCTCCGGTCTTGTCATCCTTTACCTCTTTCCCAAATTTTAACATGAGGTAAGTATATCATCATTCTCCTCTAATCATTTTCCTTTCCCCATCACTAAACCCACAAATATTAAAGTCTCTATTTAAGATAAATTTTATTGCCAATGTATTGTGACACATAAGTGGTTATATTCATTTCCTTTCCGTTTAAGTTTCATGGTTAGAAACAAAACACAATCTCTCTATCTCAAAGTTAAAGCGAATGTTCTAAAAAAACGTTAGGCGGATCCTATTGGAGAGGGACCGTCTAGTGCCTAGACAATCTAAACGAGCACCTAGACGGACTGGAAGGCTAGACAGGCTATTACCTTCCAGCACCTAAGCGGGACCTAAACAGAGCTAGGCGGAAATTTTCAGAACAGATAGACTTAAAGTTAAGCAGTAAACATGAAATTTGGCACTACAATTTGGTTGACATTAAATTTTCAACTGTGTTTTGTTTTGTCAAATTATTATATATCTATGTAATAGAATTGGCTTCATATGATTAGCAGGGTTTTTTATTTAAAAAAAAAGGTAAGCTTTTCCATTGATTAAGATGCGAAAACATGTAAAAAACGCCCTAATAGTAGTGGGCAACTAAGAAACTAGCACAGTGTAGACAATTAGTTGCTAGAAAAAACTGGCTTGTGTGAATGTTTCAAAAGATAAGAGTTACACACAAGAAACCAGACTAATCCCTAATCAAAAACATATGATTAGGGGTTTCATATATCACATATATGGTAAAATATGACAAGTTAGGATTGCTGGATCAGATAACTTTATACGAGTATACTTATTTTACAAACTTTAATTTCTTCTTTATCTGATTTATTGCATCTTTGTTTTCGTTTCCTGTTTTCTACTAGCCACATTGAGATTGATGTGGTATTAACAATGCTAACAAGTATTTACATGTAGATATAGTTTGTTGTCACCAATTATAAATTTCTAGTATAGGAATCTTGTATGAGTTTCTTGTGATAATTTTAGTTATCCATCAAACCATACTTTTGCATTATAACAGGTAGCAAATCAAATTTCTGCATATACCAAGAGACCATTGATTTTTAACATATTTGGCAGGATCTTAGCTTATGATCTTGATTTCACGTTATAGCTATTGAAATTTATATCAAATTGATACTATAAGATACACCTATATGAATCAAAATGCTTTGATTCAACAAGTGATCGATCGTATGGGTATATAGACGCATGTACATAAATAAATAAATTTCAAAGGATTACAGTTCAACTTGTTGAAGGGTGATTTCAACTGCTTAACTCTCACTACCAAGTGTCGGGCCATCGATACTGGGTCATATAATTAAAGCCCTAATTCAATACCATCAAAATGTTGGATACAGTGAGTACGTAACAAGACCTTTATATTATATTCAAATTTTATAATGTATTCATTTGGAACATTATGTATATTCTTATGTAATGGAATATTAGCTTTTGGGGTTTTTTTTTTAAAAGCGAAGGTAGATTAATAAAGAAATCCAAATAAAGAAGTTGTGAAATGAATATCATGCGTCCAGATTAATATAAAGATATAATTATGTTATTAGAGCTGGTTTAGCTTAGTGATAACTATCAGCCAGGGCCCAGGGTGAGATGAAGTCAGTAAAGGAACTTTTAGAACCTGTGGAGTGTTTTACTTACTTGCTCCGAGTAGGCCACCATTACTATATATCAACCAAAAAACTACAGTTTCTTACTGATATAAGCTAATAATACGTACTTGTCATGTCACCAATTAAACTAATTCCGTTCTCTTTCCCTTCCATTAATTAAATTAAACTTTTCCAAAAAAACTCTATTTCCTGTTAATCAAAAGTTAAGCATCCTGCATCATCAACTTGGAAGTGTTCATACGGTATTGGGATCTGGACCCGTTTGGTACGGTATTATGGCATCCTTTGGCATGATTCATAGTCCATAGTCCAATATATGATTAATCAAGTGATTTTTCTTCTTTTTTTTATCACTCGATCGTAGATGATTAGTCAAGTGATAATAGTAACTGAATAAATGTCCGACTTTGAAATCTGGGTCAACAACTAGTCAGTGTCACAAGTAGTTTCACGAGGTGAAAATCAAGTGTGATTTGAAACTTGTGGACAAAAGATATCATGGCAAATCACGAATGTCGGATTTGCTCGCTAGCTACTAAAGCAATGTGAAAGCAAGATTGATCCTAGCTACTCATTAAGTGCATGCATCTCAGTTCTCAACCTCAAACCTGTACAAGACTCGGTCGATCATTCATCAGGGCATAATAGTTGACACTTGACACATTGTCTTCACTCTATCTTTAGTATCGATAACAAACAATTCTCTTCTTATTCTCGATCGGTTGTACATTAATTAGCTAGCTATAACCCTTCAATTCATGATATACACCATAAGAATGAACGCCTGTTATCCTCAAACATTAGTAAGAGATGCCCCCTTTTGGAAATAATACGTACGTGATTGATGCGACAATGAACAAGAAATGTGCGAGCGTGATCAAACCCGATCCTATAATTCGGACACTGATCACTTTGATACATCGGTTATCATACACTCATGAGATATCTTCTAAAACTCGGGCATGATAGGCTTTGTAGGTGTAGATTTTTGGATAATTGAAGATTTTTTTTATTTAAAGTATTTAAAATCTAATTTGATGTTCGATATTAATAGTAAGGTTTTTGAAAAGGCTTTACCTTTATTATTATTATAAATGATATTTATTAGAATAATGAATAAAAATTAAGTCTATAATTTCTCCTAGGATTTTTCTAACGGCACACAATAAGAATTCTAATCTTGATAAATCTGAATATTGTTTTTTAATTTTTATTTTTTTAAAAGGGTTCATTAATTCCAATTTATGGAATAGTTTTAAAATAATTTCCTAAATTAGCAATTTTATTGTGTGTCCATGGACACACATTAGCTGAACTATTTCTCCTAAGGTCTTTGTTTTGTGGGATAAAACCTCCTCAAAAATATCCACCTTCTAAATTAACTTGATTTAGCCCTTGTTTGACATAAGTTTGTGTAGGTTTTTAAAGACATGCACAAACTAGAAATTAGTTTAGCTAGTTAACTAGAAATGCACCGATCCAAAAAAATTTTTTTTAAAAAACTAGAAGCGTGTGAGACCAACCTTTTTAGGAGGTGTAAACGTATAGGCAATTATATTATATGTACGAAGCAAGTTTAGCTGGCTACCTCTTTCTAAAAAGTTCTCTATCTTCGGGGAACATGTAATCATAAGAATTAATTAATTCAATTAAGTTTATAGCAAGGTCTAATATTTTTCAACTTTTCCGATTGTTACAGCAATTTCAATATAGGCGTCATTTTCTATCCACTTGGAACTTGACATGTCTCATAGTTAGACTAGCTCAAAAATTCGCTTGAATTACATTAGTATTTAGTATGTATTCCCGTACCTTGTACGGGTTTTTCATAAATAAAATATTAAAAATAAATATTTTTAAATATAATTATTATTCGAGAAAAATAATTATGTAAATGCTTAAATATAAATTTTGGTTATGATCTGTGTAAAAAGATAAGACAATTATCATATAACTAATCAAGATCTTTTCATATAAGGGTGTGGTCCAATCTAAAAGTGACACGTGTCGTTTAATAATTTGTTTAACCTCCGCTTTAGGTTATAGTTATGATATTAAAAAAATATAATATCCTTGGTATCTAATCAAATTACATTTCATAACTCATAAGATTAATATTTTTGTAACAAGTGATCTCAAATTTTCAATCGTTCTTGATGCATAAGTCTATGCTATATATATATATATCATATTTTAATAATTTAGGAATATAAAGAGTTTGTAAATTTATTTTGAAACTTAATTATCATCCAATAAAAAAATAAAAGTTGTAAAAACAATTTATAGATGCAAGCTAATAAATTCAATTATTACAGGGACAAAAAATTCAAATAAAAGTGTTTGGATGATTGCAAAATTATTTCTTGATAAAATATGTTCCCTTGACGTTATTTTTACTTTCAATGGCCGCAAAGAAAATGGAATAATTGGTAGAAGGAATTGTTTTCAAAGTAAAAACTAATATATACTGTACATCACAATATCACATGCAATATTCAAATTCCAAACTATATAGCTAGTAAACGTTGTTAGATAGATAACTACAAATTAGCTGGCGTATCATAAACCTCCCGCATAAGTGGGGCATTTACAATTGTGAGGTGTATCATGGATAAAAAGTGTGGAGCATGTGCATGCACCCGGTATATGCTTATAATTAATTACTTTGAACTTTGAAGTAATTCTCTCTAAAGTTAGTATTTACAGTTAGTATGTCCAAATTCATTAGAGCTTTAAACTTATTGTCATTATTATATATTAATTTTAAGTATGATCAAAAAACTTTTATGGCGAGGGTAATTTTTAAACCATCGTATTTTGCTAATAAGGTTTCATCTTAAAATTAGTTGATAATGTATTTAAAGCAGAGTAGAGATGATCGAATCCAAGAAAAACAAATAGAAATTAACTTCTACTGAAACCTGAATCGACCGATCTGAAATCCAATCATGAACCGAATCCGATTCTGACCAAAGAATATGCGATCCGAACCGGTCCTGATTAACATGCAAAGAATATGCTTGTCTCCGCAAGCAACCAACCTTTTAGAAACCCTAGATGTCTCTCCCGGGCAATTGCTTCCACAAACTTGGAGAATTCTAACACGTCGTTGGCTTTCTTTGTTTGTCCAATAATATCCAACTTAGGGCTAGAGATCTTTTTCATACCTATTGTATTTCTAAAGGTGGTGCCGACTGTTTTACTCTAAAAACCCTAAGAGGCAGGTTCGAGCTGATTTTGGATGTGTTGAAGTCCGACCACGAGTAGGCTCACAAGTTCTTTGTAAAACCGTCATCTTTAGGGTTTGACTGTAATTTTACACGTCGTTGGCTTTCTTTGTTTGTCCAATAATATCCAACTTAGGGCTAGAGATCTTTTTCATACCTATTGTATTTCTAAAGGTGGTGCCGACTGTTTTACTCTAAAAACCCTAAGAGGCAGGCCCGAGCTGATTTTGGATGTGCTGAAGTCCGACCACGGGTAGGCTCACAAGTTCTTTGCAAAACTGTCATCTTTAGGGTTTGACTGTAATTTTCTTAAACCCTGTTGGCGCTATTTAGGTAATGTGTTTCTTTTCTTCCTTTGGAAAAAAAAGAAACACGAAATTAGCTAAATTAAAATTTTGAAAATAATATAAAAGCCTATCCAAAATGGGTGTGGACTGGACAAATGCAAAAGTAATGCCCGACTTAATAAATCAACCTTTGAATAAATTTTCCTCTAATAAGATCATTGTATACATAGTAAATAATATATAACCAAATTATTATTTTTTCAAAAGAATATCATGTACTTAAATATTGTAACTCAATTGCAGTTTGGACGGAGGTGGAGGCACTAGCCCCCACCTGGGTCCGTCTATGAAAGTAGTATAGTGGTAGGAGACATGGAGTGTTAGGAGGGTTCATATTCGATCCTTACTTTTATTCTTTTATTTAAGTGAAAACCAAATCTCATCATTCTTTCGTTCATTGAATCATAGTTGGTGTACTATGTCTTATACTTTACGAATCCAGATTCTAAAATAAAAATGATTCCCTCGTAGAGAGAATCTAAAGGAAAAGATAATATAAGCAAATGGATGAACACAATCTTAAGAAATCCATGGCATCCCAATAATTGATTTAGAGAATCTTGCCCTGGAGGATATACTAATACTATTGTCCTTGATAGGAATACATGTCACATACATGTGATTGGTGTAAGTATACCCAAAAAGTTTAATTTCCGCTCCATTTTGATTAAGTACACGGTACATCTCTCTAAATACATAAATTGAAAACAATAAAATACATCAATGGATCAATACTTTCTTAACTCTATAGAAAGTTACAAATAAGTTTCTGAATTACTATATATTAGAGAATATCCAAGTCAGAAGCAAAAATTCAGTAAGTTGATACTAAGGTCTAAGAGAACTAATTGATAAGTTTAAAATTTTAGTTTTTATTAGTCTATACTTCAAATATGATAATTTATATTTCATTTATACAATGTGTCAATTTATAAAATTATCATAATAATTATCGTGAGCCATGTACAAAATTCATGCATTGTACGGGAATTGGAATTCAACTAGTGAACATTTAAAGGATGCGATGATGTACATATAGTCCCTTAAACAAATTAAGTGTACATATAGTCCTGTTCCTGTATCTTAAGGTTTTGCTTTTATTTTATTTTTAAGTTACAGCACTTTAATTTATTAAAAAAAACATAATGTGTGAACCTATCTATATCTATTTTTTAAATTTAGAAATGCTAATGGATTATTATAAAGTTTTGCAACCTTTTATATTACTAGTTTGTGGGCGTGCGTGCATGTCAGGAGAACTGGAAATTGAGATTCAGGTAGAGTTTTCAAGCAGAGGAGGTGGAGGAGATAAAGGAAAGAAGACGAAGTAGGAGGTGGAGAAGAAGGCCGGCAACGGGGGAAGCAGGAGAGTAGGGGACGGATTGACGGAACAAAGAGAACGAGAAAGCGAGGGAAATTGACATCATGTGAACGAACGGTCCAGATAAGACATTAGTAAAATTAACGGTTGGATTTCAATATTGTGTGTTCTTTGATAGAATAAGAGATTTAGTGACAATAGATATCATGTACTCAATTTAAATAGGTGATTGAGTATAGTGTGGTGGCATACTGGCATGCTCTTGATGGTGAATGAGTAAGAATTAAGGTTTAAAGATATGAATATTCCTTTGTACGAGTTAGATTCTTCAATTCTGTGGAAATTAGGGTTGTGTTCCAACTTGTTTGACGGATCTTTAATTTAACCTTAAAACAATTGTTAGCCCATATAGCTAACATGTATTATCCTTGTAGATTAGCATGATGATAAAATTACTGACCAATCACTAGACATATATATATATAGGCTTAAAACATATATAGCTCCCTGTACTTGTGCAAATTTGTCAGATAGACACCCCACCTTTGGTTTGGATCTATTGAACACTTAAACTTAACAATTTGGACCTATTAAACACCTGATCGTTGACGTGGCGAAGTACGTGTAAGTCAAACGCACATATACAGCCCCCTGTACTTGTGCAATTTTTTTCTTTTTGTATTTTTTTATATTTTCTGATTTTATTAAAATAATGGTGTTAAAGATTGGGCTTATGTGGCATCTTATGTGGCAAAATAAGCTTATGTGGCACACATTTGGACAAAAAATTGGAATATGTCAGCATGCGTGTGTTACACTCAACGAGATTGTCAGCGACCAGGTGTTTAATAGGTCCAAATTGTTAAGTTTAAGTGTTCAATAGGTCCAAACCAAAGGTGGGGTGTCTATCTGACAAATTTGCACAAGTACGGGGGGCTGTATATGTTTTAAGCCTATATATATATATATAGAAGAATGTGCATCTTGATTTGTGATGAAATCTTTTTGTTATCTGCTTAATTTGCACTAAAATAATCTAAAAAATTGGATTAACTAAATAATTAACTAATGTAGATTAGTCACAAACAAGAGAATGATTAGTACCTTTGTCTAATTACAGGATGGATGGATGGATCATGGAGCAGTTGAAGACCCAGTGGACTCCACATAGGGATCTGCTACAAATCGTGACACGTGGCACCCTTTCAGTCACCACGGGGCTTCATAGTTTATATACCTCTAAAGTCTAAACTTATATGAACAGAATACTTTATGGGTCCAAAACTGTCCCCCCCTGCTTTACAGCCAACACCTTAATATTATTAAAATGTGATATGATACTGTACCTTGGATATGGAAGATTATAATACGAGATTTGATTCATAAAACCCTAGTTTTTAGATTTTATTGGCATATTTAAATCATGAACCTAGAGGATTACACATTAAAATTTGATAGCTTGTCAATATACTATCTTACTCAACACCATGGACATTATTCTCGACCACAATAAGTGGGTTAGATCATATAATCCAAGGAGTCATCTGTTAAATTAATGTGTTATGGATGAAAGTAATGAGTTTGAATAAATGTATTGTAGCTTTCATACGAATGGTGTTTCATAAAAGTGGTGCATATCTTGTGATTTGCTGCAGTGATCTTATTCTTTACAACCCATCAGCAATTCATTATATAAACCTTCCCTGTCTCGATCTGTACACACCTTATTCATAAAATATATAATGATGAACGCGTTTGTACTCTACTTTGTTGTTGGGACGGTGTTGGGACCTCTGGTTCTAAACATCGGAACAACGATACCGTTCTCCAGTTTTGATAATGACAAACACCATATGGGAACTAATATGCTTTGTCCAAGTATTTCTAATGAACACAGGTTCAGTAGAGAACTCCAATGAACGACCAAGGAACACAGGAATTTACGATGAAGAGTTTCTCTCAAAGAAACTCTGAAGAAGAGAGTTCCCATCACATGGGAACTCACATGTGCAGACAAACACCGTTCAGCGCAAATCGCGGGATCCTGTTTTAAACAGAACGAAGGCACAGTCTGAGGAGCAAACTGTCACGAGTGATCCAACGGTCCGAGTGATTCAAGAAGTTGACCTAGTTCAAATCGAAGGCACATGTGAAGATTGTACACTTGGGCTGCAAGCAAAGGACATTTCGGACAACATGAAAGGTGCGATTGAAGCCCAAGTACAACCAAGTATAAAGCCAAATGAACAGTGCTAGGTTCAAGCACTTCTCCCAGAATTCACACATACTCCCAGAGAAAGAAAGAAAGAAGAAGAGAAGTCCTCGGCGGCGAGTGTCTGATCTCGACGACGGCGAAGCTGAAGTTCCCAGGAGCAAGGGAACTGAAACTGTCAAGGTGTAAGGTTTGACTTTCTTGTTTTAGTTGAGTTGTTCGCTTAGGAACTCAGTTGAGAAGATTCATTAGTGTTGCTAGAGTTAGGTAGAACTCGTAGGAACAGAGAAGTTTGAATCAGGCTGTTTGTAACTAAGGAACAAGCAATAATACAAGTAAATCATTCAAAATCCTCCAAGCGGAGGTAGAGGTTTACCCACACAACTAGTTGGTTGTCGTGGGGTTCCTCTATAAGGGAACTGTGTTCTTTACTATTTGTTTACCTGCTCTTATTTTCTTCCGCTGCCTTGGGAACAACTTAACTACCAGTTCCCAAGCTCTCGCTAACCCCTTACGATCCAACAATTGGTATCAGAGCCTGGTCGCTCTAGATTTGTGTTAGCATCGCAGGTTTCAAAATGGACGAACTTACTCAAGTTGGACACAACAACAGCAAGCCTCCAAGGCTTATCACTGGTAGATTCGAGAACTGGCAACGCGACATGAAAGACTGGATGCGGAGCCAGGATTTCCAAGCTTGGTGCGTCATAGAGAAAGGGAACTTTGAAGTAGATCCAGCCATCAAGGACGACTACTCCAAATGGGGGCCAAATGAGTGGAAATGCATGGAGGCTAACTTTAATGCTAAGCAATACCTCAAAAATGTTATGATGGTTCAAGACTGTGACAGGGTAGCTAACCTGGACACCGCCAAGGAAGTATGGGAAGCCATTCAACAGATGCACATTGGGAACTCTGACCTTAGAGAAGACCTTCAAATGAATGCAAGAAGGGAGTTCTTCAACTTCCAGATGGGAATGGGAGAATATGTGAATAGCTACCAATCGCACTTCGAGGGACTTTGCACCAAGCTCGTGGGACTAGGGATAACGAAGGAGGAAATCACTGATAAAATGAAGGTCCAACAGCTGTTCAATGGGCTGACCGGCGAATTGGCAAATGAAAGGATGATGTTCAAAGAGAACCCCGAAAATAGAAATCTTATGCTCCACCAGGTCTTTGGAAAACTGGTGGGACATGAGAAAAGAAAGATAGATGACAAGAAGCAAAAGAGGGCACACCAAGGGATCGCCCTAAAGCTGGAGAAGATGCTCAAGTCGGTAAAGGAACAACATGAGGAATCCAAAGAAGAAGAAGAGGACGAAGAGTTGGTTCTGGTTACAAAGGCTCTTCGGTCCTTCTATAAAGGAAAGTTCAACAAGGGAAATGGGAACTCACAAAAAAGGACACAGTTCCCAAAGAAAGCCTGTAGAGAAGGACCTCTCGGACGTCACATGCTACAAGTGCTACAAAAAGGGACACTTCGCGAAGGAGTGCCCGTTGGGAACTGACGACCGTAGGCAAGGGAAGAAGGCCTACATCGCCACCTGGGACGATGACGAGGACGAAGATCCTGAATCTTGGGCATCTCCTGACATGTGCGCAATGGCCATTGGAGACACCACTAGGGAACAACCCAGTGAGGTAACCACTGAATCTGTTCTCGCTTCCCTTACTGACTATGAAAAACCTGAGTTGCTCAAACTGCTTTCGAGTCTCGTCAAAGACAATATAAAATTGCAAAAGAAGCTTGAAAATTTAGAACACACCAATGTTGAGTTAGTCGACCTAGAGCCCTGTTCCAACTGTGTGTCCTTAGTTGACAAGCTTCAGTCCTATGTGTCTCACATTGTAGATCTTGAAAATGAGATTAAGACACTAGATAGTGATAAGAACACCTTTCTACAAAAACTGAGTAAGAAAAATGGGAATTCAGAAGCCTCATGTTCCCAAACCAAATTTGTTCCAGCCAAACACGGGATAGGATATAAGTCAGAGAGCCCTAAGAAAGGAAAGTCTCCTTTGAGTGAACAAGAGATCAACGAGTGTAGGGCCTTAGAGCTTCAGTGTGAGAAACAGAAAAATGCACACTTAGAAGAGAAAATCCGTGTCTTGGAAAGTGGAGTGAATGGAGAAGTAGACTATTACACTGAGAACACTGGACATAAGCTGTATGTTCAAATAGCTAAGGGAAATAGGTCTAGGGTGTACAACCAGGAAACTATGGATAGGAACAGGATACAGAGACCCCATCCTAAGTACTACCTAGGAGAATACTATAAGACCTGCTGGAACTGTGGTGCTCATGGGAACTACAAGGAAAGCTGTCCCAAAGCTAAGGCCCAAACCTAGAAAAACCACGAGTACTGGAACAGGCAGAATCAAAAGGCCAACAAATCTACTAGAGTTCCCACAAAAGGGAACAACCATAGGAACTTTGCATATAACAAGTACTCTCATGATATTAACATTGCTGATTATGTGTTATTTGAGACTGTCTTCCCTTGCAAGGGACCAGGCAAGATGACTCTTGCCTGGGTCCTCAAAAACTAACTTTTCTTGTAGGTGGCAGTGAGGGGGAACAGCACATGGGTCATTGATAGTGGATGTTCTAACCACATGACTGGAAACAAAGACAACCTTACCTCACTCCACCCAAAAGCCGAAGGAGGTCATGTGTCCTTTGGAAACAAGAATGAAGGGGAAATCATAGGAACAGGGGAAGTACTACTCAATAAATCAATCAAAATCAGCAACGCCAACTTGGTGAAGGACCTGGGATTCAACCTCCTGAGCATATCTCAGATATGCGATCAAGGGAACAAAATTGTTACATTTGATTCAAGGGAATGTCTAGTGATCAACAAGAAGACAAACAAAATCATCCTGAAGGGAAGAAGATCCAACAACATCTATGCGGTGGACACAGACTTTGAGCCACCAAGAAAATTGTGCTTAGCTAGTTCGGTTGATGAAACGGAACTCTAGCACAAGAGACTGGGCCATGCAGGCATTAGTCAGATACTAAAGCTCTATCTACAAGATCTGGTCATTGGTCTTCCTCGAATAAACATTGAGGGAGCCAATATGTGTGAAGCACAACAAGGCCCTTGGAGCTAATTCACATGGATCTTTGTGGTCCCATGGACACCGAAAGCTTCGTAGGAAAGAGGTACATGTATGTTTTAATTGATGATTTTTCAATGTTTACATGGGTTCTTTTCTTGAGATCAAAATCAGATACCTTCAAAGAATTTGAGACTCTAATCAAGAGGATGGAAGTTAGCATGGGAATCAAGCTCAAGGCACTCAGATCTGACCATGGGACTGAGTTCAAAAACTCAGAGTTCCTAAGGTACTGTGACAACAACGGTGTATCCCACAACTTCTCAGCTCCTCGCACTCCTCCACAAAATGGCGTGGTGGAAAGGAAAAACAGGACTTTGGAGGACATGACAAGGACAATGATGTTAGAAAGTGGAGTCCCTGCAAACTTCTGGGCTGAAGCCGTCTCCACAGCAAATTACATCCTGAATCAAGCCATGATACGTCCCATGATCAAGAAAACATCATATGAGCTAATCAAGGGAAGAAAACCCAACATCTCTCACCTAAGGACCTTTGGGTGCAGATGCTTCATCCACAACAATGGCAAAGATAATCTTGGGAAGTTTGACCCAAGGAGTGATGAAGGGATCTTCCTGGGATACTCCTCCCAAAGCAAGGCGTATAGGGTCTACAACAAGAGGACCAAGAAAATAGAAGAGAGCATCTACGTCATCTTCGACGAACACTCTGTTAAGTTGGGAACAAAGGCCCAAGGAAAGGGACCTCTGTTCAAACTGGTCAGACAGGAAGAGGAAGACGACGATGACGAACCAAGAAAAAGAGATGAGGATTATCCAAGTGGGAACAACATCCCACAACAAGGGAACAATGAAGGAGATCAAAATTCCACAGATCAAAGCTCCTTTGAAGTTCCCTCATCAACAGAAGAGCCACAAGATGCATCTAACTCTCTTGTTCCCGAAAATGACGTTGTACCAGAATCCAGTGTTCAGGGGGAACAACGAGGGAACCCTGAAGAAAATCCTGACGAGAATCTCAGTGAAGAAGTTGAGCACAACTGTTCCCCTGAAGAAGAGGAGGCTGAAGTTGTAGAGGAAGAAGAGTCAAGGGAAAAGGTTGACGTCTCACACATCCGAACCAGGAACTACCACCAAAAGAGGGATCATCCAATTGATAACATCATCACTCCCTACGACAAGGGCGTCCAGACTCGATCCTCCCTCAACAACTTCTGCGCCTTCAATGCCTTTGTCTCGTTGGTGGAACCAAAAAGCATCAAAGAAGCTCTAAAGGACCCAGACTGGATCCAAGCCATGCAAGAGGAACTCCATCAATTCGAGAGGAACAAGGTGTGGAAGCTAGTTCCTAGGCCCAAGAACAAGTACATCATAGGAACTCGATGGGTCTTTCGGAACAAGCTCGATGACACTGGGGCCGTAGCAAGGAACAAGGCTCGACTGGTTGCTCAAGGCTGCAGACATGAAGAGGGGATCGACTATGACGAGACCTTCGCACCAGTTGCAAGGATCGAGGCTATCCGTCTTCTCATAGCCTATGCAGCCCACAAAGGATTCAAGTTGTACCAAATGGATGTCAAGACGGCGTTCCCAAATGGGCACCTCAAAGAAGAAGTCTACGTGGCACAACCTCCAGGATTTGAGGATGAGAACTTCCCAAACCACGTATACTTCCTGGAGAGGGCCCTATACGGTCTAAAACAAGCCCCCAGAGCATGGTATGACAGGTTTGCTCAATTCCTTCTGTCTCATGGATACCTTCGAGGTTCCATAGACAAAACCCTTTTCCTTAAGAAAGAGTCTAAGGATACATTGATTGTTCAAGTTTATGTTGATGACATTGTTTTTGGAGCCACTAACGAAATCCTTGTTGAGAAATTTAAGAATCTAATGAGCAGTGAGTTCGAGATGAGTCTCATAGGGGAACTCACGTTCTTCCTAGGACTCCAAATATCCTAAACAAAGGAGGGAACAAGGATCCATCAACAGAAATACATCAGAGAAATGCTAATGAAGTATGGGATGTACCACTCAAGGC
The DNA here is from genome assembly GCA_964016875.1 of Fallopia convolvulus. Lineage (NCBI taxonomy): Eukaryota > Viridiplantae > Streptophyta > Magnoliopsida > Caryophyllales > Polygonaceae > Fallopia > Fallopia convolvulus. Next base: position 38,617,264 of record OZ024733.1, read on the forward strand.
CCATCGACACTCCCATCTCCCCAAACTCAAGGCTCAACGTCGATGAAACAGGGGTAAGTGTCGATCAAAGGAACTTCAGAGGTATGATTGGCTCTCTCCTATATTTAACTGCTAGTAGGCCTGATATCATGTTCTCAGTGTTCTTATGTGCACATTTTCAAGCTAACCCCAAAGAATCACACCTGAAAGAGGTGAAGAGGATTTTCAGGTACCTCAAAGGGAACGATAACTTGTGCCTTTGGTATCCAAGGAACAGTTCCCTTGAGCTCATTTCTTATATAGATGCAGATTTCGCTGGGCACCTTGTTGATAGAAAGAGCACATCAGGAGTGGCCCAGTTCCTAGGGTCATGCTTAGTCTCATGGGGATCCAAGAAGCAAAACTCAGTAGCACTCTCCACAGCTGAAGCAGAATACGTGGCTGCCGCATCGTGCTATTCCCAAGTGTTATGGCTTAAGTCTCAACTTCAAGATTACGGTATGTCTTTTGGCCCAGTTCCCATACTCTGTGATAATACTAGTGCCATTAACATCTCCAAAAATCTCGTACATCACTCTAGGACTAAGCACATAGATATTAGGCATCATTTTCTACGTGACAATGTTGAAAATGGGAACATCTCTATGGAACACTGTAGAACGAAAGAGCAAATTACGGACATTCTCACTAAAGCTTTGGACAGACGTCCCTACCAGCGTTTTCGAATGCTTCTATGGATGATAACTCTAAACTAAACAAGTCCCTGTTTGTCTCTCCCTCGATGCCTGACTAGTCTAACTAGAAATGCATGATAGGGAACTGTAGGACTCATTGCTTTCATTTTACCATATTACTAGTCTAGAGCTTTCTTATGTACAGTGGAACATCATTTCATTTTGGCCCAAAATGATCAACTAGAGTTCCCTTTAACCCTCTCTACAAGCCACTATGACGGTTGATCATAAAACCAACCCTAAGCCAAGGGCCAGACAAACACTTCTCATGAGCCAAACTCTTTATCCCTTTATCGAGTTGTAATTGTCTGGTTCCCTTTTGGGTTCCCTAGCCTTACAAAGAAAATTGAGTGTGAGTTCCCTTAACCTCTCCACTCAATATGACTTTTCGAAAGATCATGGGAACTGATGTGCATAAGCAAGGGAACATTGATATCTCTGAGAAAATGAAACGTCGCTTGGGAAATGGGAAATTTTGTCAGACTCTGAAGCGTTTAGAGCCAAGCATTTGAAAATTCGAAAAGTCTTCCCTAGGAAGAAAACAACGCGTGTCAGAAGCATTCTACGGATGACGAAAAGCTCCTCCACATTCATTGGCCAACGGTTATCGAGGTTGTTCATCCTTCCCTTTCTACCCTCGTCTCTCCCCCAAATAAAAACCCCCTTTGCCATTTTTGGGCCCTTCCTCCTCATTCTTCTCTGCAACTCTCACCCATTTCAAGCAAACCTCCTAAAATCGTATCTCCCCAAAACTTCCCATGGCTCCAGCCCACACTTTCGAACAAATTCGTGAGTGGATCCACCAAAATGCTAAAACCCTCTTCCTCTCCATGCTTAAAGATATCGAGAAGGAGCAAGGCCCTGCCCTTCGCAACGCCTTCCTCCACCACCACATCCTCTCAATCTCTTCCTCCCCCACCTCCTCCTGCTCAACCTCCCTTCGTCTCGTCATCCAAGATTTTCATCGTTGACAGTTTCGGCACCGAACCCCCGTCTAAACACGAAAAATCCAAACCCTCAAAATCCAAACACCACTCTTCTTCCAAATCCAAACACTCCTCTTCCAAATCCCACAAACGCAAACACTCTCAGATCTTGTCTTCTCCGCATTCCCTTTACACCTAACAGAGCAAGAAATCCCTTCTCGCGATGGACGAAGTTCTCAACCTCTCGAAACCCGACTCCTATGTCATCGTCCCTCCTGAAGAATTGAATCAACTTTTTCGTAAGCCCTCCTCTACCCCCTCCACCACCAACCCTAAATCCATCTCTGACACCTCTGGTCCCAGAGATTCGACAACCCCCTCTTCCTCTGTTCCCATGATTGAGGGAACATCCAATCCCCCTCCATCCTCTTCACCACAAAAGATTCCTCCACCCTCCTCCTCCCTCAATGTTCCCACACCACCTCCATCTCCTCCCACGAAAACTCCCTCACCACCAAAATCTCCTTCCACCGAAAAGCTCCCCTCCCCCTCCCAAACCCAACAAATCATGAACCTCGACTTCGATGAAGATGAGCTCCCCATCGGCGTCATTGCTCGCAAAAAGGCCAAAATACAGCCTCCCATCGTCATGGGAACTGCCGACGAAAATGCGCGCCTTGACGCGCTCGAGGCCGAGCTCCAAGCTGAGATCTCGCGGCCCTCAACTGCAGAAGGGACCGCTGCTTCCAAGGTCCCAAAAGAAAGGAACCTAGCACCCACTGACGGTGCTAGGGCAAGTACAAGTCATCAAGAGGACGATGACAATAAGGACATGGGCCTGTCCTCAAAAGAAGAAGGGGCCTCGGATGGTGAGGCCACCACCGATGCGCAAGAAACCGCTAAGGATCAAGGACGCCAAATGGTGGTGTCAGAGGTTGCCCAAGAACAAAGGGAACCTCCCCTGATGATCAAAGCGGCTGACTGCCCCCAGCGAAAAGGAAAGGCTACCGCCTCTAGGGGGAACAAGAAAAAGAAGGGGAAATCAACTGCTTCTAAGAGGGTTCCCAACAAGGAGGACCGCAAGCTCATCCCTCCCCTTGTTCTCAACGAAGAAGAGCTCCAATAAAAGGGCCTTGGGGAGCTCTGGGATCTCATTAAGGCCCAGGGATGGGAACACGTCTGTGAAGCTGCTGTGACTGTCGACCAAGCTCAGGTCCGCCTCTTCTACAACAACTTTGCCATAGAGGGCACCAAGGGAACTCTCTCCCTCAAGGGCGACGACTTTGTCTTCACCGCCTCCACTCTTCGCCACCAACTCCAAGTCCCTCTCAAAGGCCTCAGCGTTGTTCCTATCAAGACTTGGGGCGAGTTCAACAACGAGGTCATCTACAACACCATCTACGAGGGTCGTGTTCCTCGGACTGGGACACCAACTCACAAGCGTCACCAGCTCAACATCCAAGACGCCATTCTTCTCTATCACTTCCTCCACAAGATGCCCATCAATCTTCCCTGCATCATCCTTGGGCACATGGAGAAGTGCATGGCCTCGACTTCCCACTCCTTGCCTTATGCTGGCCTGGTCAAGAAATTGATGCTCAAGGAAGGGCTCTACGAAGCCAATAAGGAAGAAGTGACCATCGGAAGGGAACTGGACCTTTCTGTGGTCCAAAAGATGCGTCACTTAGAGCAGGATGAGGACCAAGAGACGCTTCCCTCTGGTGAAGGCCTTGAGTATGGGAACAATCAAGTGTTGGTCCACATCGCAGCCACTCTTGAAAGGATGGCGGGAACTCAAGAGAAAATTCTGCACGCTTTAGACCGATTGACTGAACTCTTGCTTCCCCGGAGCCCATGATCGTCCCTTCTTTATCCTTATCCATGTTTTCCCCACAAAATTTCTTGTGTTCCCATGTACATATTTTTGCTTAAGTAATGAAATGGTTTCTAGTATGAATGCATGTTCCTTTCTTCCTTATTTATGTGTTATCTACGTTTTCGATGATGTCAAAAGGGGGAAAGACAAAAAATGTGAGATGAGTTAAGTTGAAATGATATCACAGAATATCCTATAGCTAAGGGGGAACAACTGCATAAAAAGCTAAGTACGAACTCAATGTCTCACTAGAAGTGGCTCCCTAGGACTTTGCTTAGGAACTCATCTGCATGTCATGCTTTGAAATACTTGCTTATTTTGTGATGGGTTTGTCATCATCAAAAAGGGGGAAATTGTTGGGACGGTGTTGGGACCTCTGGTTCTAAACACCGGAACAACGATACCGTTCTCCAGTTTTGATAATGACAAACACCATATGGGAACTAATATGCTTTGTCCAAGTATTTCTAAGGAACACAGGTTCAGTAGAGAACTCCAATGAACGACCAAGGAACACAGGAATTCACGATGAAGAGTTTCTCTCAAAGGAACTCTGAAGAAGAGAGTTCCCATCACATGGGAACTCACATGTGCAGACAAAGACCGTTCAGCGCAAATCGCGGGATCCTATTTTAAACAGAACGAAGGCATAGTCTGAGGAGCAGACTGTCACGAGTGATCCAACGGTCCGATTGATTCAAGAAGTTGACCTAGTTCAAATCGAAGGCACGTGTGAAGATTGTACACTTGGGCTGCAAGCAAAGAGCATTTCGGACAACATGAAAGGTGCGATTGAAGCCCAAGTACAACTGAGTATAAAGCCAAATGAATAGTGCTAGGTTCAAGCACTTCTCCCAGAACTCACACATACTCTCAGAGAAAGAAAGAAAGAAGAAGAGAAGTCCTCGGCGGCGAGTGTCTGATCTCGACGACGGCGAAGCTGAAGTTCCCAGGAGCAAGGGAACTAAAACTGTCAAGGTGTAAGGTTTGACTTTCTTGTTTTAGTTGAGTTATTCGCTTAGGAACTCAGTTGAGAAGATTCATTAGTGTTGCTAGAGTTAGGTAGAACTCGTAGGAACAGAGAAGTTTGAATCTGGTTGTTTGTAACTAAGGAACAAGCAATAATACAAGTAAGTCATTCAAAATCCTCCAAGCGGAGGTAGAGGTTTACCCACACAACTAGTTGGTTGTCGTGGGGTTCCTCTATAAGGGAACTGTGTTCTTTAATGTTTGTTTACCTGCGCTTATTTTCTTCCGCTGCCTTGGGAACAGCTTAACTGCCAGTTCCCAAGCTCTCGCTAACCCCTTACGATCCAACAATGATATATTTGCGAACTTGTCCATCAAATCAAAATAATTATGCTACATGAACTTTTGTTAAATATATGTCATTGTACTATGGATTACATGGGATTTCATAGGAATTAGAGGGCGTTTTAATTCTAAAGATATTAAACTAGTTATTCCATTTTTGTTTTTTAAGAAGACAAGTGTTTCTTTGATGGACAAACGAAAGACAATATGGTTTAATGGATTGGGGGTTGGTGATGAGCCGGGTCCATTTGCATTGTGCCTTTTAATCTAAGCTCTAGGGCGAACTGATCTGTCATCAGATTTAATAATGGAGGAAGAAGAGTCCATACCTTATGACATCATCAAAGTGGTGATCCACCCGAACAACCCAATGCATGCCATAAGGTGCTTGTTGAGTGGGAGGGCAAGCCACTAGATGAAGCTTCATGGATGACCTGTGGGAAATTCAAGAATCAATTTCCATCATCAAACCTTGTGGACAAGGTTTGAGAGTATTCAGAGAGAATAAAGTGAGATTAAAGAGATGGGGATCATTACCGGTCGAAGGGTTGAGATCCTGGAAGGGAGTATGACGACGAGGTTTGATCAATTATTCCAAGCGATGCAACAAATGCAGGATAAACTCACAAGCCAGATGGAATCTCATCTTCCAAAAGGGGCTACACCCAATTCTGGTGGAATCGGTGGATCAAACTCAAAATCATCAATGGGGGAAGGGTCTCCGCTAGCCATCAGAAGTGCGGAAACCGTCAAAGAGGAGAACGAGACCTATCTGTCGCCCTTGGTGGCTCGGAAGGTGGAGTTTCCTTTTTTCGACGGGAATGACCCACTGACGTGGATAGCTAAAGCTGAGCAGTACTTTGATATCCAACCAACCAGGTCGTTGGAGCGGGTCAAAGTGGCGATGGTGAGTATGGATGGAGCCGCTCTCAATTGGGTGCGTTGGATCGGGCAACAGCGTCCGAGTTTCTCATGGGAAGAACTGAAGGAGGAGCTCGTTAAGAGGTTCATGGGGGCTCAAGCTTCAAATCGGTACGAACATCTGAGTCTCATGAAACAGACCGGATCGGTGGAAGAATTTTTCGACGAGTTGGTGGCATGTGCGGCTCACACAACTGGTCTGGGAAACGATCAGTTTTTTGGATATTTTCTGGCGGGATTGAAACCGTAGGTTAGAGTCGAATTGTAGAAATATGAAGAAGAAGAACTTCTGGCTGCCATGGAAGGAGCTCGACGAGTCGAGAAAACTGAACTTCGATCAAGGGTTAAGACGGGGCCCATGGAAAAAGGCCTTACCAGGAGTAGGATCTGGGCAGAGAAGCTGGCCCAATAAAAGCCCAACTGGATAGCAATATTCTCCAACAAGTGGTAGTGGGCCGAGGGAATATTCAGGATATAACAGGCCCAAATCTGGCTGGAACCCTAACTCTTCTTTTAATGGGTCGACACAATCTACAACAGCAAAGCCTCGTTACATTCGTTCAATTCCTCAAAAGGAATTTAATGATTTAAAAGCAAAAGGCCTTTGTTATCGTTGTCGTCAACCTTACAGCCCGACACATCGCTGTGGGGAAAAGTCTTTAAGCTAATCGAGTGCCCCGAAGAGGAGCTGAATGAAGCCATCGAAGAGATGGAATTTTTCCAGATTGGCAAGGATGAGACGCCAGGGGAAGAAATTCGAGTCGTTAGGAACCTGCAATGGCTGGAGCTTCCCCTCAACGCTATGGCGGGTATTGGTAATCCAAGAGCACTGAAAATACGAGCCAAGTTGGGGGATCGAAAGGTGATAGTGCTGGTGGATAGTGGTGCAAGCCATAACTTCGTAAATCATCGAATTGTAGAAGTGGAGGAACTTCCAGTTGAGCCGACTGGGACGTTTGGCGTGAGGCTAGGTAACGGTCAGAAAGTGGAGTCCAAGGGAATTTGCAAAGAGATGCCACTGAAATTCGGCTCTTGTGAGATGAGAATTGATTGCTACCCATTCGATCTAGGAGGCATAGATGTGGTGTTGGGCTATGCGTGGCTGTTATCAATGGGAAAAACAACTGTCGACCAGGAGGCGATGACAGTGGAGTTTAGTCAGGATGGGAGGCAAGTCACAATTCAAGGGGACCCGACCTTAGCAATTTCAACTGTCTCGTTTAACTCCCTACAGAAAATGTCAGAAGTTGAGTTTGGGGCATGGGTGTGGAAAACTAAGGAGCTAGAAGAAAGTATTGATATCGGAGTGAGGGATGGAGATATTCTAGAAAAATTAAGCGCCTTGCTAGCTGAGTATCGAGAGGTATTCGAAGAAAAGTCGGGGCTGCCCCCAAAGAGGAATGTGGATCACAAGATTGTGCTGAAAGAAGGTGTGAATGATGTTAATGTAAGGCCATACAGGTACGAGCACCATCAAAAAGATGAGATTGAAAAGATGGTTGTCGAGATGTTGAAATCAGGAGTGATATTGTAATACTCGGGTTCCGTTTTTCCTTCTAGGTCTGAAAAACGAGTTTCTTGGTCTTCAAGCAATCGAGTTTTCTTGAACCATAAGTAATTCGATTTATTAATCCGGTCTGAAAAATGATTTATTAATCCGATTTATTAATCATAAGTAATCCGGTTTGTTAAGCTCGTGTAACGAGATCACAACTACCTTAGTCAATTTTTTTTAGGCGGATTTGCAAGGGTACCCCATGTACAAAAAAAGTTTGCAAAAGTACTCCATATTATAGGAAATTGCAAATCATGCATTTTTGGCATTTGTGCAATTTTATTTTTCATTATTTAATTGTTTAATTATTTTAATTTTAAATTTGTAATGTTTTTTAGAAGTGAATTATTAAATTGGAAGAATTAAAATCAGAAAAGGAAAATTGAAAAAATAGATAAATAAAAATCATGTGAAAAGATATTTTTAAATGATTTATTGGTTATGATCTTAAAGTGTTTACGGAAAATAAGGAGTAAAAATGGAAAAAATAAAAGTCAAAGATATGGCAAAGATACTAGTTGGTTGAGATTTTCGTCAAAGTCTACTCGGGCTAGATTTTATACTGTCATGCTTGCCTATTCTACTGTCATACCTCTCAATAATCATGTCACGTACTTAAAAAGGAAAAGGACATTGCAAACGAATTAGATTTGTTAGGAAATATTTTGTTTCCTTTAAATGAGAGATATAACAGATATTAGAAAGATAACAATCTTAAAAAATACCAATATTAATGGAAATAATAATAACCAATTATTGGAGGATAAAAGAAAAGTCAAAGATATGGCAAAAATACTAGTTGGTTGAGATTTCCGTCAAAGTCTACTCGAGCTAGATTTTATACTGTCATGCTTGTCTATTCTACTGTCATACATGTATATGATCATGTCACGAACTTAAAAAGGAAAAGGAAATTGTAAACGGATTAGATTTGTTACGAAATATTTTGTTTCCTTTAAATGAGAAATATAACGGATATTAGAAAGATAACAATATTAATGGAAACAATAATAAAAGAAGAATGGTGATGAGAGAGAGACGACACTGGCTCAAGAAAGAAGAATGGTGAGGAGAGAGACTCTGGTTCGAGAAAGAAGAATGGAGACGACATGTTTTGTTTTTAATTAATTCCTCTTAATTTAATTTAAAATTTTTAAATCTTGTTTTTTAATTAGTAGAAACCATTTTAAGTTTTAAATTGAAAATAATTTTTTTAATTTAAAGTTTCAAAAAAATGAATTATTTTAATATTTCTCTAAAAAAGGAAAGAACATGATTTTGGGCAGTTTTGCTATATTTTTGGGCATTTAGACTATTATTTTGGACATTGATGTAACATTGGAAATAACAAGGCATTTTTGCAAACAAATTTACAAAGTGGGACATGGGGTACTAATTTCTCTTTTTTTTATCTTTTAACAAAAAAAATTTTATCTTGATTTTTTTTAACCTTAAATATCCAAACCGATAACCTATAACCTTAAATTTTATCTGGATTCCAACAAAAGGCAAACACGTACTCCTCTATTTCCGCCGTTTTCATCCGACAAGCTCGTCCGACGAGTTCGTTCACAGAGGAGCCTTCATCTTCCTCCTTTATTCTGTTCACGAGGGAGCCTTCATCTCCTTGCCGGCAGTGTAACGTTCCTTCGACCGAACCCCGGTCAGTTCTCCCTTGGCCTCTCTCGATTGTTAGTTCGGTTTTCTCCCTATGGTCATGTTCGGGCTTTTTATGGGTGACTTCGATCGAGTCGGATTTTGATTCGTTCTAGTTCAACTCTGTGTATTTTGGATTAGGTTGTGAGTATACGTGTTTGTATAATTTTGGGTTAAGGGATATTTAGTTTCAACCGTTTTAAGCAAGTGAAGTGAATAAATGGGTATGGCTTTTGACTTTAACTTCTATGGGTGGTTGCGATCGGTTTTGTGGTTGTGTGACAATGGGATACAAGGTTTGATTGGAGAAAGACATTAATTACAGTAGGTAATTCGTGAACTCAGTGAGTATATTTAAGATAGGGTATATATGTTTCTGGGTTATTTCGAGTGTGGGTTGGTTTTAAAGATAAAAATTAATCAATGATGCTTATGTAAAAGTTAAAATCTGAAGGTTGGATAGAATGATCTTGATTAATGTGGTTTTATATTAGTTTAAATTAGAGTTAGTTTACTAGTTCAAAGTTGGAATTGTAGATATGTACAATCAGAGGTATTTAACTAGTTAGTATTAATTAGGATGTAGTTTTGGAAAACATAATCAGTGCTTAGGATCGGAGGCGACTTTAAAAAAAAACACATGCAATTGGTTAATACGTTTCAATCGGTTTGTGGATGTGGTAAGGTGAACGTAGTTAATTAGTTGGGGACATAAAAGAAGATTAGGTTGATTACTATTGGTAATTAATATTGCAACTAGTTTAATTATACCAAGTTTAAAATTTTATTATTATGTATATTGATTAGGGAATCACCTTGGTTCGGATTTCTAGCTTAGTGTCATCGTCAGAAATTCCTCATTTGAGGTAAGTCGTTTTCGACTTGCTCGGTTCTATTCTGCCTTGTTAGAATTTATGCCATGATTGTAGGATTGGTTTTGGGAACTAGTCCCGAAAATCTTTTTGAACTGTTTGGAATTGCTTGTGATGATGTGTGAAAAGTTGGTTTTAAATGTGTTTTATCGTCCAAAGTTTTCGAACGTTTTCTCTGTGTTGGTACCGTTTCCGGCATGGGCATCTTAGCTGATGGAGAGGAAGGGTTGCCTATGTATGGTTCGTGTGACAGAGAAACCGTGCCCCTTCAAAAGAAAATGCTATTTGTGTGTTTTGGCAAGTGCTCCAGTGGAGGCTTAGCCGGGTTAGAAGGAAGAAGTGATGTGAGGAGTGGGAGGGCCAGCCTCTGCACTATGGTTTGGAAGACGAGATGGAGAAAAAGTTATGTTGCTTTAATTGTGCGATTGTGTGTATGTGTTTTTGGCTTATGTGTGACTTACCGTCTAATTTAGGTATTGGGCTTTAGAGTTATGATTGCGATTGTGGATTCTGGTTGCTGACTATAGAAAACTACTAGTTATATCCGTCGTGCCTTGCACGACTATATGAATTTAATTCTTAATTTATTTATTAAATTTGATTTTAATTTAGAATAAAAAATAAAAATAAATTATATATTAGAAAAAGTTTACATAAAATTTTACAATTATTAAAATATGAGACGGAGCCAAAATCATTAAGGTGAGCCCAATATGATTTTGATGACTTAATGATAATTTGTTTATTAAAACATATGAATAAAATTATTTTAAATAAAAGAAAAATAATGTAAATTCTTATAATTTTTTAATCAAATTCAATTCTTTAAAATCTTTTAAATAAAAAGTTAAAAAGGTAATAAATAAAAAATATTTAAAAAAAAAGATTAAAGATTGAATTTTTTAAAGATAAAAAAATCTAATATATTTACATGAATAACTCAAAAAGGAAATAAATCAAAAGATAGAGTAATTTTTTTTTACCAAAATTCAATTTGGGCAAGTAATTACCTAGATATTGAAAATTTTTAATTTTTTAATCAAATTTTGATTTATGATAAATCTTTTACATATATCGATGAAAAGATAAAGTTAAAATAATTTTCTTTATTTTTAATTAAATTCGAATTAAAAATTTTACACATAAATATATATAAAGGACTATAATTGAAAAAGATAAATTAATATAGATAAAAACTAATTTTTTAAATCTAAGGTGGGGCCAAAATCAATATAGTGGTTCGAAAAGATACAAATTTAGTATATACTTATATATAAATTATTATAACAAATATTTAGCATTAATATTAAATATTTCTTTAGTTTATTTTACATTAAATAGATTTTTTTAAAATACGTAAATTGCTAAAAAATACAAAATTCTATATGGAAAAATCCTAGATGGTTTAATGTGGGAATAATAG